>NC_069404.1:7570773-7604331 GCF_026875155.1 Cherax quadricarinatus | reverse complement strand
ACAGACTATTGCAAAAGCCTTCGACAAGTGTGATCATGGCGAAATAGCGCACAAAATGCGTGCTAAAAGGAATAACAGGAAAAGTCTGACGATGGATCTAATAATTTCCTCACTAACAGAAACAGAGATAGTCGTCAACAGGAGTAAAGTCCGAGGCAGCTACGTGAAACTTCTGTTCCACAAGGCACAAGTACTCGCTCACCATCTTGTTTTCCTCATCCTCATATTCGACATAGACAAGGAATGTCAGCCACAGCACCGTGTCTTCCTTTGCAGATGACCAGACCCGAAATCTCATGACAGTGTCTTTCCATAGCAGACACCGCAAGGCGCCAGTGGTCATCAACGAATCTTTCAGTGGTCTTGCAGAAAACATATATGAAGTTCATCGATTGAAAATTTTCAATTACTCAGATATTTAAACACGAGAAATTAAATCATCATCAGAGTACAAAACAAATTCTGGCCTACTAATAGATCGAAACACCAAACGTACAAAGACCTGGAGTGAATCATGTCGAGGATCTCACCTTCAAGGACCATAACATGTATCAATCGCATCTGCTAGAAAAATACAGGATGGATAATGATAACACTTCAAACTAAGGGAGGCAAACCCCCATGATGCACTCTTCAGGTCACTTGTTCTATCAAGGCTGGAATATTTGCTGCACAACTAACAGCACATTTCAAAGGCGAGGTGAATTGCTGACCTAAGAAAATTACAGAGAACCTTCACGGCGCGCATAAACGAGATAAAACACCCTTAATTACTGAACGCTTGAGGGTCCTAAAACTGTAAATTCCCGGAACGCAGGCGGGAAGATACATGATTATATACACCTGGAAAATCCTAGAGGTACTAGTACCGAACTTCACACGAAAATCACTCACTATACGAATGCAAAAGACTTGGCAACGATGCAACATCCCCCCAATGAAAAGAAGGGTGTCTACTATACTTAAGAGGACCATACAATAGTGTCAGGGCCCGAGTCGTTCACTGCCTCCCGAGCAAACATAAGGGGGATTACCAACCAACCCCAGGCTCTTTTCAAGCTGGCACTGGACAAGCACCTAAAGTCGTTCCTGACCACCGGACTGTGGCTCGTACGTTGTTTGCGTGCAGCCATCAGCAACAGCCTGGTTGATCAGCTCTGATCCACCAGGGAGGCCTGGTCACGGACCGGGCCGCGGGGCTTGACTCCCCGGAACCCTCTCTAGTAAACCCCAGTATGGGTGCTTACTCACCTATTTGTACCACCTAATTGTGGTTGCAGGGGTCGCATTCACACTCCTGGCCCCGCCTTTTGCTGATTGCTACTAGTTTCTCTCTCTCCTTGCCGCCATGACATCTATCATACCTCGCCTTAAAACTATGTAAGGTTCCCGCCTCCACTACGTCAGTTTTCTTTCTAGGCTATTCCACGGCCTGACTACTCTATGACTGAAGAAATACTTCCTAACATCCCTTTGAGTCATCTGAGTCTTCAACTTCCAATTGTACCTCTTGTTCAGGGCCCTCGATGGAACATCCCTCCTTGTCCACCTTGTCTATTCCTGGCAGTATTTTATATTCGTTAACATGTCTCGACCCTCACCCTCATTTCCGTCCAGTGTCGTCTGCCGATTTCCTTCAACCTTTCTTCGTAGACAATCCCCGTAGCTCTGGACTAGTATTGTGCAAAACCTTTGCACTTTCTCTAATTTCTTGACTGCTTGACAGTGTTGGATTTCCAAAACTGGTGCTGCATACTCAGTATGGGCCTGACGTAAAATGGTATACAGAGGCTTAAACGAATCCTTACTGAGGTACTCGGGAACCAATCCGTAGTTTGCCAGGCACCCGTAATGCTGCAGCAGTATCTGATTGATGTGCACCTCAGAGATATTGTCGCGTTAAACCACCCACAGATCTTGTTTTAGGCCTAACCTTAGTGAGGTTGTGCATCTTTAGCCATCTAATCTATATATTTCTGCGGTCTTCTTTGACCCTTTCCCCAATCTTTCATGCGTTCATTTGGCAGGGTTAAATTCAAGGAGTCATTGCTGGACAGGGGGCAGTCATTTGTACCTTTCCAGTCTCTTTGTAGTCAGCCTGGATTCCTCATCCGATTTGATTCGTCTCATTAACTTCTACAACATCTTCAAACAAGGACACTTCTGAGTCTATCCCTTCCGTTTATGGTCGTTCACTTATACCAAGAACAGCACAAAGGCCCTAGGACTGACCCCTGTGAACCATACCCGCTTGTCACAGCGCCCACTCTACACCTCGTCGCGGAACCATGACTCGTTGTTCCTTCCCTGTCCAGGTATTCTCTGATCCATCATTGCCTCCCGTTATGTGTGCCTGATCCTCTATCTTTTTGCAGTAACCTCTTGTGAGAACTGTGTCGAAGGCCTTCTTGCTGTCCAAAAATATGCAGGTCGATCCACCCTCTCTATCTTGTCTGACTTCGGAACACCGTGTCAAAAACTCCAAAGGTTGTACACAGGAGTATCCGTCCCGAAACCGTCTGGTTGTCAATTATACGACTTGTTTCCTTTCCAGGTGCTCCCCACTCTCCTCCTGATTATCTTCTCCATGACCTTGCATAACTATACACGTTAGTGATACAGGTCTGTGTTTTAGTGATCATGTCCTGTCTTCCCTTTTTAAAAATTGGGACTATACATTTCCATTTTCCTACCTCGGAGTTGCCCATTTCAATGAATGTGTTTGAAGATCTTTGTTAATGCACACACAATATCACGTGCTCCCTCCTTTAGAGGACCCATGAGAGATTGGTCTGGTCCCACGCTTTGATAGTGTCAATTTCACACTAGCAACTTCTTCAACCTCCTCCCTTTTATATGTACCTCAGTCCAGCACATGCTGGTGTGCCCCCCTATTTTTCTGATTTCCCCTGGATCCTACTGTTTCCACTGTTAAATACCTTCTTTAAATCTTGTGTTGAGCTCCGACATACCTCGTCGGTCGTTTCTTGTGAATTCCCCAGCACCCTTCCTCAGTCAGATTTACCTGTTCCTTGACGTTTTTACCTCCTGATGTGGCTGTACAACACTTTCGGGCCATCTTTACTTGTTGATGCTAAGTTCATTTTCATATGTCCTCTGAGCTCCCTTCTTATCTGTGCATATTCGTTTCTGGCTCTTCGCTGATTTCCTTATATTCCTGATTCTCTTCTTGCTGTACCTTTTCCATTCGTCTAGTACACCAGTTTTGCCTCCCTACACCTTTGGGTGAGAACCAAGGACTCGTTTCTTTCTTCCCTTATTTCCTGTTTCCTATCCCTGAACAACCTCTCCTCTGCCTCTTTGCATGTTGTTGCCACATAGGTCCATCATTTCTTTACTGTTTTCCGTCAGTTCCCTGCGCCCACTGAATGTCTTTAAGGAAGTTCCTCATGCCTTATATTCCCTTCCCCTTTTGAAGTTTGGCTTTTCCCACCTAATCCTTGCTATTCTCTCTCCATTGGAGCTAACTATGTTCGAAGCACAGACCACGATGATCACTAGCTCCCGGGGCCTTTCGATACTATACCCTCGATGTCCGAACTACTCAAGGTGAATACAAGGTCCAGTCATGCCTGTTCATCCTCTCCTCTCTCTCTGGTAGTGTCCTCTAACTGTTGATGCAGAGGTTTTCCAGTACCACATCCATCAACTTGGCTCACCATGTTCAGGACCCCCATGGGGCTCCAGGTTTTTTCCAGTCAATCTCTTGTGATTGAAACAAACCATATCTAGTAACTTTGCTCCCTCTCATTGTGCTCTCCTGGCCACCTCGGCTAGTGTGTCGATCTTATGCTCTGTTGCTCTCTCGTGTCTTCTCTTGCCTCCTGCAGTTCTGTGGTGGGTGTGTACATTACTGCAAATATCACCTTTATGTCCTCAGACTGGTTGTTCCTACTAATAGTCCCCTTTCCGCCCGTACCTATCCATTTCTTTCCATTTTTCCTCAAAAACCCCCACTGTCTTTTTAATGAGCAGTGCAATGTGCGTGTGTATGTGCGTGTTAAGATGATGATTTGTGCGTGTGTATGTGCGTATGTAAGAGATGCATGCGTGTTTATTGCGTGTGTAGAGGATGTATCTGTGTAATGTGCGTGTTAAGAGGATATATGTGCTGTGTATGTGCATTTGTATGTGCGTTGTGTACGAGTTGAATGCGTGTGTATTGCGTGTGTATGTTGGGGGGGGGCCCCCCCCCCCCCCCGTGTGTAAGAGGGGATGTATCCGTGTGTATGTGCGGTTAAGAGATGTATCCGTGTGTATTGCGTGTGTAAGAGGATATATGTGCATTAGATGTGGCGTGTGTAATAGGATGTATGCGTGTGTAAGTGCGTGTGTAAGAGGATGTGCGTGTGTAGTGCGTGTGTAAAAGAGGATGTATGCGTGGTATGTGCGTGTGTAAGAGATGTTTGTGTGTAGTAGAGCTGATGTATGCTGTGTATGTGCGGTGTAAGAGGATGTATGTGTGTGTATGTGCGTGTGTAAAAAGGATGTATGCGTGTGTAATGTGCGTGTGTAAGAGATGTATACGTGTGTATGTGCGTGTGATGTGCGTGGTTGTAAGAGGATGCATGTCATGTGTATGTTCGTGTGTAAGAGGATGTATCGTGTGTAATGTGCGTGTTGTAAGAGGATTATGTGCGAGTGATATTCGGGTGATAGTGCTGTGTGAAGAGGATGTATTGCGTGTGTAAGAGATGTATGTGCTTTGGTATGTGCGTGTTATGTGCGTGTTGTAAGGAGGATGTATGTGCGTGTGTATGTTGCGAGTGTAAGAGATGTATGCCGTGTGTATGTGCGTGTGTAAGGAGATGTAATGTCGTGTGTAAGAGGATGTATGACGTGTGTATGTGCTGTGTAAAGAGGACGTATGCATGTGTTATATGGCGTGTGTATTGCGTGTGTATGTGGCTGTAAAGATGTATGTGCGTATGTAAGAGGATATATGTGGCGTTGTATGACGGTGTGTAAAAATGCATGTGCGTGTGTATGTTGCGTGTTAAGATATGTAAGACTGGTGTATGTGCGTGTGTAAAGAATGATGCGTGTTGTATGAGGCGTGTGTATGTGCGTGTTTAAGAGATGTATTGCGTGTGTATTCGTGTGTATGTGCGAGTGTGTAAGAGGATGTATCGTGTGTATGGGGCCGTGTGTAAGAGGATGTATGCGTGTGTATGCGCGGCGTGTAAGAGGATGTATTCGTGTGTAGTGCGTGTGTAAAGAGGATTTATTGCGTATGTTGCTGTGTAAGAGAATGTATGTGGCGTGTGTAAGAGGATTTAAGCGTGTGTATAGTGCGTGTTAAGAGATGTAAAATTCTGTGTATGTGCGTATGTGTAAGAGGATGTATGCGTGTGTAAGTCTGCGTGTGTGAATAGCGGTGTAAGAGGATGTACGGTGTATTGCGTGTGTAAGAGGATGGAATGCGGTGTGAAGTGCTTGTGTAAGAGATGTATGTCGTGTTGAATGTGCGTTGTAAGAGGATGTAGCGTTTGTAATGTGCGTGTGTAAGAGGATGTATGCGTTTGTAAGAGGATGTATGTGCGTGTGTATGTGCGGTGTATATACGTGTTATGCGTGTGTAAAGATGTATGTGCGTGTGTATGTCGTGTGAAAGAGGATGTAATGGTGCTGTGTGTATGTGCCGTGTGTAAGAGAATATGTGCGTGTGTATGTCGAGTGTAAGAGGATGTATTGCGTGTGTATGTTGCGAGTGTAAGAGGAGATATGTTGCGTGTGTAAGAGATGTAAGCGTGTGTATGTGCGGTATGTAAGAATGTATGTGCGTGGTGTATGTGCGTGTGTATGTGCGTGTGTAGAGGATGTCTGCTGTGTATGTGCTGGAAAGAGGATTATGCGTGTGTATTGCGGTGTGTAAGAGGATGTATGCGTGTTATGGTGCGTGTGTATGAGCTGTGTAAGAGGATGTATGCTTGTTTATGTGCGTGAGTTAAAGGATGTAAGCGTGTGTATGTCGTGTGTAAGAGGATGTATGTGCGGGTTATTGTGCGTGTGTAAGAGGATTATGCGTGTGCATGTGCTTGTGTAAGAGGATGTACGTGTGAAGAGAATGTATGTGCGTGTGTATGTGCGTGTGTATAGCGTGTGTATGTGCGTGGTGTAAAGGATGTATGTGCGTGTGTATGTGCGTGTGTAAGAGGAATTGTATGTGCGTGTGTAGTGCGTGTTAAGATGAATATATGAGCGTGTGTATGTGCGTGTGTAAGAGGATGTATGTGCGTGTGTATGTGCGTGTGGTAAGATGATGACATTTGCGTGTGTAAGAGGATGTATGGGCTGTGTATGTGCTGTGTAGAGGAGTATTGCGTGTGTATGTGCGTGTGTATTGCGTGTGTAAGAGGATTGTATGCGTGTGTTATGTGCGTGTGTAATAGGGAATGTATGCGTGTGCATGTGCGTTTGTATGTGCGTGTGTAAGATGATGTATGCGTGAGTATGGTGCGTGTGTAATAGGAAGTATGCGTGTGTATGTGCGTTGGTAAGAGATGTATGCGTGTGTAAAAGGTATTGAATTGGCGTGTGTATGTTGCGTGTGTAAGAGGATGTACGCTTGGTATGTGCGTGTGGTAATAGATGAATGCGTGTTATGTGCTGGGTGTAAGAGATTTATGGCGTGTGTATGTGCGTGTGTACGTGCGTGTGTAATAGGATGTATGCGTGTGTATGTGCGTTGAATGTGCGAGGTGTGTAAGAGGATGTAAGCGTGTGTATGTGCTGTGTAAGAGGATGTATGCGTTGTATTGCGAGTGAACGAGGATGTAAGTGCGTTGTGTATTGCGTGGGTAGAGGATGTATGCGTTGTGTATGTTCGTGTTAAAGAGGATGTATGCGTGTGTAAGAGGAGTTTGTGCGTTGTGTATGTGCGTGTGGTATATGCATTGTGTATGTGCGTGTGTAGAGGATGTATGTGCGTGTGTATGTGCGTGTGTAAGAGGATGTATTGCGTGTGTATGTGCGTGTTAAGAGGATATATTGTGCGTGTGTAATGTGCGCGTGTAGAGGATGTATTTGCGTGTGTATGTGTGGCGTGTGTAAGAGGATGTATGTGCGTGGTAAGAGGATGTATTTGCGTGTGTATGTGCGTGTGTAAGTAGGATTTATGTGCGTTGTGTATGTGCGTGTGTATTTGCGTGTGTAAGAATGTATGCGTGTGTACTGTGCGGTGTGTAAAGATGTATGCGTGTGCATGTGCGTGTGTATGTGCGTGTGTAAGAGATGTAGCGTGTGGGTGGCGTGTGGTAAGAGTATGTATTCGAGTTTATGTGCGTTGTAAGAGGGATGTCTCCGTGTGTAAGAGATTTATTGTGCGGTGTAATGTGCGTTGTGTAAGATGAAGTAAGCGTGTGTAGTGCTGTGTAAAGGATGTATGGCGTGTGTATGTGCGTGTGTAAGAGATGTCTGCGTGTGTATGTGCGTGTGTATGTGCGTTCGTAAGAAGGATGTATGCGTGAGTAGTGGCGTGTGTAAGAGATGTAATGGCGTGTGGCGTATGTGCTGGTATGTCGTGGGTAAGGAGGATGTAGCGTGTGGATATGTGCGTGTAATGTTGCGTGTGTATGTGCGTGTGTAAGAGGAAGTATGTGCGTGTGATGTGCGTGTGAAAGAGGATGTTAATGTGCGTGTGTAATATGATGTATATGCGTGAGTATGTCGTGTTGTATGGGCACTTTAAGCCAATAACACTATCTGCACCTAGTATTTACAGTGTCTGGTTCATACTGCGACCTATATACCGTACACGGCCCCCTAGTAAACACCTACTGCTGTTACAACTAGTAGTAAGAGGATACCAGTCACACTTACACCTCCTCCTCCTTCCCTCCTACTTCCTGGGTACTGTCATAACTGGCGCCCAGTTCACTGACCTACTTAACAGGAATTGTGGTTAATTGTGGAATTGTGGTAGACTCACGCCACCTCTGCTACCACCACTACTACCAGTACCACTACTATAAGTATCATTACCACCACCACTAACACTACTATACTACCACGTAACCACACTACATTACACCACCAATACCTCACCTACCAGTACCACCACAGTCACTACCTACCACGATCACTACTTGACCACTACGCACTATCACACTACCAGCCAATACCACACTACCAAAAAACCCCCAAAATACCCTACTACCACTACCACTACTACCATTACCATCAATACTTCTACTACCACTACCACTACTACCACGACCACTACCATCACTACCAATACCATCACTACCACCACTACACTACTACCATTACCACGAATACCTCTACTACACAAACCATCATTACCACACTACCACCATTACCACCACTACCACCATTACCACCACTACCACCATTACCACCACTACCACCATTACCACCACTACCACTACTACTACTACCACCACTACTACTGTTACCACTACCATCACTACCAACACTACCACTACTAAACTATCACCACTACCACTACCACCATTACCACCAGCACCATTACTACCATTACCACCACTACCACCATTACCACCATTACCACCAGTACCATTACTACCACTACCACTACCACCATTACCACCATTGCCACCAGTACCATTACTACCACTACCATTACGCCACTGCCACCATTACCACCAGTACAAAACTACCACTACTAATAGCACCCCCTGTCACCAATACAACTACCACTACTACCACCACTACCACTACCACCATTACCACCAATTACGCAACTACCACTACCACCACTACTAACAATACCACTACTACTACCAATACCACCACTACCATTACTACCAGTACCACTACTATCACTACCACCACTACCTCTACTACCAGTACCACCACTACTAACACTACCATCACTACCACTACTCCCACTACCACCACTACCACTGCTCCACCATCACCACTACCACTACCACAACTACCACTACCACCACTACTATCACCACTACCACTACTATCAGTAAGACCACCACCACAATTACCACTACTAGCACTACCACCACCACTACCACAACTACCACTACTACTACTATACTACTACCACTACTACCACAACTACCACCACTATCACCACTGCTAACAGTACAACCACTACCACAACTACCACCACTACCACCACTACCACCATTACCAACACTACTGCCAGTACCACCACTACCAATACCACTACTAACAGTACCACCACTTCCGCCAGTACTACCACCACTACAACTACTACCAGTACCACCACTACCACTGCCACCACTACTACCACCACTATTATTATTTATTATTAATATATTTCAGACAAGAACATTCTCTCTCTCTCTCTCTCTCCTCTCTCTCTCTCTCTCTCTCTCTCTCTCTCTCTCTCTCTCTCATAAAACTCGCGTCATCATTGGTCAATGAACAGAGCTATCTTCCCACGCTCCTGTTGTTGTGGTTGTTGACAGCTGGTAGTGGTGGTAGCAGTGGTAGTAGTAGTGGTGGTAGTAGTGGCGGTACTAGTGGTGGTAGTAGTGGTAGTAGTAGTGATGGTGGTAATAGTGGTGGTAGTAGTGTGGTAGTTAGTGGTGGTAGTAGTGGTGGTAGTGGTAGTAGTAGGTGGTGGTAATAGTGGTGGTAGTATTGGTGTAGTAGTGGTGGTAGTAGTGATGGTAGTAGTGGTGGTAGTAGTGGTAGTAGTAGTGGTGGTAGTAGTGGTGGTAGTATGGTGGGGTACTAGTGTTGGTATAGTGGTAGTAGTAGTGGTGGTAGTAGTGGTGGTAGTCGTGTGGTAGTAGTGGTGGTACTAGTGGTGTAGTAGTGATAGTAGTAGTGGTGGTAGTAGTGTGGTAGTAGTGGTGGTAGTAGTGATAGTAGTGGTGGTGGTAGTAGTGGTTGTAATAAGGGTGGCAGTAGTGGTGGTAGTAGTGGTTGTAATAGTGGTGGTAGTAGTTGTGGTAGTAAGAGATAAGATAAGATTTCGTTCGGATTTTTAACCCCGGAGGGTTAGCCACCCAGGATAACCCAAGAAAGTCAGTGCGTCATCGAGGACTGTCTAACTTATTTCCATTGGGGTCCTTAATCTTGTCCCCCAGGATGCGACCCACACCAGTCGACTAACACCCAGGTACCTTTTGCTGCGGGTAAACAGGACAACAGCGAAAGGGAAACGGTGGGAATGTTTCCCCCCCCGGGGAACGAACCCCGGGCCCCTCCGTGTGTAAAGGGGGAAGCTTTAGGCCACCGACCCCCGGGGGTGGGGGAGGGGGGGGTTTTGGTGGTACTAGTGGTGTGGTAGGGGTGGTAGTTGGTGGTAGTAGTGGTGGTAGTAGTGGGGCCAGGGTGGTATTGGAAGAGTGGGGGGTAGTTTGTTGGTATGGGGGAAAGGGGGGACTGTGGTGGTAGACGGCAGAAATATGGTGGTGTATTTTGGTAGTGGGGTTTTAAAGGGGGCACTAGGGGTGGTAGTTGGTGGTAGTATAGTGGGATATGGTGGTATAGTGTAGTAGTATGGTGGTAGTGTGTGGTGGGGTGGTGGTTGGGGTGGTGTAGGGTGGTTTAAAATGTCCGCCAATTCAACAGCGGTCCCCCTCAGCTCTATCTTCTTCAACCCCCAAGGGTTTAGGGGCACCACACACCCCAAACACACACCCACACACAACACCCACACACCACACACACACCCCACACACACCACACACACACCACATACACACATCCCTCCCCAAAGGGGAAAAGGGGCAGGAATGGGAGGGAAAAACCCAAAAAAAAAAGGGAGGGGAACTATAGGCATGAGAACTTCCTGCAAGACATTCAGGGAAGAAAAACTCAGAAATCATCAAGAAATGAGGAAGGGGCAAAAAAATCAAAAGGCGGGGGGAGTTTTTCCCAAGGAAACAGAAATAAGGGGAAGAACGAAAGGGGGGGCAAAAACTAGGTGACTAGAGAATGGAAAAGGGACAGAAAACAGAGAATCACGACAATTTAAAATGTATAGCATCGAAAGTAAGTCGACCCGAAGGTTGTACACCCCATCAGGAGGGGAAAAAAACAGCAAGGACAGGGAATCAACTGAGGAAGAGTGATGGGGGGTTCACAAAAAAACACCCAGAGTATGTCAGGAGCCCAAAACCCAGATTTTAAAAAAATATTTTTCAGTGGAAAAATTTTGGGCCCCGGAAGCATACAGGGGGGGTTTACCAATAAATGCTGGGTGGGTACACATAACCAAAGGGGGAGGTGAAGAAGTGCTAGTGAACTTTACCTTTAAAGGCGGGGGGACCAGACAACATCTCTCGGGGTCCTTTAAAAGGGGGGCAAGATGCTGGTTGCCATTAACAAAATCTTCAAAAACATCCACTGAAACTGGGGAATCCCTGCATATGGAAAGGGGGAAAAAGTATCCCAATTTTTAAAAGGGAGACAGAAATGAGGGAAAACTCGACCTTATCACTAATTGGATATATGCAAAGTAGGAATCATCATGAGAAGGGTGGAGCACCCGGAAAAAACAAGTGTAAAATTTAAACCCGCGTTTTTAGAAAAGGAAAAACCTGTTTCCAAACTTTCTGGGGTTTTATACAAAGGGGACAGAAGTAAACAAAAGAGAGAGGGGAATCGCTGCATTTTTTTTGATGCAAGAAGGCCTTCGACACATTCCTCACAAAGGTTACTGCAAAAGCTAAAGAATCAGGCACACATAACAGGAAAGGCACTGCAATGGATCAGAGGATACCTGACATGGAGGCAACAACGAGTCATGGTATGTGACGAAGTGTCAGAGTGGGCGCCTGTGGCAAGCGGGGTTCCACAGGGGTTAGTCCTAGGACCTATGCTGTTTTTGGTATACATGAATGACATAACGGAAGGGATAGACTCAGAAGTGTCCTTGTTTGCAGATGATGTGAAGTTAATGAGAAGAATCAAATCGGACGAGGATCAGGCAGGACTACAAAAAGACCTGGACAGGCTACAAGCCTGGTCCAGCAACTGGCTCCTTGAGTTTAACCCTGCCAAATGCAAAGTTATGAAGATTGGGGAAGGGCAAAGAAGACCACAGACACAATATAGTCTAGATGGCCAAAGACTACAAACCTCACTCAAGGAAAAAGATCTGGGGGTGAGTATAACACTGAGCATGTCTCCTGAGGCACACATCAATCAGATAACTGCTGCAGCATATGGGCGTCTGGCAAATCTACGGATAGCATTCCAATACCTCAGTAAGGAATCGTTCAAGACTCTGTATACCATTTATGTCAGGCCCATACTGGAGTATGCAGCACCAGTTTGGAATCCACTCCTGGTCAAACATGTCAAGAAATTAGAGAAAATGCAAAGGTTTGCAACAAGACTAGTCCCAGAGCTAAGGGGATTGTCCTACGAAGAAAGGTTGAGGGAAATCGGCCTGACGACACTGGAGGACAGGAGGGTCAGGGGAGACATGATAACAACATATAAAATACAGCGCGGAATAGACAAGGTGGACAAAGACGGGATGTTCCAGAGATGGGACACAGAAACAAGAGGTCACAATTGGAAGTTGAAGACTCAGATGAATCAAAGGGATGTTAGGAAGTATTTCTTCAGTCATAGAGTAGTCAGGCCGTGGAATAGCCTAGAAAGTGACGTAGTGGAGGCGGGAACTATGCATAGTTTTAAGGCGAGGTATGATAAAGCTCATGGAGCAGGGAGAGAGAGAGGACCTAGTAGCAATCAGTGAAGGGGCAGGGCCAGGAGCTATGACACCACCCCTGCAACCACAAATAGGTGAGTACAAATAGGTGAGTACACACACACACACACACACACACACACACACACACACCACACACTTGTGGGGGCCAGAACAGGTGAGCAGGAAAGACAAACCAATGAGCATAGGGGCACAGTAGGGAAGGGACGAAGAAGGAACACTCTACGGAAAGGAACTAAAACACCTCAGAGGGTGCAAGGGAGTCACAGTGGGAGGGGAAAGGGAGAGATCAGTTTTTGTCTATGGGCTAGACGAAGCTGAAGGGGAAACTTATGATGAAAGAAAGCAGGAGGAGAAAAAAGCGATTGAACGTATCATGAAGGTAATAGGCGAGGAGACATGACCCAGTGGCAAATTTTCGGAGAATGGGGTGTTTCAACAAAGAGAAGGAATCGGCCTCTTCAAAGTAATTTTCAAGGAAGAATCAACTCGAACCATGATCCTGCAGGAGAAAGCACGGTTTGATAGCAAACAGGAGTTCAAGATGTGTACCTCGATCGAGACAGAACACAGGAGGAAAGGAAATGATACTGAAAGAGAGAGTGCAAAAACGAAAGGAGGAATGGGAGGAAATGACAAAGAAGAGCAGAATAACCCAGGAGCAGGGGGAAGGGCCCAAGCACCTCCCCAAAAAACACCTGCAGAAGGACTCCAGCCACGACACCCCAAGGCAACTGAACAATCCAAACCAACCATCCAAAACACCGATCCCTCTGTTCCCACCCCTTTGCACCACAACCCTATCCCTACAGCAACTCCCATGGGAGCATTTCCTCCACCTCCACTGCAACCCCCCACGGGGCCCCCTCCAGGCTCCTGCTCTCCCCAAACCCCCCATATTCCACCAGGACCACAGTTACAGTATTAGAACAAAAGTTGAAGGTTTGGTACCAAATGCGATGGATTAACGAATAAATATGAAGAATGGCAAGAAAGAATCAATGAGAAGTCCCCAGACATAATACAGTTACAGAAACAAAACTCACCGAGACAATAACAGATCAATCTTCCCCCCCAGGATACCAATCATGAGGAAAGATAGAAGGGGCAGAGGGGGAGGAGGGGTGCCTGCTCGTAAAAAACCGATGGAAAATTCGAAAAAATGGGAGGCATAGATTGAGACAGGAGAAAGGGACTACATAGTAGGTACACTTCAGTCTGCGAGCACAAGGTGGTCATTGCAGTGATGTATAATTTCCCCCACAGAACGCAGGAGGCCAAGAGAGGAATATGAAGAGAGCACAGATCAATGGTGGGCACACTTGCTGAGGTGGCAAGACGAGCTCACTCCAGCAGAGCAAAGTTGCTGGTTATGGGGGGTTTCAAAACCCCAGGGAGATTGACTGGGAAAACCTGGAGCCAAATGGGGGTCCCAAAACATGGGGAGCCAAGATGTTGGACATTGGTTCACCCTGGCAGTTCAGACATTGAGGACATCACATATGAAGTCCCCTAGGAGCTAGTGACCCACGTGGTTCTGTGCTTTGAATACCCTAGTAGAGCTGCAAGTGGAGAGAGTAACAGGAGTTGAATGGGAAAAGCCAAAATAAAAGAGGGGACTACATAAGGTTGAGGAACTTCCTGCAGGAGGTTCCGTGGGACAGAGAACTGGCAGGAAAGCCAGTAAATGAAATGATGGAATATAACAAAAAAAATGCAAGGAGGGAGTGGAAAGGTTTATTCCCAAAGGCAACAGAAACAAAGGAAGACCAGAACGAGCCCCTGGTTACCCGACGGTGTAAGGAGGCAAAAACAAAGTGCAATAGAGAATGGAAAAAGTACACAAGGCAGAGAACACATGAAAATAGGGAGATTAGTCGCAGAGCCAGGAACGAGTATGCACAGGTAAGGAGGGAGCCCAGCGACAGTACAAAATAACATAGCATCAAAAATTTCAAGACTGACCCAAACTTTTTGTATAGAGCCACATAAAGAGAAAGACAACAGTCAAAGACAAGGGGGATCAACTGAGGACAGAAGGTGGAGAACTCACAAGAAATGATCAGGAGGTATGTGGGGAGCTAAACAGGAGATTTAAGGAAGTTTTTACAGTAGAGACAGGAAGGGCTCTGGGAAGACAGCACAGAAGGGAACACAAGAGGGAATATACCAACAAGTGTTTGATGACATACGAACAACCGAGGAGGAGGTGTAGAAGCTGCGAAGTGACCTTGATAACCTCAAAGGCGATGACCAGACAACACTCCCTGGGGGCCCTTTAGAGAAAGAGCAGAGATGCTGTGCGTGCCCCAACCACAATCTTCAACACTCCCTTGAAACTGGGCAACTACCTGAGAAAGGGAAGACAGCTAATGTAGTCCCCATATTTAAGAAAAGAAACAGAAATGAGGCATTAAACTACAGACCTGTGTCTCTGACATGTATTGTGTGCAAAGTCATGGAGAAGATTATCAGGAGGAGAGTGGTGATTTAGATTTGCCACCGAAGTGGCTAGTTTTATTGTGCACCCCATATCCATCCTGTGGACGGTAGCGCGAGAGCATGTGGATACACAAAAGGCCTAGGAACTAGGCCCCAAAGGGTTAACAGGAATACATATGGATTTATATCTACATATCTATAGTTCACTTATCTGTTACAAGCAAATTTAGGAAATTTGCTTTGTATATCTGGTATCTTATTTCATTAATGGGAGTGGGGAACACATGAACGGAACAAGATTATAAATGAAAACCCCCGCAAAGGGTTCATGGAAGGGCAAATCCTGTGTCACAAAACCTTCTGGTTTTATGACAAGGTAACAGAAGTAAGACAAGAGAGAGAGGGTGGGTTGAAAGCATTTTCCTAGACTGCAGGAAGGCCTTTTTGAAAGCAGTTCCTCACAAGGATTAGTTTCAGAAGCTGGAGGATCAGGGGCATATAACAGGGAGGGCACTGCAATGGATCAGGAATACCTTTACAGGGGGACAACAACCGGATTTAAAGGTACGTGAAGGGGTAACACAGTGGGGGGCCTGTGACGGCAGGGTCCCACAGGGGGCAGTTCTAGGACCATGCTATTTTTGATATATGTAAGACATGATGGAAGGAATAGACTCTGAAGTGTCCCTATTCGCAGATGATGTGAAGCTGATGAGAAGAATTAAATCGGATAGGATGAAGGCAGGACTGCAAAAGACCTGACAGGCTGGACATGTGGTCCAGAAACTGGCTTCTCGAATCAACCCTGCCAAATGCAAAGTTATGAAGATTGGGGAGGGGCAAAGAAGACCACAGACAGAGTAAAGGCTAGGTGGACAAAGACTACAGACCTCAATCAGGGAGAAAGACCTTGTGGTGACCATAACACCGAGCACGTCCCCCCGGAGGCACACATCAAACCCAAAAAATTGCTGCAGCATACGGGCACCTGGCAAACCTGAGAATATCGTTCCGATACCTTAATAAGGAATCGTTCAAGACACTTTACACTGTGTATGTTAGGTTTCCATAAATGGAGTATGGGCCTAACATACACAGGATGTACCCACACCAGTCCACTAACACCCAGGATGTGACCCACATCAGTCCACTAACACCCAGGATGTGACCCACAAACCCGTCCACTAACACCAGGATGTGACCCACATCAGTCCACTAACACCCAGGGTGTGACCCACATCAGTCCACAACACCCAGATGTGACTCACACAAGTCTACTAACACCCAGGATGTGACCCACATCAAATCCACAACACCCAGGATGTGACCCACAATCGGTCCACTAACACCCAGGATGTGACCTACACAGTCCACTAACACCTAGGATGTGACCCACACCATCCACTAACACCCAGGATGTGACCCACATTAGTCCACTAACACCCAGGATTTGACCCACATCGGTCCACTAACAAACCCGGATGTGACCCACAAACCCGTCCACTAACACCCGGATGTGACCCACACCAGTTCACTAACACCCAGGATGTGACCCACATTAGTCCCCCTAACAAACCCCGGATGTGACCCACATCGGGCCACTAACAACCAGATGTGACCCACAAACCCGTCCACTAACACCCAGGATGTGACCCACATCAGTCCACTAACACCCAGGATTGTAGACAGCCTGTACTGTCAGAACACACAGCCTAGCCGTCTGTTCTGACTAGTTCATATTTCGCGGCATTTAAGTGCTGCCCTCTGTAGGCTCACCCAGGTCAGTGGGAGGCTGAGCCCATTCGCCCTCACTCCTAGGCCGACCGACTTGATAGACACAAGTGCTCCCCCTCCACAGACTGGTTTGCGGTCACTCCCTCACACTGCCCATTGTGTACTCACTCCTATCCAATTAAAGCCAAACTAGTCCATGGCCGTATCATTGCTACCTACGCTACCTTCATCGGCACTAAACCGCTGTTCAGCAGCAAGAACAGCAATAACAGTGGTGGCAGCGGTGGGATGATGAAGGAAGATGACCTGATTGTGGCGTTGCAACGCACGCGACTCCAGCTCTGCTTCGGCCTACACATGGTCCACATACTTCATGTGATCAAGGTGGGCTTCCTTGATAGTTCCTGTAGCAATCTCCCTCACCTCGAACTTATTGCCACGGAACTGTTGGAGGACATGGTAAGGACCCACGAATTTTGGGACAAGTTTGTGCATACCTGGGGTCTGCGCTGGGTTGAGCAACATAATCAGACCAATGCTAGGGGCAACCTGTCTACCCCTTCTCCCACTACTACTGTTACTGAAGATGGCCCAGTAAGGCTCCATACTTATGGCCTGCGACCCAGGACAACAGTAAATTTCTGTGACATTGACGTACCTACTGACTTGTCTGACTCCTATTTATTTATTTATTATTTATTTATTACCAATTTGAGCACACATACAGAGGTACAAAAAAATACAGATAAGAGCAGCATGCCAAAGCCACTTATACTATGCATAGCATTACGGGCTGGCTTAAAATTAACTTAAGATTAACTATGCTAGTTATGCTAATTGTTTGCTTGCAGAAATGGGTATAAATGCACACACATTGTATAGCTAGTTGATAATGGAGTCAGGGTGGACAACATCATGGCCTGTACATTGCAGAGTCACTTGTTTGCACAGAACTGCTTAATGCCTCAAATGACGTAGTGGAAGTTTTAGCAGTAAAGGTCGAGAACCAAAACCTAGTCATTGTGGTAGTCTACAAGCCTCCGGATGCAACATCCCAGCAATTCCAGGAACAGCTGTTAAAAATTGACCACTGTCTGGAAAATCTTCCAGCTCCTGCACCCAACATCTTGCTCCGGGGGGATTTAAAACTTAAGGAAACCAAAAAATGGGGAAAATATAGCAAATAATATTTGCAGTAATAAAAATTAGTGAAAACTGCCCCTGTGGGGGGGGCAGCACGGGAAATAATACTCATTTGCCCCACCTCTAGGGGCCCTTAAAAAACAACAACAGTTTGGTGTGGGTCCGGGGCACCAACAAAATGGTGGTGATTCCCCTACTTTTACCTTTTTATCAGCGATGCAGATTACAGGGGTGAGTTTAAATATTTTGGCCTTTATTATAATTTTTTCCCCTTGCAAAATCAAGACTTTCACCATCCCTGCTAACCCTTTTAATTAGATGTACTAGCATTATATTTTTTTTGTTGAAAGAAGTACTATGAAAAATCTATTTTTCAAATAAACCCTAAGATAAGCCCGGGTTTTTTTCCTATCACAAAAATTTTTAATTGAACATAGAATCCGGGGCTACCTGGGGTCCTGCCCCTAGACTACATCACAACATGACTTTTTTATTTAAACCCCTGAGAGGCAAAGACTTGACCCCAGTTTTATCAAGGGCGTTTCAGGAATGGAACACTTTTTTAAGACTTTCAAAAAACTTTTTGGGGACCCCTTCCTAAAAAAGATCAAGATAAACTAACCCTGCTCATAAAAATTTGTGTCACCAAGATATATGGGGCCCTATTTCGAGTTAATTCCACAAAAGATGCTAAAAAAAACCCCTCAAGTCTCATAAAATTAAACCTACAAATGAAATTTTTTGGCCCCGCATCCCCTTTGCAACTCCCCCGCCAGAAATTTGATAGCCCTTTAAAGGAAAAAATTTCAAGCACTAAAAAATTTTTGGGTAAGGACTGTCATTTTCCAAGCATGACACCCTGCTCAGATTGTAAGAGTCCATCAGGGATGCTTTTACAGGGCCTGCAATAAACCCAAAAAAAAAGGCAGCGTTTTTTTGGAGAAAAAAACTCCCGACTTAGCCGCCCCTTTTGACCGGGCAAGAGCCAAATCGGGGCCCAGAAAATTTCTGAAGTATACAGTCCCAAATCGCCTTCTCGTTGGGAAAGGGCTGAAATTTTCCTGCCCAAAAGACTCTTGCAATGAAGTTACGGGGAACCGCCTCATTGACAGCAGCAGCAGGTACGGGTTTTTCTTTTGGGGGTTTTTCAAGACATTCCCTCCAAAGAACCGGGTTTGGGTGAAGCAATTTTCCATAAAGCCAAAAGAAAGGTCATTTTGCAAAAGTATGTCTGCTAATTCCATCAAAAAGAGCTAGTGCCTCCACACATTCCATTGATCTTTCGACTCTAAAACGTGACTTTTTCCCCGGCCCCTACTCCAAATTAAATGTCAAACATTGTGAAAGTATTCATAAAAGGAAATTTAAAAGTAATGGTTTTATTGAATTGGCAGCTCAGAGGATTTTCATAAACCCCCCCTTGACTTATTTTAAAGGGGTTTCCCCTTTAACTCTACATCACCCCATCATACCGCTTTCCATGGCATCAAAAAACCTCTCTCTATTCAGACCTTATTTTTTTGGGAAAGGGAAAAATTTCCTCAGATTTAAAGGGGGAAAAAGGGAAATTATCAAGATGTCATTTACCCTTCTCCCAACAACTTTTCTCTGATTTTTACCCTTTGGTCAGGACTTTCAGAAGTTTAAAGGTAGTGTCCCCTTTAACATATGGAGGTGAACTGCCTCCTCTTGTTGTCTTTTGGACTTAGCCTTTAAGGGTAGACCCCCCAAAAGCTTTTTCCCAAATCTTACCGGGGAAATTGCCATCCTATATCAGCTAAGTCACCCCCCAAATTCTTTGGGGAAAGGGATTTTTTCATTGAGAAAGAAACTCAGAGGCGGGCTAAAGGGAGGGTATTAAGAACCGAGTGTTTCCCCCCTTGGGCGTCCCACGGGTTTGTTTTTTGTTACAGATGGTTATGGGAAACGGAAAACTGGCAAAATCGTTTTACTCTAGACAATCAAAAAATTTACACTTTTTAAAAGGGTACCCCCCTACCCGAATTGACGAACAGTAAACCCAAAATTTGCCAGTACTACGTGTTTAGAAACAATTGTTTCCAGAATGCCTATCATCAAGTCCCAAAAGGAATGAAGAAAAACCCTTACACACCGTTTCAGGCTAGTGAGGCCTTATCATTTTACCAGAGCCTTTTTTGGGAGTCACCAAGGGGGTACCCTTTGTTTCCAACAAAATTAGGGAACACTCTTTCCGGAAGAGCAACTCGGGGAACCCCCTACGCAATTTAGATAATTTCCCTTTTGGGGCAAAAACCCAAGGAAACATGATGCAAACCTTGTTTAATTTTTTGGGAAGCCGCCAAAAAAGAAAAAAAAACATTTAACAATGAGGAAAAGTGCACTTTTCAACAAAAGGCTTAGCATCCTTGGTTAAAAAAGGGGAAAAGGAGGTTCAATTTTCCCCAGCCCCTTTAACGACAAACAAACCTCTACGGAATTTCCAAATCCTCAAGACAAAACCCCACTCCGAAGAACTCTTGGTCTTTTTGTTTATTACTCACAAGGGATCTACAACAAATTAAAGTAAATCCCCCCCATTGAGTGCTACCAAAATTTCCCCTGTGCCCAAAGGAAGCAGAAGCCGTTTTTCCAAACTCTCAAAAAACAAAAACCATTTAAGAAAGCCCCCTTCAAGTAAGGTTCAAGCCAAATTTGGAAATGAAATTTTCCCTTTTTTTAAAAAACCCAACAAAAAGGGTTGGAAAAACGGAAAAAAGGCTGCCCAATTGGGGCCAAAAAAAATTTGGCCGGGGGGCAGTTTTTTTATTTTTTCCAGGCAGGCCCCCAAAAACCCCAGTAGGGCCTTCCCTTTTCCCCCGAAAGGGAAAACCCTTTTTTTTCCCCAAGGGAAATTTTGGAAATGTTAAGGCTCTGTAAAAAAAGGGGAAAAAGGGCCAAAAACTTTCTCCCCCGGGGGAAAATATTTTAAAAAATTTTCCAAAAAAGGCCCACCCCGGTTTAAATATGTTTCGGCCCCAAAAGGCAAAAAATGGGAAAAAAGGAATTTTTTAAAATTTTAGTGGGGGAGGGAATTTTCGGTTTCCCTTTGTATTCCCCCGGCAAAAACTTTTCCCCAGTTTTGGGGTTGTCTTTTTAAACATTATCTAAAATTTTTGGTTCCAGCCTTACCTTTTTCAAACAAAAAAATCCCTTCAGGGGAAGTTCGAAAATATAGGGGGTTTTTGCTAACCCAAATTTCCTCCCCAGAAAAACCCAAACCTTAAAAACCCCCCCGGGCCTTCAAAGTTAAAAAGGGTTTAAAAGGTAACCAAAATAAAAAGGATTTCCTTTACTTTAAAGGGCCAATTTCCCCCTTTTGGAAAAAAAAAAACCCTTGGGAAAAAGGGCCCTACCTGTTTTTGTTTTTTTCACTTTTTTTTTTTTGTTGCACAGTTTAAAATCCCCCCTTCAAAAAGGGGATCCCCCCTTTATTTAAGGGCCTTCCCCAGGTTTTTTTTGGGCCACGGTTATTCCTCCGGAAAAACCTTTCCCTAAGTTTCAAGTGGGAGCCAAAAGGGTCCTTATGGAAGGGAGTTACTACTTAAACCCCAATCCCCTTTAACCCCAATTCCTCCCAAATTAAGAACTCGTACCTACAAGAAAACCCCCCCTTTTAAAAACCCCCTAATTATTGGTTCCCAAGGTACCCCCTGATTGTTAGGAACCCTTGCCCTTCTCCGGGAAACCCCCCTTTTTGGAAAAAAAAACCCCTTTTATGGAAAAAAGGAGCTCCGAAAGAAAACCAAACCCCAAAATTGCAACTGGTAAAGGGAACTAAGGGGCAAACAAACAATTAAACCCCCAAAAAACCCATTTGGGAATTCGCCCCAAATTTTTAAAAGGGGAAGATTGTGTTCTTCCTGGGTTGAGCACCCCCCAGGAAATAAATTCTGCCCACCTTTAAAAACCCCCTTAAAAAACAATTTTGGTGGGGGTCGGGGCCCAACAAGGTTTGATTCTCCCCATTTTTAACCATTTTGGGAGATTTTTGGGGGTTTAAAAATTTTGGGGGAGTTTAAATTTTCCCTTTTGGGGGACAAGAAAGGTAAAGGGCCCCCACCCGGGCCCTTAAAACCCAGGGTTTGGAATGGAAAAAACCGGGGTGGCCCCCTTTTTTTATTTTTTGGGAATTAAAGGGGTTTGGGAAAAATATGGGGGGCCGGGGTTTAATTTTCCTTTTGGCAAGGGGGGGACCCAAGGAAAAGCCATTTTAAATTGGTTGGGGCTTTTTAATTTTTTGGAGGGTACTAAAAATTTCATGCCCCAAATGTTTGAGATAAAAGGCCCTGGCTATCCAACATAACACCGGGAGGCAGCTTTTATGAAAACTCACACTCAAACGATTTTTAAAATTTCTCTGCAAAAAAAATTAAATTTTAAAACCCAGCAAAAAAATAGGCCTACAAACTGGAAAAATACACTAGACCTCAAAATTCCCACTAAAAATTTATGATCTAAATAAAAATGTAAACCAAATCAAAAACAATATCCCCCAATCCCCAACAAATTGGGTTAAACAGTATGCGAGGACCCCCAACCGAAAAAAATTAGACTAGCCCACGAGGGAGAAACCCACCAAAATTTTCAATTTCAAAAAAAAAAAACCAAAAAGGGGGGGCCCAAATTAAACCAAGCCCCTAACCGATATAAGCTGGGAAGATAAAAAAAAACCAAACACAGCCCCAAACCCTTAAAAGCCTAGAACGATTAACTTGGGGGCACCGATGTATGCAAAAGGGAAAAACCCTCTAAAAAAAAGGAGGAGAAATGTAAAAAAAAGAGACGGGGCGCCCCCTTTTACGGGCGAGGGAAAAGAAAAACCCAAGCGGCTAAAAGAGGTCAAATATCTGAAATGTGCAGGAGACACGTCAGAGAAAAGCAACATCGAATTTAAAGCTAAAAAAAACCCTTTTGGGAAAGCCCGGGAATCGCGAGAAGAACAAAAAAAAGCTATAAAGAAATCGAAAGAAACCCAAAGAAATTTCCCCTCCTATCCAAATCAAAATCGAGAACAACGGGCCCCGTAATTGGGCCCCCCACTTAAAAAAAGATGGGGCCCCACCCCAGATGACAGCAAGGAAAAAATTAGCTATCAAGTCCCCCCCCAAAATGATCAGTTTTTGCAAGCCGCTTTAAACCCAAATGGGGAAAACCCAAATCAAAATGAATTTTTTATGAGAGAGCCCCCAAAAAAATTTTAAATTTAAAACAACCTACCATGTTTTTCCTGACGCCAAATACTTCGAACAGGCGATTTAAAAGACATGGGCCCCGCAATCTGCCCCCGGCAGACTCTGGAAATCTGTGTTTTATCAAGAACTGCAATAAACCCCCACACGAGCCTTTTTCCCCCCCTATGGAGAAAGGGGGCATGGGCACAGGGGCGTCCCCAGTTACTAAAAAAAACAGACAAAGCCCCACTCCACAAAGGGGCATTTAAACAACACAAAAACTACAGACCAATAGCAAATAACATTTCCCCTATCATAAAAAAATTTTTAAAGGGTCCTAAAAGCAAGAAACACCACCCATTAGAAACCCATCAGTTACACCAAACCCCGGGCAACATGGGTTTGGGGAAAAGGGCCTCCTTTTCTGTTTTCAGCTTTCTGGGTCACTCGCCAAAGGGCCTAAAAAGCCTAAAACAAAAAGAATGAGGGTTTTAAAATATTTCAGACTTTGCAAAAGCCTTCGACAAGTGTTTACCCTGGTGTAATACGCACAAAAAGCGCGCTAAAAAATAACAGGAAAAGTCCGGGGGGATGGAAACTATAATTTCCTCACTAACAGAACACAGAGATAAAATCGTCAAAAAGAAAATTTCCAGGCAGCTACGGGGAAAAGCTTTTGTTTTCCAAAAAGGCACAGTAACTAGCCCCCCATCTTGTTCCCATCCTCATAAACCACATAGACAAGGATTTTAGCCCCGCACCCTGTCTTCCCAGCTTGCACCCGAATCTGCAAAGAAAAAGGGCTTTCCATTGGGAGACCCCGCAAGCTCCATGCGGACAACAACCAAAACTTTTATGGGCTGCAGAAAACAAAATGAAGTTTTAACATGAGAAATTTTAAATTTCTCAGATATGGAAAAAAAGGAAAAATTTAAAACTTCATCAGGTACAAAACAAAACCCCGGCCACAAATAGAGCGAAACACCAACGTCAAAGACCTGGGAGTTTATTATTTCGGGGGATCCCCCTTCAAGGGCCATAACATTGTATCAATCGCATCGCTAGAAAAATGACAGGGATGGAAATGAAACCCCTCAAACTAAGGGGGGCCCCAAACCCATGAAGAACCTTCAGGTCCTTGTTCTAACTAGGGTGGAATTTGCTGCACTCTACAGCACCTTTTAAGGGCAGGGAAAATTTCCGGGCCTAGAAAATGTTCCCGAGAAAATTTTACAGCGGCAAACGAGATAAAACACCTCAATTTCTGGGGGTCGCCTTTTAGGTTTTTTAAACCTGAACCCCGGAATTCGGAGGGAGAGATACATGAATTTAAAATACACCTGGAAAAACCAAAAGGACTAGTACCGAACTTGCACACAAAATCCCCACTACGAAAGCAAAAGACCCTTGGGAGACGATGCACCATCCCCCCCAATGAAAAGCAGGGTGTCACTAGCACTTTTAAAAGACCAAAACAATAATGCAGGGGGCCCCAAAACTGTTTAACCCGCCTCCCAGCACACAAAAGGGGGATTACCAACAGACCCTGGGAGTCTTCAAGCTGGGCACTGGACAAGCACCTAAAGTCAGTTCCTGACACCGGGGTGTGGCCCCGTACGTTGGTTTGCGTGCAGCCAGCAGCAACAAACCTGGTTGATCAGGCCTGATCCACCAGGAGGGCCCGGTCACAGACCGGGCCGCGGGGGCGTTGACCCCCGAAACTCTCTCCAGGTAAACTCCAGGTATGTAAATACTTTTTGAAGGGAAACCCGGGGTGTAATTAATTTTATTGGGTTTGAAATTTTTTAGGTATGTGGGACCCAGTGTTTTATAAAAAAAAAAAAAACCCGTATTTCGGTCAGGGGGAAATTTCTGCCCCTGAGTCCCATGTCCCCAAACCCTTTGGAAATGCAAATGTCATCATTGTTTTTCAGATGTGAGGGTGCAACAACCCTTCCCTAGATGAGTGGTCAACGATGTTCAGCCCTGCGGACAACCTGTATAAAGAAGATTTTAAATTCCAGTGCTGACGCTTCAGACTCAACAACTCCAACCCCCTCCCCCAAAGAATCAGTTGGGCAAACCATTTTTTCCTATCCCTGGAAGGGGGAGTTTTTTTTTTTTCCTGTTGCATTGTTATGTCCATTTTTTATTTACAAGTTTAGCGAAGCCAGTCCCCCCTCTGGGGGACTAGGTAAGAATTCCTTTTTACCTACGGGGCCCCCCAATATTGTCGCGTCGGGGCACGCGAGGGGGCAAGGGCCCACAAAGTAGACAGCCTGTACGGGCAGAAACACACAGCCCAGCCGTCTGTTCTGACTAGTTTTTATAATTTTCCCCGGCATTTAAAAGCTGTCCTCTGTAGGGCCCCCCCGGGGGGAAAGGGTGGGGGCCCATTCGCCCTCACTCCTAGGCCGACCGACTTTAAAGACACCAAATGCTCCCCCCCCACGGGCTGGCTTTGGGGGTCACTCCCTCACACTGCCCCTTTGGGACCACCCTATCCAATTTAAAACCAAACTATTCCCCGGGCCCTATCATTGCTCCCCACCTACGCTATCTTCACCGGGACAAACCCCTGTTTAAACCCGCAAAAAACAGCAATAAACAGGTCTGGTAAGGATCTCAAAGTAATGGCAAAGGCCCTAAAGCCAAAAAAAATGCCTATTAAACCCCCCTTAACTCGCCCCCCAAAACTGAACTCACAAATGCGAATTTACCTTCACAAAGGGGACCTATATCATCCCGGGGGAAAACCACGCTGCAACAGCACATGAATGTACTTTTGCGTTCCCTGGGACTATCAAATAGGCCCCTTTAAAATTTTTCTCGACTGACGCAGCCATGGCTTTTAACCCCATTTGCAGTTGTAGAGAAACAAATCCGGGGGCCTTGGGCTAACCCCCTGCTAAAAAATCCAAAATGCCCAGAGAATGCCCCTCGCCAACGCAGCAAACCCTGCGGCAGACGCTGTGTCAGCCTCGGGTCACAAGCTTTGGTGGGGCAGCCTACACAAAGATGATGTCACTTTGGGTGCTAGCTTTACTCACGCAGTCTGGGGTATTATGTTAAAAATCCCAGATGTTTCGCCCCCATCTCTGCCAAAGACTCACTCCACAACTCGCTCCACGCCCCGCTGGCAGTTACAGTCGAGAAGTGTCCTCCTTTAGTCGTTTGGCCCGAAGTTCTGCCCAGTTGCCGATTTTTTTTCGATCCACACTCGAGGGGACCAGCATGTTCCCTGCCCCCAGGTTGAAATGTAAACCTGCACGACCCCCTACGATACGCTTTCCCCCGAACCAGAGGAGAAACCCTACCCCAGTTTAAAACACAGCTCAGCCACAGCGATGTCTCCTGCTTTTTCAGTACTGTCCAGACCCCAGGAAAAAGGGGTGCAGTGATGCACTTTGGTGCTCACGCCCTTTTACCTGGGGTTTACACACCCCCAGTTTTTTTTCTTCCCCCTGTAGGAAGTATTTTTTTTCCCTGTCCTATGTATACAAATGTTTTTTTTTTTTGTGTTCTTTGCCCTGTTCCCCACAAGAGAACCGATTTTTTTTTACCACCATAAATTTTCGCCTTTGGGAAAGACGCGCGGTAGGTGGGCCCAGGGATATGTAGACGCCCCTTTCTGTCTGCAAAAGACAGCCCATTCCTTTTTCCTGCCCTTAGTTTCATATTTCACACCATGCTGGTGCCCGCCACCTATAGGTTTCCACTTCAGCCGCCTGCCCTTCCTCACCTCACTCACACAGCGCCCAGGGAGGAAGACACAAGGCCTACACCTAGCCCCTCTCTCGTAGATGGCCTTGCCCGGGACAGGGGAAAAACACACAAGCCTTTGTACCCAAAACGGGTTTTAAAAATAACCAAAAAAACCCCAAAGACGTATCATCTACACCCCGCTACCCAAAAGCCAAAAAATCCGTTATAGGGTTTGACCCCCCACCCGTGCCTAACCCCTCAGGATTGACCCACATCAGTCCACTAACACCCAGGATAGACCCATTATTACGATTTCACCCCATTTTACTGATGGTAAAAACCCCCCTTAATTTCTATTGGGGGAACATGGACAACCGGGGCAAGGAAACACACATCAGTTAAAGGATGGGTTTACCCGGGGGGGTAACACTCGGGGGGGTTGGGGGAAGGGAACCCCAACCATCCCTAAAGGGGGGGGGGCCTCCCCGGGGGGGAACTAACACCCCGGGATGGGGAACCCCCACCATTCCACTAACACCCTATGGGACCCACACCATCCCCCTACACCCAGGAGAGACCCACACCAGTCCACTAACACCCAGGATGGGACCCACACCAGTCCACTAGCACCTAGGATGAGACCCACACCAGTCCACTAACACTCAGGATGTGACCCGCATCAGTCCACTAACACCCAGGACGAGACCCACACCAGTCCACTAGCACCCAAGATGAGACCCACACCAGTCCACTAACACCCAGGATGTGACCCACATCAGTCCACTAACACCCAGGATGTGACCCACACCAGTCCACTAACACTAAGGATGTGACCCACATCAGTCCACTAACACCCAGGATGAGACCCACACCAGTCCACTAACACCCAGGATGGGACCCACACCAGTCCACTAGCACCTAGGATGAGACCCACACCAGTCCACTAACACTCAGGATGTGACCCGCATCAGTCCACTAACACCCAGGACGAGACCCACACCAGTCCACTAGCACCCAAGATGAGACCCACACCAGTCCACTAACACCCAGGATGTGACCCACATCAGTCCACTAACACCCAGGATGTGACCCACACCAGTCCACTAACACTAAGGATGTGACCCACATCAGTCCACTAACACCCAGGATGAGACCCACACCAGTCCAATAACACTCAGGATGTGACCCACACCAGTCCACTAACACCCAAGATGAGACCCACACCAGTCCACTAACGCCCAGGATGTTAACCACACCAGTCCACTAACGCCCAGGATGTGACCCACATCAGTCCACTAGCACCCAAGATGAGACCCACACCAGTCCACTAACGCCCAGGATGTGACCCACATCAGTCCACTAACGCCCAGGATGTGACCCACATCAGTCCACTAACACCCAGGTACCCATTATTACTGATGGGTGAACATGGACAACCGGTGCAAGGAAACACGCTCAATGTTTCTACCCCTTCGCGGGGAATCAAACCCGGACACTCAGCGTGTCAAGCAGAAGTTTTTGCCACCTGGCCACGGGACACCACACTGCTGTCCGAAGGTTGACACAAGGTGAGTAGGGCTGACCAGTTCTAGGTCGTTACACGCGGTCGATGCACCCAACACCCCTGAGTAACTTATCACATTTGCCTTCAAATGTGAAATACTTGACATATATGATTCGCTGGGACAAAATTAATTAAGTAACTGATCATTCTGCAGCTCTTGTGAAGGATAACAACAGCTCAGTGGGAGGAGTTTTGACCAGCGATTGTAACAACTCTGACCTCGACCGTAACAACTCTGACCTCGACTGTAACAACTCTGACCTCGACCGTAACAACTCTGACCTCGACTGTAACAACTCTGACCTCGACTGTAACAACTCTGACCTCGACTGTAACAACTCTGACCTCGACTGTAACAACTCTGACCTCGACTGTAACAACTCTGACCTCGACTGTAACAACTATGACCTCGACTGTAACAACTCTGACTCGACTGTAACAACTCTGACCTCGACTGTAACAACTCTGACCTCGACTGTAACAACTCTGACTCGACTGTAACAACTCTGACCTCGACTGTAACAACTCTGACCTCGATTGTAACAACTCTGACCTCGACTGTAACAACTCTGACCTCGACTGTAACAACTCTGACCTCGACTGTAACAACTCTGACCAGCGACTATAACAACTTTGACCAGCGACTGTAACAACTTTGACCTCTACTATAAGAACTCTAACACGAGGGGTGTTGTACACTAAGGGTGTTGTACACTAGAGGTGTTGAACACTAGGGGTGTTGTACACTAGTGGTGCTGTACACTAGGGTTGTTATACACTGGGGTGTTGTACACTAGAGGTGTTGAACACTAGAGGTGTTGCACACTAGGGGTGTTGTATACTAGGGATATTGTACACTGACAAGGATGTCAGCCACAGCACCGTGTCTTCCTTTGCAGATGACACCCGAATCTGCATGACAGTGTCTTCCATTGCAGACACTGTAAGGCTCCAGGCGGACATCAACCAAATCTTTCAGTGGGCTGCAGAAAACAATATGAAGTTCAACGATGAGAAATTTCAATTACTCAGATATGGTAAACATGAGGAAATTAAATCTTCATCAGAGTACAAAACAAATTCTGGCCACAAAATAGAGCGAAACACCAACGTCAAAGACCTGGGAGTGATTATGTCGGAGGATCTCAACTTCAAGGACCATAACATTGTATCAATCGCATCTGCTAGAAAATGACAGGATGGATAATGAGAACCTTCAAAACTAGGGAGGCCAAGCCCCTGATGACACTCTTCAGGTCACTTGTTCTATCAAGGCTGGAATATTGCTGCACTCTAACAGCACCTTTCAAGGCAGGTGAAAAATTGCCGACCTAGAAAATGTAAAAGAGAACTTTCACGGCGCGCATAACGGAGATAAAACACCTCAATTACTGGGAGCGCTTGAGGTTTCTAAACCTGTATTCCCTGGAACGCAGGAGGGAGAGATACATGATTATATACACCTGGAAAATCCTAGAGGGACTAAATACCGAACTTTTCACACGAAAATCACTCACTACGAAAGCAAAAGACTTGGCAGACGATGCACCATCCCCCAATGAAAAGCAGGGTGTCACTAGCACGTTAAGAGACCATACAATAAGTGTCAGGGGCCCGAGACTGTTCAACTGCCTCCCAGCACACATAAGGAGGATTACCAACAGACCCCTGGCAGTCTTCAAGCTGGCACTGGACAAGCACCTAAAGTCAGTTCCTGATCAGCCGGGCTGTGGCTCGTACGTTGGTTTGCGTGCAGCCAGCAGAAACAGCCTGGTTGATCAGGCTCTGATCCACCAGGAGGCCTGGTCACAGACCGGGCCGCGGGGGCGTTGACCCCCGAAACTCTCTCCAGGTAAACTCCAGGTACACTAGAGGTGTTGTTCACTAGACGTGTTGTACACTATGGGTTTGCACACTAGAGGTGTTGTACACCAGGGGTGTTGTAAAATAGGGGTGTTGTACACTCTGGGTGTCGTACACTAGGGGTGTTGTGCACTAGAGGTGCATTCTAGAGTTGGTGTACACTAGAGGCGTTGTACACTAGAGTTGTTGCACACTAGGAGTGTTGTACACTAGGGGTGTTGTACACTATGGGTGTTCTACCCTAGAGGTCTTGTACACCAAGGGTATTGTACACTAGGGGAACCAGAAACGAGTATGCACAGATAAGGAGGGAAGCCCAGCGACAGTACATAACGACATAGCATCGAAAGTCAAGTCTGACCCGAAACTGCTATACATATAACCACATTAGGAGGAAGACGACAGTCAAAGACCAGGTGATCAGGTTGAGGAAAGAAGGTGGGGAACTTACAAGAACCGACCAAGAAGTATGCGAGGAGCTCAACTTGAGATTTCAGGAAGTATTTACAGTGGAAGCAGAAGGTATACTGGGAAGACAAAACAGTGGGGTACATCAACAAGGGATATACCAACAAGTGTTGGATGAAATACACACAACCCAGGAGGAGGTGAAGAAGCTTCTAGGTGACCTTGATACCTCAAAGGCGGTGGGACCAGACTACATCTCTCCGTGGGTCCTTAGAGAGGGAGCAGAGACGCTGTGTGTGCCACTAACCACAATCTTCAGTACATCGCTTGAAACTGGGCAACTACCTGAGGTATGGAAGACGGCAAACGTCATCCCCATCTTTAAGAAAGGAGACAGAAACGAAGCACTAAACTATAGACCAGTGTCACTGACGTGTATAGTATGCAAAGTCATGGAGAAGATTATCAGGAGGAGAGTGGTGGAGCACCTGGAGTGGAACAAGGTTATAAATGACAGCCAGCATGGATTCATGGAAGGCATATCCTGTGTCACAAACCTACTGGAGTTTTATGACATGGTAACTGAAGGAAGACACAAGAGGGAGGGATGGGTCGATTGCATTTTCTTGGATTGCAAGAAGGCCTTCGACACAGTTCCTCACAAGAGATTAGTGCAGAAGCTAGAGGATCAGGCACGTATAACAGGAAGGTCACTGCAGTCGATCAGAGAATACCTGACAGGGAGGCAACAACGAGTCATGGTACGTGATGAGGTATCACAGTGGGCACCTGTGACGAGCAGGGTCATACAGGGATCAGTCCTAGGACCATTGCTATTCTTGGTATATGTGAATGACATGACGGAAGGGATTGACACAGAAGTGTCCTTATTTGCAGATGATGTGAAGTTAATGAGGAGAATTAAATCAGATGAGGATGAGACAGGTCTACAAAGAGACCTGGACAAGCTGGATGTGTGGTCGAGCAACTGGCTCTTAGAATTTAACCCCGCCAAATGAAAAGTGATGATGATCGGGGAAGGGCACAGAAGACCGCAGACAGAGTATAGGCTAGGCGGCCAAAGACTGCAAACCTCACTTAAGGAGAAAGATCTTGGGGTGAGTATAACACCGAGCACGTCGCCGGAAGCACACATTAACCAAATAACTGCTGCAGCATATGGGCGCCTGGCAAACCTGAGAATAGCGTTCCGATACCTCAGTAAGGAATCGTTCAAGACTCTGTACACTGTGTACGTCAGGCCCATACTGGAGTACCAGCACCAGTTTGGAACCCACACCTGGTCAAGCACGTCAAGAAATTAGAGAAAATGCAATGGTTTGCAACAAGGCTGGTTCCAGAGCTAAGGAGAATGTCCTACGAAGAAAGGTTAAGGGAAATCGGTCTGACGACACTGGAGGACAGGAGGGGGAGGGGTGACATGATAACGACATACAAAATACTGCGTGGAATAGATGAGGTTGACAGAAACAGGATGTTCCAGAGATGGGACACAGAAACAAGGGGTCACAATTGGATGTTGAAGACTCAGATGAGCCAAAGGAATGTTAGGAAGTATTTCTTCAGCCACAGAGTTGTTAGGAAGTGGAACAGTCTGGCAAATGATGTAGTGGAGGCAGGACCCATACATAGTTTTAAGGCGAGGTATGATAAAGCTCATGGAGTAGGGAGAGGGAGGACCCAGTAGCGGTCAGTGAAGAGGCAGGGTCAGGAGCTGAGTCTCGACTCCTGCAACCACAATTTGGTGAGTACTAGAGGTCTTGTACACTAGGAATGTTGTGCACTGGGGATGTTGTACACTAGAGGTGTTGTACACTATGGGTGTTGCACACTAGAGGTGTTGTACAATAGGAGTGTTGTACACTTTGGGTGTTGTACACTTGGGATGTTGTACACTAGGGGTGTTGCACACAAAAGGTTTTGTACACTAGTGGTGTTGCACACTAGGGTTATTGTACACTAGGGGTGTTGTAATCTAGGGTGTTGTACACTAGAGGTGTTGTACACTAGGGGTGTTGTACACTAGGGGTGTTGCACACTAGAGGAGGTGTTGTACACTAGAGGTGCTGTACATTAGGGGTGTTGTACACTAGGGGTGTTGTACACTAGGGTGTTGTACACTAGGGGTATTGCACACTAGGGTGTTGTACACTAGAGGTGTTGTACATTAGGAGTGCTGTACACTAAAGGTGTTGTACATTATTGGTGTTGTACACTAAGGTTGTACACTAGTGGTGTTGTATACTAATAATTTTACACACTAGGGGTGCTGTACACTAGGGAGTTGTACACTAGGGGTGCTGTACACTAGGGAGTTGTACACTAGGGGTGCTGTACACTAGGGAGTTGTACACTAGGGGTGCTGTACACTAGGGAGTTGTACACTAGGGGTGCTGTACACTAGGAAGTTGTACACTAGGGGTGCTGTACACTAGGGAGTTGTACACTAGGGGTGCTGCACATTAGAGGTGATGTGCACTATGGGTGTTGTTCCCTATGTGTGCTGTACACTAGGGGTGTTGTAAAATAGGGGTGTTATACACTAGGGGTGCTGTACACTAGGGGTGTTGAACACTAGGGGTGCTGTACACAAGGGGTGTTGTACACTAGGGGTGTTGTACACGAGGGGTGCAGTACACTAGGGGTATTGTGCACTAGGCGTGTTAAACACTAACAGTGTTGTACACTAGGGGTGTCGTACACTAGGGGTGTCGTACACTAATAGTGTCGTACACTAGGGGTGTCGTACACTAGGGGTGTCGTACACTAGGGGTGTCGTACACTAATAGTGTCGTACACTAGGG
>NC_069404.1:7353273-7565773 GCF_026875155.1 Cherax quadricarinatus | reverse complement strand
CCAATTTCGGGCCCCAGCCTTTCTTGGGCAAGTATTTAAGAAGGAAAAAGCACCTCCTCCGCCTTTTGCACCACGAAGTTTTTACAAGTTCTTGCGCTACCAAGGGGGGCCCCCGCTGGTTTTGGGAACTTTCATTTTTGGGAAAAGTGTTACAAAGAGGCCCCCCTTGACAAAAGAGTGGCCCAAATTTTTTCCTCCCCCCCCTCCCCCCCCCTCCCCCCTCTCCCCTTCTCCCCCCTCCTCCCTCTTCTCTTCACTCCCCCTCCTCTCCTCTCTCTCCTCTCTCTCTCTTCTCCTTTTCTCTCTTCTCTCTCTCTCTCTCTCCTCTTCTTCTCTTCTCTCTTCTCTCTCTCCTCTCTCTCTCTCCTCTCTCTCTCTCCTCTCTCTCTCTCTCCCCCTCCCCTCTCCCCTCTCTTCTCCCCCTCTCTCTCTCTCTCTCTCTCTCTTCTCTCTCCTCCTCTCTCTCTCTAATCTCTTTCTCATCTTACTCCTCTTCACTCTCTCTCCTCTCTCTCTCTTCTCCTCTCCCCCTCTCTCCCCTTCTTCTCTCTCTCTCTCTCTCCTCTCTCTCTTCTCTCTCTCTCTCTCTCTCTCTCCCCCCCCCTCTCTCCCCTCCCTCCTCTCTCTCTCTCCCCTCTTTTCTCTCCTCTCTCTCCCCTCCCTCTCTCTCTCCTTTCTCCCCTTTTTTCCTCTCCTCTCTCTCTCTCTCTCTCTCTCTCTCTCCCCCTCTCTCTCTCTTCCCTCTCTCTCTCTCTCTCTCTCCCCTCTACTCTTTTCCTCTCTCCTCTCTCTCTCTCTCTCTCCTCTCCTCTCTCTCTCTCTCTCTCTCTCTCTCTCTCTCTCTCTCTCTCTCTCCCCTCTCTCATCTCTCTCTCCCCCTCTCTCTCTCTCTCTCTCCCCTTCTCTCTCTCCCCTTCTCTCTCTCTTCTCTCTCTCTCTCTCTCTCTCTCCCCTCTCTCTCTCTCTCTCTCTCTTCTCTCTCTCTCTTCTCTCTCCCCTCTCTCCCCCTCTCTCTCTCTCTCTCTCCTTTTCTCTCTTGGATAAGGATTCCTAACTTTATAACAAGCTAAGAGCTGTTACCTACATCAGCTCATTTGAAAGCATTTTTATTATTATGAGACATACAAGTAGGGAACAGGATGAAGTTGGAGCCATCTGTGGGCCAGCTGAGGGTCATCTGTGGGCCAGTGAGGGTCGTCTGTGGGCCAGTGAGGGTCATTTTGGGGGCCCAGCTGAGGGTCATCTGTGGGCCAGCTGAGGGCCATCTGTGGGCCAGCTGAGGGCCATCTGTGGGCCAGCTGAGGGCCATCTGTGGGCCAGCTGAGAGTCATCTGTGGGCCAGCTGAGGGTCATCTGTGGGCCAGCTGGGGGTTTCATCTGTGGGCCAGCTGAGGGCCATCTGTGGGCCAGCTGAGGGTCATCTGTGGGCCAGCTGAGGGTCATCTGTGGGCCAGCTGAGGCTCATCTGTGGGCCAGCTGAGGACCATCTGTGGGCCAGCTGAGGGTCATCTGTGGGCCAGCTGAGGGTCATCGTGGGCCAGCTGAGGGCCCATCTGTGGGCCAGCTGGGGGTCATCTGTGGGCCAGCTGAGGGCCATCTGTGGGCCAGCTGATGGCCATCTGTGGGCCAGCTGATGGCCATCTGTGGGCCAGCTGAGGGCCATCTGTGGGCCAGCTGAGGGTCATCTGTGGGCCATCTGAGGGCCATCTGTGGGCCAGCTGAGGGCCATCTGTGGGCCAACTGAGGGTCATCTGTGGACCAACTGAGGGCCATCTGTGGGCCATCTGAGGGCCATCTGTGGGCCAGCTAAAAGGTCATCGTGGGCCAGCGGGAGGGCCATCTGTGGGCCAGCTGAGGGCCATCGTGGGCCAGCTGAGGGCCATCTGTGGGCCACTGAGGGTCATCTGGGGCCAGCTGAGGGCCATCTGTGGGCCAGCTGAGGGCCATCTGTGGCCAGCTGGGGCCATCTGTGGGCCAGCTGAGGGTCATCTGTGGGCCAGCTGAGGGCCATCTGTGGGCCAGCTGAGGGCCATCTGTGGGCCAGCTGAGGGCCATCTGTGGGCCAGCTGAGAGTCATCTGTGGGTCAGCTGAGGGTCATCTGTGGGCCAGCTGAGGGTCATCTGTGGGCCAGCTGAGGGTCATCTGTGGGCCAGCTGAGGGTCATCTGTGGGCCAGCTGAGGGTCATCTGTGGGCCAGCTGAGGGTCATCTGTGGGCAGCTGAGGGTCATCTGTGGGCCTCTGAGGGCCATCTGTGGGCCAGCGGGGGGGCCATCTGTGGGCCAGCTGAGGGTCATCTGTGGACCAACTGAGGGCCATCTGTGGGCCATCTGAGGGCCATCTGTGGGCCAGCTGAAGGTCATCTGTGGGCCAGCTGAGGGCCATCTGTGGGCCAGCTGAGGGCCATCTGTGGGCCAGCTGGGGGCCATCTGTGGGCCAGCTGAGGGTCATCTGTGGGCCAGCTGAGGGCCATCGTGGCCAGCTGAGGGCCATCTGTGGGCCAGCTGAGGGCCATCTGTGGGCCAGCTGGGGTCATCTGTGGGCCAGCTGGGGCCATCTGTGGGCCAGTGAGGGCCATCTGGGGGCCAGCTGAGGGCCATCTGTGGGCCAGCTGAGAGTCATCTGTGGGCCAGCTGAGGGTAAATCTGTGGGCCAGCTGAGGGTCATCTGTGGGCCAGCTGAGGGCCATCTGTGGGCCAGCTGAGGGTCATCTGTGGGCCAGCTGAGGGTCATCTGTGGGCCAGCTGAGGCCATCTGTGGGCCAGCTGAGGACCATCTGGGGGCCCAGCTGAGGGTCATCTGTGGTCCAGCTGAGGGTCATCTGGGGCCAGCTGAGGGTCATCTGTGGGCCAGCTGAGGGTCATCTGTGGGCCAGCTGAGGGCCATCTGTGGGCCAGCTGATGGCCATCTGTGGGCCAGCTGAGGTCCATCTGTGGGCCAGCTGAGTGTCACCCTGTGGGCCAGCTGAGGGTCTTTGTGGGCCAGCTGAGGGCCATCTGTGGGCCAGCTGAGGGCCATCTGTGGCCAGCTGAGGGTCATCGTGGGGCCAGGTGAGGGTCATCTGTGGGCCAGCTGAGGGTCATCTGGGCCAGCTGAGGGTCATCTGTGGACCAGCTGAGGGTCATTCTGTGGGCCAGCTGAGGGTCATCTGTGGGCCAGCTGAGGGCCATCTGTGGGCCAGCTGAGGGTCATCTGTGGGCCAGCTGAGGTCAATCGGGGGCCCCAGCTGAGGGTCATCTGTGGGCCAGCTGAGGGTCATCTGTGGGCCAGCTGAGGGCCATCTGTGGGCCATCTGAGGGCCATCTGTGGGCCAGCTGAGGGCCATCTGTGGGTCATCTGAGGGCCATCTGTGGGCCATATGAGGGCCATCTGGGGCATCTGTGGCCAGTAAAGGGCCCCATCTGTGGGCCATCTGGGGGCCCATCTGTGGGCCAGCTGAGGGTCATCTCGGGGCCCAGCTGAGGGTCATCTGTGGGCCAGCTGAGGGCCATCTGTGGGCCAGCTGAGGGTCATCTGTGGGCCAGCTGAGGGTCATCTGTGGACCATCTGAGGGCCATCTTTGGGCCATCTGAGGGCCATCTGTGGGCCAACATTTAATCAACTGACTTTATCTGGTTGACATCATAGAGTCATCCTGGGGATAAATGATCTCAGGTGAAGTGATGTTCTGGAGACTGGTACAGCCAAGTTGCTGCTGGCTGCCCGTCTTGTGGTATACAACCTGGCTTCTCACTCTCTCTCTCTCTCTCTCTCTCTCTCTCTCTCTCTCTCTCTCTCTACCTACCTACCTACCTACCTACCTACTTACCTATCTATCTATTTATCTATCTATCTACCTAGGGTGAAGAGGAGCAAAGAAAAGGAAGCTGGAGAGAGAGATATACGTAGATAGATAGATAGAGATAGATAGAGAGATAGAGAGAGAGAGAGAGAATATCTAATACCTGGAATACCTAATTATATTGAATTGATGGAGACACAGCCGCTTGATGGTGCCAGGGAGAGATTACTCTCAGGGACAGAGAGGTCGCTGGGTTAAACCTGTGTTTCTCAATATAATAGTTTATATTATAGATACACACACACACACACACACCTAACGACACTGGAGGACAGGAGAGATAGGGGGGACATGATAACGACGTACAAAATCCTGAGAGGAATTGACAAAGTGGACAAAGACAGGATGTTCCAGAGACTGGACACAGTAACAAGGGGACACAGTTGGAAGTTGAAGACACAGATGAATCACAGGGATGTTAGGAAGTATTTCTTCAGCCATAGAGTAGTCAGGAAGTGGAATAGTCTGGGAAGCGATGTAGTGGAGGCAGGATCCATACATAGCTTTAAGCAGAGGTATGATAAAGCTCACGGTTCAGGGAGAGTGACCTAGTAGCAATCTGTGAAGAGGCGGGGCCAGGAGCTTGGACTCGACCCCTGCAACCTCAACTAGGTGAGTACACACACACACACATATATGCGATATATGCAAACGACATGATGGAAGGAATAGACTCTGAAGTGTCCCTGTTCGCAGATGATGTGAAGTTGATGAGAAGAATTAAATCGGATGAGGATGAGGCAGGACTGCAAAGAGACCTGGACAGGCTGGACATGTGGTCCAGTAACTGGCTTCTCGAATTCAAGCCTGCCAAATGCAAAGTCATGAAGATTGGGGAGGGGCAAAGTAGACCGCAGACAGAGTATAGGCTAGGTGGACAAAGACTACAGACCTCACTCAGGAAGAAAGACCTTGTGGTGACCATAACACCGAGCACAATCACGGAGGCACACATCAAAACCCAAAAAATTGCTGGGAGCATATGGGCGCCTGGCAAACCTGAGAATAGCGTTCCGATACCTTAATAAGGAATCGTTCAAGACACTGTAACACTGTGTATGTTAGGCCCCATACTGGAGTATGCAGCACCAGCTGGAACCCACATGGTCAAACACGTCAAGAAGTTTAAAAGGAAAGTACAAAGGTTTTGCAACAAGGCTAGTCCAGAGCTCAAGGGAATGTCGTACGAGGAAAGGTTTAGGGAAATCGGATTGACACACTGGAGGACAGAAAAGGGGCATGGGAGACATGATAAACGACATACAAGAAACTGCGGGGAATAGACAAAGTGGACAGAGACAGGATGTTCCAGAGAGGGGACACAGGAACAAGGGGACACAACTGGAAGCTGAAGACTCAGACGAGTCACAGGGACGTTAGGAAGTATTTCTTCAGTCATAGAGTCGTCAGGAAGTGGAATAGCCTAGCAAGTGAAGTAGTGGAGGCAGGAACCATACATAGTTTTAAGAAGAGGTATGACAAAGCTCAGGAAGCAGAGAGGGAGAGGACCTAGTAGCGATCAGTGAAGAAGCGGGGCCAGGAGCTGAGTATCGACCCCTGCAACCACAATTAGGTGAGTACACACACACACACACACACACACACACACACGGCACTGCAATGGATCAGAGAATACCTGACAGGGAGGCAACAACGAGTCATGGTACGTAATGACGTATCACAGTGGGCACCTGTGACGAGCGGGGTCCCACAGGGGTCGGTCTTAGGACCAGTGCTATTTTTGGTATATGTGAACGACATGACGGAAGGGTTAGACTCAGAAGTGTCCCTGTTTGCAGATGATGTGAAGTTAATGAGGAGAATTAAATCTGATGAGGACCAGGCAGGACTTCAAAGAGACCTGGACAGACTGGACACCTGGTCCAGCAAATGGCTTCTCGAATTTAATCCTGCCAAATGCAAAGTCATGAAGATAGGGGAAGGGCACAGAAGACCGCAGACAGAGTATAGGCTAGGTGGACAAAGACTGCAAACCTCACTCAAGGAGAAAGATCTTGGGGTGAGTATAACACCGAGCATGTCTCCGGAAGCACACATCAATCAGATAACTGCTGCAGCATATGGGCGCCTGGCAAACCTGAGAACAGCATTCCGATACCTTAGCAAGGAATCATTCAAGACACTGTACACCGTGTATGTCAGGCCCATACTGGAGTATGCAGCACCTGTTTGGAACCCGCACTTGATAAAGCACGTCAAGAAACTAGAGAAAGTACAAAGGTTTGCAACAAGGTTAGTTCCAGAGCTAAGGGGAATGTCCTATGAAGAAAGATTAAGGGAAATCGGCCTGACCACACTGGAGGACAGGAGGGTCAGGGGAGACATGATAACGACATATAAAATACTGCGTGGAATAGACAAGGTGGACAAGGACAGGATGTTCCAGGGAGGGGACACAGAAACAAGAGGCCACAATTGGAAGTTGAAGACACAAATGAGTCAGAGAGATAGTAGGAAGTATTTCTTCAGTCATAGAGTTGTAAGGCAGTGGAATAGCCTAGAAAATGACGTAGTGGAGGCAGGAACCATACACAGTTTTAAGACGAGGTTTGATAAAGCTCATGGAGCGGGGAGAGAGAGGGCCTAGTAGCAACCGGTGAAGAGGCGGGGCCAGGAGCTAGGACTCGACCCCTGCAACCACAAATAGGTGAGTACAAATAGGTGAGTACACACACACACGGAACGGAACAAGAGTATAAATGTTAAGACACATGTGCAACATCTGGATATCTTTATTGTAGACGTTTCGCCATCCAGTGGCTTTATCAATACAGATTCTAGGACATAATAGGAAGACAGTAGAACTATATACAAAAGATGAGGTAATCAGTCCCTCAGCCTTGGAGTTAGTGTTCACAGCATCGTGGTGGAGGAGAATCTGGAGCAAAGGCAAGGAGACTGGCGGTTATATAGGCGTCAGTGGATAGGGACGGGCAGCAGACGAGGGCAAAGTCACTGGTAGGCGGGATTCCCCAGTGGAAGTAGGTCCTTCCCAAAGAGATGGGTTAGTTGCAGCAGCCGTGAAGAAGGTCTTGTAGATGTCCTCTGAACCAAGATTCCATGATGTTGCAGTGTCTGACAAGTTGTGCAAGAAAGTACCGAATCTTGGTTCAGAGGACATCTACTAGACCTTCTTCACGGCTGCTGCAACTAACCCATCTCTTTGGGAAGGACCTACTTCCACTGGGGAATCCCGCCTACCAGTGACTTTGCCCTCGTCTGCTGCCCGTCCCTATCCACTGACGCCTATATAACAGCCAGTCTTCTTGCCTTTGCTCCAGATTCTCCTCCACCACGATGCTGTGAACACTAACTCCAAGGCTGAGGGACTGATTACCTCATCTTTTGTATATAGTTCTACTGTCTTCCTATTATGTCCTAGAATCTGTATTGATAAAGCCACTGGATGGCGAAACGTCTACAATAAAGATATCCAGATGTTACACATGTGTCTTAACTTTCATATTGTCGGTATTTTATACCTTTCTTGCACAAGAGTATAAACGCCAACCAGCACGCATTAATGGAAGGCAAATCCTGTGTCACAAACCTTCTGGAGTTTTATGATAAAGTAACGTAAGTAAGACACGAGAGAGAGGGGTGGGTTGATTGCATCTTCTTGCACTGCAAGAAGTCGAGAACAGCATCCAGTATTGGGTCCCTACTTAAACAAGACGGGTCCTACACAGATGACAGTAAGAAAATGAGTGAGCTACTCAAGTCCCAATATGACTCAGTTTTTTATGAGAGAGCCACAGAATTTGGTAAACACAAGCCTATCTGATGTTATCCTGACGCCAAATGACTTCGAACAGGCGATAAATGACATGCCCATGCACTGTGCCCCAGGGCCAGACTCGTGGAACTCCGTGTTCAACAAGAACGTGCTTTTACCATCCTATGGAGAGGGAGCATGGACACGGGGGTCGTCCCACAGTTACTAAAAACAACAGACATAGCCCCACTCCACAAAAGTGGCAGTAAAGCAATAACAAAGAACTACAGACCGATAGCACTAACATCCCATATTATAAAAATCTTTGAAAGGGTCCTAAGAAGCAAGATCGCCACCCATCTAGATACCCATCAGTTACACAACCCAGGGCAACATGGGTTTAGAACAGGTCGCTCCTGTCTGTCTCAACTACTGGATCACTACGACAAGGTCCTAAATGCACTAGAAGACAAAAAGAATGCAGATGTAATATATACAGACTTTGCAAAAGCCTTCGACAAGTGTGACCATGGCGTAATAGCGCACAAAATGCGTGCTAAAGGAATAACAGGAAAAGTTGGTAGATGGATCAGTAATTTCCTCACTAACAGAACACAGAGAGTAGTAGTCAACATAGTAAAGTCCGAGGCAGCTACGGTGAAAAGCTCTGTTCCACAAGGCACAGTACTCGCTCCCATCTTGTTCCTCATCCTCATATCAGACATAGACAAGGATGTCAGCCACAGCACCGTGTCTTCCTTTGCAGATGACACCCGAATCTGCATGACAGTGTCTTCCATTGCAGACACTGCAAGGCTCCAGGCGGACATCAACCAAATCTTTCAATGGGCTACAGAAAACAATATGAAGTTCAACGATAAGAAATTTCAATTACTCCGATATGGTAAACATGAGGAAATTAAATCTTCATCAGAGTACAAAACAAATTCTGGCCACAAAATAGAGCGGAAAACCAACGTCAAAGACCTGGGAGTGATCATGTCGGAGGATCTCACCTTCAAGGACCATAACATTATATCAATCGCAACTGCTAGAAAAATGACAGGATGGATAATGAGAACCTTCAAAACTAGGAATGCCAAGCCCATGATGACACTCTTCAGGTCACTTGTTCTATCTAGGCTGGAATATTGCTGCACACTAACAGCACCTTTCAAGGCAGGTGAAATTGCTGACCTAGAAAATGTACAGAGAACCTTCACGGCGCGCATAACGGAGATAAAACACCTCAATTACTGGGTGCGCTTGAGGTTCCTAAAACTGTATTCCCTGGAACGCAGGCGGGAGAGATACATGATTATATACACCTGGAAAATCCTAGAGGGACTAGTACCGAACTTGCACACGAAAATCACTCACAACGAAAGCAAAAGACTTGGCAGACAATGCAACATCCCCCCAATGAAAAGCAGGGGTGTCACTAGCACGTCAAGAGACCATACAATAAGTGTCAGGGGCCCGAGACTGTTCAACTGCCTCCCAGCATACATAAGGGAGATTACCAACAGACCCCTGGCAGTCTTCAAGCTGGCACTGGACAAGCACCTAAAGTCGGTACCTGACCAGCCGGGCTGTGGCTCGTACGTTGGATTGCGTGCAGGCAGCAGTAACAGCCTGGTTGATTAAGCTCTGACATAGCAGGTGGCCTGGTCACAAACGGGCCGCGGGGGCGTTGACCCCCGGAACTCTCTCCAGGTAAAACTAGGGATCCTTAACTTGTAAATAGCTTGTCAATAAAGCTAGGGATCCATAACTTGTAAATAGCTTGTCAATAAAGCTAGGGAACCTTAACTTGTAAATAGCTTGTCAATAAAGCTAGGGATCCTTAACTTGTAAATAGCTTGTCAATAAAGCTAGGGATCCTTAACTTGTAAATAGCTTGCCAATAAAGCTAGGGATCCTTTACTTGTAAATAGCTTGTCAATAAAGCTAGGGATCCTTAACTTGTAAATAGCTTGTCAATAAAGCTAGGGATCCATAACTTGTAAATAGCTTGTCAATAAAGCTAGGGAACCTTAACTTGTAAATAGCTTGTCAATAAAGCTAGGGATCCTTAACTTGTAAATAGCTTGTCAATAAAGCTAGGGATCCTTAACTTGTAAATAGCTTGTCAGTAAAGCTAGGAATCCTTAACTTGTAAATAGCTTGTCAATAAAGCTAGGGATCCTTAACTTGTAAATAGCTTGTCAATAAAACTAGGAATCCTTAACTTGTAAATAGCTTGTCAATAAAGCTAGGGATCCTTAACTTGTAAATAGCTTGTCAATAAAGCTAAGGAACCTTGACTTGTAAATAGCTTGTCAATAAAGCTAGGAATCCTTAACTTGTAAATAGCTTGTCAATAAAACTAGGGATCCTTAACTTGTAAATAGCTTGTCAATAAAGCTAGGAATCCTTAACTTGTAAATAGCTTGTCAATAAAGCTAGGGATCCTTAACCTGTAAATAGCTTGTCAATAAAGCTAGGAAACCTTAACTTGTAAATAGCTTGTCAATAAAGCTAGGGATCCTTAACCTGTAAATAGCTTGTCAATAAAGCTAGGGAACCTTAACTTGTAAATAGCTTGTCAATAAAGCTAGGGAACCTTAACTTGTAAATAGCTTGTCAATAAAGCTAGGGAACCTTAACTTGTAAATAGCTTGTCAATGAAGCTAGGGAACCTTAACTTGTAAATAGCTTGTCAATAAAGCTAGGGATCCTTAACTTGTAAATAGCTTGTCAATAAAGCTAGGGATCCTTAACTTGTAAATAGCTTGCCAATAAAGCTAGGGATCCTTCACTTGTAAATAGCTTGTCAATAAAGCTAGGGATCCTTAACTTGTAAATAGCTTGTCAATGAAGCTAGGGATCCATAACTTGTAAATAGCTTGTCAATAAAGCTAGGGAACCTTAACTTGTAAATAGCTTGTCAATAAAGCTAGGGATCCTTAACTTGTAAATAGCTTGTCAATAAAGCTAGGGATCCTTAACTTGTAAATAGCTTGTCAATAAAGCTAGGAATCCTTAACTTGTAAATAGCTTGTCAATAAAGCTAGGGATCCTTAACTTGTAAATAGCTTGTCAATAAAACTAGGAATCCTTAACTTGTAAATAGCTTGTCATAAAGCTAGGGATCCTTAACTTGTAAATAGCTTGTCAATAAAGCTAAGGAACCTTGACTTGTAAATAGCTTGTCAATAAAGCTAGGAATCCTTAACTTGTAAATAGCTTGTCAATAAAACTAGGGATCCTTAACTTGTAAATAGCTTGTCAATAAAGCTAGGAATCCTTAACTTGTAAATAGCTTGTCAATAAAGCTAGGGATCCTTAACCTGTAAATAGCTTGTCAATAAAGCTAGGAAACCTTAACTTGTAAATAGCTTGTCAATAAAGCTAGGGATCCTTAACCTGTAAATAGCTTGTCAATAAAGCTAGGGAACCTTAACTTGTAAATAGCTTGTCAATAAAGCTAGGGAACCTTAACTTGTAAATAGCTTGTCAATAAAGCTAGGGAACCTTAACTTGTAAATAGCTTGTCAATAAAGCTAGGGAACCTTAACTTGTAAATAGCTTGTCAATGAAGCTAGGGGACCTTAACCTAACCTTGTCAAACAAGGTGTATAAAAAGGAGAGAGAGAGAGAGAGAGTGAGAGATAGAGAGATTCAAAGGTTATCAATAAAGTCAGGGATCCTTAACATAACCATGTCAAACATTGTTGAAAAAACAGCAATTTTAATGTTAGTAAGAAACATTATGATACACAGCAACATGTGTGTAAACAACCATCCAGGGTAACATTATGATACACAACAACATGTGTGTAAACAACCATCCTGGGTAACATTATGATACACAGCAACATGTGTATAAACAACCATCCAGGCTAACATTATGATACACAGCAACATGTGTGTAAACAACCATCCAGGGTAACATTATGATACACAGCAACATGTGTGTAAACAACCATCCAGGGTAACATTATGATACACAGCAACATGTGTGTAAACAACCATCCAGGGTAACATTATGATACACAGCAACATGTGTGTAAACAACCATCCAGGGTAACATTATGATACACAGCAACATGTGTGTAAACAACCATCCAGGGTAACATTATGATACACAGCAACATGTGTGTAAACAACCATCCAGGGTAACATTATGATACACAGCAACATGTGTGTAAACAACCATCCAGAGTAACATTATGATACACAACAACATGTGTGTAAACAACCATCCAGGGTAACATTATGATACACAGCAACATGTGTGTAAACAACCATCCATGGTAACATTATGATACACAGCAACATGTGTAAACAACCATCCAGGGTAACATGATACAGAGCAACATATGTGTAGACAACCATCCAGGGTAACATTATGATACACAGCAACATGTGTGTAAACAACCATCCAGGGTAACATTACGATATACAGCAACATTATGATATACAGCAACATATGTGTAAACAACCATCCAGGGTAACATTATGATACACAGCAACATGTGTGTAAACAACCATCCAGGGTAACATTATGATGCACAGCAACATATGTGTAAACAACCATCCAGGGTAACATTATGATACACAGCAACATGTGTGTAAACAACCATCCAAGGTAACAGTATGATACACAGCAACATGTGTGTAAACAACCATCCAGGGTAAATTATGATACACAGCAACATGTGTGTAAACAAGCATCCAGGGTAACATTATGATACACAGCAACATGTGTGTAAACAACCATCCAGGGTAACATTATGATACACAGCAACATGTGTGTAAACAACCATCCTGGGTAACATTATGATACACAGCAACATGTGTATAAACAACCATCCAGGCTAACATTATGATACACAGCAACATGTGTGTAAACAACCATCCTGGGTAACATTATGATACACAGCAACATGTGTGTAAACAACCATCCAGGGTAACATAATACACAGCAACATGTGTGTAAACAACCATCCAGGGTAACATTATGATACACAGCAACATGTGTGTAAACAACCATCCTGGGTAACATTATGATACACAGCAACATGTGTATAAACAACCATCCAGGCTAACATTATGATACACAGCAACATGTGTGTAAACAACCATCCTGGGTAACATTATGATACACAGCAACATGTGTGTAAACAACCATCCAGGGTAACATAATACACAGCAACATGTGTGTAAACAACCATCCAGGGTAACATTATGATACACAGCAACATGTGTGTAAACAACCATCCTGGGTAACATTATGATACACAGCAACATGTGTGTAAACAACCATCCTGGGTAACATTATGATACACAGCAACATGTGTGTAAACAACCATCCAGGGTAACATTATGATACACAGCAACATGTGTGTAAACAACCATCCTGGGTAACATTATGATACACAGCAACATGTGTGTAAACAACCATCCTGGGTAACATTATGATACACAGCAACATGTGTGTAAACAACCATCCAGGGTAACATAATACACAGCAACATGTGTGTAAACAACCATCCAGGGTAACATTATGATACACAGCAACATGTGTGTAAACAACCATCCAGGGTAACATAATACACAGCAACATGTGTGTAAACAAGCATCCAGGGTAACATTATGATACACAGCAACATGTGTGTAAACAAGCATCCAGGGTAACATTATAATACACAGCAACATGTGTGTAAACAAGCATCCAGGGTAACATTATGATACACAGCAACATGTGTGTAAACAACCATCCAGGGTAACATGATACACAGCAATAGTGTGTAAACATCCATCCATACAGGTCGAACTGTGGTGGTGACGTGTACTTAGCTCTGTGAAGACCTGTTTGCATGCTCTCTACGAATTGAAGCAAGATGCCCTCCATCGAGCAACTTTACCAACAGCTTAAGGAAGAATTGAGGATGGCGAAGATGGAGATTCGGCGACTGACCGAGGAAAACAAGAAGATTCGTGGTAGTCCTCCTGTTTTGAGTCCTCAGGTCAAGAAAGGAAACTGGTCAGTGGCTGGACAGCATGGAACGAAGTTGACGATCAAGAAGACGAATGAAAAGGTAGAAACGATGATGAAGAAAGAGACTGCCGTGGAAACTGTTGTGGAAACATCTAATACATTCTCAGTGCTACCCGACGAATGTGAGTCGACTAATGGGAACGTCATGACGAACGACACCAAGGAAGGTAAGAATATTGTCGTTGTTGGGGATAGCCAAGTTAGGTATATGGATAGGGCGTTCTGCTTGAAGGACAGGAGTAGGAGGCAGAGGGTTTGCTTTCCTGGGGCTGGGATGGAGGATATTGTTAGCCGTCTGGATGACATCATGAGAGGTAATGGGAGCAATCCTATTATCTGTCTCAGTGCTGGAGGCAACGATGTTGGCAGACGTAGGAGTGAAGACCTGATTAGCAGGTATAGGTCAGCAATAGAAATAATTAGGAGGAAGAGTGGGAACCCTGTCATATGTGGCATTTTGCCAAGGAGAGGAGTTGGAAATGAATGGTTGTCCAGGGCAATTGGTGTCAATTGCTGGCTGGACAAATACTGTAAGGAAAATGCGGTAACATTCATTGACAACCGGGACCTCTTCTATGGCAGAAATGACATGTATGCCAGGGATGGGGTTCACTTATCTAGGTGTGGGGTGGGAGCACTGGCAACTGCAGTGGAGGGAGCTGTTACGACTTTAAACTAGGAATAGTTAGTGGTATGGGTTTTGGCAGGAAAACAGTGAAGTCCCAGTGTAGTAATATTATGAGTTCTAGGGGAACTAGTAATAAGCAGAACGAGGTAGATATTGAAAAGCCAGTGACACTGGGTGATAAGGACAGTAATAGGTTTAGTAGAAAAACAGAAATGAGCAGGAAGGGTAAAGAGAAAGGAGAGTCTTTCAGTGTTTATTATGCTAATAGCCGTAGTGCTAGGAATAAGATGGATGAGTTGAGATTAGTTGCTAGTGCAGGTAACATTGCTGTATTTGCTTTAACTGAGACGTGGTTTAATTCAAAAAGTCGGGACATGCCTGCGGAATGTCACATTCAGGGTTTTAAATTGTTCCAAGTAGATAGAAGTATCGGGAAAGGGGGTGGGGTGGCATTGTATGTCCGAGATCGCTTGAACTGTTGCATAAAAACTGGTATTAAGTCTGAAGTAACACATACAGAGTCTGTTTGGATAGAATTTTCAGAGGGGCATGAAAAATTAATTTTAGGTGTGATATACCGTCCCCCAAATTTAGATAGGGACCAGGGGAGACTACTATAGGAGGAAATTGTTAGGGCCACAAGGCAAGATAATGTAGTAATTCTAGGAGACTTTAACTTTAGTCATATTGATTGGAATTTCTTGACTGGGAATTTAGAATCATACGACTTCTTAGAAGTAGTTCAGGATTGTTTTTTAAGGCAGTTTGTGACAGAACCTACAAGGGGTAATAACCTGCTTGACTTAGTTCTGGCAAACAATGAATTCCTTGTTAATAATTTAGAAGTTTCAGAGGAACTGGGTGCTAGCGACCACAAATCAATTACATTTAGCATTGAATGGAAGTATGATAGTAGCGATAACTCAGTAACAGTCCCAGATTTTCGCTTAGTAGATTACGATGGGGTTAGAGAACACTTATCATCTGTTGACTGGGGTAACGAAGAGAGCTATCAATATGACAGTTTTCTGAACACAATACATGCTGCTCAAAGAACGTTTATCCCTTATAAAAAAATTAGATCAAATAGAAATGATCCAAAATGGATGAATAATAGGCTCAAATATCTACTAGGGCATAAGAAAGGAATTTATAGGCGTATCAAAAGAGGCGAGGGTCATCTTATGAATCAGTATATTGACATTAAGAGGGACATTAAAAAGGGGATAAGAAAAGCTAAAAGGGACTATGAAATTAAAGTTGCTAGGGATTCTAAAACTAACCCAAAAAGTTTTTTCCAGGTCTATAGAACAAAAAGTCAGAGATAAGATAGGTCCCCTTAAAAATAACTATGGGCATCTTACTGACAAAGAGAATGAAATGTGCTCGATTTTAAATAATTATTTTCTCTCGGTTTTTACACAGGAAGACACTAATAATATTCCAGTAATTAATTTTATAGTGGGCTAGAAGAAGATAAATTATGCAACATCACAGTCACTAGTGAGATGGTTGTGAAGCAGATAGACAGACTGAAGCAAAATAAGTCGCCGGGTCCTGATGAGGTTTTTTCAAGGGTTCTTAAGGAATGCAAAATGGAACTCTGTGAACCATTAACTAATATTTTTAATTTATCTCTTCAAACAGGTGTAGTGTCTGATATGTGGAAGATGGCTAATGTAATTCCTATTTTTAAAACAGGGGACAAGTCGTTACCGTCAAATTACCGCCCAATAAGCCTGACCTCAATTGTAGGCAAATTACTAGAGTCAATTATAGCTGAGATTATAAGAAGCCATCTCGATAAGCATAGCTTGATTAATGATACTCAGCATGGATTCACAAGAGGCCGGTCTTGTCTAACTAATTTATTAACTTTCTTCAGTAAAGCTTTTGAGGCTGTTGACCACGATAAAGAATTTGATATTATTTACTTAGATTTTAGTAAGGCTTTTGATAGAGTTCTGCTCCAAAGACTGTTGAAGAAAGTAGCAGCTCATGGCATTGGGGGAAGGGTGCTCTTTTGGATCGAGTCATGGCTCACAGACAGGAAGCAGAGAGTGTCCATAAATGGGGTTAAATGCGAGTGGGGATCAGTAACAAGTGGCGTTCCACAGGGATCAGTCTTGGGCCCGTTGTTGTTTTTAATATATATCAATGATCTTGATGAAGGAATTACTAGTGATATGAGCAAATTCGCCGATGACACGAAGATAGGTAGGATAATTGATTCAAACGTAGATGTTAGGGAACTTCAGGAGGATTTAGACAAACTACTCTTGGTCAGAAAAGTGGCAGATGCAGTTCAATGTAGATAAATGCAAGGTTCTGAAGCTCGGGAGTGTCCATAACCCTAGCACTTATAAGTTAAATAATGTAGAACTTAGCCATACAGATTGCAAAAAGAACTTGGGGGTTATGGTAAGCAGCAACCTTAAACCAAGACAGCAATGTCTAAGCGTACGTAATAAGGCAAATAGATTACTGGGATTTATATCAAGAAGCGGAATGTCATATTCAGGGTTTTGAGTTGTTCCAAGTACATGGAAGTATCGGGAAGGGGGGTGGGGTGGCATTGTATGTCCGAGATCATAAGAACATAAGAACATAAGAACGAAGGAACACTGCAGAAGGCCCGGTGGCCTGGTGGCTAAAGCTCCCGCTTCACACACGGAGGGCCCGGGTTCGATTCCCGGCGGGTGGAAACATTCGACACGTTTCCTTACACCTGTTGTCCTGTTCACCTAGCAGCAAATAGGTACCTGGGTGTTAGTCGACTGGTGTGTGTCGCATCCTGGGGGACAAGATTAAGGACCCCAATGGAAATAAGTTAGACAGTCCTCGATGACGCACTGACTTTCTTGGGTTATCCTGGGTGGCTAACCCTCCGGGGTTAAAAATCCGAACGAAATCTTATCTTATCTTATCTTACTGGCCCATGCGAGGCAGGTCCAAGTCTCCTACCGGCTTAAGCCAATGCACCCAACCTAGTCAGGTCAGGTCACATTGACTTAAGGGAGGAACACGGCAACCGACCTGGTAGCACAAGCTATCAGGTCTAACTCACACCCACCCACATCTACTCATGTATTTATCCAACCTATTTTTAAAGCTACACAACGTTCTGGCCTCTATAACGGTACTTGGGAGTTTGTTCCACTCATCCACAACTCTATTACCAAACCAGTACTTTCCTATATCCTTCCTGAATCTGAATTTTTCCAACTTAAAACCATTGCTGCGAGTCCTGTCTAGGCTAGATATTTTCAGCACACTATTTACATCCCCTTTATTTATTTCTGTCTTCTATTTATACACCTCAATCATATCCCCCCTAATTCTACGTCTTTCTAGAGAGTGCAGATTCAGGGCCCTTAGTCTATCCTCATAGGGAAGGTTTCTGATACATGGGATCAACTTTGTCATCCTCCTTTGTACATTTTCCAGAGCATTTATATCCATTCTGTAATACGGTGACCAAAACTGTGCAGCATAATCTAAATGAGGCCTAACCAAGGATGTATAGAGTTGAAAAACAACCTGAGGACTCCTATTATTTATGCTTCTTGATATGAAGCCAAGGATTCTATTAGCTTTATTGCGAACACTTATGCACTGTTGTCTTGGTTTCAGATTACTGCTAACCAGAACTCCTAAAAACTTTTTCGCAATCCGTAATATTAAGATCTACATTATTTAGTTTATATGTGGCATGGTTATTGTCCTGTCCAACATTTAGAACTTTGCATTTGTCTATATTAAACTGCATCTGCCACTTCTCCGACCACTGCATCAGTCTATTCAAATCTTCCTGGAGTGCTCGAATGTCCTCGTCAGAATGAATTCGACGGCCTATTTTGGTGTCATCGGCAAACTTGCCGATGTCGCTCTTTATGCCCTCATCTATGTCGTTTATGTAGATTGTGAACAGCAGGGGGCCCAACACTGACCCCTGTGGAACACCGCTCGTGACACTTCCCCACTCTGATTTCTCCCCATTTATGCAAACTCTCTGCTGCCTATTTGTCAACCATGCCTCTATCCAGGAAAAAATTTCTCCTCCTATTCCATGTGCTTTAATTTTCCTCAATAGTCTCTGATGTGGGACCCTGTCAAAGCCTTACTGAAGTCCATATACACAATATCATATTCATTACCATGATCTACCTCCTCAAATACCTTAGTGAAAAAAGTTAATAAATTCGTAAGGCAGGAACGCCCCTTTGTAAAACCATGCTGAGATTCGTTGATTAATTTATGCTTTTCAAGGTGGCTACGAACTGCCTTGGCAATTATTGATTCCATAAATTTTCCCACTATGGAGGTTAGGCTTATTGGTCTATAGTTCGAAGGTAAGGACCTGTCACCTGTTTTGAAAATAGGTATCACATTTGCCATTTTCCACTTATCTGGCACCATGCCAGTTTGTAGTGTATGTTGAAAAGATTAGCCAAAGGTGTGCTAAGCTCCTCCTCTCCTCCATCTTCCTCTTCCCTTCCTCCTCCTCCTCCTCCTCCCTCCCTCTTCCTCCTACTCTTCCTTCTCACTCTCCTCATCCTCCTCCCTTCTCCTCCTCCACCTTCCTTCTCCTCCTCCCCCTCCTCCTCCTCCTCCTCCACCTACTTTTCCTCCTCCTCCATCCTCCTCCTCCTCCTCTTTCTCCTCACTCCTCCTCCTGCTCCTCCTCCTCCTCCTCCTCTCTTCCTCCTACCTTCCCCTCCTCCTTCCTCCTCCTCCACCTCCCCTCCTCCTTCTCCACCTCTTCCTTCCACCTCTTCCTCCTCTCCTTCCTCCTCCTCTTCCTTCTCCTCCTCCTCCTCCTCCTCTTCTCCTACTCTTCTTCCTCCACATCTCCTCCTCCTCCTCCTCCTTTTCTTCCTCCTACTCATTCCTCCCTTCTCCTTCCTCCTCCTCCTCCTCCTCCTCTCCTCCTCTTCTCCTAAATCATTCCTCCTCTTCCACTTCCTCCTCCTCCTCCTCCTTTACTTCCTCCTACTCTTCCTCCTCTTTCCATCACCTCCTCCTCATACTCCTCCTCCTCCTCCTCCCTACTCCTTCCTCCTCTTTCTCTACCTTTCCTCCTCTTCCTCCTCCTCCTCCTCCTCCTACTCTTCCTCCTCTCCATCTCCTGCTCCTCCTCCTCCACTCTTCCTCCCTCTTCTTCCTCCTCCTCCTTCTCCTCTTTCTCCTCACTCCCTCCACCTCCTACCTCTTCCTCCTCTCCTCCTCTTCCTCCTCCTCCTCCTCCTCCTCCTCCTCCCTCCTCCTCCTCCTCCTCTTCCTCCTCCTCCTACTCTTCCTTCTTCCTTCTCCTTTCCTCCTCCTCCTCCTCCTCCTCTCCTACTCTTCCTCCTCTTCCTTCTCCTCCTACTCCTCCTCCTACTCTTCCTCCTCCTTCCTCCTCCTCCTTCTCCTCTTTTCCCCTCCTCCTCCTCCTCCTCCTCCTCCTCCTCCCTCCTCTTCCCTCCTCCTCCTCCTCCTCTTTCCTCCTCCTCCCCACCTCCTCCTCTCCTCCTCCTCCGCCTCCTCCTCTTCTCCTCCTCCTACTCTTCCTTCTCCTCCTCTCCTCCTCCTCCTCACTCTTTCCCTCCTCTTCTTCTCCTGCTCCTCCTCCTCCTACTCTTCCTCCTCCTCCTTCTCCTCTTCTCCTCCTCCTCCTCCTCCACCTCCTCCTCTTCCTCCTCCTCCACCTCTCCTCCTCCTCCTCCTCCTCCTCCTACCTCCTCCTCCTCCTCCTCCCTCCTTATTCCTTCCCTTCCTCCTACTCTTACTTCTCCTTCACCTTCTTCTCCTCCTCCTCCACCTCCTCTCCTCCTCCTACTCTTCCTCCTCTTCCTCCTCCTACCTTCTCCTCTTCCTCCTCCTCCTCCTCCTCCTCCTCTTCCTCCTCCTCCTCCTCTTCCTCTCCTCCTCCTCCTCCTCATCTTCCTCCTCCTCCCTCTCTTCTTCCTCCTCCTCTCCTCCTCCTCTTCCTTCTCGCTCCTTCCTCCTCCTCCTTCTCCTCTTCCTCCTCCCCCTCCTCCTCCTCCTCCTCCTCCTCCTCCTTCTCCTCTTCCTCTCCTCCCTCTTCTTCCTTTCTCCTCTTCCTCCTCCTCCTCCTCTTCCTCCTCCTCCTCCTCCCCACTCTTCCTCCTCTCCTCCTCCTCCTCCTCCTCTTCCTCCTCCCCTCCTCCTCCTCCTCCTCCGCCTCCTCACTCTTCCTCCCCTCCTCCTCTTCTTCCTCCTCCCCTCCGTCGCTCCTCCTCCTCCTCCTCTTCTCCTCCTCCTCTTCTTCCTCCTCCTCCTCCTCCTACCTCCTCCTTCACCTCTTCTCCTCCTCCTCCTCCTCATCCCCTCCTCCTCCTCTTCTTCCTCCTACCTCCTCCTCCTCCTCCTCCTCTCCTCCTTCCTCCTCCTCCTTTCCTCCTCCTCCTCTTCCTCCTCCTCCTCCTCCCCTCCTCCTTCTCCTCTTCCACTCCTCCTCCTATTCCTCCTCACTCCTCCTCCTGCTCCTCTTCCTCCCTCCTCCTCTTCCTCCTCCTCACTCTTCCTCCTCCTCCTCCTCCTCTTCCTCCTCCTCCTCCTTCTCCTCTTCCTCCTCCCCTCTCCTCCTCCTCCTCCTCCTCCTCTCCTCCTCCTCCTCTTCTTCCTCCCTCCTCCCTCCTCCTCCTCCTCCTCCTCCTCCTTCTCCTCTTCCCCTCCTTCCCCTCCTCTTCCTCCTCCTCCTCTTCCTCCTCCTCCTCCTCCTCCTCCTCCTCCTCCTTCCCTCTTACTCTCTTCCTCCTCCTCCTCCTCTTTCCTCCTCCTCCTCCTCCTCCCCTCCTCCTCCTCCTCCTTCTCCTCTTCCACCTCCTCCTCCTCCCTCCTCCTCCTCCTCCTCCTTCTCCTCTTCCTCCTCCTCCTTCCTCCTTCCTCCTCCGCCTACTCCTTGCCTGTAAAGGTTAATAAGGGTGAATTCCCTTTATTACACTTCTGAAGTTGGTTCCTACCACCACTACCATCACTACCACCTCTACCACCTCTACCACCCCTACGCAACAACTATCCACCACTACCACCATTACCCCTCTACCACCACTACCACCACATACCACCACTACCACCACTACCAACACTACATCACTTACCACCTCTAACCACCTCTACCACCCCTACCACAACTACCCCACGCACACCACCATAACCACCTCTATCACCTCACCCCCTACCCACCACTACCACCACAACAACCACTAACCACCACTACCACCACCTACCACCACTAACTACCACTACCAACCACTAACCACCACTACCACCCCATACACAACCACCCTACCACCACTACCACCACTACCACCACTACCACCACTACCACCACTACCACCACTACCACCTCTACCACCACTACCAACCCTAACCACCACTGCCACCACTACCACCACTACCACCACAACCACCACCCACAACCACCACTACCACCACTACCACCTCTACCACCAAGCCCGGGCCAGCCACTACCATCCCTACCACCACTGCACCACTACCACCATACCACCACTACCACCACACAACACTACCGACCACTACCACCACAACCACCACTACACCACACCACCCTTACCCACCACTACCACCGACTATAAACCACCACTTCCACACTAACAACCCTACCACCAACTACCTCCACTACCACCACTATCTACCACCCTACCACCACTATCACCAATACCACCACTCCCACCCTAACCAAAGCCCCTCCCTGCCACCACTACCCCACTACCACCACTACCACCACACTACCACCACTACCACCACTACCACCACTACTAACACTAACCACCTCTACCACCCCTACCACCACTACCAACAGTACTACTACCACACCTACCAACCCCTACCACCCCAAACACCAGTACCACCACTACTAACAACCACCAGCACTACCACCAAACCTCCCCTACCACGCCATTCCCTCCCCTACCACCCCTACTCACCAACTACCACCACTAACCACCATTACCACCCCATAACCACCACTAACCACCACTACCTCCCATTCCAACCCTACCACCACACCCACCACTCCACTCCTACCACACTATCACCACACAGCGGGCTCCCACTACCACCCTACCACCCCTACACCACTACCACCCTACCACCACTATCACCAAACCACCACTACCACCCAAACTACCACTATCACCACGACCGACCACTACCACCCCTAACTACCACTGCCACACACTACCACCACTACCACCCCTACCAACCCTGCCACCACTAAACTCACCTACCACCGCAACTAACCCCTATCACCACTACCACTTCTACCAGCAACTACCAGCAACTACCAGCCACCATCACCCTACCACCACTACCACACATTTCCAACCCCTACCACCACTACCACCACAACAACTCGCTACCACCCCTACCACCACACCACCACTACACCCTAACCACCCCCTACCACCACTACCCTCCCAATCCACTCCACCTCCACCACCACCACCAGGCCACCCCTACCATCAACTATCACCAATAACACCACTAACCACCCCTACCACCACTGCCACCACTACCACCACTACCACCCCTACCACCCCTGCTGCCACCACACCTCCACTACAACCCCCAACTACCCCCTACCACCAACTACCTCTTCTACCAGCACTACCACCACACCACCCTACCACCACTACCACCACTACCCACAAACCACCACTACCACCACTACCACCACTACCACCACAACCTACCACTACCACCCTGACCCCACACTACCACCACTACCACACCCCTACCACCCACTATCACCATTAACCACCACTACCACCCTACCACCAACCGATCACCACTACCACCACTACCAACCCCACCACCACTGCCACCACTAGCCCACCACTTACCCACCCGTACCACCCCTGCCACCACTAACTCCACTACATCCCCAAACTACCCCTAATCACCACTACCACTTCTACAGCACTACCAGCACTACCACCACCATCACCCTTACCACCACTACACCCATTCCACCCTACCAACCACTACCACCACTACAACACCTACCACCCCTACCACCACTACAACCACTACCACCCCACCACCACTACCCCCATTTTCCACTCCTACCTCCACCACCACCACTGCCACCCCTACCATCACTATCACCACAACCACCACACCACCCCTACCACCCACGCCACCACTACCACCACTACCACCCCTTACCACCCCTGCCACCACTACCTCCACTACAAACCCCAACTACCCCTACCACCACTACATCTCTACCAACTATCCCCCCACACCACCACCCCTACCGTACCACCACTACCCACTTCCACCACTACCACCACTACCACCACTAACCACACTACCACCACTACTATCACTAATACCCCTTCCCCACTACTACCGCTAATAACTACTCCTACCACCACCTATCACCCCTGCCACCCACTACACTCTTCATCTCTGCCACCACAACCAACCCCTAACACCATTGGCCACCCCTACCACCTCTACTAACCCATTCTACCCCTACCACCACTACCACCCCTTATCACCATTACCCCCACTACCACCCCTACCACCAACTACCACCCCTAGTCAGCACAGCAGACAATGTGTAAACAACCATCCTGAGTTAACATGACACACAGCAACATGTGTAAACAACCATCCTGAGAACATGACACAACAGCAACATGTGTAAACAACCATCCTGGGTGACATACACCACAGCAACATGTGTAAAACACGATCCTGAGTAACATGACACACACAACATGTGTAAACAACCATCCTGAGTAACATTACACACAAGCAACATGTGTAACAACCATCCTGGGTACATGACACATCAGAACATTGTGTAAACAAACCATCCGAGTAACATGACAACAGCAACATGTGTAAACAACCACTCCTGAGTAACATGACCACACGCAACAATATGTAAACAACCATCCTGAGTAACATGACAACACAGCACCCTGTGTAAACAACCATCCTGAGTAAACAGACACACAGCAACATGTGTTACAACAACCATCCGGGTAACATGACACACAGCAACATGTGTAAACAACCATCCTGAGTAACATGACACACAGCAACATGTGTAAACAACCATCCTGAGTAACATGACACACAGCAATATGTGTAAACAACCATCCTGAGTAACATGACACACAGTAACATGTGTAAACAACCATCCTGAGTAACATGACACACAGCAAAACAAGTGGTAACAACCATCCTGAGTAACATGACACACAGCAACATGTGTAAACCAACCATCCTGGGAAACATGACACGACAGCAACATGTGTAAACAACCATCCTGAGTAACATGACACACAGCAACATGTGTAAACAACCATCCTGAGTAACATGACACACAGCAACATGTGTAAACAACCATCCTGAGTAAACATGACACCAGCAACATGTGTAAAACAACCAGTCCTGGGTAACATGACACAACATCAACATGTGTAAACAACCATCCTGAGTAACATGACACACAGCAACATGAGTAAACAACATACCTGAGTAAAACATGACCACACAGCAATATTGTAAACAACATCCTGAGTAGACATGACACACAGCAACATGTGTAAACAACCATCCTGGGTAACATGACACACAGCATACATGTGTTAACAAAACCACCTGATACATGACACACGAAACATGTGTAAACAACATCCCTGAGTAACTTGACACACAGCAACATGTGTAACCAAACCCATCCTGGGTAACATGAAACCACACAGCAACATGAGTAAACAACCATCCCTGAGTAACATGCACCCAGCATATGTGTAAACAACCATCCTGAGTAACATGACACACAGCAACATGTGTAAACAACCATCCTGGTAACATGACACACAGCAACATGTGTAAACAACCATCCTGAGTAACATGACACACAGCAACATGTGTAAACAACCATCCTGGGTAACATGACACACAGCAATATGTGAAAACAACCATCCATGGTAACATGAAACACACGGCAATATGTGTAAACAACCATCCTGAGTAACATGACACACAGCAATATGTGTAAACAACCATCCTGGGTAACATGACACACAGCAACATGTGTAAACAACCATCCTGAGTAACATGACACACAGCAACATGTGTAAAAACCATCATCCGGTTAACATGACACACAGCAATATGTGAAAACAACCATCCTGGAGTAAACATGACACACAGCAACAAGTGTAAACAACCATCCGTGGTAAACATGACACACAGCAATATTGTAAACAACCTTCCTGGCTTAACACGATACACATTAACTACAGGTGTAAACAACCATCCTGGGTAACATGACACACAGCAATATGTGTAAACAACCTTCCTGGTTAACATGACACACAGCAACATGTGTAAACAATCATCCTGGGTAACATGACACACAGTAACATGTGTAAACAACCATCCTGGGTAACATGACACACAGCAACATGTGTAAACAACCATCCGGTTAACGTGACACACACAGCAATTTGTTGGGGTAAACAACCATCCTTGTGGTAACTGAACACACAGCAACATGTGTAAACAACCATCCTGAGTAACATGACACACAGCAACATGTGTAAACAACCATCCTGAGTAACATGACACACAGCAACATGTGTAAACAACCATACTGAAGAAACAAGACACACAGCAACATGTTATACAAACCATCCCCGAGTACATGACCACACAGCAACATGTGTACACAACCATCCTGGGAGCACATGCACACAGCAACGTGTGTAAACCAATAACCGATCAAGAGTATCATGACACTCAGCAACATTTGTAAACAACCATCCTGAGTAACATGACACACAGCAACATGTGTAAACAACCATCCTGAGTAACATGACACACAGCAACATGTGTAAACAACCATCCTGAGTAACATGACACACAGCAACATGTGTAAACAACCATCCTGAGTAACATGACACACACAACATAACTGTAAATCACCCTCCTGAGTAAACTATGACACACAGCAACATGTGTAAACAATCATCCTGGGTAACATGACACACAGCAACATGTGTAAACAACCATCCTGGGTAACATGACACACAGCAACATGTGTAAACAAACCACCGGAGTAACATGACACACACAAACATGTGTAAAACAACCATCCTTGAGTAACATGAACACACAGCAATATGTGTAAACAACCATCCTGAGTAACATGACACACAGCAACATGTGTAAACAACCATCCTGAGTAACATGACACACAGCAACATGTGTAAACAACCATCCTGAGTAACATGACACACAGCAACATGTGTAAACAACCATCCTGGGTAACATGACACACAGCAACATGTGTAAACAACCATCCTGAGTAACATGAACACACAGCGAATATGTGTAAACCAACCATCCTGAGTAACAATGGACACACAGCAACAAGTGTAAACAACCATCCTGAGTAAACCTGACACACAGCAACATGCGGTAAAAACAAAACCATCCTGGTAACATGACACACAGCAACATGTGTAAACAACCTCTGAGTAACAGACACACAAGAGCAAACATGTGTAAAAACAACTATCCTGAGTCACATGACACACAGCAACATGTGTAAACAACCATGCCTTAGTAACATTGCACACAGCAACATGTGTAGACACCATCCTGAGTAACATGGACACACATAAACAACATTGTAAACAACCATCCTGGTATCAAGACACATATACAGCAACATGTTAAACACCCATCCTGAGTAACATTACACACAGCAATATGTGTAAACAACCAATCCTGAGAACATGACACAACAGCAACATGTGTAAAACAACCAATCCTGGGTAACATGACACACAGCAACAGTGTTAAACAACCATCCTGATTAACATGACACACAGCAACATGTGTAAACAAAACCATCCTGGAAACATGACACACAGCATATGTGTAAACAACCCCGCACCATCCTGGGTAACATGACACACAGCAATATGTGTAAACAACCATCCTGGGTAACATGACACACAGGAATATGTGTAAACAACCATCCTGTGTAACATGACACACAGCAATATGTGTAAACAACCATCCTGGGTAACATGACACACAGCAACATGTGTAAAACAACCAACCTGTGTAACATGACACACAGCAACATGTGTAAACAACCATCCTGAGTAACATGACACACAGCAACATGTGTAAACAACCATCCTGGGTAACATGACACACAGCAACATGTGTAAACAACCATCCTGTGTAACATGACACACAGCAACATGTGTAAACAACCATCCTGAGTAACATGACACACAGCAATATGTGTAAACAACCATCCTGAGTAACATGACACACAGCAACATGTGTAAACAACCATCCTGGGTAACATGACACACAGCAACATGTGTAAACAACCATCCTGAGTAACATGACACACAGCAACATGTGTAAACAACCATCCTGAGTAACATGACACACAGCAACATGTGTAAAACAACCCTCCTGGGTAACATGACACACAAGCAACATGTTGTAAAACAACCATCCTGAGTAACATGACATCACGCAATAATGTGTAAACAACCATCCAGAGTAACATGACCACAGCAACATGTGTAAACAACCATCCTGGGTAAAATGACACATCAGCAACATGTGTAAACAACATCCTGAAGTAACATGACACACCGCAACATGAGTAAAACAACCATCCTGGGTAACAAGACACACAGCAATATGTGTAAACAACCATCCTGGGTAACATGACACACAGCAATATGTGTAAACAACCATCCTGGGTAACATGACACACAGGAATATGTGTAAACAACCATCCTGTGTAACATGACACACAGCAATATGTGTAAACAACCATCCTGGGTAACATGACACACAGCAACATGTGTAAACAACCATCCTGAGTAACATGACACAGAGTAACATGTGTAAACAATCATCCTGGGTAATACGACACACATTAACATGTATAAACAATCATCCTGAGTAACATGGCACGCAGCAACATGTGAAAACAACCATCCTGGGTAACAAGTCACACAGCAACATGTGTAAACAACCATCCTGGGTAACATGACACACAGTAACATGTGTAAACAACCATCCTGAGTAGCAAGGCACACAGCAACATGTGTAAACAAAAATCCTGGGTAACATGTCACAAAGCAACATATGTAAACAACCATCCTGGGTAACATGACACACAGTTGCATGTATAAACTATCATCTTGGGTAATATGACACACAGTAACATGTGTAAACAATCATCCTGAGTAACATGGCACACAGCAACATGTGTAAACAACCATCGTGGGTAACATGTCACACAGCAACATGTGTAAACAACCATCCTGGGTAACATGACGCACAGTAACATGTGTAAACAATCATCCTGAGTAATATGACACACAGTAACATGTGTAAACAATCATAATGGGTAACATGACACAGGGTAACATGTGTAAACAACCATTCTGGGTAACATGACACACAGCAACATGTGTAAACAACCATCCTGGGGAACATGACACACAGCAACATGTGTAAACAATCATCCTGAGTAACATGACACACAGCAACATGTGTAAACAACCATCCTGGGGAACATGACACACAGCAACATGTGTAAACAACCATTCTGGGTAACATGACACACAGCAACATGTGTAAACAACCATCCTGGGGAACATGACACACAGCAACATGTGTAAACAACCATTCTGGGTAACATGACACACAGCAACAATGTGTACACAAACCATCCTGGGGAACATGCCACGCAGCAACATTGTTAAACCAACCATCCTTAGTAACATGACACAGTCTAACATGTGTAAAAACAATCATCCTAGGTAATCATGACACACAGTAACTTTTTGTAAACAATACATCCTGGTACCATGACACACAGTAAAATGTTAAACAACCATCCTGGTGACATGATACACAGCAACATGTGTAAACAACCATCCTGGGTAACATGTCACACAGTAACATGTGTAAACAATCATCCTGGGTAACATGACACGCAGTAACATGTGTAAACAACCATTCTGTTAATATGACACACAGCAACATGTGTAAACAATCATCCTGGGTAACATGACACACAGTAATATGTGTAAACAATCATCTTGGGTAACATGACACACAGCAACATGTGTAAACAACCACCCTGGTTAACATAACACACAGCAACATTTGTAAACAATCATCCTGGGTAACATGACACACAGAAACATGAGTAAACAATCATCCTGGGTAAAATGACACACAGCAACATGTGTAAACAACCATCCTGGGTAACATGACACACAGCAACATGTGTAAACAACCATCCTGGGTAACATGACACACAGTAACATGTGTAAACAATAATGCTGGGTGACATGACACACAGAAACAGTGTTAACCAACCATCCTGGGTAACAACACACAGTAACATGTGTTAACCAATCATCCTGAGTAACATGACACACATAAACATGTGTAAACAATAATGCTGGGTAACATGACACACAGCAACATGTGTAAACAATCATCCTGAGTAACATGACACACATCAACATGTGTAAACAACCATCCTGGGTAACATGACACACAGAAACATGTGTAAACAATCATCCTGAGTAACATGACACACAGTAACATGTGTAAACAAGCATCCTGGGTAACATGACACACAGCAACATGTGTAAACAATCATCCTGGGTAACATGACACACAGCAACATGTGTAAACAACCATCCTGGGCAACATGACACACAGCAACATGTGTAAACAACCATCCTGGGTAACATGACACACAATAACATGTGTAAACAATATTCCTGGGTAACATGACACACAGCAACATGTGTAAACAACCATCATGAGTAACATGACACACAGCAACATGTGTAAACAACCATCCTGAGTAACATGACACACAGCAACATGTGTAAACAATCATCCTGGGTAACATGACACACAGTAACATGTGTAAACAACCATCCTGGGTAACATGACACACAGCAACATGTGTAAACCATCATCCTGGGTAACATGACACACAGCAATTTGTGTAAACAACCATCCTGGGTAACATGACACAAAGCAACATGTGTAAACAACCATCCTGGGTAACATGACACACAGCAAAATGTGTAAACAACCTTCCTGGTTAACATGACACACAGCAACATGTGTAAACAACCATCCTGGGTAACATGACACACAGCAATAGTGTAAACAAACCAACCTTCGGTTAAACAATGAACACAGCAACATGTTGTAAACAACCATCCATGGGTAACATGAGCGCGCACTGCAATATGTGTAAAACAACCTTCCTGGTTAACATGACACACAGCAACATGTAGTAAACAACCATCTGGGTAACAAGACACACAGTAACAAGTGGTAACACAACCACCTTGTAACATGACACACAGCAACATGTGTAAACAACCATCCTGGGTAACATGACACACAGCAATTTGTGTAAACAACCATCCTGGGTAACATGACACACAGCAACATGTGTAAACAACCAACCTGAGATAAACATGACAACACACCACATGTTATAACAACCATCCTGAGTAACATGACACACAGCAACATGTGTAAACAACCATCCTGAGTAACATGACACACAGCAACATGTGTAAACAACCATCCTGAGTAACAATGACACACAGCAACATTGTAAACAACACATCCTGGGTGACATACACACACAGCAACAAGTGTTAAACAACCATCCCTGGGTAACATGACACACAGCAACATATGTAAACAACCATCCTGAGTAACATGACACACAGCAACATGTGTAAACAACCATCCTGAGAAACATGACACACAGCAACATGTGTAAACAACCATCCTGGGTAACATAACACACAGCAACATGTTAAAACAACCATCCTAATTTAATCCATGACACACAGCAACATGTTTAAACAACCATCCTGATAACATGACACACAGCAATAAGTGTAAACAACCCCTCCTGAGTACCATGACACACAGTAATCATGTGTAAACAACCATACGATAACATGACACACAGCAACATTTGTAAACAACCAACTGAAAACATGACACACAGCAACATGTTAAACAACATCCTGGGTAACATGACACACAGCCACATGTGTAAACAACCATCCTGAGTAACATGACACACAGCACCCTTGTAAACAACCTCCGAGTAACATGACACCAGAACATGTTTAAACAACCATCCCTGATAACATGACACACAAGCAACATGTATAACAACCATCCTGGGTAAACATGACACACAGCAACATGTGTAAACAACCATCCTGAGTAACATGACACACAGCAACATGTGTAAACAACCATCCTGAGTAACATGACACACAGCAATATATGTAAACAACCTCCTGAGTTAACATGACAACAGCAACATGTGTAAACAACCAACCTGGGTAACATTACACACAGCAAAATGGTGTAAACAACCACCTGAGTAACATGAACACACAGCAACTGTGTAAACAACCACCGGAGTAACATGACAACACGCAACATGAGTAAACCACCATCCAGGTAACATGACACACAGAAACATGTGTAAACAAACCATCCTGATATCATGACACACAGCAATATGTTAAACAACCATACCTGAGTAACATGACACACCAGCAACAAAGTGTAAACAACCCTCCCTGGTTAACATGACACACAGCAAACATGTGGTAACAACCATCCTGAGTAACATACACATCCGCAACTGTGTAAACAAACCATCCTGGTGGGACATGACACGCAGCAATATGTGGTAAACAACCAGACCTGGGTACATGACACACAGCATATGTGTAAACAAACCATCCTGAGTAACATGACACACAGCAATATGTGTAAACAACCATCCTGGGTAACATGACACACAGCAACATGTGTAAACAACCATCCTGAGTAACATGACACACAGCAAACATGTGTAAACAACCATCCTGGGTAACATGACACACAGCAATATGTGTAGAACAACCATCCTGGGTACACTGACACACAGCAACATGTGTGAAACAACCATCCTGGTAACATGACACACAGCAAATTGTAAACAACCTTCCTGGTTAACATGATACACAGCAACATGTGTAAACAACCATCCTGGGTAACATGACACACAGCAATATGTGTAAACAACCTTCCTGGTTAACATGACACACAGCAACATGTGTAAACCAACATCCTGGTAAAATGACACACAGTAACAAGTGTAAACACAACCTCCTGGTAACATGACACACAGCAAACATGTGTAAAACAACACCATCCTGGGTAACGTGACACACAGCAAATTGTGTAAACAACCTCCTGGGTAAACATGACACACAGCAAACATGTTAAATCAACCATCCTGAGTAACATTACAATCAAGCAACATGTGCAAACAACCAACTGTAACATACACAGACGCAACATGTGAAAACAACCATCCTGAGTAACATGACACACAGCAACATGTGTAAACAACCATCCTGAGTAACATGACACACAGCAACATGTGTAAACAACCATCCTGAGTAACATGACACACAGCAACAGGTGTAAACAACCATCCTGAGTAACATGACACACATCAACATTGTAAAAAAAAACCATCCTGGTAACATAGACACACAGCAACATGTGTAAACAACCATCTGAGTAACAGACAACACAGCAACATGTGTAAACAACCGATCCTGAGTACATGACACACATGCAACATATGTAAACAACCATCCTGAGTAACATGAACACAAGCAGCAACATGTGTAAACAATCATCCTGAGTAACTGACACACAAGCAACATGTGGTAAACAACCATCCTGGGTACATGATCACAGCACAGGTGTAAACAACCATCCTGAGTAACAAGACACAAAGCAACATGGTAAACAACCACCTAGTAACATGACACACAGCCATATGTGTAAACACCCATCCGAGTAACATGACACACAGTAACATGTGTAAACAAACCATCCTGAGTAACATTACTCACAGCAACATGTGGGTAAACAACCATCCTGATAACATACAACACAGCAAACAAGGTGTAAACAACCATCCAGGGTAACATGACACACAGCAACATGTCTAAACAACCGCAATCCCTGAGTAACATGACACACAGCATATGTGTAAACAACCATCCTGAGTTACATGAGCCACACAGCAACATGTGTAAACAACCCACCTGAGTAACATGACACACAAGCAACATGTGTAAAACAACCATCCGGTAACATGACCACAGCACATGTGTAAACAACCTCCTGATTAACATGACACACAGCAACATGTGTAAACAACCATCCTGAGTAACATGACACACAGCAACATGTGTAAACAACCATCCTGAGTAACATGACACACAGCAACATGTGTAAACAACCATCCAGAGTACCATGACAACAGCAACATGTTAAACACCCTCCTGGGGTAACATGACAACACAGCAACATGTGTAAACCAACCATCCTGAGTAACATGACACACAGCAATATGTGTAAACAACCATCCTGAGTAACATGACACACAGCAACATGTGTAAACAACCATCCTGGGTAACATGACACACAGCAACATGTGTAAACAACCATCCTGAGTAACATGACACACAGCAACATGTGTAAACAACCATCCCAGGGTAATCATGACACACACCAATATGTGTAAATACAACCATCCTGGGAAACAGACACACAGCAATATTTGGTAAACACCATCCTGGGTAACATGACACACAGGAATATGTGTAAACAACCATCCTGTGTAACATGACACACAGCAATATGTGTAAACAACCATCCTGGTAACATGACACACAGCAACATGTGTAAACAACCATCCTGGGTAACATGACACACAGCAACATGTGTAAACAACCATCCTGAGTAACATGACACACAGCAACATGTGTAAACAACCATCCTGGGTAACATGACACACAGCAACATGTGTAAACAACCATCCTGAGTAACATGACACACAGCAACATGTGTAAACAACCATCCTGAGTAACATGACACACAGCAATATGTGTAAACAACCATCCTGAGTAACATGACACACAGCAACATGTGTAAACAACCATCCTGAGTAACATGACACACAGCAACATGTGTAAACAACCATCCTGAGTAACATGACACACAGCAACATGTGTAAACAATCATCCTGAGTAACATGACACACAGCAACATGTGTAAACAACCATCCTGGGTAACATGACACACAGCAACATGTGTAAACAACCATCCTGAGTAACATGTCTGACACATGTTATGTACTTGGGTACCATAATATTTATCTCCAACTTCTTTTTTGTCCTCTTCCTCCTCCTCTTCTTCCTCCTCCTCTTCTTCCTCCTCCTCTTCTTCCTCCTCCTCTTCTTCCTCCTCCTCTTCTTCCTCCTCCTCTTTCTTCCTCCTCTCCCCCTTTTCCTCTTCCTCCTCCTCCTCCTCCTCTTCCTCCTCCTCCTCTTCTTCCTCCTCCTCCTCCTCCTCCTCCTTTTCCTCTTCCTCCTCCTCTCTTCTCTCCTCCTCCCCCTTGTTTCCTCTTCCTCCTCCTCCTCCTCCTCTTCTTCCTCCTCCTCCCTTCTCCTACTCTTCCTCCTCCCCCTCCTCCTCTTTCCTCCTACTCTTTTCCTTCTCCAGCTCCCCTCATCCTCCTCCTCTTCTCCCTCCTCTCCTCCTCTTCCTCTCCTCTTCCACCTCCTCCTCCTACCTCGCTCTTCCTCCTACACTTCCTCTCCCCACCTCATCCTCCTCCTCTATCTTCCTCCTCCTCTCCTCCATCTTCCTCTTCCCTTCCTCCTCCTCCTCCTCCTCCCTCCCTCTTCCTCCTACTCTTCCTTCTCACTCTCCTCATCCTCCTCCCTTCTCCTCCTCCACCTTCCTTCTCCTCCTCCCCCTCCTCCTCCTCCTCCTCCACCTACTTTTCCTCCTCCTCCATCCTCCTCCTCCTCCTCTTTCTCCTCACTCCTCCTCCTGCTCCTCCTCCTCCTCCTCCTCTCTTCCTCCTACCTTCCCCTCCTCCTTCCTCCTCCTCCACCTCCCCTCCTCCTTCTCCACCTCTTCCTTCCACCTCTTCCTCCTCTCCTTCCTCCTCCTCTTCCTTCTCCTCCTCCTCCTCCTCCTCTTCTCCTACTCTTCTTCCTCCACATCTCCTCCTCCTCCTCCTCCTTTTCTTCCTCCTACTCATTCCTCCCTTCTCCTTCCTCCTCCTCCTCCTCCTCCTCTCCTCCTCTTCTCCTAAATCATTCCTCCTCTTCCACTTCCTCCTCCTCCTCCTCCTTTACTTCCTCCTACTCTTCCTCCTCTTTCCATCACCTCCTCCTCATACTCCTCCTCCTCCTCCTCCCTACTCCTTCCTCCTCTTTCTCTACCTTTCCTCCTCTTCCTCCTCCTCCTCCTCCTCCTACTCTTCCTCCTCTCCATCTCCTGCTCCTCCTCCTCCACTCTTCCTCCCTCTTCTTCCTCCTCCTCCTTCTCCTCTTTCTCCTCACTCCCTCCACCTCCTACCTCTTCCTCCTCTCCTCCTCTTCCTCCTCCTCCTCCTCCTCCTCCTCCTCCCTCCTCCTCCTCCTCCTCTTCCTCCTCCTCCTACTCTTCCTTCTTCCTTCTCCTTTCCTCCTCCTCCTCCTCCTCCTCTCCTACTCTTCCTCCTCTTCCTTCTCCTCCTACTCCTCCTCCTACTCTTCCTCCTCCTTCCTCCTCCTCCTTCTCCTCTTTTCCCCTCCTCCTCCTCCTCCTCCTCCTCCTCCTCCCTCCTCTTCCCTCCTCCTCCTCCTCCTCTTTCCTCCTCCTCCCCACCTCCTCCTCTCCTCCTCCTCCGCCTCCTCCTCTTCTCCTCCTCCTACTCTTCCTTCTCCTCCTCTCCTCCTCCTCCTCACTCTTTCCCTCCTCTTCTTCTCCTGCTCCTCCTCCTCCTACTCTTCCTCCTCCTCCTTCTCCTCTTCTCCTCCTCCTCCTCCTCCACCTCCTCCTCTTCCTCCTCCTCCACCTCTCCTCCTCCTCCTCCTCCTCCTCCTACCTCCTCCTCCTCCTCCTCCCTCCTTATTCCTTCCCTTCCTCCTACTCTTACTTCTCCTTCACCTTCTTCTCCTCCTCCTCCACCTCCTCTCCTCCTCCTACTCTTCCTCCTCTTCCTCCTCCTACCTTCTCCTCTTCCTCCTCCTCCTCCTCCTCCTCCTCTTCCTCCTCCTCCTCCTCTTCCTCTCCTCCTCCTCCTCCTCATCTTCCTCCTCCTCCCTCTCTTCTTCCTCCTCCTCTCCTCCTCCTCTTCCTTCTCGCTCCTTCCTCCTCCTCCTTCTCCTCTTCCTCCTCCCCCTCCTCCTCCTCCTCCTCCTCCTCCTCCTTCTCCTCTTCCTCTCCTCCCTCTTCTTCCTTTCTCCTCTTCCTCCTCCTCCTCCTCTTCCTCCTCCTCCTCCTCCCCACTCTTCCTCCTCTCCTCCTCCTCCTCCTCCTCTTCCTCCTCCCCTCCTCCTCCTCCTCCTCCGCCTCCTCACTCTTCCTCCCCTCCTCCTCTTCTTCCTCCTCCCCTCCGTCGCTCCTCCTCCTCCTCCTCTTCTCCTCCTCCTCTTCTTCCTCCTCCTCCTCCTCCTACCTCCTCCTTCACCTCTTCTCCTCCTCCTCCTCCTCATCCCCTCCTCCTCCTCTTCTTCCTCCTACCTCCTCCTCCTCCTCCTCCTCTCCTCCTTCCTCCTCCTCCTTTCCTCCTCCTCCTCTTCCTCCTCCTCCTCCTCCCCTCCTCCTTCTCCTCTTCCACTCCTCCTCCTATTCCTCCTCACTCCTCCTCCTGCTCCTCTTCCTCCCTCCTCCTCTTCCTCCTCCTCACTCTTCCTCCTCCTCCTCCTCCTCTTCCTCCTCCTCCTCCTTCTCCTCTTCCTCCTCCCCTCTCCTCCTCCTCCTCCTCCTCCTCTCCTCCTCCTCCTCTTCTTCCTCCCTCCTCCCTCCTCCTCCTCCTCCTCCTCCTCCTTCTCCTCTTCCCCTCCTTCCCCTCCTCTTCCTCCTCCTCCTCTTCCTCCTCCTCCTCCTCCTCCTCCTCCTCCTCCTTCCCTCTTACTCTCTTCCTCCTCCTCCTCCTCTTTCCTCCTCCTCCTCCTCCTCCCCTCCTCCTCCTCCTCCTTCTCCTCTTCCACCTCCTCCTCCTCCCTCCTCCTCCTCCTCCTCCTTCTCCTCTTCCTCCTCCTCCTTCCTCCTTCCTCCTCCGCCTACTCCTTGCCTGTAAAGGTTAATAAGGGTGAATTCCCTTTATTACACTTCTGAAGTTGGTTCCTACCACCACTACCATCACTACCACCTCTACCACCTCTACCACCCCTACGCAACAACTATCCACCACTACCACCATTACCCCTCTACCACCACTACCACCACATACCACCACTACCACCACTACCAACACTACATCACTTACCACCTCTAACCACCTCTACCACCCCTACCACAACTACCCCACGCACACCACCATAACCACCTCTATCACCTCACCCCCTACCCACCACTACCACCACAACAACCACTAACCACCACTACCACCACCTACCACCACTAACTACCACTACCAACCACTAACCACCACTACCACCCCATACACAACCACCCTACCACCACTACCACCACTACCACCACTACCACCACTACCACCACTACCACCACTACCACCTCTACCACCACTACCAACCCTAACCACCACTGCCACCACTACCACCACTACCACCACAACCACCACCCACAACCACCACTACCACCACTACCACCTCTACCACCAAGCCCGGGCCAGCCACTACCATCCCTACCACCACTGCACCACTACCACCATACCACCACTACCACCACACAACACTACCGACCACTACCACCACAACCACCACTACACCACACCACCCTTACCCACCACTACCACCGACTATAAACCACCACTTCCACACTAACAACCCTACCACCAACTACCTCCACTACCACCACTATCTACCACCCTACCACCACTATCACCAATACCACCACTCCCACCCTAACCAAAGCCCCTCCCTGCCACCACTACCCCACTACCACCACTACCACCACACTACCACCACTACCACCACTACCACCACTACTAACACTAACCACCTCTACCACCCCTACCACCACTACCAACAGTACTACTACCACACCTACCAACCCCTACCACCCCAAACACCAGTACCACCACTACTAACAACCACCAGCACTACCACCAAACCTCCCCTACCACGCCATTCCCTCCCCTACCACCCCTACTCACCAACTACCACCACTAACCACCATTACCACCCCATAACCACCACTAACCACCACTACCTCCCATTCCAACCCTACCACCACACCCACCACTCCACTCCTACCACACTATCACCACACAGCGGGCTCCCACTACCACCCTACCACCCCTACACCACTACCACCCTACCACCACTATCACCAAACCACCACTACCACCCAAACTACCACTATCACCACGACCGACCACTACCACCCCTAACTACCACTGCCACACACTACCACCACTACCACCCCTACCAACCCTGCCACCACTAAACTCACCTACCACCGCAACTAACCCCTATCACCACTACCACTTCTACCAGCAACTACCAGCAACTACCAGCCACCATCACCCTACCACCACTACCACACATTTCCAACCCCTACCACCACTACCACCACAACAACTCGCTACCACCCCTACCACCACACCACCACTACACCCTAACCACCCCCTACCACCACTACCCTCCCAATCCACTCCACCTCCACCACCACCACCAGGCCACCCCTACCATCAACTATCACCAATAACACCACTAACCACCCCTACCACCACTGCCACCACTACCACCACTACCACCCCTACCACCCCTGCTGCCACCACACCTCCACTACAACCCCCAACTACCCCCTACCACCAACTACCTCTTCTACCAGCACTACCACCACACCACCCTACCACCACTACCACCACTACCCACAAACCACCACTACCACCACTACCACCACTACCACCACAACCTACCACTACCACCCTGACCCCACACTACCACCACTACCACACCCCTACCACCCACTATCACCATTAACCACCACTACCACCCTACCACCAACCGATCACCACTACCACCACTACCAACCCCACCACCACTGCCACCACTAGCCCACCACTTACCCACCCGTACCACCCCTGCCACCACTAACTCCACTACATCCCCAAACTACCCCTAATCACCACTACCACTTCTACAGCACTACCAGCACTACCACCCCCATCACCCCTACCACACTACCACCCATTCCACCCCTACCACCACTACCACCACTACAACTCCTAACCCCTACCACCACTACCACACTACCACCCCTACCACCACTACCTCCCATTCCACTCCTACCTCCACCACCACCATGCCACCCCTACCATCACTATCACCACTACCACCACTACCACCCCTACCACCACTGCCACCACTACCACCACTACCACCCCTACCACCCCTGCCACCACTACCTCCACTACAACCCCAACTACCCCTACCACCACTACCTCTTCTACCAGCACTCCCACCACCACCCCTACCACCACTACCACACTTCCACCACTACCACCACTACCACCACTACCACCACTACCACCACTACTACCACTAATACCCTTCCCCCACTACTACCGCTAATACTCCTACCACCACTATCACCCCTGCCACCACTACCACCTCTTTCATCTCTGCCACCACAACCACCCCTACCACCATTGCCACCCCTACCACCTCTACTACCCATTCTACCCCTACCACCACTACCACCTTATCACCATTACCACCACTACCACCCCTACCACCACTACCACCCCTATCAGCACTACCATGACTACCACCCCTACCACCTCTACTACTCATTCTATCCCTACGACCACTACCACCCCTATCACCACTACCACGACTACCATCCCTGCCACCACTACCACCCCTACCACCACTACTACCCCTACCACCACTGCCATCCTTTTGCAACCCCTGAATGGGTTGCAATATATATAATGTATATTATAATTATGAATATAATGTATATTACCTTTTCATATAATTTTATATTGCTTATATTTGCGATAATAGCTAAATCGTAAATGTATTGCTTTATATTATTATTTGACTTAGTTATGTTGTTAGGTAGGATGTAACATATTATGTGCTCATTTCAAGTCTTGATTGTCTAACTACTGTAATTATCGCTCTTTGCTCGTTTCCCTGCCGGCTTCTTGCTGGGCAGTGACCCACGGAGCTATCACGTGATCGAGGGGGGGTGTCCTCACCTCGCCTGAAGTATTCAGTCTGATCTAGACTCTCTTGGTGGTTGGACAGATTGTCTGTCTCATTATTCTTGTTAGTTCTGTAGAACTCTGTTCACAGAACATTGTATAGACTTTAGTGATTTTCGACGTTGTACTGAGGTTGTGTCTCTCTTAGACACTCTGAGCAACTCAGGTCCTGAGCTGTAGCTTCTGACCTAACTTGTACTGGTATCTGTGTATTATCACAGTCGGGGATTTTCTTATGCTGAACTTAGATTCAGTAGTATGGGAGTTTTGTGACTTTTGTTGAGGATCTGCTGATGGTCCCTACTAGCTGTCGTTATATTATCTCCTTGTTCCTGATTCTGTGTCGCAGTTGCTTGTTATATTGCTATTGGGCTTAGAATTATTTTTATTGTTCAATCAGACTGTTCTGATTGCCAGTTGGTCAAGAAGTTAGTTTATTTGAGGACTTTGTCAGTCACTTGTTTAAGTCTAGTTGAGTCATGAGACATAGTGAACTACTTAGAGCACTTACACACATACACAAACTTACTTGTACATATTTGCAATATCTTATTAAATGTTAATGTACCAGAGAGTACTTAAGAATTATGAATGTGATGTGTGCTTTCAGCACAATACTATTGTATACGAGAGAAGTGATTATTATTAATTTGTTTGAATTGATTAATTTAATTTAATTTGGTGATATACCTCTAGACGATAATTAATAAATTTATTAAATTTTAATTTCTCTAGTTAGTAGCCTACCAGTTGTAATCCTGAAGCACTATTGAATAATACTGAATTCTAATGGATAATTGGACCAGGATACTGACTAATTGTTACGAAAACCCAGTAACAGGCTGGATGCTAGAAGGGCAGTCCTTTCTAGTATTACCTGGAGATCTCTAAGCTTTTAGAATCGCGCTTTTTTGTAACACATCACTACCACCACTGCCACCACTTCAACCACTACCACCTCTACCACCCCTACCACCACTACCAACAGTACTACTACCACACTGCCACCCTACGACCCTACCACCACTACCACCCTACCCCCATTATCACCATACTAACAACCACCACTACCACTACTACTAAACAACACCACTACTAACAACCACCACTACTAACAACCACAACTACTAACAACACCACTGCACCATTACCACCACTACCACCACTACCACCACTACCACCACTACCGCCACTACCACCACTACCACCAATACTAACAACCACCACTACCACCATTACTGCCACTACTAACGAACCACCACTACCTCCATTACTGACAACCACCACTACCATCAATACTAACAACCACCACTACCACCACTAATAACAACCACCACTATTAACAACCACCTCTAGCACCATACTAGCAACCACCACTACTAACAACCACTACTATTAACTACCACCACTTCTAACAACCATCACTTCAACCACTATTGACATCTACCTCTAGTAACAACCATCCCTACGACCACTACTGACAACCACCACTAGTAACAACCACCACTACTAACTACCACTACCCTTCACTGACGGATGTTAACTTCCTTCCCACGGATGGTGGTTGCCTGCTCTTCCTAATGGTGGTAGTTTTAGTAATAGCAGTAGTGGTGGTGGTAGTTGTAATACTGGTGGTGGTAGTAGTGGTGGTAGTAGTGGTGGTTGATTGTAGCAGATGGCGGTAGATGGTGAATGGTGATAGATTGTGGTAGCTGGTGGTAGCAACTACCGCAACAACAAGTAGGAATAACATCTACCAGTATCATCTATCAGTATCATCTACCAGTATCATCTATCAGTATCATCTACCAGCATCACCTACCAGTATCATTTACCAGCATCATCTATCAGTTTTATCTTCCAGTATCATCTACCAGCATCTACAAGCATCGTCTACCATTATCTACTAAAATCATCTACCACCATCTACCAAAATCATCTACCAGCATCATCTACTAGCATTATCTACCAGTATTATTTACCAGCAGCATCTATCAGTTTTATCTACCAGCATCATTTACCAGTTTAATCTACCACTTTTATGTACCAACATCATCTACCAGCATCTACCAACATCATCTACCAGTATTATCTACCAGCATTATCTACCAGCATCAATCAGCATCATCTACCAGATTCATCTACCAGTGTTATCCACCAGCATCATCTACCAGCATCATCTATCAGTATTATCTACCAGCATCATCTACCAGCATCATCTACCAGTATTATCTACCAACATCATCTACCAGCATCATCTACCAGCATCATCTACCAGCATCATCTACCAGTATTATCTACCAACATCATCTACCAGCATCATCTACCAGCATCATCTGCCAGTATTATCTCCCAGCATCTACCAGCATCATTTACCAGTATTATCTACCAGCATCATCTACCAGTATTATCTACCAGTATCATCTACCAGCATCATCTACCAGTATTATCTACCAACATCATCTACCAGCATCATCTACCAGTATTATCTCCCAGCATCTACCAGTATTATCTCGAGTATCTACCAGCATCATCTACCAGTATTATCCCAGCATCAACCAGCATCATCTACCAGTATTATTTACCAGCATCATCTACCAGTATTATCTACCATCATCATCTACCAGTATTATCTACCATCATCATCTACCAGTATTATCTACCAGCATCATCTACGATAATCATCTACCAGTATTATCTACCAGTATCTACCAGTATTATCTCGAGTATCTACCAGCATCATCTACCAGTATTATCTCCCAGCATCTACCGGCATCATCTACCAGTATTATTTACCAGCATCATCTACCAGTATTATCTACCATCATCATCTACCAGTATTATCTACCAGCATCATCTACGATAATCATCTACCAGTATTATCTACCAGTATCATCTACCAGTATTATCTACCAGCATCATCTACCAGTATTATCTCTCACTCCCATTTAAGCCTAAGCACCGTACTTAGGCCTAATTATCTACCCAGTAGACATATAAAGCCGTGTTGAGCCACACAGTAGACTAGCCGCCCATGATCTGCTGATCCAAGGAGATGGAAGAGTCAGCATTAATACATCTGGATGTGATGCTGAGGTCGTGGGATGCTGCATCTCTCTCTCTCTCTCTCTGTCTATCTATCAATCTATCTATCTATCTATCTATCTATCTATCTATCTATCTATCTATCTATCTATCTATCTTCTCTCTCTCTCTCTCTCTCTCTCTCTCTCTCTCTCTCTCTCTCTCTCTCTCTCTATCTATCTATCTATCTATCTATCTATCTATCTATCTATCTATCTATCTACCTCCCTCCCTCCCTCCCTCCCTCTCTCTCTCTCTCTCTCTCTCTCTCTCTCTCTCTCTCTCTCTCTCTCTCTCTCTCTCTCTCTCTCTCTCTCTCTCTCTCTCTCTATCTATCTCCAACTTACGTAGAGAGTGAGAGTGAGAAAGAGTGAGAGATAGAGTGAGAAAGAGAGAGAGAGAGAGAGAGAGAGATGGAGTAATGGAGGGAACTGGTGGAGTGTACACAATTGCACACACGTGTACACAGGTGTACACATATGTACAAAGGTGTACACACGTGTACAAAGATGTGCAAAGGTGTACGCAGGTGTATAACAGTGTACAGAGGTGTACACAATTGTACACAGGTGTACAAAAGTGTACACAAGTGTACACCTGCGTACACAAGTGTAAACAGGTGTACAAAAGTGTATACCTGTGTACACAAGTGTACACAGGTGTACACAAGTGTACACAAATGTACACAAGTGTACATCTGTGCACACAAGTGTACACAGGTGTACAAACGTGTACATAGGTGTACACAAGAAGACTAAAATTATCAGGTTTTGGCTGAGATTCAGAAAACACCTTAAATTTAACCTATGATGCCTGCCAGCAACACCTGTGTCTAAATGTGTGTCAACACCTGTGTGTATGTGTCAACACTTGTGCATGTGTCAAAACCTGTGTCTGTGTGTGTGTGTGTGTGTCAACACTTGTGTGTGTGTGTGTGAGTGTGTCAACACCTGTTTACCTAGAGTTTACCTGGAGAGAGTTCCGGGGGTCAACGCCCCCCGCGGCCCGGTCTGTGACCAGGCCTCCTGGTGGATCAGAGCCTGATCAACCAGGCTGTTACTGCTGGCTGCAAGCAAACCAACATACGAGCCACAGCCCGGCTGGTCAGGAACCGACTTTAGGTGCTTGTCCAGTGCCAGCTTGAAGACTGCCAGGGGTCTGTTGGTAATCCCCCTTATGTATGCTGGGAGGCAGTTGAACAGTCTCGGGCCCCTGACACTTATTGTATGGTCTCTTAAACGTGCTAGTGACACCCCTGCTTTTCATTGGGGGATGTTGCATCGCCTGCCAAGTCTTTTGCTTTCGTAGTGAGTGATTTTCGTGTGCAAGTTCGGTACTAGTCCCTCTAGGATTTTCCAGGTGTATATAATCATGTATCTCTCCCGCCTGCGTTCCAGGGAATACAGTTTTAGGAACCTCAAGCGCCCCCAGTAATTGAGGTGTTTTATCTCCGTTATGCGCCCCGGGTGAAGGTTCTCTCTACATTTTCTAGGTCACAATTTCACCTGCTTGAAAGGTGCTGTTAGTGTGTAGCAATATTCCAGCCTAGATAGAACAAGTGACCTGAAGAGTTTCATCATGGGCTTGGCCTCCCTAGTTTTGAAGGTTCTCATTATCCATCCTGTCATTTTTTCTAGCAGATGCGATTGATACAATGTTATGGTCCTTGAAGGTGAGATCCTCCGACATGATCACTCCCAGGTCTTTGAGGGTTGGGTGTTTCGCTTTTTTTTTTGTGGCCAGAATTTGTTTTGTACTCTGATGAAGATTTAATTTCCTCGTGTTTACCATATCTGAGTAATTAAAATTTTCTCATCGTTGAACTTCATATTGTTTTCTGCAGCCCACTGAAAGATTTGTTTGGGATGTCCGCCTGGAGCCTTGCAGTGTCGCAATGGAAGACACTGTCAGGGCAGATTCGGGTGTCATCAGCAAAGGGACACGGTGCTGTGGCTGACACCCTTTGTCTATGTCTGATATGGGATGAGGAAAAAGATGGGAGCGAGTACTGTGCCTTGTGGAACAGAGCTTTTACCGTAGCTGCCTCGGACTTTACTCTGTTGACGACTACTCTCTGTGTTCTGTTAGTGAGGAAATTATAGATCCATCGACCGACTTTTCCTGTTATTCCTTTAGCACGCATTTTGTGCGCTATTACGCCATGGTCACACTTGTCGAAGGCTTTTGCAAAGTCTGTATATATTACATCTGCATTCTTTTTGTCTTCTAGTGCATTTAGGACCTTGTCGTAGTGATCCAATAGTTGAGACAGACAGGAGCGACCTGTTCTAAACCCATGCTGCAATGTCTGCCTGGAGCCTTGCAGTCTGCAATGTCTGCCTGGAGCCTTGCAGTCTGCAATGTCTGCCTGGAGCCTTGCAGTCTGCAATGTCTGCCTGGAGCCTTGCAGTCTGCAATGTCTGCCTGGAGCCTTGCAGTCTGCAATGTCTGCCTGGAGCCTTGCAGTCTGCAATGTCTGCCTGGAGCCTTGCAGTCTGCATTGTCTGCCTGGAGCCTTGCAGTCTGCAATGTCTGCCTGGAGCCTTGCAGTCTGCAATGGAAGACACTGTCATGCAGATTTGGGTGTCATATATACCAAAAATAGCACTGGTCCTAGGACCGACCCCTGTGGGACCCCGCTCGTCACAGGCGCCCACTGTGATACCTCATCACGTACCATGACTCGTTGCCTCCCTGTCAGATATTCTCTGATCCATTGCAGTGCCCTTCCTGTTATATGCACCTGATCCTCTAGCTTCTGCACTAATCTCATGTGAGGAACTGTGTCAGAGGCCTTCCTGCAGTCCAGGAAAATGCAATCAACCCACCCCTCTCTCTCTCGTGTCTTATTTCCGTTACCTTGTCATAAAACTCCAGAAGGTTTGTGACACAGGATTTGCCTTCCATGAATCCGTGCTGGCGGTCATTTATAATCTTGTTCCATTCCAGGTGCTCCACCACTCTCCTCCTGATAATCTCCATGACTTTGCATACTATACACGTCAGTGACACTGCTCTGTAGTTTAGTGCCTCGTTTCTGTCTCCTTTCTTAAAAATGGGGACTACATTTGCCGCCTTCCATACTGTGTGTGTGTGTGTGTGTGTGTGTGTGTGTGTGTGTGTGTGTGTGAGTGTGTGTGTGTGTTTTGTGTGTGTGTGTGTTGTGTGTTGTGTGTGTGTGTGTGTGTGTGAGTGTGTGTGTGTGTGTGTGTGTGTGTGTGTGTGTGTGGGTGTGTGTGTGTGTGTGTGTTTTGTGTGAGTGTGTGTGTGTGTGTTTTGTGTTGGTGTGTGTGTGTGTGTGGTTGTGTGTGTGTGTGTGTGTGAGTGTGTGTGTGTGTGTGTGTGTGAGGGGTGTGTGTGTGTGGTGTGTGTGTGTGTTTTGTGGTGTGTGTGTGTGTGTGTGTGGTGTGTGTTGGGTGTGTGTGTGTGTGTGTGTGTGTGGCATCAACACCTGTGTGTTTGTGTGTCAACACCTGTGTATATCAAAACCTGTGTGTCACACCTGTGTGTACTCACCTAATTGTGTGTGTGTGTGTGTCAACACCTGTGCATGTGTGTGTCAACACCTGTGCATTTGTGTCAACACCTGTGCATGTGTCAACACCTGTGTGTGTGTCAGCACCTGTCCATGTGTGTGTCAGCACCTGTGCATGTGTCATCATCAATATCGACACCTGTGTGTGTGTGTACACTGAGCCACAACAACAGTACCGTTGATCACTCTCACAACAGACAACAATGGACCGTTTAACTTACCTCTAGATTCAGCAACGGCAGCTTCTGTTGCAACCGTTGACAGTAGTACAAGCAACAGAACTCCCGTTATCCTCATCTTCCTGTCGTTGCCTCTGTTGCCTCCCCGTTGTCCCATATTTAACGCCAGAATGTCTTTATTTCACCTAGAAAATCCCAATTTACCAACTTTCACTAAATAGTATCTATAAATGTAATTACGAATTCGTTATAATTACTTCGTTACCTCTCACTGTCTTCTCCTGATTACATAAAATAACGCTAAGATCACTTTTACCGGAATTAAAATTCTGTCCCCCTGAGCATTTTTTCTGGACGACAGGTCACAATTTATTTTTCATGGTAGACTATTACAGTTTTTTCCAAAAACAAAAAAAAATCATATTTTGGAATAACTCGTTATTCTTGTCTTTATTTAGTTATGTTATGGTCTCTATTTTTGTTCTTGTTGTGTTATTCTTCCTGTTCTCTTTTATTGGTTATTCAGGTTTGTTGTTGTCTTAATTTGCTAAAAATTGGATTATTTTTTATTGTATTTTACTAAAGGATTTTATTATTTTCTTGTACCATTAATTTTTATGATTATTATTCTCTGTCACTAGTTAACAACAGCTTCAGTTATCAGTTATTAATGCAGTTATTTGCATAATTATCTGTAATTTCAAAGATTAAAACTGTTTTCTCCTATAATTCACACAAATATGATTTGTTTTTATATAATACACTAATAATTTCCACATTTGTTCTTCCCAAGTTACACCACTGTTCAAGGCGGTATTTTGTTCTCCATTTCGTTATTGTGATTTTTGTAGTGTCTTGGAAGCCTACGGATTTATATCTGAAAAAGAAAATATTGTTATTAGAATAAGTTGCATTCTGGGCTTGTATATAAGCTTAAGGAAGCCCCAAGGGCTGATCTCAGTTTAATAGGCTCAGCTGAGCCTATTAAATTCTCTCCCTACATAACTGACTCAGAGAAGCAGGGATAACTATAACAAAAGGTTAGTTGTGTGCTAAAACATGGGTTGGTGGGAGAGTCTTCAAGTCTGGGAACCTCGCCTTGAATCCCTGTGAAAAAAAATTTGATGGGGAGTATGGATGTGTGTGGATTACCCTGTGGTAATCAGTAGGCTAGGTAAGGTTTGTCAGGAAAGAGGACAAGTGTTTCCTGATGCAGGTCTTAGGTTATATTTCAACCCACTGCTGGAGCTTTTGGTCATCTGCCCGAGGACCTCCGTATGAATAATGTAGTGAATTTTGTGGGTAAGACCAATTTTGTTTCAGAATTAGATCTCAAAAGGTACTATCAAGTCCCCTTAACCAACAAAGACAGCTTTTGTGATTCCTGAACATTATAAGAACATATAAGAACATAAGAACATAAGAACGAAGGAACACTGCAGAAGGCCTACTGGCCCATGCGAGGCAGGTCCAAGTCTCCTACCGGCTTAAGCCAATGCACCCAACCTAGTCAGGTCAGGTCACATTGACTTAAGGGAGGAACACGGCAACCGACCTGGTAGCACAAGCTATCAGGTCTAACTCACACCCACCCACATCTACTCATGTATTTATCCAACCTATTTTTAAAGCTACACAACGTTCTGGCCTCTATAACTGTACTTGGGAGTTTGTTCCACTCATCCACAACTCTATTACCAAACCAGTACTTTCCTATATCCTTCCTGAATCTGAATTTTTCCAACTTAAAACCATTGCTGCGAGTCCTGTCTAGGCTAGATATTTTTAGCACACTATTTACATCCCCTTTATTTATTCCTGTCTTCCATTTATACACCTCAATCATATCCCCCCTAATTCTACGTCTTTCTAGAGAGTGCAGTTTCAGGGCCCTTAGTCTATCCTCATAGGGAAGGTTTCTGATACATGGGATCAACTTTGTCATCCTCCTTTGTACATTTTCCAGAGAATTTATATCCATTCTGTAATACGGTGACCAAAACTGTGCAGCATAATCTAAATGAGGCCTAACCAAGGATGTATAGAGTTGAAGAACAACCTGAGGACTCCTATTATTTATGCTCCTTGATATGAAGCCAAGGATTCTATTAGCTTTATTGCGAACACTTATGCAGTGTTGTCTTGGTTTCAGATTACTGCTAACCAGAACTCCTAAATCTTTTTCGCAATCCGTAATATTAAGATCTACATTATTTAGTTGGAATACTTTAACTCCATTTGGCATAAGGAATTCATCAGTCACATTCCAGAAATTAATTTCTCACAGTATTAAAGTGCCAGACAGCATTAAGACTTACCTGGACAATTAAGTTGTGGTTTCTGATACTTGCGATCAACATATTTTCCAACTTAAAGATTTCTTAGAGGTTTAGAACATGTAAATTAACAGTAAAGCTCAGTATAACATCCTCTGGACCATCCACAATGATTGTTTTATGTCATGAAGTTAGAAAAGGTACAGTGGAACACAAATTCTCCAATATTGTGGCCATTCAGAATTAACCACTAACCCAAGATAAAAAAAATTACTGCAAAGGTTCCTCAGGATGATAAGATTTTATAGGAAATTTAACCAAAAATTCTATGATATTATGGCTCCCTTAACCTCCCTTATTAACCCCTTAACCTCCCTTACTAGCTTCTTAACCTCCCTTACTAGCCCTGGTGTACTGAACAATCTAAGTGTGCAATGAACTAGAACCTATGACAAACCATCCACAGCATCCAAACAACACTCAACGTGACTAAAATAACAAAAGAAGTGAAAACATCTTCACGATTCAGCAGACACAACTGTCATATCTTCAGTCAATCTATAGGATGTCGACATAACAATGACATGTAGTGTCACATGTCTTTTGCTACACAGACCAAAATTCAGTTACTACACTTCAACCAATTGAAGACACTGCAGTGGATAGGATCAGGTGTAGATAATTCAAACCATTCTTGAATGTCGTTACGTATGGTCATTCCGGCCGAACCAGCCGAGATATGTGATCTTACCAAGTTCATAGATCTGATATACCGGATTACATAGAGTTATGGTATGTGCTGAGTCTTGTTGCATCAGCCCTATGTCAGCCTTGAGGGACTTAGGATGGCAGTCACTATGAAAACCTCCAGGTTGTGACTAAGGGAAGTCTTAAGCCATCACACACTGGTCTTTAATCTTAGAGACCCACACCTACTCTGGTTCAAGCCACTCCTTCTCTGAGCAGTGTTCTTAACATTATCATGTTAAATTAATATATTAACCTTGTCAGTATTGTTAATAAGTGGTAGACAAGGTAGAACGGTAGATAAATCTACCCCTGGTATGTCTATCTTGTCCTTGTATTGCAGTGTTGATCACTGTGTTGCTGGCTTTGTTTACAACCACACATTTTAACAAACCACAACACATTCTAACACACCACAACACATTTTAACACCACAACACAAAACAATCTAACAGCACAACACATTCTAACACAACAACACATTCTAACACCTCAACACATTCTAACACAACAACACATTCTAACACAACAACACATTCTAACACCTCAACACATTCTAACTCAACAACACATTCTAACACCTCAACACATTCTAACACCACAACACATTCTAACACCTCAACACATTCTAACACCACAACACATTCTAGCACCACAACACACAACATTCTAACACCACAACACATTCTAGCACCACAACACAACACATTCTAACACCTCAACACATTCTAACTCAACAACACATTCTAACACCACAACATAAACATTATAACACCACAACACAACACATTCTAACACCACAACATAACACATTTTAACACCACTACACAACACATTCTAACACCACAACACAACACATTCTAACACCACAACACAACACATTCTAACACCACTACACAACACATTCTAACACCACTACACAACACATTCTAACACCACAACACAACACATTCTAACACCACAACATAACACATTATAACACCACAACACAACACATTCTAGCACCACAACACAACACATTCTAACACCACAACACAACACATTCTAACACCCCAACACAACACATTCTAACACCATACACAACACATTCTAACACCACAACACAACACATTCTAACACCCCAACACAACACATTCTAACACCACTACACAACACATTCTAACACCACAACACATTCTAACACCACAACACAAACACATTCAACACCACAACACAACACATTCTAACACCACAACACAACACACTCTATCACCACAACACATTCTAACACCACAACACATTCTAACACCACAAAACAACACATTCTAACACCACAACACAACACATTCTAACACCCCAACACAACACATTCTAACACCACAACACAACACATCTAACACCACAACACAACACATTCTAACACCACAACACAACACATTCTAGCACCACAACACAACACATTCTAGCACCACAACACAACACATTCTAGCACCACAACACAACACATTCTAACACCCCAACACAACACATTCTAACACCACAACACAACACATTCTAACACCACAACACAACACATTCTAACACCACAACACAACACACTCTAAACACCACAACACAAACGCATTCTAACACCACAACACAACACATTCTAACACCACAACACAACACATTCTAACACCACAACACAACACATTCTAACACCACAACACAACACATTCGAACACCACAACACAACATATTCTAACACCACAACACAACACATTCTAACACCACAACACAACACATTCTAACACCACAACACAACACATTCTAGCACCACAACACAACACATTCTAACACCACAACACAACACATTCTAGCACCACAACACAACACATTCTAACACCACAACACATTCTAACACCACAACACAACACATTCTAGCACCACAACGCAACACATTCTAACACCACAACACATTCTAACACCACAACACAACACATTCTAACACCACAACGCAACACATTCTAACACCACAACACGACAGCCGGTTGAGTCACTGGGTTAGATCATCTTGTTAACTAACTTCCTCCGCACACTGGTTACATTAACCAAGTTAGGTTGAAAACCTATCTACTACACCATGTTGTAGAGGAGGAGAGAGAGAGAGAGAGAAGAGAGAGAGAGAGAGAGAGGAGAGATAGAGGAGAGAGAGAGAGAGAGAGAGGAGAGAGAGAGAGAGAGAGAGAGTGAGTGAGAGAGTGAAAGAGGAGAGAGAGAGAGGAGAGAGAGAGAGAGAGAGAGAGAGAGAGAGAGAGAGAGAGAGAGAGAGAGAGAGAGGGGAGAGACAGAGACAGAGACAGAGACAGAGAGAGACAGAGAGAGAGTGAGAGAGAGAGAGTGAGTGAGAGAGAGAGAGTGAGAGAGAGTGAGTGAGTGAGAGAGTAACTAGAGAGTCACTCTCATGTTACGACTCAATTCTTTAATTGACCAACTGAAACAGAGAGCAGATCTATCACACCGGGATAGATAGATAGATAGATAGAGAGTGGAGAGTGTGAGAGTAAGAGAGAGAGCGAAAGAGAGAGAGAGAGAGAGAGAGAGAGAGAGGTTCTAATATTTCACTTCTCCTATTTCTAATTAAACTATATATGACACATTTTTGAATACAGTACTAGTAGTTGTGGTGGTAGTTGTGGTAATTGTGGTAGTTGATGTGGTAGTTGTGGTAGTGGTGGAAGTTGTAGTGGTAGTTGTGGTAATTGTGGTAGTTGTGGTAATTGTGGTAGTTGTGGTGGTAGTTGTGGTGGTAGTGGTGGTAGTGTGGTGGTAGTTGTGGTGGTAGTTGTGGTAGTTTTGGTAGTTGTGTTGGCAGTTGTGGTAGTTGTGGTAGTTGTGGGGGTAGTGTGGTGGTTGTGGTGGTAGTTGTGGTGGTAGTTGTGGTGGTAGTTGTGGTACTTGTGGTAGTTGTGGTGGTAGTGGCGGTAGTTGTGGTGGTAGTTGTGGTAGTTGTGGTGGTAGTTTTGGTGGTTAGTGGTGGTAGTTGTGGTGGCAGTTGTGGTGGTAGTTGTGGTTTAAATTGTGGTAGTTGATGTGGTAGTTGTGGTAGGTGGTGGAAGTTGTAGTGGTAGTTGTGGTAATTGTGGGTAGTTGTGGTAATTGGGGGTAGTTGTGGTGGTAGTTGTGGTGGTAGTGGTGGTAGTTGTGGTGGTAGTTGGGGTGGTAGTTGTGGTAGTTTTGGTAGTTGTGTTGGCAGTTGTGGTAGTTGTGGTAGTTGGGGGGGGTAGTTGTGGTGGTAGTTGTGGTATTTGTGGTAGTTGTGGTGGTAGTGGCGGTAGTTGTGGTGGTAGTTGTGGTACTTGTGGTAGTTGTGGTAATTGTGGTAGTTGTGGTGGTAGTTGTGGTGGTAGTGGTGGTAGTTGTGGTGATAGTTGTGGTAGTTGTGGTGGTAGTTTTGGTGGTAGTGGTGGTAGTTGTGGTGGTAGTGGTAGTGCTGGTGGTGGTTGTGGTGATAGTTGTGGTGGTAGCTGTGGTGGTAGTAGTGGTAGTGGTGGTGGTAGTTGTGGTGGTAGTAGTGGTAGTGGTGGGGGTATTTTGTGGTGGTAATTGTGGTGGTAGTTGTGGTGGTAGCTGTGGTGGTAGTAGTGGTAGTGCTGGTGGTAGCAGTGGTAGTGGTGGTGGTAGTGGTGGTGGTAATTGTGGTGGTAGTTTTGGTGATAGTGGTGGTAGTTGTGGTGGTAGTGGTGGTTGTTGTGGTGTTAGTAGTGGTAGTTGTGGTAGTTGTGGTGGTAGTTGGGGTAGTGGTTGTGGTGGTAGTTGTGGTGGTAGTGGTGGTAGTTGTGGTAGTAGTGGTAGTTGTGGTGGTAGTAGTGGTTGTCGTAGTGGTTGTCGTAGTGGTAGTAGTGGTAGTTGCGGTGGTAGTTGTGGTGGTAGTTTGGGTAGTAGTTGTGGTGGTAGTGGTGGTAGTTGTGGTGTTAGTGGTGGTAGTGGTGGTAGTTGTGGTGGTAGTGGTGGTAGTTGTGGTAGTTGTGGTAGTTGTGTTGGTGGTAGTTGTGGTAGTTGTGGTGGTAGTTGGTGGTAGTGGTAGTGGGTAGTTGTGGTGGTAGTTGTGGTGGTAGTGGTGGTAGTTGTGGTGGTTAGTGGTGGTAGTGGTGGTAGTTGTGGTGGTAGTGGTGGTAGTTGTGGTGTAGTGGTGTGGTAGTTGTGGTGGTAGTTGTGGTGTAGTTGTGATAGTTGTGGTGGTAGTTGTGGTGGTAGTGGTGATAGTTGTGGTGGTAGTTGTGGTGGTAGTTGTGATAGTTGTGGTGGTAGTTGTGGTGGTAGTGGTGGTAGTTGTGGTGGTAGTTGTGGTGGTATAGCAGCTCTTGTAACATTATCTACTACCTTCTATCATCATTATCTACCACCATCTACGAGCACCTACATTCATTCTAGCAGTATCTACCACCATTCAGCATCATCTACCACCATTCTAGCAGCACCTACCACTATCTAGCATCATCTACCACCATTCTAGCAGCACCTACCACTATCTAGCATCATCTACCACCATTCTAGCAGCACCTACCACTATCTAGCATCATCTACCACCATTCTAGCAGCACCTATCACTATCTAGCATCATCTACCACCATTCTAGCAGCTCCTACCACTATCTTGAAGCATGTACCACCATTCTAGCACCATCTACCACAAGCTAACAACATCTACCACCATCTTTCAGCATATAAAACCGTTCTAGCAGCACCTACCAGCACTACTAACAGCAGTAGCGTCACACACCAGTGCCCAGGCAAGACTGGCACTGGTGCCTGGCACTCCTTGTGATGGTTCTGAATGACACTGCCACCCCCATTGCCACCCCCAGTGCCACCCCTCTGGGCACAACCCCAGAGTACAAGCCCTGGGCACTACCCCAGACTGCTACCCCTGGGTACGTACACCACCCCCAGTGCCACCCCACTGAGCGCTACCCCTCAGTGCCACCCCCCAGTGCCATCCCTGGGTACTACCCATCAGTGCCACCCCAGTGTTACCCCTGAGCACTACCCCTCAGTGCCACCCTCGTCAGTCAAGATGGCACCCACGACCATTGTGGAATTATCTTCATTACTGTGTATGTGGCACTGTATGTGGCACTGTGTATGTAGCACTGCATATGTGGCACTGTGTATGTGGCACTGTGTGTGGCACTGTGTATGTGGGACTGTATATGTGACGCTGTATGTGGCACTGTGCATGTGGCACTGTATATGTGGCACTGTATGTGGCACTGTGTATGTGGTACTGTATGTGGCAATGTGTATGTGGCAATATGTAGCACTGCGTATGTGGCACCGTACGTGGCACTGTGTGGCTCCGTGTATGTGGCACTGTATGTAGCACTATATAGCACTGTGTATGTGGCACTGTGTATGCGCCACTGTATGTAGCACTGTGTGGAACTGTATGTGGCACTGTGTATGTGTCACTGAATGAAGCAGTGTGGCACTGTGTGGCACTGTATGTGGCACTGTGTATGTGTCACTGAATGAAGCAGTGTGGCACTGTGTGGCACTGTATGTGGCTCTGTGTATGTGTCACTGAATGAATCACTGTGGCACTGTGTGGCACTGTGTGTGTGTCACTATATGTAGCACTGTGTGCACTGTGTATGTCACTGTATGTAGCACTGTGTGGCACTGTATGTGGCACTGTGTATGTGGCACTGAATGAAGCAGTGTGGCACTGTGTGGCACTCTATGTGGCTCTGTGTATGCGTCACTGAATGAATCACTGTGGCACTGTGTGGCACTGTGTATGTGTCACTATATGTAGCACTGTGTGGCACTGTGTATGTGGCACTGTATGTAGCACTGTGTGGCACTGTGTATGTGGCACTGTGACATTGTGTATGTGGTACTGTGTATGTGGCACTGTATATGTGGCACTCTACGTGGCACTGTGCATTTGGCACTGTATATGTGACACTGCATGTGAAACTGTGTATTTGGCACTGTATGTGTGACACTGTATATGTGGTACTGTATGTGGCACTGTGTATGTGGCACTGTATGTAGCACTGTGTATGTGGCACCGTATGTGGCATTTGTGGACTGTGTATGGACATTGTATTTTGACTGTATAGCACTGTTTTGTGGCTGTGGTGTCACTGTATGTACCCTGTGTGGCATGTGTATGTGTCCTTTTTAGAATGGGGGCAGTGTGTTTTGGGGCATGTATATGGGGCCCCTGTTGCGCACTGTGGGTACTGTATGTGGCACTGAAGAGCACTGTGTGGCATGTGTATGTGGCACTGTATATGGGGCATTGTAGGGGCCCCTGTTGTGGCCCTGTACTCCCCTAATTTTGGTTGCAGGGGTCGAGACTAGTTGGCCCCACCTCTTACTGACGTACTGGTCCCCCCTCTTGTTTCCCGGGTTTTTGTCATACCTCGTTTTAAAAGTAGTATGGTTCCCTCCCTCCATACTCACTTGTGGAAAATTTCCCCTTCCAGAGGACCCTTGTGAAGAAGTATTTTTACATCCCAATGTCTCCTGGTCTTAACTTCCAACTGTGCCCCCTTGTTCGGGTTTTCCCCTTTGTGGAACACCCTGTCTCTGTCCCCTTGTCTTTTCCCAGCTTTTTTTGTATTTTTCACTGTGTTGTGGCCCAGTATATATGACACTGTATGTGGACGTGTATGATGGCCTGTTTTGTGGTACTGTATGGGGCCCTGTGTATGTGGTATGTATGTAACACTGTGTGTGGGGCCCCGTAGGGCACTGTGGGGCCCCTGTATGGGCACTTATGTACCATGTATAGAATGGTATGTGGCACGTGTGTGCCCTGTTTTTAGCACTGGTATGAGTTACTTTTAATATTTATATATAATTATATATATTATATATATTTTTATATATATATAATATAATTATATATATTTATACAGCGCTGTGAAAGTGTCACTATTTACAATGTGTGGTCGTTTTTGGCATGGTAATGTCACAAAAATGAAGCACTGTATGGCACTGTGTTGTCACGTATATACACTGTGTGCATGGTTGTTCCTGTATGAGCACTGTGTGGCACTGTGTATGTGGTATGTGTTTTTGGGGCCTGTGTTGTGGTACTGTTATGGGCATGTGTTTATGGGACTGTATTGTGGACTGTACGAAAAAATGTGTATGGGGAATGTATGTGGCACTGTGCATGTGGCAGTATATGTGACACTATGTGGCAATGTGTATGGGGCATTTATTGTGGTACTCTTGTGGCACGGTGTGTATGTATGTAAACTGTGGGGCATGTTATGTGTCACTGTATGTGCACTGTTTTTTGGTCCGTTGTGCACTTGTTGAGTTTATATATATAAGCGCTGGTATGTGTCACTGTATGAGCATGTGTGGCACTGTTTGGGGCACTGTGTATATGTACGAATAAAAGAATGTGTGGCACTGTTTTTGTCATGTTATGCACTGTGGGGCACTTGTATGTGTCACGTATGTGCACTGTGTGGCACTGTTATGTTCATGTATGTACCATGTGTGGCACTTTTGTAGTGGCACTGTGTTTTGGGGGACTGTATAGTGGCATTGAAAAACAGTGTAGGGGGGCCGTTGTGGCATGTGCATGTGGCACGTTATGTGACATATGTGCCTGTGATGTGGCAGTTTATGTGTATTTATGTGGATGGTTGTGGCACGTTGTGCCTGTGATGGGGACGTTGGCATGTGTATGGGGTACAAAACTGGTGGCTGTGTTGTACTGTATTGCACTGTGTGGCACTGTGTATGTGGCACGGTATGTGTCACTGTATGTAGCCTGTGGGCATGTGTATGTGTACTGTATGTACCACTGTGTGGCACTGTGTTGGGCACTGTGTTTTGGGGGCTGTATATGTGGCATGAAACATAACCTGTGTATGTGGCCCTGATGGGGCCCACTGTGCTGTGGCACTGTATATGTGACACTATGGGGCCCACTGTATATGTGACCTATGTGGAAAATGGTTTGTGGCAGTATTTTGTGATACTCTATGTGGCATGTGTATGGGCACTGTTTGTAGCACTGTGCATGGGCCCCGTATGGGGACTGTGTGGCACTGTGTATGTGTTACTGTATGTAGCACTATATAGCACTGTGTATGTGTCGCTGTATGTAGCACTGTGTGGCTCTGTGCATGTGCCACTGTATGTAGCACTCTGTGGCACTGTGTATGTGTCACTATATATGGCACTGTGTGGCACTGTGTATGTGTCACTGTATGTAGCACTGTGTGGCATTGTGTAAGTGTCACTGTATGTAGCACTGTGTGGCACTCTGTATGTCACTATATATAGCACTGTGTGGCACTGTGTGTGTCACTGTGCATGTGCCACTGTGTATGTGTCACTGTATGTAGCACTGTGGCACTTTGTATGTGTCATTGTATGAAGCACTGTGGCACTGTGCATGTGTCACTGTACGTAGCACTGTGTGGCACTGTGTGTCATTGTATGTAGCACTGTGTGGCACTGTGTATGTGGTACTGTGTATGTGGCACTGTAACACTGTGTGGCACTGCTTATTTGGCACTATATGTGGCACTGTGCATGTTACAGTGTATGTAGCACTGGTTGTCTTCAAGACCCCTGGAAGCCTTCAAGACCCCTGGTTGTCTTCAAGACCCCTGGCTGTCTTCAAGACCACTGGTTGTCTTCAAGATCCCTGGTTGTCTTCAAAACCACTGGTTGTCTTCAAGACCCCTGGCTGTCTTCAAGACCCCTGGCTGTCTTCAAGACCACTGGTTGTCTTCAAGACCACTGGTTGTCTTCAAGACCACTGGTTGTCTTCAAGACCCCTGGCTGTCTTCAAGACCACTGGGTGTCTTCAGGACAACTGGTTCTCTTCAAGACCCCTGGTTGTCTTTTCAAGAGCCTGGTTTGTCTTCAAGACATGGTTGTCTTCAAGATCCTGGTTGTCTTCATACATCTGTTGGTTTCAAGACCCCTGGGCTGTCTTCAAGTCCCTTGGCTGTCTTCAGACCTCTGGTGTCTTCAGACCCCTGGTTGTCTTCAAGATCCTGGTTGCTACATTCAAACCCACTGGTTGTCTTCAAGACCCAACTCCTGACTGTCACTTCAAGACCCCTTGGCTGTCTTCCAAGGAACCACTGGTTGTCTTCAAGACATGGTTGTCTTCAAGTATCCTGGTTTGTCTTCAAATACCACTGGTTGTCTTCATGTCCACTGATAGCTGTCTTCAAGACCACTGGTTTGTCTTCAAGATCCCTGGTTGTCTTCAAATCACTGGTTGCTTCAAGACCTTGGCTGTGTTCATGACCACTGGTAGTCTTCAAGACCCCTGGCTGTCGTCAAGACACTGGTTGTCTTCTATAGTACCCTGTGTCTTCATATGACCTGTCTTCTTCAAGACATTGGTTGTTTTCTTCAAGATCCCTGCTGGTCTTCAAGACCATAGGTTGTCTTCAAGTCCCTGCTGTCTTCAAGACCCTGGCCTTCTTCTAAGATCACTGGTTGTCTTCAAACCACTGGTGTCTTCATGACCCTGGCTGTCCTTCAAGACCTACTGGTGTCTTCATGTCCTGGTTGTGTCTTCAAAACTGGTTGCTTCAAGACCTCTGACTGTACTTCAAGACATGGCTCTGTCTTTCAGCCACTGTGATGTCTTCATAGACCATTGGTTGTCTTCAGAGATCCTGGTTGTCTTCAATATCACTGGTTGTCTTCAAGACCCTTGGCTGTTTTCAAGACCCCTGGTTTCTTCACTAGACCACTGGTTGTCTATCATAGATCCCTGGCTGTCTGTCAAGTCCACAGGTTGTCTTCATGACCCTGGCTGTCCTCAATGACACTGGCCTTCTTCAAGATCCTGGTTGTCTTAAGACCACTGGACTGTTGTCCTTATAGACCACTGGTTGTCTTCATGTCCTGGTTTTGTCTTCAAAAACACTGGTTGTATTCAAGACCTCTGGACTGTATTCAAGACCCATGTGCCTGTCTTCAGACCAATGTTGTCTTCTGCACTGGTTGTCTTAATGATCCTGGTTGTCCTTCACACTGGTTTGTCTTCAAGACCCCTGGCTGTTTCAAAGACACTGCTTGTCTCTGATCTGGTTGTCTTCAAAACCACTGGTGTCCTTCAAGACTCTGGCTGTCTTCATGTACCCCTGGTCCTTCTTCAGGACCACTGTGTCTTCAAGATCCCTGGCTGACTTAAGACAAGGTTGTCTTCAATGACCCTGGCTGTCATTACATGACCCCTGGTGTATTCAAGACCCTGGCTGTTTGCAAGACACTGATTGTCTTCATAGCCCCTGGTTGTCTTCAAGATCCTGGCTGTCTTCAAGATCTGGTTTCATTAAGTCCTCTGGCTATCTTCAATGACTCTGACTATTAAGCCACTGGTTGTCTTCAGACCACTGGTCGTCCTACAAGACCCCTGTTGCTCAAGACCCTGGTCGTTACAAGCCCTGGTTGTCATTCAGACCTTGGACTGTATTAAGACCCTGGCTGTCTTCAAGGACCTGGGTGTCCTTCAAGATCCCTGGTTGCTTCAAGACCTTTGGTTGGTCTTCAAGACCCTGGTGTCTTCAGGATCCGGTTGTATTCAATATCCTGGTTGTCATAAAGACCCCTGGTGGTCTGTCAAGACCCTGGTTGTCTACGGTCCCCTGGTTGTCTCAAGATCCCTGGTTGTCTTCGAGACCCTGGTTGTCTACAGACCCTGGTGTCTCCAAGGGACCACTGGTGTCTACAAGACCCCTGGTTGTCTTCAAGACCTCTGACTGCTCTTAAGACCCCTGGTGTCTTCAAGACCCCTGGGTGTCTTCAAGATCCACTGGTTGCTTCAAGACCTTGGTTGTCTTCAAGACCCTGGTTGTCTTCAAGATCCCTGGTTGTATTCAATATCCTGGTGTCTAAAGACCCTGGTTGTCTTCAAGACCCCTGGTTGTCTTCAAGATCCCTGGTTGTCTTCGAGACCCCTGGTTGTCTTCAAGATCCCTGGTTGTCTTCAAGGTCCCTGGTTGTCTTCAAGACCACTGGTTGTCTTCAAGATCCCTGGTTGTCTTCAAAACCACTGGTTGTCTTCAAGACCCCTGGCTGTCTTCAAGACCTTGGACTGTTTCAGACACTGGTTGCTACAAGACCCCTGGTTGTCTTCAAGATCCCAGGTTGTCTTCAAAACCACTGGTTGTCTTCAAGACCCCTGACTGTCTTCAAGACCCCTGGCTGTCTTCAAGACCACTGGTTGTCTTCAAGACCACTGGTTGTCTTCAAGATCCCTGGTTGTCTTCAAAACCACTGGTTGTCTTCAAGACCACTGGCTGTCTTCAAGACCACTGGTTGTCTTCAAGATCCCTGGTTGTCTTCAAAACCACTGGTTGTCTTCAAGACCCTTGGCTGTGTTCAAGACCACTGGTTGTCTTCAAGACCCCTGGCTGTCTTCAAGACCCCTGGTCTTCTTCAAAACCACTGGTTGTCTTCAAGACCCCTGGCTGTCTTCAAGACCACTGGTTGTCTTCAAGACCCCTGGCTGTCTTCAAGACCCCTGGTCTTCTTCAAGACCATTGGTTGTCTTCAAGATCCCTGGCTGTCTTCAAGACCACAGGTTGTCTTCAAGACCCCTGGCTGTCTTCAAGACCCTGGCCTTCTTCAAGATCCCTGGTTGTCTTCAAAACCACTGGTTGTCTTCAAGACCCCTGGCTGTCTTCAAGACCACTGGTTGTCTTCAAGATCCCTGGTTGTCTTCAAAACCACTGGTTGTCTTCAAGACCTCTGACTGTCTTCAAGACCCATGGCTGTCTTCAAGACCACTGGTTGTCTTCAAGACCACTGGTTGTCTTCAAGATCCCCGGTTGTCTTCAAAACCACTGGTTGTCTTCAAGACCCCTGGCTGTCTTCAAAACCCCTGGTCTTCTTCAAGACCACTGGTTGTCTTCAAGATCCCTGGCTGTCTTCAAGACCACAGGTTGTCTTCAAGACCCCTGGCTGTCTTCAAGACCCCTGGCCTTCTTCAAGATCCCTGGTTGTCTTCAAGACCCCTGGCTGTCTTCAAGACCACTGGTTGTCTTCAAGATCCCTGGTTGTCTTCAAAACCACTGGTTGTCTTCAAGACCTCTGACTGTCTTCAAGACCCATGGCTGTCTTCAAGACCACTGGTTGTCTTCAAGACCACTGGTTGTCTTCAAGATCCCTGGTTGTCTTCAAAACCACTGGTTGTCTTCAAGACCCCTGGCTGTCTTCAAGACCACTGCTTGTCTTCAAGATCCCTGGTTGTCTTCAAAACCACTGGTTGTCTTCAAGACTCCTGGCTGTCTTCAAGACCCCTGGTCTTCTTCAAGACCACTGGTTGTCTTCAAGATCCCTGGCTGACTTCAAGACCACAGGTTGTCTTCAAGACCCCTGGCTGTCTTCAAGACCCCTGGTTGTCTTCAAGACCCCTGGCTGTCTTCAAGACCACTGATTGTCTTCAAGACCCCTGGTTGTCTTCAAGATCCCTGGCTGTCTTCAAGACTCCTGGTTTTCATTAAGACCTCTGGCTATCTTCAAGACTCCTGGTACTTATTAAGACCCCTGGTTGTCTTCAAGACCCCTGGTCGTCTACAAGACCCCTGGTTGTCTCCAAGACCCCTGGTCGTCTACAAGACCCCTGGTTGTCTTCAAGACCTCTGACTGTCTTAAGACCCCTGGCTGTCTTCAAGACCCCTGGGTGTCTTCAAGATCCCTGGTTGCCTTCAAGACCTTTGGTTGTCTTCAAGACCCCTGGTTGTCTTCAGGATCCCTGGTTGTATTCAATATCCCTGGTTGTCATAAAGACCCCTGGTTGTCTTCAAGACCCCTGGTTGTCTTCGAGACCCCTGGTTGTCTTCAAGATCCCTGGTTGTCTTCGAGACCCCTGGTTGTCTACAAGACCCCTGGTTGTCTCCAAGACCCCTGGTCGTCTACAAGACCCCTGGTTGTCTTCAAGACCTCTGACTGTCTTAAGACCCCTGGCTGTCTTCAAGACCCCTGGGTGTCTTCAAGATCCCTGGTTGCCTTCAAGACCTTTGGTTGTCTTCAAGACCCCTGGTTGTCTTCAAGATCCCTGGTTGTCTTCAAAATCCCTGGTTGTCTTGAAGATCCCTGGTTGTCTTCAAGATCCCTGGTTGCCTTCAAGATCCCTGGTTGTCTTCAAGATGCCTGGTTGTCTTCAAGATCCCTGGTTGTCTTCAAGATCCCTGGTTGCCTTCAAGATCCCTGGTTGTCTTCAAGATCCCTGGTTGTCTTCAAGATCCCTGGTTGTCTTCAAGATCCCTGGTTGTCTTCAAGATCCCTGGTTGTCTTCAAGATCCCTGGTTGCCTTCAAGATCCCTGGTTGTCTTCAAGATCCCTGGTTGTCTTCAAGATCCCTGGTAGTCTTCAAGATCCCTGGTTGTCTTCAAGATCCCTGGTTGTCTTCAAGATCCCTGGTTGTCTTCAAGATCTCTGGTTGTCTTCAAGATCCCTGGTTGTCTTCAAGATCCCTGGTTGTCTTCAAGATCCCTGGTTGTCTTCAAGATCTCTGGTTGCCTTCAAGATCCCTGGTTGTCTTCAAGATCCCTGGTTGTCTTCAAGATCCCTGGTTGTCTTCAAGATCCCTGGTTGCCTTCAAGATCCCTGGTTGTCTTCAAGATCCCTGGTTGTCTTCAAGATCCCTGGTTGTCTTCAAGATCTCTGGTTGTCTTCAAGAAGGTGCTGGACAGACACACAGTACCTGACCATCCGGGCTGTGGTTCCTACGTGCGGCCAGAAGTAACAGCCTGGTTGATCAAACCATGATCCACCACCAGGCCTGCTCACGCACCGGGCCACGGGGGCGTTCACCCCTTGCAATAACCTCCAGGTATACTGCCTCGATGACAGTAGTACCACTAGTAGTGGTAGTCGGAACTGACCACCTGCTATCATTCTCCACTACCAGCAACTACCAACACCCACTAGCACCTACCAGCAACTACCAACACCCACTAGCACCTACCAGCAACTACCAACACCCACTAGCACCTACCAGCAACTACCAACACCCACTAGCACCTACCAGCAACTAACAACACCCACTAGCACCTACCAACAACTAACAACACCCACTAGCACCTACCAGCAACTACCACACACCCACTAGCACCTACCAGCAACTAACAACACCCACTAGCACCTACCAGCAACTAACAACACCCACTAGCACCTACCAGCAACTAACAAGACCTACAAGCACCTACCAGCAACTACCAGCAACTACCAACACCTACTAGCACCTACCAGCAGCTACCAGCAACTACCAACACCTACTAGCACCTACCACAATTACCAGCAACTACCAACATCTACTAGCACCTACCTGCAACTACCAGCAACTACCAACAACTACAAGCACCTACCAGCAACTACCAGCAACTACCAACAACTACAAGCACCTACCACAACTACCAAGCAACTACCAACAACTACAAGCACCTACCACAACTACCACAACTACCAACACCTACTAGCACCTACCAGCAACTACCAGCAACTACCAGCAACTACCAGCAACTACCAACAACTACAAGCACCTACCACAACTACCAGCAACTACCAACAACTACAAGCACCTACCACCACTACCAGCAACTACCAACACCAACTAGCACCTACCAGCAACTACCAGCAACTACCAACAACTACAAGCACCTACCAGCACCTACCAGCAACTACCAGCAACTACCAGCAACTACCAACAACTACAAGCACCTACCAGCAGCTACCAGCAACTACCAACACCTACTAGCACCTACCAGCAACTACCAGCAACTACCAACACCTACTAGCACCTACCAGCAACTACCAGCAACTACCAACACCTACAAGCACCTACCAGCAGCTACCAGCAACTACCAACACCTACAAGCACATACCAGCAGCTACCAGCAACTACCAGCAACTACCAACACCTACTAGCACCTATCAGCAACTACCAGCAACTACCAACACCTACCAGCAGCTACCAGCAACTACCAGCAACTACCAACACCTACTAGCACCTACCACAACTACCAGCAACTGCAAACACCTACAAGCACCTACCGGCAGCTACCAGCAACTACCAGCAACTACCAACACCTACTAGCACCTATCAGCAGCTACCAGCAACTACCAACACCTACTAGCACCTACCACAACTACCAGCAACTACCAACACCTACTAGCACCAACCAGCAACTACCAGCAACTACCAACACCTACTAGCACCTACCAGCACCTACCAGCAACTACCAGCAAGTACCAACACCTACAAGCACCTACCAGCACCTACCAGCAACTACCAGCAACTACCAACACCTCCTAGCACCAACCAGCAACTACCAACACCTACAAGCACCAACCAGCAACTACCAGCAACTACCAACACCTACAAGCACCTACCAGCACCTACCAGCAACTACCAGCACTCTCAGCGTGGTCATTAAGGCTAAACAGAATGACCTTGTGGAGTTATTAATAACAAGAGTTTCAACCACCACTACTATCACCTCTACCACCACTACTACCACTGCTACTACCACTACTACCACTACTACTACCACAACCACCACTACTATCACCTCTACTACCACTACTACCACTGCTACTACCACTACTACCCCCACTACTACCACTACTACCACTACTACCACTACTACCACCACTACTACCACTGCTACTACCACTACTACCCCCACTACTACCACTACTACCACTACTACCACTACTACCACCACTACTACCACAACCACCACTACTATCACCTCTACTACCACTACTACCACTACTACTACCACAACCACCACTACTATCACCTCTACCACCACTACTACCACTGCTACTACCACTACTACCACCACTACTACCACAACCACCACTACTATCACCTCTACTACCACTACTACCACTGCTACTACCACTACTACCCCCACTACTACCACTACTACCACTACTACCACTACTACCACCACTACTACCACAACCACCACTACTATCACCTCTACTACCACTACTACCACTACTACTACCACTACTACCCCCACTACTGCCACAACTACCACTACTACCACTACTACCACTACTACTACTACTACCACTACTACCACCACTACTACCACAACTACCACTACTATCACCTCTACCACACTACCACCACTACTACCACAACTACCACTACTACCCCACTACTACCACTACTACCACTACTACTACCACTACTACCCCCACTACTACCACTACTACCCCCACTACTACCACAACTACCACTACTACCCCCACTACTTCCCCCACTACTACCACTACTACCACTACTACCACTACTATTACTACTACCACTACTACCACCACTACTACCACAACTACCACTACTATCACCTCTACCACTACTACCACAACTACCACTACTGTCACCTCTACCCACTACTACCACTACTACCACCACTACTACCACAACTACCACTACTACCACCTCTACTACCACTACTACCACTACTACTACTACTACCCCCACTACTACCACAACTACCACTACTACCACCACGACTACCACCATTACTACCACCACTACTACCACCACTACTACCACCATTACTACCACCACTACTACCACCACTACTACCAACCATTTTACCACCATTACTACCACCACTACCACTACTACTAGCACTATTACCACCACTACTAATCACCACTACTACCACCACTACCACCACCACTACTACCACTGCTACCACCACTACTACACCACTATTACCACCACTACCAACTACTACTACCACTACTACCACTGTTACCACCACTAACTACCACCACTACTATTACTATCACTACTACTACTACTACCACTACTACCACCTCTACTACCACTACTATTACCACCACTACTAGCACTACTACCACCACTACTACCACCACTACTATTACTACTGCCACTACTACCAACACTACTATTACTACTACCACTACCACCACTATTGCCACCACTACTGCCACCACTACTACTGCCACCACTACCACCACTACTACCACCACTACTACCACCACTACCATTACTACCACCACTACTACCATCACTACCACAACCACTACCACCACCACTACCACTACTACCTTTACCACTACCACCACTACTACTATCACCACCACCATACACACCACCACCACCACCACCACCACCACCACCACCACCACTACTACAAGCCACTACCACTACCACCACTACTACCACCATCAGTACCACAACCACTACAACCACCACTACCACCACCAATACCACCACCACCACCACTACAACCACTACTACCACCACCCACCACTCCCACCACCACTACCACCACCACTACCACCACCACTACCACCACCACTACCACCACCACTACCACCACCACCACCACCACTACTACCACCACCACTGACAGTGTCATTCATGACTCTACCACTGATATAGCACCACTGACAGCCTGGCTACCACCACTACCACTACAACCACTACTACCACCACCACCACTCCCACCACCACTACCACCACCACTACCACCACCACTACCACCACCACTACCACCACCACCACCACCACTACTACCACCACCACTGACAGTGTCATTCATGACTCTACCACTGATATAGCACCACTGACAGCCTGGCTACCACCACTACCACTACAACCACTACTACCACCACCACCACTCCCACCACCACTACCACCACCACTACCACCACCACTACCACCACCACTACACCACCACCACCTACCACCACCACCACCACTACCACCACCACCACTGACAGTGTCATTCATGACTCTACCACTGATATAGCACCACTGACAGCCTGGCTACCACCACTACCACTACAACACTACTACCACCACCACCACCACCTACCACATACCCACCAACCACCACCAACACAACCACCACCACACCAACCATGACAGTGTCATTCATGACTCTACCACTGATATAGCACCACTGACAGCCTGGCTCACCACACCACCACCACTACCACCACCACTACACCACCACACAACTACCACCACACTGCAGTGTCATTCATACCTACCACGAATACACCACTAACAGCCTGGCTACCACCACACACCACCATCACACATCCACCACCTACCACCCCACTACCACACACTACACCACCCACTACCACCACCTACCACCACCACCACCACCACCACACACACTACCACCACACACCACACCACCACACCACCACTACCACCACCACCACCACACACACCACCACCACCACCACCACCACCACCACTACCACCACTACCACCACCACCACCACCACCACCACTACTACCACCACCACTGACAGTGTCATTCATGACTCTACCACTGATATAGCACCACTGACAGCCTGGCTACCACCACTACCACCACTGCCTCCCCCACTCAATTATACTGACCATTGAGAAATTGTCTCTCTCTCTCTCCCTCTCTCTCTCTCTCTCTCTCTCTCTCTCTCTCTCTCTCTCTCTCTCTCTCTCTCTCTCTCTCTCTCTCTCTCTCTCTCTCTCTCTCTCTCTCTCTCTCTCTCTCTCTCTCTCTCTTTTTATCTATCTTTACACCACAACGTACATTGTCCCAACGTACATTAAGCGTCATATCACGTACACTACGCTGTTATAACGTACACTACACGTATACCTGGAGTTTACCTGGAGAGAGTTCCGGGGGTCAACGCCCCCGCGGCCCGGTCTGTGACCAGGCCTCATGGTGGATCAGGGCCTGATCAACCAGGCTGTTACTGTTGGCCGCACGCAACCCTACTTACGAACCACAACCCGGCTGGTCAAGTGCTCACCAATGGTGCCTGTCCAGTGCCTGCTTGAAGACAGCCTGGGGTCTTGAAGACAGCCTGGGGTCTTGAAGACAGCCTGGGGTCTTGAAGACAGCCTGGGGTCTTGCAGATAGCCAGGGGTCTTGAAGACAGCCTGGGGTCTTGCAGATAGCCAGGAGTCTTGAAGATAGCCAGGAGTCTTGAAGATAGCCAGGGGTCTTGAAGACAGCCTGGGGTCTTGCAGATAGCCAGGAGTCTTGAAGATAGCCAGGAGTCTTGAAGATAGCCAGGGGTCTTGAAGACAGCCTGGGGTCTTGCAGATAGCCAGGAGTCTTGAAGATAGCCAGGAGTCTTGAAGATAGCCAGGGGTCTTGAAGACAGCCTGAGGTCTTGAAGATAGCCAGGAGTCTTGAAGACAGCCTGAGGTCTTGAAGATAGCCAGGGGTCTTGAAGATAGCCAGGAGTCTTGAAGATAGCCAGGGGTCTTGAAGATAGCCAGGAGTCTTGAAGATAGCCAGGAGTCTTGAAGATAGCCAGGGGTCTTGAAGATAGCCAGGAGTCTTGAAGATAGCCAGGAGTCTTGAAGATAACCAGGAGTCTTGAAGATAGCCATGAGTCTTGAAGGTAGCCAGGAGTCTTGAAGATAGCCAGGAGTCTAGAAGATAGCCAGGAGTCTTGAAGATAGCCAGGAGTCTTGAAGATAGCCAGGAGTCTTGAAGATAGCCAGGAGTCTTGAAGATAGCCAGGAGTCTTGAAGATAGCCAGGAGTCTTGAAGATAGCCAGGAGTCTTGAAGATAGCCAGGAGTCTTGAAGATAGCCAGGGGTCTTGAAGACAGCCTGAGGTCTTGAAGATAGCCAGGGGTCTTGAAGACAGCCTAGGGTCTTGAAGATAGCCAGGGGTCTTGAAGATAGCCAGGAGTCTTGAAGACAGCCTGGGGTTTGAAGATAGCCAGGGGTCTTGAAGATAGCCAGGAGTCTTGAAGATAGCCAGGAGTCTTGAAGATAGCCAGGAGTCTTGAAGATAGCCAGGAGTCTTGAAGATAGCCAGAAGTCTTGAAGATAGCCAGGAATCTTGAAGATAGCCAGGGGTCTTGAAGACAGCCAAAGGTCTTGAATACAGCCACGAGTCTTGAAGATAGCCAGGAGTTTTAAAGACAGCCTGGGGTCTTGAAGACAGCAAGGAGTCTTGAAGACAGCCTGGGGTCTTGGCATCCAGGGGTCTTGAAGACAGCTAAGAGTCTTGAAGGCAGCCCGGGGTCTTCAAGACAGCCAGGAGTTTCGAAGACAGCCATGGGTCTTAAAGACAGCAAGGAGTCCTGAAGACAGCCTGGGGTCTTGAAGACAGCCAGGGGTCTTGAAGACAGCCAGGAGTCTTGAAGACAGCCTTGGGTCTTGAAGACAGCCAGGGGTCTTGAAGAAAGCTAGGGGTCTTGAAGACAGTCAGGGGTCTTGAAGACAGCCCTGGGTCTTAAAGACAGCAAGGAGTCCTGAAGACAGCCTTAGGTCTTGAAGACAGCCAGGGGTCTTGAAGACAGCCAGGGGTCTTGAAGACAGCTGGAGGTCTTGAAGACAGCCAGGGGTCTTGAAGACAGCCAAGGGCCTTGAAGACAGCCAGGGGTCTTGAAGACAGCCAGGGGTCTTGAAGACAGCCAGGTGTCTATTGGTAATCCCCCTTATGTATGCTGGGAGACAGTTGAACAGTCTTGGGCCCCTGACACTTACTGTGTTGTCTCTTAGCATGCTAGTGACACCCCTGCTTTTCATTGGGGGGATGTTGCATCGTCTGCCAAGTCTTTTGCTTTCATAGGGAGTGATTTTCGTGTGCAAGTTTGGCACTAATCCCTCTAGGATTTTCCAAGTGTATATATGAACATGTATCTCTCCCGCCTGCGTTCTAGGGAGTACAGGTTCAGGAACCTCAAGCGCTCCCAGTAATTGAGGTGTTTTATCTCTGTTATGCGCCCCGTGAAGGTTCTCTGTACATTTTCTAGGTCAGCAATTTCACCTGCCTTGAAAGGTGCTGTTAGTGTGTAGCAATATTCCAGCCTAGATAGAACAAGTGACCTGAAGAGTGTCATCATGGGCTTGGCATCCCTAGTTTTGAAGGTTCTCATTATCCATCCTGTCATTTTTCTAGCAGATGCGATTGATATAATGTTATGGTCCTTGAAGGTGAGATCCTCTGACATTATCACTCCCAGGTTTTTTACATTAGTTTCTCGCTCTATTGTGTGGTTGGAATTTGTTTTATACTCCGACATAGTTTTAATTTCCTCACGTTTTCCATATTGGAGTAATTGAAATTTCTCATCATTGAACTTCATATTATTTTCTGCGGCCCATTTAAAGATTTGGTTGATGTCCGCCTGGAGCCTTGCAGTGTCTGCAATGTCCGCCTGGAGCCTTGCAGTGTCTGCAATGTCCGCCTGGAGCCTTGCAGTGTCTGCAATGGAAGACACTGTCATGCAGATTCGGGTGTCATCTGCAAAGGAAGACACGGTGCTGTGGCTGACATCCTTGTCTATGTCAGGTATGAGGATGAGAAACAAGATGGGAGCGAGTACTGTGCCTTGTGGAACAGAGCTTTTCACCGTAGCCGCCTCAGACTTTACTCTGTTGACTACTACTCTTTGTGCTCTGTTTGTGAGGAAATTATAGATCCATCAACCAACTTTTCCTGTTATTCCTTTAGCACGCATTTTGGTGCGCTATTGCGCCATCGTCACACTTGTCAAAGGCTTTTGCAAAGTCTGTGGATATTACATCTGCATTTTGTTGGTCTTCTAGAGCATCCAGGACCTTGTCATAGTGGTCCAGTAGTTGAGACAGACAGGAGCGACCTGCTCTAAACCCATGTTGCCCTGGGTTGTGTAACTGATGGGTATCTAGATGGGTGGCGATCTTGCTTCTTAGGACCCTCTCAAAGATTTTTATGATATGGGATGTTAGTGCTATCTGTCTGTAGTTCTTTGTTATTGCTTTACAGCCACTTTTGTGGAGTGGGGCTATGTCTGTTATTTTTAGTAACTGTGGGACGACCCCCGTGACCATGCTCCCTCTCCATAGGATGGTAAAAGCTCCTGATAGGGGCTTCTTGCAGTACTTGATGAACACAGAGTTCCATGAGTCTGGCCCTGGGGCAGAGTGCATGGGCATGTCATTTATCGCCTGTTTGATCATTTGGTGTCATGGTAATATCAGATAGATTCGAGTCTGCCAATTTCTGTCTCTCATAAAAAATTCATTTAGATCTTCGACTCTCAGTCTGGTTAGCGGCTCACTAAAAACTGAGTCATATTGGGACTTGAGTAGCTCACTCATTTCCTTGCTGTCATTTGTGTAGGACCCATCTTGTTTAAGTAGGGGCCCAATACTGGATGTTGTTCTCGACTTTGATCTGGCATAAGAAAAGAAATATTTTGGGTTTCTTTCAATTTAATTTATGCCTTTTATTTTTTCTCGCGTTTCTTGTCTCCCGTAAGATTCCTTTAGCTTTAGTTCCAAGTTTGCTATTTCTCTGAAGAGTCCCTCCCAAGAAGCTCATTGCTAGTAATCCCTTCCTTAAATCTCTTGTTAAAGCAACTGCTCAAGAAGAAATTTCTGGCCTAGCTGGTAGTAATAAGTTATCACAAGTTATATACGCTGATGGATCTAAACAGGAGTCTTCTGGCAGGGCTGCATCTGCTCTTGTTGCCACCTCCCTAGTTAAGAACCATAATAAATTTGTTGAGTTAGGCATAAGAATTAACTGGGCGTCTACACTACAAACTGAATTGTTTGCAACCCTAATGGCGCTAAAGCTAACCTATGACACTGAGCTTGACTCTATCATCATTACTGATTCTATGTCATCATTGAAGGCTCTTGACTCATATAATGACTCCAACAACAAGCTCATTGGAGAAGCCAGGTATAGATACTCAAAAATCAGGGACAAAGTAATTCATGTACAATTGGTATGGATCCCATCACACATTGGATTACTCCTTCATGATAAAGTTGATATGTTAGCCAAGAAGAGTACCCAGAAGGAGAATGTAGAACATAACTTTGGTATAACTGTGTCTAGCATTAGGAATAATATTAGGAGAGAAGTAAATAATGAAAATGATTGTTATAAGAATGCAGTTAGAAGCCTGAGTAGATCTATAATCCACTATGATAACATGAACGTAGATAAGTATGTTTATGGAGCAACTTGCAATGTGAACACTGACTGATGTTGTAGTGGCCAGGCTTAGGCTTGGTTACAAGTACTGACTGATGTTGTAGTGGCCAGGCTTAGGCTTGATTACAAGTACTGACTGATGTTGTAGTGGCCAGGCTTAGGCTTGGTTACAAGTACTGACTGATGTTGTAGTGGCCAGGCTTAGGCTTGGTTACAAGTACTGGCTGAAGTTGTAGTGGCCAGACTTAGGCTTGGTTACAAGTACTGACTGATGTTTTGTCCTGGCTTAGGCTTGGTTACAAGTACTGACTGATGTTATAGTGGCCAGGCTTAGGCTTGGTTTCAAGTACTGACTGATGTTATAGTGGCCAGGCTTAGGCTTGGTTACAAGTACTGACTGATGTTGTAGTGGCCTGGCTTAGGCTTGGTTACAAGTACTGACTGATGTTATAGTGGCCAGGCTTAGGCTTGGTTTCAAGTACTGACTGATGTTATAGTGGCCAGGCTTAGGCTTGGTTACAAGTACTGACTGATGTTGTAGTGGCCAGGCTTAGGCTTGGTTACAAGTACTGACTGATGTTGTAGTGGCCAGGCTTAGGCTTGGTTACAAGTACTGACTGATGTTGTAGTGTCCAGGCCTAGGCTTGGTTACAAGTACTGACTGATGTTGTAGTGGCCAGGCTTAGGCTTGGTTACAAGTACTGACTGATGTTGTAGTGTCCAGGCTTAGGCTTGGTTACAAGTACTGACTGATGTTGTAGTGTCCAGGCTTAGGCTTGGTTACAAGTACTGACTGATGTTGTAGTGGCCTGGCTTAGGCTTGGTTACAAGTACTGACTGATGTTGTAGTGGCCAGGCTTAGGCTTGGTTACAAGTACTGACTGATGTTATAGTGGCCAGGCTTAGGCTTGGTTTCAAGTACTGACTGATGTTATAGTGGCCAGGCTTAGGCTTGGTTACAAGTACTGACTGATGTTGTAGTGGCCAGGCTTAGGCTTGGTTACAAGTACTGACTGATGTTGTAGTGGCCAGGCTTAGGCTTGGTTACAAGTACTGACTGATGTTGTAGTGTCCAGGCCTAGGCTTGGTTACAAGTACTGACTGATGTTGTAGTGGCCAGGCTTAGGCTTGGTTACAAGTACTGACTGATGTTGTAGTGTCCAGGCTTAGGCTTGGTTACAAGTACTGACTGATGTTGTAGTGTCCAGGCTTAGGCTTGGTTACAAGTACTGACTGATGTTGTAGTGGCCTGGCTTAGGCTTGGTTACAAGTACTGACTGATGTTGTAGTGGCCAGGCTTAGGCTTGGTTACAAGTACTGACTGATGTTGTAGTGGCCAGGCTTAGGCTTGGTTACAAGTACTGACTGATGTTGTAGTGGCCAGGCTTAGGCTTGGTTACAAGTACTGACTGATGTTGTAGTGGCCAGGCTTAGGCTTGGTTACAAGTACTGACTGATGTTGTAGTGGCCAGACTTAGGCTTGGTTACAAGTACTGACTGATGTTGTAGTGGCCAGACTTAGGCTTGGTTACAAGTACTGACTGATGTTGTAGTGGCCAGACTTAGGCTTGGTTACAAGTACTGACTGATGTTGTAGTGGCCAGGCTTAGGCTTGGTTACAAGTACTGACTGATGTTGTAGTGGCCAGGCTTAGGCTTGGTTACAAGTACTGACTGATGTTGTAGTGGCCAGACTTAGGCTTGGTTACAAGTACTGACTGATGTTGTAGTGGCCAGGCTTAGGCTTGGTTACAAGTACTGACTGATGTTGTAGTGGCCAGGCTTAGGCTTGGTTACAAGTACTTCTGGCAGTTTGGGAGACACACAGATGATGATCAAACTAAATGTAAATTATGTGATCAGGCATATGGTCACTGTCTTGAACACTATGTGCTTAATTGTCCACTTATTGAGGAATACAGAGACAGACAGTATAATAACCTATGTGACATGTCAAGATATCTTATTAATGAAAATAAGATACCAGATATACTAAGCAAATTTCCTAAATTTGCTTCTAACAGATAAGTGAACTATAGATATGTAGATATAAATCCAAACGTACACATGTTAACCCTTTTGAGGCCTAGTTCCTAGGCCTATTGTGTATCCATATGCTCTTGCGCTACCGTCCACAGGATGCCAAAGCCCCTTGAATGCAGAGCATTACGGGCAGGCTTAAAATTAACTTAAGATTAGCTAAGCAGTGATATAATCAGCGGTAAAACATTATTGTAAACAGAAAACAATTAAGTACAATCAGTAGCAAAATAAAATCTCTGACCAGGGTCTCCCTTCGTAGTACAGATATAGTGCCTCTTGTATCATAATGTACACTACAAGTACAGTAACGTACACAACACGTACCGTAACGTAAACTACACGCACAATAACTAACACTACACGTACAGTGATGTACACTACACGGGCAGTAACGCACACAACACCACAGTAACGAATACAACACAACAGTAACGTACACTATACGTACATTAAAGTACACTACACGTACAGTAACGTACACTACACGTACAATAACTTACACTACACGTACATTAACATACACTACACGTACAGTTATGTACATACGTATAGTAATGTACACTACACGTACAGTAATGTACACAACACGTACAGTAACGTACACTGCACGTATAGAAATGTACACTACATGTATAGTAATGTACACTACACGTACAGTAATGTACACTACACGTACAGTAACGTACACTACACATGCATTAATGTATGCTACACGTACAGTAATCTACATTACACGTACATCAATGTACACTACACGTACAATAACGTACACAACACGTACAGTAACGTACACTACACGTACAGTAATGTGCACTACACGTACAGTAACGCACACTACACGTACAGTAACGTACACAACACGTACAGTAACGTACACTACACGTACAGTAACTTACACTACACGTACAGTAACGTACACTACACGTACAGTAATGTGCAATACACGCACAGAAACGTACACTACACGTACAGCAATGTGGACTACACGTACAGTAACGTACACTACACGCACAGTAACGCACACAACACGTACAGTAACGTCCACAACACGTACAGTAACGTACACTACACGTACAGTAATGTGCACTACATGTACAGTAACGTACACTACACGTACAGTAACGTACACAACACGTACAGAAACGTACACTACACGTACAGTAACGTACACTACACGTACAGTAACGTATACTACACGTACAGTAATGTGCACTACACGTACAGTAATGTGCAGTAACGTACACAACACGTACAGTAACGTACAATACACGTACAATAGGCTGTTACAACGTACAAAGGGCGTGATATAACTTACATTACACGTTCAATAACGTATACTAGGCTATTACAACGTACAGAGAGCGTGCTACAACGTACAGAGAGCGTGCTACAACGTACAGAGGGCGTACTATAACCGACAATAACGTACACTAGGCTTTTACAACGTACAGAGGGCGTGCTGGGAGATAAAACACAAACGGTACGTAGAGAGATGTACGTGGTACGGACTGCAGCCCAAGACTGATGCGTCACAACAGCAGTCAACCCGCAGTGCCCAGTCTACCCTCTCTACTCTCTACCCTCTCTACTGTCTACCCTCTCTACTGTCTACCCTCTCTACTGTCTACCCTCTCTATTGTCTACCCTCTCTACTGTCTACCCTCTCTACTGTCTATCATCTGTACTGTCTACCCTCTCTACTGTCTACCCTCTCTACTGTCTACCCTCTCTACTGTCTACCATCTCTACTGTCTACCCTCTCTACTGTCTACCCTCTCTACTGTCTACCCTCTCTACTGTCTACCCTCTCTACTGTCTACCCTCTCTACTGTCTACCATCTGTACTGTCTACCCTCTCTACTGTCTACCCTCTCTACTGTCTACCATCTGTACTGTCTACCCTCTCTACTGTCTACCCTCTCTACTGTCTACCCTCTCTACTGTCTACCCTCTCTACTGTCTACCCTCTCTACTGTCTACCCTCCCTACTGTCTACCCTCTCTACTGTCTAACCTCCCTACTGTCTAACCTCTCTACTGCCTACCATCTCTACTGTCTACCCTCTCTACTGTCTACCCTCTCAACTGTCTACCCTCCCTACTGTCTACCCTCCCCTACTGTCTACCCTCCCTACTGTCTACCCCTCTACTGTCTACCCTCCCTACTGTCTACCCTCTCTACTGTCTACCCTCTCTACTGTCTACCCTCCCTACTGTCTACCCTCTCTACTGTCTACCCTCCCTACTGTCTACCCTCTCTACTGTCTACCCTCTCTACTGTCTACCCTCTCTACTGTCTACCCTCTCTACTGTCTACCCTCTCTACTGTCTACCATCTGTACTGTCTACCCTCTCTACTGTCTACCCTCTCTACTGTCTACCATCTGTACTGTCTACCCTCTCTACTGTCTACCCTCTCTACTGTCTACCCTCTCTACTGTCTACCATCTCTACTGTCTATCCTTTCTACTGTCTACCCTCCCTACTGTCTACCCTCTCTACTGTCTACCATCTGTACTGTCTACCCTCTCTACTGTCTACCCTCTCTACTGTCTACCCTCCCTACTGTCTACCCTCTCTACTGTCTAACCTCCCTACTGTCTAACCTCTCTACTGCCTACCATCTCTACTGTCTACCCTCTCTACTGTCTACCCTCTCAACTGTCTACCCTCCCTACTGTCTACCCTCTCTACTGTCTACCCTCCCTACTGTCTACCCTCTCTACTGTCTACCCTCCCTACTGTCTACCCTCTCTACTGTCTACCCTCTCTACTGTCTACCCTCTCTACTGTCTACCATCTGTACTGTCAACCCTCTCTACTGTCTACCCTCTCCACTGTCTACCATCTGTACTGTCTATCCTCTCTACTGTCTACCCTTTCTACTGTCTACCCTCTCTACTGTCTAACCTCCCTACTGTCTACCCTCTCTACTGTCTACCATGTCTGTCTACCCTCTCTACTGTCTACCCACTCTACTGTCTACCCTCCCTACTGTCTACCCTCTCTACTGTCTACCATCTCTACTGGCCACCCTCTCTACTGTCTACCCTCCCTACTGTCTACCCTCTCTACTGTCTACCCTCTCTACTGTCTACCATCTCTACTGTCTACCCTCTCTACTGTCTACCCTCTCTACTGTCTACCATCTCTACTGTCTACCCTCTCTACTGTCTACCAGTTCTACTGTCTACCATCTCTACTGTCTACCCTCTCTACTGTCTAACATCTCTACTGTCTACCCTCTCTACTGTCTACCCTCCCTACTGTCTACCCTCTCTACTGTCTACCATCTCTACTGTCTACCCTCTCTACTGTCTACCATCTCTACTGTCTACCATCTCTACTGTCTACCATCTCTACTGTCTACCCTCTCTACTGTCTACACTCTCTACTGTCTACTCTCTCTACTGTCTACACTCTCTACTGTCTACTCTCTCTACTGTCTACCCTCTCTACTGTCTACCCCCTACTGTCTACCCTCTTTACTGTCTACCCTCTATACTGTCTACCCTCACTACTGTCTACCATCTCTACTGTCTACCCTCCCTACTGTCTACCATCTCTACTGTCTACCCTCTCTACTGTCTACCCTCTCTACTGTCTACACTCTCTACTGTCTACTCTCTCTACTGTCTACCCTCTCTACTGTCTACCCCCTACTGTCTACCCTCTTTACTATCTACCATCTCTACTGTCTACCCTCCCTACTGTCTACCATCTCTACTGTCTACCCTCTCTACTGTCTACCCTCTCTACTGTCTACACTCTCTACTGTCTACTCTCTCTACTGTCTACCCTCTCTACTGTCTACCCCCTACTGTCTACCCTCTTTACTGTCTACCCTCTATACTGTCTACCCTCACTACTGTCTACCCTCTCTACTGACTACCCTCTCTACTCTTCTGTCTACCCTCTCTACTCTACTGTCTACCCTCTCTACTCTTCTGTCTACCCTCTCTACTGTCTACCCTCTCTACTCTTTTGTCTACCCTCTCTATTCTACTGTCTACCCTCTCTACTCTACTGTCTGCCCTCTCTACTCTACTGTTTACCTGTAGTTTACCTGGAGAGAGTTCCGGGGGTCAATGCCCCCTCGGCCCGGTCTGTGACAAGGCCTCCTGGTGGATCAGAGCCTGACCAACCAGGCTGTTACTGCTGGCTGCACGCAATCCAATGTACGAGCCACAGCCCGGCTGGTCAGGTACCGACTTTAGGTGCTTGTCCAGTGCCAGCTTGAAGACTGCCAGGGGTCTATTGGTAATCCCCCTCATGTATGCTGGGAGGCAGTTGAACAGTCTCGGGTCCCTGACACTTATTGTATGTTCTCTTAACGTGCTAGTGACACCCCTGCTTTTCATTGGGGGGATGTTGCATCGTCTGCCAAGTCTTTTGCTTTCGTTGTGAGTGATTTTCGTGTGCAAGTTCGGAACTAGTCCCTCTAGGATTTTCCAGGTGTATATAATCATGTATCTCTCCCACCTGCGTTCCAGGGAATACAGGTTTAGGAACCTCAAGCGCTCCCAGTAATTGAGGTGTTTTATCTCCGTTATGCGCGCCGTGAAGGTTCTCTGTACATTTTCTAGGTCAGCAATTTCACCTGCCTTGAAAGGTGCTGTTAGTGTGCAGCAATATTCCAGCCTAGATAGAACAAGTGACCTGAAGAGTGTCATCATGGGCTTATCATCCCTAGTTTTGAAGGTTCTCATTATGTCTGCCCGAAATGCCTAGCCACTCTGTAATTATTATTTTACTACATGTAAACCACACAATAACCAAATTCTGTAAACTCAGCATTGTAATCCTTATAGAGAATAAACTTTTGAATTTGAATCCATCCTGTCATTTCTGTAGCAGCTGCGATTGATACAATGTTATGGTCCTTGAAGGTGAGATCCTCCGACATGATCACTCCCAGGTCTTTGACGTTGGTGTTTCGCTCTATTTTGTGGCCAGAATTTATTTTATACTCTGATGAAGATTTAATTTCCTCGTGTCTACCATATCTGAGTAATTGAAATTTCTCATCGTTGAACTTCATATTGTTTTCTGCAGCCCATTGAAAGATTTGGTTGATGTCCGCCTGGAGCCTTGCAGTGTCTGCAATGTCTGCCTGGAGCCTTGCAGTGTCTGCAATGTCCGCCTGGAGCCTTGCAGTGTCTGCAATGTCCTCCTGGAGCCTTGCAGTGTCTGCAATGGAAGACACTGTCATGCAGATTCGGGTGTCATCAGCAAAGGAAGACACGGTGCTGTGGCTGACATCCTTGTCTATGTCAGATATGAGGATGAGGAACAAGATGGGAGCGAGTACTGTGCCTTGTGGAACAGAGTTTTTCACCGTAGCTGCCTCGGACTTTACTCTGTTGACGACTACTCTCTGTGTTCTGTTAGTGAGGAAATTATAGATCCATCGACCGACTTTTCCTGTTATTCCTTTAGCACGCATTTTGTGCCCTATTACACCATGGTCACACTTGTCGAAGGCTTTTGCAAAGTCTGTATATATTACATCTGCATTCTTTTTGTCTTCTAGTGCATTTAGGACCTTGTCGTAGTGATCCAATAGTTGAGACAGACAGGAGCGACCTGTTCTAAACCCATGTTGCCCTGGGTTGTGTAACTGATGGGTTTCTAGATGGGTGGTGATCTTGCTTCTTAGGACCCTTTCAAAGATTTTTATGATATGGGATGTTAGTGCTATCGGTCTGTAGTTCTTTGCTGTTGCTTTACTGCCCCCTTTGTGGAGTGGGGCTATGTCTGTTGTTTTTAGTAACTGTGGGACGACCCCCGTGTCCATGCTCCCTCTCCATAGGGTTTGCTCTACTCTCTACTCTATCTATTGTTTATTCTACTGTCTACCCTCTCTACTCTACTATTTACTCTACTGTCTACCCTGCCTAATCTACTATCTACTCAACTGTCTACTCTGTCTACTCTACAGTTTACTCTACTGTCTATTCTACTGTGTATTCTACAGTCTACTCTACTGTATACTTTGTCTACTCTACAGTCTACTCTACTGTCTACCCTGTCTACTCTACTGTCTACTCTACAGTCTACTCTGCTGTCTACTCTACAGTCTACTATACCGTCTACTTTACTGTCTACTCTACAGTTTGCTCTACTCTCTACCCCGAAACCCTCTCCAAGTAAACTCCCGGTAAACTCTACACTCTACTGTCTACTCTGTCTACTCCATTGTCTACCCTACCCTATCTACCATATCTACTCTGTCTACAGAGGGGATACAGGGAGAATATACAGGGAGGGGATACAGGGAGACTATATAGGGAGAGTATACAGGGAGAGTATACAGGGAGAGCATACAGGGAGAGTATACAGGGAAAGGATACAGGGAGACTATACAAGGAGAGTATATAGGGAGGAGATACAGGGAGAGGATATAAGGAGATTATACAGGGAGAGGAAACACGGAGACAATACAAGGAGAGTATACAGGGAGAAGATACAGGGAGAGTATACAGGGAGGGGGTATAGGGAGAGTATACAGAGAGAATATACAGTGAGAGTATACAGGGAGAGTATACAGGGAGGGGATACAGGGAGACTATACAGGGAGACTATACAGGAAGAGTATATAGGGAGAGGATACAGGGACAGTAAATAGGGAGGGGATACAGGGAAAGGATACAGGGAGGGGATACAGGGAGGGGATACAGGGAGGGGATACAGGGAGAGGATACAGGGAGGGATACAGGGAGAGGATACAGGGAGAGGATACAGGGAGAGGATACAGGAAGGGGATACAGGGAGAGAATACAGGGAGAGGATACAGGGAGGGGATACAGGGAAGGGATACAGGGAGAGGATACAGGGAGAGGATACAGGGAGGATACGGGGAGGGATACAGGGAGGTGATACAGGGAGAGGATATGGGGAGTAATACAGGGAGGGGATACAGGGAGAGGATACAGGGAGGGGATACAGGGAGGAGATACAGGGAGAGGATACAGGGAGAGGATACAGGGAGGGAATACAGGGAGAGGATACAGAGAGGGGATACAGGGAGAGAATACAGGGAGGGGATACAGGGAGAGGATACAGGGAGGCGATACAGGGAGGGGATACAGGCAGAGGATACAGGGACAGTATATAGGGAGGGGATACAGGGAGAGGATATAGGGAGGTGATACAGGGAGGGGATACAGGGAAAAGATACAGAGTGGGGATACAGGGAGAGGATACAGGGAGGGGATATAGAGAAGGGATACAGACAGAGGATACAGGGACAGTATATAGGGAGGGGATACAGGGAGAGGATATAGGGAGGTGATACAGGGGGGGGATACAGGGGGAGGATACAAGGGGGATACGGGGAAAGGGGTACAATTTTTTTAAAATGGGGACACATAAAGACCCCGCTCTCACTTTCTAAAACATAAAGAGTGAATAGTGAGAAGAGAGGGGAAAAAAGGAGGAGGAGAGAGAGAGAGAGGAGAGAGAGAGAGAAGGGCGAGAGAGAGAGAGAGAGAGAAGGAGAAAGAAAGAGAGAGAGAGGAAAAAAAAGGGAAAAAACCCAAAAAGGAGGAATATTTCTTTCCTTTTTCCCTCTCGTTCAACTTTTCTCCCCTTTTTATCTTTACTTCTCTCTCTCCTCTCTCTCCTCTCTCTCTTCTCTCTTCTCTCTCTCTCTCTCTCTCTCCTCTTCTCTCTCCTCCCCCCTTCTCCTCTCTCTCTCTCTCTTCTCTCTCTCTCTCTCTCCTCCTCACTCCCCCCTCCCTCTCTCCTCTCTCCTTCTTACATAGGTTTGAAAGGTTAGGTTAAGGGATTCCTAATTTTATTAACAAGCTAACAGTTTTTACCTACACACTCTTTTTAAAGCATTTTTATTTTTATAAGACAACAAGTAGGGAACGGATAATTTTGGAGCCATTTTGTGCAGATACCAAAATTTCTACAACATTTTAAATCAGGGAAGTGTTTTTGGAGTCCAAGTGAGATAAATCTTGGACTAAAACCACAAGGATTTTAAAAAGGACAACACAAAGCGCCTTCTAGGAACCCGGAACCATTCTATAACAGATGGGGAAAATAAAAAGCTGGCGGATGGTGCATCGTCCTTGGGGGCGGGTCTGTCCTGGGAGACAGTAACTGTGAGGCTGGAGGGGCTGTCCTGGTAACATAACTGGAGGGTGAGGGGGCGTCCTGTAGACAGAACTTAGGGGTGGAGGGGCGTCCGGTAGACAGTAACGTAGGGTGGAGTGCTGTCCTGGTAGACGTAACTGGAGGCTGGAGGTGCTGTCCTGGTAGACAGTAACTGTGAGGGTGGAGGTGCGTCCTGGTAACATAACTGTATAATGGAGGTGCTGTCCTGGAGACAGTAACGTATGACTGGAGTGTTGTCCGGGGAGACATAACTGTGAACGGAGGTGCTGTCCTGTAGACAGTAACTGTAGACTGGAGGGGCTGTCCTGGTAACAGTAACTGAAACTGAGGTTTGTCATGGTAAAAACAGAACTGTGAAGCAGGAGGCTGTCCTGGGAACATAACTGTAGACTGGGTGCTGTCCTGGTAACAGTAACTGATGACAAAGGGGCTGTCCTGGTAGACAGACTGTAGGCGGAGGGCTGACTGGGAGACAGTAACTGTGAGGCTGGAGGTGCTGCCCGGGAGACAGAACTGTATGACTGGAGGTGCTGTCCTGGTAAAAGTAACGTATGACGGAGGTGCGTCCTGGTAGACAGTAAGTGTGAGGCGGGGGGCTGTCCTGGTAGACAGAAAATGTAGACTGGAGGGCTGTCCGGTAGACAAAAAGTGTGAGCTGGAGGCGTCCCCGGAGATATAACGATACTGACTCTGTCCTGGTAACATACCTTTGACGGAGGTGCGTCCTGGTAGACAGTAACTTTTTGACTGGAGGTGCGTCCGGTAACAGAACTGTGAGGCGGAGGTGCTGTATGGGAGACATAATGTAGGCTGGAGGTGCGTCCTGGAGACAGTAACTGTATGCTGGAGGGGCTGTCCGGTAGAAAAGTAAGTTTTAGGGTGAGGTGTTTTCCCGGTAGACATAAGTTGAGGGTGAGGTGCTGTCCTGGTAACAGTAACGTATGACTGGAGGTCGTCCTGGTAGACAGTAAGTTGAGGCTGGGGTGCTGTCCTGGAGACAGTAAATTAATGACTGGGGGTGCTGTCCTGGGAACAGTAAATGTGAAGCAGGAGGTGCTTCCTGGAAAAAGTAAAGGGGAGGCTGGAGGGGCGTCCTGGGAGACAAACTGTGGGCTGGGGGTGCTGTCCAGTGACGTAACTGATGATGGAGTGCGTCCTGGGAGAAGTAACTGTATGACTGGAGGGGCGTCCTGTAGACGTAACTGATGAATGGGGGGCTGTCCTGGTAGACATAAGTGTGAGGCGGGGGTGCTGACGGGACAGTAACTTTACTGGGGGCGTCCTGGTAGACAGTAAGTTGAGGCTGAGGCTGTACTGGAGACATTTAAATGATGACGGAGGGGCGTCCTGGTAGACATAAATGGAGGCTGGAGGTGCGTCCTGGTAGACAGTAACTGTTTGACTGGGGTGCTGCCTGGTAACGTAACTGTGAGGGTGGAGGTGCTGTCCTGGGAACAGTAACTGTATGACGGAGGGCTGTCCTGGTAGACAGTAAGTGGAGGCTGAGGTGCGTAAAGGGAGACATAAATGTATGATGGAGGTCTTCCTGGGAGACAGTAACTGTAGCTGGGGGGTGCTGTCCTGGTAACAGTAACTGTGAAGAGGGTGCTGTCCTGGTAACAGTAACTGTAGACTGGAGGGTGTCCTGGTAGACGTAAATGGAGCTGGAGGTCGTCCTGGAGACAGTAAATGGAGGCTGGAGGGTGTCCTGGGAGACAGAACGTGAGGCTGGAGGTGCTGCCTATAGACAGTAACTGTAGGCTGGAGGGCTGTCCTAGCAGACAGAAAAGGGAGGCTGAGGCGCGTCCTGGTAACATAACTGATGACTGGAGGTGCCTGGTAGACAGTAACGTATGACTGGGGCGCTGTCCTGAACAGTAACTGTGAGGGTGGGGGTCTGTCCTAGGACAGTAACTGTGAGGCTGGAGGTGCTGCCTCTAGACATAAAATTGAGGCTGGAGGGCTGTACTGGTAAAGTAACTTGAGGCTGGGGGTGCTCTCCGGGGAGAAAGTAACGTATGACTGGAGGTGCTGCCTGGTAGCGAACTGTATGACTGGGGGGCTGTCCTGGTGACAGTAACGTAAAAGCTGGGTGCTGTCCGGTAGACAAAACTGTAGACGGAGGGGCTGTCCGGTAGCAGTAGTCTGTGACCAGGCCCCTGGGGTCAAACCTGATCAACCCGGCTGTTTCTGCTGGGTGCACGCAAACCAACGTACGAGCCACAGCCCTGCTGATCCGGGAAATGACTTAGTGCCTGCCATTTCCAGCTTGAAACGCCAGGGTCTGTTTGTAATCCCCCTTATTGTGGGTAACAGTAAATGGAAGCAGGAGGGGCGTCCTGGTAGACAGTAACTGTAACTGGAGGGGCTGTCCTAGTAGACGTAACTGTAGGCGGAGTCTGTCCTGGTAGACAAAAACTGGAGGCTGGGGTGCGTCCTGATAGACAGTAACTTATGACTGGAGGGGCTGTCCTGGAACATAACTGTATGACGGGGTGCGTCCGGTAGACAGTAACTGATGACTGGGGTGCTGTCCTGGGGACAGTAACGTATACCGTGGGGCGTCCGGTAACAGAACTTAGATGGAAAGGGGGCTGTCCTGGGAGCAGTAACTGTATACGGAGGTGCTGTCCGGTAGACAGTAAATGTTGACTGGAGGAGCTGTCCTGGAGACAGAAGGTTTAGGCTGGGAGGTGTACTGGGGCGTGGTGGTTACTGGTGGGCAGTAACGATCTGGAGGTCTGTCCTGGTAAAACAGTAACTGTGAGGGTGGAGGTGCTGTACGAGACAGAACTTAACGGAGGGGGCGTCCTGGTAACAGAAAAATGAGAGCTGGAGGGCTGTACTGGGAGACAAAAACGTATGACTGGAGGTGTGTCCTGGGAGACAGTAATGTGACTGGGGGTGCTGTAAATGGTAGACAGAACTTAGAAAAGGGGGTGCTGTCCCCGGTAAAGTAACTGTGAGGGTGGAGGTCGTCCTGGAACAGCAAATGTATGACTGGAGGTGGGGGTCCTGGTAGACAGAACTGAGACTGGGGGTGCTGTACTGGGAGACAGTAACTGTAAACTGGAGGGGGGTGTCCTGCAGACATTAATGTATCTGGAGGTCGTCCTGGGAGACAGTAACTGTGGGGGGGAGGGGCTTCCTGGGAGAAGTAAAAAGGGGAAGCTGGAGGGGCGTCCTGGGAACAGAATGGGAAGCTGGAGGGCTGTCCTGGAGACAGTAAGGTGAAGTGGGGGTGCTTTCCCGGGGGAAAAAGTAATGGGAGGCTGGGGGTGCTTTTCCCGGAGACAGAATGGGGAGGCTGGAGGGCTGCCTGGGAGACAGTAAAGGGGAGCGGGGGGTCGTCCTGGGGGACAGTAATGGGGGAGGGTGGAGGTGCTGTCCTGGGAGACAGTAAGGTGAGGGGTGGAGGTGCGTCCTGGAGAAGTAATGGTAGGGTGGAGGGGCGTCCTGGCAGACATAACGTATGACTGGAGGTGCTGTCCGGAGACATAAAATGAGGGGTGGAGGGCTGTCCTGGTAGAGAGTAAAAGTAAGCTGGAGGGGCTGTCCTGGGGAAAAAGTAATGGGAGGCTGGGGTGCGTCCCGTAACATAATGTGAAGCTGGGGGGCTGTCCTGGGAGACAGTAATGTGAGGCGAAGTGCGTCCTGGGAACAGTAATGGGGAGGGGGAGGTGCTGTCTGGGAGACATAATGGGAGGCGGGGTGCTGCCTGGGGGAAAAGTAAAGGTGAGGGTGGAGAGCGTCCTGGAGACAGTAATGGTGAGGCTGGAGGTGCTGTCCTGGTAGACAGTAATGGTGAGGCTGGAGGTGCTGTCCTGGGAGACAGTAATGGTGAGGCTGGAGATGCTGTCCTGGGAGACAGTAATGGTGAAGCTGGAGATGCTGTCCTGGGAGACAGTAATGGTGAAGCTGGAGATGCTGTCCTGGGAGACAGTAAATGTACGCATGAGGGAATGCATATAAATGGCCTCGAGGGAGACAGGAGCTGTAGTGGGGAAACAAGTGTAGTCAAGGATAAGATAAAACGAATATTACAAACTAGAAATACCGCAGGAAATAGCAAACAAGAGGACTCCACTAGCAATAGTGAGGATATATTACCAAAAACAACTGGTGGGAGCTCCATTGTTGGTGCTAGGGAGGATAGAAGTAAGACAGGGAAACATGCACCAACAGGGAATACAGTCACAGAAACCCAAGGCAAACGGAAACCAAGCCTGTGCACATACTATGCACTTGGTATCTGCAGACATGGGAAATCTGGAAAAAACAGACGGGACGTGCAACTTTGACCACCCTAGAAAATGCCATGCCCATATGACAACAGGAAAATGCAAACTCCTTTCCTGTAATCTGAAATGTGTCCCTCTTCAGTCCAAGAAAGACAGTGCTGTAACTTAAATTGCCAGGCACACCATCTAAAGGGGACAAAAAGATACAAAACATCCAGGCCATGGGAAAACCTTGGTAGCCACAGCCACTCAAGAGGGAGAGGTTTTTTAGTGTCAAGAAGGAAAAAAAACTGGCAGGAAATGGCAGAAATCGTACATCAAATGCAGTCATTTCTGGAGTGGAACCACAGTCAATGGCCTCCACTCCAAACCAACACATACAGATACTAGTGCCGGAAAAAAGTCGACCTCCCCGCAGTACCACCAGTCCGATGACATTCTTCTTTGCAAATATACAGGGTCTAAAGCCAGCAACAAACAACAAAATACCTTTCATCCGTGGACTGCTTGCAGAGGCAAAGGCAATGTTCGCGGCTTTCACTGAGACCCACATAAAGGATCACTTGGACAACGAAATATGGATCCCAGGTTAAAACCTATACAGATGTGACAGAGTGAACAGGCAAAAGAGGGAAAGGGGGGGGGGGGGGTTGGCCTGTATATCGCAGTCACTTATTTGCACAGAACTGCTTAATGCCTCAAATGATGTAGTGGAAGTTTTAGCAGTAAAGGTCGAGAACCAAAACCTAGTCATTGTGGTAGTCTACAAGCCTCCGGATGCAACATCCCAACAATTCCAGGAACAGCTGTTGAAAATTGACCACTGTCTGGAAAATCTTCCAGCTCCTGCACCCAACATCTTGCTCCTGGGGGATTTCAACTTAAGGCACCTAAAATGGAGGAATATAGCAAATAATATTGTTGCAGTGATAACACCAGGAGGCAGCTCTGACGAGAACTCTCACACACACGAGCTTTTAAATCTCTGCACAAAATTCAACTTAAACTAGCAAATAATAGAGCCTACTAGACTGGAGAATATACTAGACCTCATCTTCACTAACAATGATGATCTGATACGAAATGTCACCATATCAAAAACAATATATTCAGATCACAACATAATCGAGGGTCAGACATGTCTGTGCGGGGGATCCCCAGACTAACAAAATGAAATTAGTCACGAGGGAGCCTTCACCAAATTCAACTTCAATAATAAGAACATAAAGTGGGACCAAGTAAACCAAGTCCTAACCGATATAAGCTGGGAAGATATACTAAGCAACACAGACCCCAACTTATGCCTAGAACAGATTAACTTGGTGGCACTCGATGTATGCTCAAGGCTTATTCCTCTAAGAAAAAGGAGGAGTAGATGTAAAATAGAAAGAGACAGGCGCTCCCTTTACAGGCGACGGAAAAGAATAACAGAGCGGCCAAAAGAGGCCAATATATCTGCAATGCATAGGGAGTCACTGTCAGAGAAATAGCAAACATCGAACTTAAGCTAAAGGAATCTTATAGGAGTCAGGAATCGCGGGAAGAACTAAAAGCCATAAATGAAATCAAAAGAAACCCAAAGGATTTCTCTTCTTATGCCAAATCAAAGTCGAGAACAGAATCCAGTATTGGGTCCCTACTTAAACAAGACGGTTCCTGAAGATTGAGACACTTATGCAGCATATGGGAATCTTTATTCAGGAAACGTTTCCTGAATAAAGATTCCCATATGCTGCATAAGTGTCTCAATCTTCAACTTGTCGGTTTTTCAAACCATTCATCACAAGACGGGTCCTACACAGATGACAGTAAGGAAATGAGTGAGCTACTCAAGTCCCAATTTGACCCAGTTTTTTTGAGAGAGCCACAGAATTTGGTAAACACAAGCCTATCTGATGCTATCCTGACGCCAAATGAGTTCTAACAGGCGATAAATGACATGCCCATGCACTCTGCCCCAGGGCCAGACTCATGGAACTCTGTGTTCATCAAGAACTGCAAGAAGCCCCTATCACGAGCCTTTTCCATCCTATGGAGAGGGAGCATGGACACGGGGGTCGTCCCACAGTTACTAAAAACAACAGACATAGCCCCACTCCACAAAGGTGGCAGTAAAGCAATAGCAAAGAACTACAGACCGATAGCACTAACATCCCATGCTATAAACATCTTTGAAAGGGTCCTAAGAAGCAAGATCACCACCCATCTAGAAACCCATCAGTTACACAACCCAGGGCAACATGGGTTTAGAACAGGTCGCTCCTGTCTGTCTCAACTACTGGATCACTACGACAAGGTCCTAAATGCACTAGAAGACAAAAAGAATGCAGATGTAATATAAACAGACTTTGCAAAGGTGTGACCATGGCGTAATAGTGCACAAAATGCGTGCTAAAGGAATAACAGGAAAAGTTGGTCGATGGATCTATAATTTCCTCACAAACAGAACACAGAGAGTAGTAGTCAACAGAGTAAAGACTGAGGCAGCTACGGTGAAAAGCTCTGTTCCACAAGGCACAGTACTTGTTCTATCTAGGCTGGAATATTGCTGCACTCTAACAGCACCTTTCAAGGCAGGTGAAATTGCCGACCTAGAAAATGTACAGAGAACCTTCACGGCGCGCATAACGGAGATAAAACACCTCAATTACTGGGAGCGCTTGAGGTTCCTAAACCTGTACTCCCTGGAACGCAGGCGGGAGAGATACATGATTATATACACCTGGAAAATCCTAGAGGGACTAGTACCGAACTTGCACACGAAAATCACTCACAATGAAAGCAAAAGACTTGGCAGACGATGCAACATCCCCCCAATGAAAAGCAGGGGTGTCACTAGCACATTAAGAGACAACACAATAAGTGGCAGGGGCCCAAGACTGTTCAATTGCCTCCCAGCATACATAAGGGGGATTACCAATAGACCCCTGGCTGTCTTCAAGTAGGCACTGGACAAGCACCTAAAGTCGGTACCTGACCAGGCGGGCTGTGGCTTGTACGTTTTATTGCGTGCAGCCAGCAGTAACAGCCTGGTTGATCAGGCTCTGATCCACCATGAGGCCTGGTCACAGACAGGGCTGCGGGGGCGTTGACCCCCAGAACTCTCTCCAGGTAAACTCCAGATCTGTGGGCCAGCTGAGGGTCATCTGTGGGCCAGCTGGGGCAATCTGTGGGCCAGCTGAGAGATATCTGTGGGCCATCTGTGGGCCAGCTGAGGGCCATCTGTTAGCCATCTGAGGGCCATCTGTGGGTCATCTGAGGGCCATCTGTGGGCCATCTGTGGTTCATCTGTGGACCATCTGTGGGCCATCTGAAGACCATCTGTGGGCCATCTGAGGGCCATCTGTGGACCATCTGAGGGCCATCTGTGAGCCAGCTGAGGGCCATCTGTGGGCCATCAGAGGGCCATCTGTGAGCCTTCTGAGGGACATCTGTGGGCCATCTGAGGGCCATCTATGGGCCATCTAAGGGCCATTTGTGGACCATCTGTGGGCCATCTGAGGGCCCTCTGTGGGCCATCTGAGGGCCATCTGAGGGCCATCTATGGGCCAGCTGAGGGCCATCTGTGAGCCAGCTGAGGGCCATCTGTGGGCCATCAGAGGGCCATCTGTTGGCCATCTGAGGGACATCTGTGGGCCATCTGAGGGCCATCTATGGGCCATCTGAGGACCATCTGTGGACCATCTGTGGGCCATCTGAGGGCCCTCTGTGGGCCATCTGAGGGCCATCTGAGGGCCATCTGTGGGCCAGCTGAGGGCCATCTGTGGACCAGCTGAGGGCCATCTGTGGGCCAGCTGAGGGCCATCTGTGGGCCAGCTGAGGGCCATCTGTGGGCCAGCTGAGGGCCATCTGTTGGCCAGCTGAGGGCCATCTGTAGGCCAGCTGAGGGCCATCTGTGGGCCAGCTGAGGGCCATCTGTGGGCCAGCTGAGGGTCATCTGTGGGCCATCTGAGGGTCATCTGTGGGCCATCTGAGGGCCATCTGTGGGCCAGCTGAGGGTCATCTGTGGGCCAGCTGAGGGCCATCTGTGGGCGAGCTGAGGGCCATCTGTGGGCCAGCTGAGGGCCATCTGTGGACCAACCGAGGGTCATCCTTGGGCCAGCTGAGGGCCATCTGTAGGCCATCTGAGGGCCATCTGTGGGCCATTTGAGGGCCATTTGTGGGCCACCTGAGGGACATCTGTGGGCCATCTGAGGACCATCTGTGGGCCATCTGAGGGCCATCTGTGGGCCATCTGAGGGCCATCTGTGGGCCATCTGAGGGCCATCTGTGGGCCATCTGAGGGCCATCTGTGGGCCAGCTGAAGGCCATCTGTGTGCCAGCTGAGGGCCATCTGTGGGCCAGCTGAGGGCCATCTGTGGGCCATCTGAGGGCCATCTGTGGGCCAGCTGAGGGCCAGCTGTGGGCCAGCTGAGGGCCATCTGTGGACCAACTGAGGGCCATCTGTGGGCCAGCTGAGGGCCATCTGTGGGCCAACATTTAATCAACTGACCTTATCTGGTTGACATCAAAGAGTCATCCTGGGGATAAATGATCTCAGGTGAAGTGATGTTCTGGAGACGGGTACAGCCAAGTTGCTGCTGGCTGCCCGTCTTGTGGTATAGAAGCTTGCTTCTCGCTGTCATCGAAGTGGATCCAAGTGTGGTACTTTGACAATATTGGCCTTGTACATAACAGTAAGGCCACCCACATCCCTCCTGTGTTGAAGGTTCTGCTGAAATAACAGATCTATCCAGGATGGGTCCAGGCGAGAGATGAGACGTCTTGCTCTGTTCTCTACTCTGTCAAGCAGTCGCAGATGAGAGGGGGGGGGCGGTGCAAGCAAACCAAGAAAGTGGAGCATACTCGAGGTGTGAGCGTACTTGTGCCTCGTACAGAATCTTGCAACCCCTACTGTCAAGCAGATGTGAGATGCGTGGAAGTGCTGTAAGCTTCCTGGCTGCCTTGTTAGCAAGATTGACAATGTGGTTCTTCATGGTCAGTTTGGAGTCAAATTTCACCCCAAGTATATCAACTTCTTTCCCAGGTACCAACACCCTCCCATTCATACTTACTACTTACTACTTACTACTACAGCATCAACAACACAGCCACTTGATACTGGAGTTCCGCCGGGAAGTGTCCTTGGTCCCCTGCTCTTCCTCATATACATCAGTGATCTTCCAAACGTATCTCAACACCTGAACCCCATTCTCTTTGCTGACGACACGACTTATGTCATCTCCCACCCTAATCATGCCACCCTCAACACCATTGTTAACGAGGAGCTGATCAAAATATCGACTTGGATGATAGCCAATAAACTTACGCTTAATTAACACTGACAAAACCTACTATATTATGTTTAGTAGCAGAGCAGGAGATGCACAAATTAACATTAAGATCGACAACACTCTAATTGCCAGGCATAATGAGGGCAAATTCCTAGGCCTATACCTCGACAACAACCTGAACTTCAGCACCCATATCCAACACATAACCAAAAAAGTATCCAAAATGGTTGGGATCCTCTCCAAGATACGATACTACGTGCCGCAAAATGCCCTTCTCACACTATACCACTCACTTATATATCCATACCTCACCTATGCTATCTGTGCTTGGGGATCAACTGCAGCAACACACCTAAAGCCAATAATAACCCAACAAAAAGCCGCAGTAAGAATAATCACTAAATCCCATCCTTGGCAACACACCCCCCCCACTCTTCATAGATCTAAACTTACTCCCTGTTCAGTACATCCACACTTACTACTGTGCAATCTACATCTACAGGACCTTAAACTCCAATATCAACCTTGACCTAAAATGCTTTCTTGATAGTTGTGACAGAACCCACAGGCATAACACCAGACACAAACATCTCTATGACATTCCCCGTGTCCGACTAAACCTTTACAAAAATTCAATGTATGTCAAAGGCCCTAAAATCTGGAACACCCTACCTGAGAACTCTAGAACTGCAGACACATTCATCACCTTCAAAACTACCATCAGAAAACATCTTATCTCCCTGATACACCCTGTCAACTAATTACACGAATACCACCTGGTGGTTCACACTTACACTCACTCACCCATTTGACCATAAACAGAAATATCAATCTCAATCTTAAAATAATGAATCTTAACTAGTCATAAGTTGGCCTGTGATACTCCAATACTGAAACTATGTATTGTGCCAAAACAAAAGCATTCACATTGCTAAACTCACAAACTAGTATTTAGTCACTTAGCCATAATACCAACTTACCTCATAATTTTGTAATATTTTAAATTTAAGATTTAATCTAAGTCTGCCCGAAATGCCTAGCCATGCTAGGTGTTCTAGTGGTACACTCTGTAATTATTATTTTACTACATGTAAACCACACAATAACCAAATTCTGTAAACTCAGCATTGTAATCCTTATAGAGAATAAATTTTGAATTGAATTTGAATTTGAATATTACCATCAAGGTGCCTAGAGACCATCTTCATTCGTGTTTTCTCAGGTGCAATGTTACCTGCCATCGGTTTTCCCAAGCTGATATAGCTTTTAGCTGGTGACTGATGTAGCTTAGAGCAGCTGGCATTTATTCTCTTGGATAAGTGAATGTCAGAGTACAGTCGTCTGTATATGCGTGGGATTTTGGGATGAGATGAAGGTCGTTGAAGTAGACATTCCATAACAATGGTCCCAGCACGCTTCCTTGTGGAACACTTGCCCCAGTAGGATGTCTTGCTGATTCTGTTCCATTGAGAACTACCCTTAGAGATCTACCATGTGGTAATCACTGAGGAGACACAGTGTAGAGCCTGCATTATTATTATTATAATCAAGGGGGAAGCGCTAAACCCGGAGGATTATACAGCGCCTGGGGGGGGGGATGTGGAAGGCATTCAGGCTTAATTCGGGGAACTGGAGCACAGATCCAATTCCCTAAATCAAGAGCCCCTCACCAACATCAAGGAACCTTCCTTGAGGGGATGTAGAGCCTGCAGTTCCCAGTGCTTGCAGTTTTGCTAAGATGCCCTGGTGCCACACCCGGTCGAAAGCGCCACCAATGTCCAGTGCTACCACACAGCTGACTTTGGATTCATCCAGTGACTGGTGCCACTTAGTGGAGAGGTTTAACAACAGATCACCAGCAGAGTAACCTTTCCTGAAGCCTTTCTCTCTCCCACTCTCTCTTTCTCTCACTCCTGTACTCACCTACTTGTGGTTGCAGGGTTCGAGTCACACCTCTAGGCTCCGCCTCTTCACCCTCTCCCTGGCCCAGAAGCTGTATCATACCACAGCATGGTATAAAGGGCACCCTGGTGTAGTGGACACCCTTGTATAGTAGACACCCTGGTACAGTGGGTACCCTGGTATAGTGGACACCCTGGTGTAGTGAACACCCTGGTATAGTAGACACCCTGGTATAGTGGACACCCTGGTATAGTGGACACCCTGGTATAGTGGACACCCTAGTATAGTGGACACCCTGGTGTAGTGGGCACCCTGGTGTAGTGGGCACCCTGTTATAGTGGGCACCCTGGTATAGTGGATACCCTAGTATAGTGGACACCCTGGTGTAGTGGGCACCCTGGTGTAGTGGGCACCCTGTTATAGTGCGCACCCTGGTAGAGTGGACACCCTGGTATAGTGGACACCCTAGTATAGTGGACACCGTGGTGTAGTGGGCACCCAGGTGTAGTGGGCACCCTGGTGTAGTGGGCACCCTGTTAGTGGGCACCCTGGTATAGTGGATACCCTAGTATAGTGGACACCCTGGTGTAGTGGGCACCCTGGTGTAGTGGGCACCCTGTTATAGTGCGCACCCTGGTAAAGTGGACACCCTGGTATAGTGCACACCCTGGTATAGTGGACACTGGTGTAGTGGGCACCCTGGCACAGTGGACAGCCTGGTAGTGGACACCCTGGTATAGTGGACACCTGGTATAGTATCCTGGTATAGTAGACACCCTGGTGTAGTGGACACCCTGGTATAATGAGGACCCTGGTATAATGAGGACCCTGGTATAATGAACACTGGTATAGTGGACACGCTGGTGTAATGGACACTGGTGTAGTGAGCACCCTGTTATAGTGCACACCTTGTTATAGTGCACACCCTGGTATAGTGCACACCCTGGGATAGTGAACACCCGGGTGTAGTGGACACCCTAGTGTACTGGGCATCCTGGTGTAGTGGACACCCTGGTATAGTAGACACCATGGTATAGCGGACATCCTGGTATAGTGGGCACCCTGGTATAGTGGACACCCTGGTGCAGTGAGCACCCTGGTATAGTGGACACCCTGGTATAGTGAACACCCTGGTATAGTGCACACCCTGGTATAGTGGACACCCAGGTGTAGTGGACACCCTGGTGTAGTGGGCATCCTGGCATAGTGGACACCCTGGTATAGTTGACACCCTGGTATAGTGGACACCATAGTATTTATTTTTTTATTTATTTATTTATAATTTGAGCACACTTACAGAGGTACAAAAAAAATACAGATAAGAGCAGCATGCCAAAGCCACTTATACTATGCATAGCATTACGGGCTGGCTTAAAATTAACTTAAGATTAACTAAGCAATGATGAAATCAGTGAAAAACATTAATGTAAACTGATTACTATAAAGCACAAGTGAGTATTACAAAGACAGGTCATATGGTTGCATGCATTGTTGTAAATTCAGTAGAATGGAGTATTCTGTTAGGTAGTGAATTTAAAAAATAATAAAGTTAGATTGGGTTTTAGGTTTAACATTTATGTGATATAATTGTGAGAAACATTTAAGATATACAATTTATAAGGTTCAGTTATTCAGTATTATTTGGTTTTGGGGTGAGTAAGTGATCTTTGAGAAGAGACTTGAATTTATAAACAGGTAGTGTTTCTTTTATATTAACAGGTAATGAATTCCAGATTTTAGGGCCTTTTATGTGCATTGAGTTTTTGCATAGCGTGAGATGGACACGAGGAATATCAAAGAGTGATCTGTGCCTTGTGTTATGGTCATGTGTTCTGTTGAGGTTGGCAAGGAGATGTTTGAGGGGAGGGTTAATATCAGAGTTGAGTGTTCTATTAGTTAGTTAGTTAAAGATTAGCCGGTATTCTCCCGGCCCGGGCCTTGTCCAAGTGGTGGCCCGGCCTTGGCTCCCTCTTTAGGGAGTGTCTGAGACCTAAGTCTCCCATGGGAGGAGGCACAAGTACCTCCTCATCTTTGGGACCAACTGTCCCCAGACCTAGCCACAAGCTAGGCCTCTCTGGTCTGCCATCCCCGCCCCAAGGGGGCTAATGGGAATGACAGTCTTATGAGCTAAAAGCTCGGGCTCAGGCACCTACCCTACCCTAGAAGGGTTAGGCATGGTGTCGATGGAGTGTTCTATGTATGTAATAGGTGCAGTAATAAGTATGGATGTTTTGTATGGTGAGTAGGTTGAGTGTATTGAATATTGGTGGAGTGTGCTGCCTGTAGTGAGAATTTGTTATCATTCTAACTGCAGCCTTTTGTTGGGTAATTAGTGGTCTGAGATGGTTTACTTGTTGTTGAGCCCCATGCACAAATTCCATAGGTGAGATAGGGGTAAATAAGAGAGTGATATAGGGCCAGGAGGGCTGACTGTGGAGCATAGTACCGTATCTTCGATAGTATGCCTACAGTCTTGGAAATTTTCTTAGAAATTTGTTGTATATGTGTATGAAATTTGAGTCTATTATCAAGGTGGATTCCTAAGAATTTTCCCTCTGTTAGCTTTGTGATAGGTGATCCGTTTATCATTATGTTAAGAGGGACATCTGTAGCTCTGTTACCAAACTGAATAAGTAGGTTTTGTCAATGTTTAGTGTAAGTTTGTTAGTACTCATCCAGGTAGATATTTTCTGTAATTCGGTATTTACAGTATTGGCTAGCGTGACTGGCTCGGGTGAGAGAAGAGTATGTGGTGTCATCTGCAATAGTGTGGGTTTGAGTAATTGCGAAGCATTTGGTAGGTCATTTATGTATAGGAGAAAGAGAAGAGGGCCAAGGACACTTCCCTGTGGGACACCAACTGTAATTGGTTGTGCAGAAGAGTTTGCCCCATTTGCGTACACATATTGGCTTCTGTTGCTGAGGTATGACTTGAGGTAGTTGAGGGAGTGCCCTCTTATACCATAGTGTGATAATTTTACGTGGAGCAAGTCATGGTCAACTGTATCAAAAGCTTTACGTAAGTCAATGAAGATCCCCAGTGGACTTCTTTTTTCTCTATTGCAGTGTATATATGTTCTAGCATGTGTATAATAGCATCATTAGTATTTTTTTAGGCCTGAATCCAAATTGGCAGGGGTTGAGTATGTTTTGGGAGATAAGGTAGGAGTAGATTCGTTTATGAATTAATTTTTCGAAGATTTTTGAGAGAGGGTGTAAGTTGGATATTGGCCTATAGTTATTCAACTCTGTTTGGTCTCCTCCTTTGTGGATCGGGGTGACCCTTGCTATTTTGAGTACTGTAGGGAAGGTGGAGGATTCAATGGATTTGTTAAAGAGTGTTGCAATGATTGGTGATAGCACTTGTGACACTTTTTGTATATAAAGGGTGTAAGGTATTTAAATCTTCCTGCCTTGTTTTTTAGTGCGTTGATAATAAGGGAGACTTCGTATGGGTTAGTCGGAGCTAGGAACAGTGTGTTCGGGTAGTTGCCGGTGAGGTAGTCATTTGGTGGGGTTATCTGAGCTTGGGATTTTATTGGCAAGGTTTTGTCCTATAGTGGAAGAAGAAATCATTGAGTCTGTTTGCTGTTTCTGTTGGTGGGAGTTGGGGTTCATCTGATTTTGCTAATTTTATTTCGCTATTTCGTGATATCTTTTTTGTTCCCAGAATTCTGATAGGGTTTTCCAGTCTTTTTTTATATCACCTCGTAAGTTGGATAATCTGTTCTCATAATACAATTTTTTTGCCCTTCTTATCAGGCTGGTTAGGATTGACGAGTAACGTTTTGTTTGGTCTCTGGTTATGTGACCCATTCTGTACTGTTTTTCATATTGGTGTTTTGTATTTATGGATTTGAGAATGCTGGGTGTTAGCCAGGGACTGTTCAGTCTCTTAGCTGTCATCTGCTAGTTTTTTTAGGGCAGTGCTTGTTATAGAGGTATTGAGTCTTTTTTAGAAAATTATTAATACATTCGTCAATATCTGTATTGATTTCTAGCTCAGTGTGCCAATCAATGTTTGCTATATGCTGTTGTGAAGTTATTAATGGCTGCCTCATTGTGAAGTCTGGAGGTGACTTTAGTAGTGTCTTGGGGTAATTTACCAAGAGTTGTTTATGAGTAAAGTAGGGTAGTGGTCTGTGGTATTATCTGTAATTATGCCTGATTTTAAAGGGGATATGGTGTTGGTCCAGATGTGGTCAAGTTGGGAAACACTAGTCTCTGTAACTCTTGTAGGTTTTGTTACTGTTGGTAGCAACATACAGTTACTCATTGTGTTTGTGAATTCAGTAACGTGTGGGTCCTGGTCTTGCAGGAGATTTATATTGAAGTCACCTGAGAGTAGTAAGTGATCTTTGTTCATGCGTGCATCAGTTATCATACTTCCTAGGTTTTGACTAAATGGCTAATGTTTGTACTGTGGAACTCTGTAGATGTTTATCAATGTGAGAGGTTTTTGTAGGTATTTGGATTTGATTTGGCTATTATATATTCCCCATGTTCATCTCTTGTGCAAGTATTAGTGATACTTCTAGTTGGTCTGAGTAGTATATGGCTGTGCCACCCCCTTGTTGGTCTGGCCTACAGTTGTGTATGGCTGTGTAACCAGGAATGGCATAGACATCTGTAGTATCGGCTTTAGCCAGTTTCAGTTAGTGTAATGATGGACATATTGGCATGTAAGGAATTTAGTAATGCTATGAGGTCATCGTAATGCTTGCTTAAAGATCTGATATTGTAGTTAAAGTAGTTATGTTGTTGTTGGCACTGAGAGTGCCTTTGATTGTTCTGCAGTGTAGTAATTACAGTAACTGTTTGATTCATTTAAGTCATTAAATAAGAGGTTGGTATCTGGATCAATGCTTGTAATCATAAGATTTGTAGTGAATCTATAGTTAGAATTAAGTATTAAAACAAAGTAAATGTCTTAAGCTAAAAAATAGCACCTGAATTATTTAACAAATGTAAAATAATGAGCTAAGGTATTTTTTTTTTTTTTTTTTTTAAGCTAAAATAAAGGAGACAATATAAAAGGGACTAGTACAAATAAAGTGATGATCAAATAATGGAGCTTGGGAATTGATAGTAGGTAGTACTATAAAATAAATGAGCTTTGGAATATAATGCCAAAATTGTGAACTTGTCTACTTTAGCACCTGAGAATAGCACCTTGATTATTTTAACAATTGTGAATGTATAAGCTAGGGTAGTTATATAAAGCTAAAATAAAGGAGAAAATATATAAGGGACTAAAATTAAGTAATGGTAAACAAAGTTAATGGACAGATGGTCACTATGAAATAATATTGGTTTAGGAGTAAGATCTGATTTGTAATATTAGATAAATTGAGCAGTTTATTGCACAATAAAAGTAAAAAAAATGAGGTAGTTGGTACTAGCTAGCAAAAGATAGTTTGGTACTTGCAAAAAAGTAATTGGAATATACACTAATTGAATATACAATGTAAAGTGACTAAAAAAAGAAGTAGTGATAAACAAAATTAAATGGACAGGTAAGAAAAAATGAATATTATTATTTGGAGTAAGATTTGACTTTTAATTTAAATATTATGAGCAATTAATAGCAGTAAGAAAGTTATAGAGTATTGGAGGTAGTTGGCATTAGCTAGTGATGAAAAATAATAAAAATAATAATGTACAATATGATAGTAACGTACACTATATGCACCACACGTATATATGTATTAAGGGCACTTATTTAATCTGTTACAGAAATGTCAGCTTTTCTAAGGAAGGTAGAGAAATCATGTTCGTTGAGATGGTATATTGTTGTCCTGTTGATGTTTTCCTTACTAGTATTTTCCCATCTCGCGTGAAACACTGATGTATTTTGTTTTCCTGTTTAAGTTTTCTCAGCCTGAACAGAAGGTTTTGACGTTTTTTTGTTAGACACTCATTTATGTACACTCCATTTTTCATTGTAATTGCTGATTTAATTAGGTCCTTTCTTTTATCGTATGAATGAAGTCGGATCATTATACTGTGTGTATAGTGGACAACCTGGTATAGTGGACACCCTGATATAGTGGACACCCTGATATAGTGGACACCCTGGTGTAGAGAGCACCCTGGCATAGTGGACACCCTGGTATAGTGGACATCCTGGTATAGTGGACACCCTAGTATAATGGGGACCCTGGTATATTGGACACCCTGGTATAGTGGACAGTGGTACAGTGGACACCCTGATGTAGTGGACACTGTAGTGAGCGCCCTGGTATAGTGGACACCCTGGTGTAGTGAACACCATGGTATAGTGGACACCCTGGTATAATGGGGACCCTCTTATATTGGACACCCTGGTATAGTGGACATGCTGGTGTACACTGGTATAGTGAACACCCTGGTGTAGTGGGCACCTTGTAGTGGACACCCTGGTGTAGTGGGCATCCTGGTGTAGTAGACACCCTAGTATAGTGGACACCCTGTAATGGGCATCCAGGTATAGTGGACACCCTGGTGTAGTAGACACCCTTGTATAGCAGACACCCTGATGTAGTGGGCACCCTGGTGTAGTGGGCACCCTGGCATAGTGGGCACCCTGGTATATTAGACACCCTGGTGTAGTGGGCATTTCTCGTGTACATAGTGCCCTGTGGCCTGGTGGCTAAAGCTCTTGCATCACATGGCGAGGGTCCGGGTTCGATTCCCAGCGAGGGTAGAAACAGTGGGCGTGTTTCCTTACCATGGTTATCTATGTTCACCCATCAGTAAAATGGGTACCTGAGTGTTAGTGGGCTGGTGTGGGTCGCATCCTGGGTGTTAGTGGACTGGTGTGGGTCGCATCCTGGGTGTTAGTGGACTGGTGTGGGTCGCATCCTGGGTGTTAGTGGACTGGTGTGGGTCGCATCCTGGGTGTTAGTGGACTGGTGTGGGTCGCATCTTGGGTGTTAGTGGACTGGTGTGGGTCACATCTTGGGTGTTAGTGGACTGGTGTGGGTCACATCTTGGGTGTTAGTGGACTGGTGTGGGTCGCATCCTGGGTGTTAGTGGACTGGTGTGGGTCGCATCCTGGGTGTTAGTGGACTGGTGTGGGTCGCATCCTGGGTGTTAGTGGACTGGTGTGGGTCGCATCCTGGGTGTTAGTGGACTGGTGTGGGTGACATCCTGGGTGTTAGTGGACTGGTGTGGGTGACATCCTGGGTGTTAGTGAACTGGTGTGGGTCACATCCTGAGTGTTAGTGGACTGGTGTGGGTCACATCCTAAGTGTTAGTGAACTGGTGTGGGTCACATCCTGGGTGTTAGTGAACTGGTGTGGGTGACATCCTGAGTGTTAGTGGACTGGTGTGGGTGACATCCTGAGTGTTAGTGAACTGGTGTGGGTCACATCCTGGGTGTTAGTGGACTGGTGTGGGTGACATCCTGGGTGTTAGTGAACTGGTGTGGGTCACATCCTGAGTGTTAGTGGACTGGTGTGGGTGACATCCTGGGTGTTAGTGAACTGGTGTGGGTGACATCCTGGGTGTTAGTGAACTGGTGTGGGTGACATCCTGGGTAGTGGACTGGTGTGGGTGACATCCTGGGTGTTAGTGGACTGGTGTGGGTCACATCCTGGGTGTTAGTGGACTGGTGTGGGTGACATCCTGGGTGTTAGTGAACTGGTGTAGGTGACATCCTGGGTGTTAGTGGACTGGTGTGGGTCACATACTGGGTGTTAATGGACTGGTGTGGGTCACATCCTGGGTGTTAGTGGTCTGGTGTGGGCCACATCCTGGGTGTTAGTGGGCTGGTGTGGGTCACATCCTGGGTGTTAGTGGACTGGTGTGGGCCACATCCTGGGTGTTAGTGGACTGGTGTGGGCCACATCCTGGGTGTTAGTGGACTGGTGTGGGCCACATCCTGGGTGTTAGTGGTCTGGTGTGGGCCACATCCTGGGTGTTAGTGGACCGGTGTGGGTCACATCCTGGGACAAAACTGACCTAATTTGCAGGAAATGCTCAGCATATTATTATTAAGGGGGAAGCGCTAAACCCGTAGGATTATACAGCACCTGGGGGGGGGGGATGTGGAAGGCATTCAGGCTTAATTCAGGGAACTGGAGCACAGATCCCATTCCCTAAATCAAGAGCCCCTCACCATCAAGGAACCTTCCCTGAGGGGTCTAATGCTCAGCATGAACAAGTGCCTTTCTATACAGTAGTATGTCATTGATGTCAGCTATGGTCTGTATACCTTGTACTTGGTATAAACCTTGGTAATAAATACCGACAAGTTGGTTTAGAAAGACACGTAAGCAAACACTATAACATATTTATTAGAAAACGTTTCGGTCCTGGGACCTTGATCACTTCTAACATACAGAGGTAGAAAGACATTATATATATAGGCGGAGAGTGAGATGTGACGCACGTGACCTGAGGAATGTCATAAGAATGGAGGAACACTGTAGAAGGCCTACTGGCCCATGCGAGGCAGGTCCTTATCAAAACAACCTCTACCTATGATGAGGACGGTAGAGGTTGTTTTAATAAGGACCTGCCTCGCATGGGCCAGTAGGCCTTCTACAGTGTTCCTCCATTCTTATGACATTCCTCAGGTCACGTGCGTCACATCTCACTCTCCGCCTATATATATAATGTCTTTCTACCTCTGTATGTTAGAAGTGATCAAGGTCCCAGGACCGAAACGTTTTCTAATAAATATGTTATAGTGTTTGCTTACGTGTCTTTCTAAACCAACTTGTACTTGTACTGGTAGTAGATAGATACAAGATATTATCCCAACACCAAATAACTTCGAAAAGGCAATAAATGACATGCCCATTAGAGAGCTCTGAAAATGTGGTCAAAGCTGCACTAATTGGGCATTGTTCCTTATATATCTTAAGATTCAGTGCCAAATATGAAGCTGATTGGTTGAGGTTTAGTGTACAGCATTTGCGACTGAAATTTGGAATTATTACTGAGTAGTGCAGCGCAGTGTTTTATGTACTGTATCTATGTATCTATGTACGAACCAGTCAATGCAGGAGTTTACACTATACCCTGTGGAGGCTGTGACAAGATTTGCGTAGGTGAAACAGCAAGAAACCTCGACACCCGCCACAATGAACACATTTACGCATGTAGGAACGATAACTTGAACAACGCCTGTGTACAACACCGAAATTCCACCAATCATCTCATGAAATTCAGAGACGCCCAATTAGTGATCAAAGAAACTAATTTCCGCAGACGCAAGTGCCTCGAATCAGCACTGATCGCTGTTTCGAATACAATTAAACAAAACAACGGCAGCTTCACCATCTCCGAAGTCTTAGCAAGAATCCTCCTGAAAACAGTAAACCCTGCCATCACATAGTCTCTCCTGTTATACTACACAAAGCACATTACAGAGAGTGAACACTGAAACAAGCTGCCTCTTTCCAGTCTATATTTGTCCAACCTATTTTTATGTTGTAATAAAGTTGGTAGAATTACCGACAATATGTAAAGTAAAAGGACACAAGTGCAACTAATGTGACATTTATTGTGGCAACGTTTCGCTCTCCAGGAGCTTTATCAAGCCATTACAAACAATACATGGACACAGAGGGTATATAAAGGCTCAGAGTGAGGTGCAATACTAGTGAGGTAACATTTCGATGTTCACTAGTGGTAGTAGTAGTAGTAGTAGTAGTAGTGGTAGTGACAAAAGTAATAAAATATGATAGAGCAATTAATTCATACAAGAGTAAAAGGATATAAAAGCTATTACTTGGGTAACATAAAAATAGGTTGGACAAATACAGACTGGAAAGAGGCAGCTTGTTTCAGTGTTCACTCTCTGTAATGTGCTTTGTGTAATATAACAGGAGAGACTATGTGATGGCAGGGTTTACTGTTTTCAGGAGGATTCTTGCTAAGACTTCGGAGATGGTGAAGCTGCCGTTGTTTTGTTTAATTGTATTCAAAACAGCAATCAGTGCTGATTCGAGGCACTTGCGTCTGCGGAAATTAGTTTCTTTGATCACTAATTGGGCGTCTCTGAATTTCATGAGATGATTGGTGGAATTTCGGTGTTGTACACAGGCGTTGTTCAAGTTATCGTTCCTACATGCGTAAATGTGTTCATTGAGGTGGATGTCGAGGTTTCTTGCTGTTTCACCTACGTAAATCTTGTCACAGCCTCCACAGGGTATAGTGTAAACTCCTGCATTGACTGGTTCGTGGTGCTTGGATTGTAAATGAACACATTTATGCATGTAGGAATGATAACTTGAACAACGCCTGTGTACAACACCAAAATTCCACCAATCATCTCATGAAATTCAGAGACGCCCAATTAGTGATCAAAGAAACTAATTTCCGCAGACGCAAGTGCCTCGAATCAGCACTGATCGCTGTTTCGAATACAATTAAACAAAACAACGGCAGCTTCACCATCTCCGAAGTCTTAGCAAGAATCCTCCTGAAAACAGTAAACCCTGCCATCACATAGTCTCTCCTGTTATACTACACAAAGCACATTACAGAGAGTGAACACTGAAACAAGCTGCCTCTTTCCAGTCTATATTTGTCCAACCTATTTTTATGTTACCCAAGTAATAGCTTTTATATCCTTCTACTTTTGTACGAATTAATTGCTCTATCATATTTTATTACTTTTGTCACTACTACTACTACTACTACTACCACTAGTGAACATCGAAATGTTACCTCACTAGTATTCACCTCACTCTGAGCCTTTATATACCCTCTGTGTCCATGTATTGTTTGTAATGGCTTGATAAAGCTCCTGGAGAGCAAAAACGTTGCCACAATAAATGTCACATTAGTTGCACTTGTGTCCTTTTACTTTACAGGTTCTGAAAATTAATGAGACTCCACTGGAGGTGCCCAAGTGGCCAGACAACACTCAAGCTGCTGAGAGACGGATAAAATTGATGACTGAACTTTACACTGAAGTGACTGGACAGAAGGCAAGAGATGGATATATCAGACAAAGAATATTTTCCAGTTAAGTAATGCCCAAGTTCTGCACCAAGAAAGACTTCACTTATAACTTATAAAAGTTTAAAATTAAATAGTTGGTGATTGATATAATTCATGTACATTTGATTATACAATCTTCACAACCAAAAATTATATAAACCATGTACACTTGATTATTATCCTGACAACCAATAAATTATAACTAATTGCTTTCAGTGGTGCATAATTTGACAAAAAGTCGATCGCGATGCTGCAAGGTAAATGGGCATGAAATGGTCTGAAATTTTCCACAGAAGTTTGTTGTGACCATACAAATAATGCCTGAAAAGTGCAGCCATGCACTCTGCCCCAGGCCCAGACTCATGGAACTGTGTTCATCAAGCACTGCAAGAAACCCGTCATGTGCTTTTAACATCCTATGGAGAGGGAGCATGGACACAGGGGTCATCCCACAGCTGCTAAAAACAACAGACATAGCCCCACTCCACAAAGGTGGAAGTAAAGCAATAGCAAAGAACTACAGACCGATAACACTAACATCCCATATCATAAAAATCTTTGAAAGCATTCTAAGAAGCAAGATCACCACACATCTAGATACCCATCAGTTACATGACCCAGGGCAACATGGGTTTAGAGCAGGTCACTCCTGTCTGTCCCAACTACAGGACCATTTTGGCAAGGTTCTGGATGCTCTAGAAGGCCAACAAAAAGCAGATGTTGTACACAAAGGCTTTGCAAAAGCCTTGACAAGTGTGACCATTGTGTAATAGTGCACAAGATACATGACAAAGGAATAACAGGAAAAGTTGGTAGATGGATCTATAACTTCCTAACAAACAGAACACAAAGAGTAAAGTCTGAGGTGACTACTGTGAAAAGCTCTGTTCTATAAGGCACAGTACTTGCTCCCATCCTGTTCCTCATCCTCATATCTGACATAGACAGAGATGTAAGCCACAGCACCGTGTCTTCCTTTGCAGATGACACATGAATTGCCATGATAGTGTCCTCCATTGAAGACACTTCAAGACTCCAGGTGGACATCAACCAAATCTTTAAATGGGTTGCAGAAAACAATATGAAGTTCAATGAAGAGAAATTTTGATTACATACTCCAATATGGAAAACTCGAGGAAATTAGAACTGTATTGGAGTATAAAATAAATTCCTATCACATTATAGAGCAAAAAACTAATGTAAAAGGCCTAGGAGTGATAATCACAGGGGAGCGCTAATCCTGTAGGATTATACAGCGCATGTGGGGAGGGGATGGAAGGTATTCAGGCTTAATTCAGGGAACCGAATCACAGATCCAGTTCCGTAGATCAAGAGCCTCTCACCAGCATCATGGAACCTCCATTGAGGGGTCTCACTTTCAAAGACCACAACATTATATCAAATGCATCTGCTAGAAAAATGACAGGATGGATAATGAGAACCTTCAAAACTAGGGATGCCAAGCCCATTATGACATTCTTCAGGTCACTTGTTCTATCTAAGCTGAAATATTGCTACACACTAACACCACCTTTCAAGGCAGGTGAAATTGTTAACCTAGAAAATGTACAGAGAACCTTCACAGCACACATAACTGCGATAAAACACCTCAGTTACTGGGAACACTTGAAGCTCCTCAACCTGTACTCCCTAGAATGCAGGCAGGATACATTATTATATACACTTGGAAAATCCTAGAGGGATTAGTACCAAACTTGCACACGAAAATCACTCCCTGTGAAAGCAGAAGACTCGGCAGATGATGCAACATCCCCGCAATGAAAAGCAGGGGTGCCACTACCATGCTAAGAGACAACACAATAAGTGTCAGGGGCCCTAGACTGTTCAACTGCCTCCCAGCATACATAAGGGGCATTACTAATAGACCCCTGGCAGTCTTCAAGAAGGCAATGGACAAGCATCTATTCTAAAGTCAGCACCTGACCAGCAGGGCTATGGTTCGTATGTCAAGTCTATGTGCGGACAACAGTAACAGCCTGGTTGATCAGGCCCTGATCCATCATTAGGCCTGGTCACAGACCAGGCTGCAGGGGGGGGGGGCTGACCCCCAAAAACCTCTCCAGGTATTCTTATTTTGCCCAACATTAATACCCTTGAGAAAATAGGTTAAAAATAACACCTGTATGCCACTGGGCACACAGGTGTTGTAAGGAACGTGAGACCTGGAGTGGTACAGCTCTAAACAACACCTGTGTTGGATCCTTAGTGTGAGTGCTAAACCTACAAGGGTCATACAACACTGTTCAGGGTGAGTAAAACCAGAGGCTTGGTAACCTTGCAACCACTGGCTCAGTTGAGGTTGCAGGGGTCAAGTCACAGCTCATGACCACCGCTTGTTCACTGCTCACTACTAGGTCCACTCTCTCCAGGGTCCTCTTATTAATGTTATGTATGGATCCTGTGTGTGTACTCACCTTAAGTGGTTGCAGGGGTCAAGTCACAGCTCCCTCCTCCATGAGCTTTATCATACCTCTAACTGAATGATGGTGAATGGGATTTCTTCTTTGGGTTACCCTAGGGGAAAGTGCTAAACATGTAGGGGCAACACATCACCTGGACAACTGGAAGGCATCCAGGTTTGATCTGAGGAAGGAGATCTGGTAAGACAGGTGTTGACGAGTGATGGTAAAGGCGTTTCACTTAGTTCAGAGAAGATACCAGTAGTTGGACCCATGACAGTGGGCTGTAGACCTGTCTGGCCAGTGTGTTAACCCTGGGACCACGACCACCTCACCAGATACATCAATAAAGACACCCAGGTGTTGTACATGTGTCTTATTCATCAATACACCCAGGTGTTGTACATGTCAACACCCAGGTGTTGTACATGTCAACACCCAGGTGTTGTACATGTCAACACCCAGGTGTTGTAATGTCAACACCCAGGTGTTGTACATGTCAACACCCAGGTGTTGTACATGTCAACACCCAGGTGTTGTACATGTCAACACCCAGGTGTTGTACATGTCAACACCCAGGTGTTGTACATGTCAACACCCAGGTGTTGTACATGTGTCTTATTCATCAATACACCCAGGTGTTGTACATGTCAACACCCAGGTGTTGTATAAGTCAACACCCAGGTGTTGTATAAGTCAACACCCAGGTGTTGTATAAGTCAACACCCAGGTGTTGTACATGTCAACACCCAGGTGTTGTACATGTCAACACCCAGGTGTTGTACATGTCAACACCCAGGTGTTGTACATGTCAACACCCAGGTGTTGTACAAGTCAACACCCAGGTGTTGTACATGTCAACACCCAGGTGTTGTACATGTCAACACCCAGGTGTTGTATAAGTCAACACCCAGGTGTTGTATATGTCAACACCCAGGTGTTGTACATGTCAACACCCAGGTGTTGTACATGTCAACACCCAGGTGTTGTATAAGTCAACACCCAGGTGTTGTACATGTCAACACCCAGGTGTTGTATAAGTCAACACCCAGGTGTTGTATAAGTCAACACCCAGGTGTTGTATAAGTCAGGATACACAAAGTCAACCTTAAATCTTGTATATTCAGTTTAAAATACAACAACAACACAGATAATCATCTACACTTTATCTAACTTCAGTTAACCTTTAAGATCATTATCCTTATATGTACCACCATAGTAGTAGTCCAGTGTTAACCAGTGGACCAGTGTTAACCAGTGGACCAGTGAACCAGTGTGTTAACCAGTGGACCAGTGTTAACCAGTGGACCAGTGTGTTAACCAGTGGACCAGTGTTAACCAGTGGACCAGTGTTGACCAGTGTTAACCAGTGGACCAGTGTTGACCAGTGTTAACCAGTGGACCAGTGTTAACCAGTGGACCAGTGTGTTAACCAGTGGACCAGTGTTAACCAGTGGACCAGTGTGTTAACCAGTGGACCAGTGTTAACCAGTGGACCAGTGTGTTAACCAGTGGACCAGTGTTAACCAGTGGACCAGTGTGTTAACCAGTGGACCAGTGTTAACCAGTGGACCAGTGTGTTAACCAGTGGACCAGTGTGTTAACCAGTGGACCAGTGTTAACCAGTGGGCCAGTATTGACCAGTGTTAACCAGTGGACCAGTGTTAACCAGTGGACCAGTGTTGACCAGTGTTAACCAGTGGACCAGTGTTAACCAGTGGACCAGTGTGTTAACCAGTGGACCAGTGTGTTAACCAGTGGACCAGTGTGTTAACCAGTGGGCCAGTGTTGACCAGTGTTAACCAGTGGACCATTGTTAACCAGTGGACCAGTGTTAACCAGTGGACCAGTGTGTTAACCAGTGGACCAGTGTTAACCAGTGGGCCAGTGTTGACCAGTGTTAACCAGTGGACCAGTGTTGACCAGTGTTAACCAGTGGACCAGTGTTAACCAGTGGACCAGTGTTAACCAGTGGACCAGTGTGTTAACCAGTGGACCAGTGTGTTAACCAGTGGACCAGTGTTAACCAGTGGACCAGTGTTAACCAGTGGACCAGTGTGTTAACCAGTGGACCAGTGTGTTAACCAGTGGACCAGTGTGTTAACCAGTGGACCAGTGTGTTAACCAGTGAACCAGTGTGTTAACCAGTGGACCAGTGTGTTAACCAATGGACCAGTGTGTTAACCAGTGCACCAGTGTGTTAATCAGTGGACCAGTGTTAACCAGTGGACCAGTGTTAACCAGTGGACCAGTGTTAACCAGTGGACCAGTGTGTTAACCAGTGGACCAGTGTTAACCAGTGGACCAGTGTGTTAACCAGTGGACCAGTGTTAACCAGTGGACCAGTGTGTTAACCAGTGGACCAGTGTGTTAACCAGTGGACCAGTGTTAACCAGTGGACCAGTGTGTTAACCAGTGGACCAGTGTTAACCAGTGGACCAGTGTGTTAACCAGTGGACAAGTGTTAACCAGTGGACCAGTGTGTTAACCAGTGGACAAGTGTTAACCAGTGGACCAGTGTGTTAACCAGTGTACCAGTGTTAACCAGTGGACCAGTGTGTTAACCAGTGGACAAGTGTTAACCAGTGGACCAGTGTGTTAACCAGTGGACCAGTGTTAACCAGTGGACCAGTGTGTTAACCAGTGGACCAGTGTTAACCAGTGGACCAGTAACAACAAAAGGTTTTGTAAATACAAGAGAGGTTTATACAGTAGTAAAGGAACATTGCAAACTATGCTCTTGCAACTTGCATAAACCCACAGTTTGCAGAGGGGAAACTGCATGACATTTAGGCTGTTTCGGCTGTGTAACTAGGCCTACAAGTAGGTAGGCTTAGCCACAATAGTCTGGCTTACTGCTGGCTAATGCTAGGTTACAAGTTGTAAGTATGGTGTGTATATCTTGGTGTATTAGTATACACAAGTGTAGTTGCTAGCTATGTACACATCTGGTAGCAAGTCTGGTGTATAGTCTAGGGGATCAGTCACTCAGGAAGGTCCTGGAGAGTCTAGGGGATCAGTCACTCAGGAAGGTCCTGGGAAGACACAGTCACACAGGAAGGTCCTGAGGACTATCAGTCACACAGGAAGGTCCTCAGGACTATCAGTCACACAGGAAGGTCCTAGGAAGACTATCAGTCACACAGGAAGGTCCTGAGATGGCTATCAGTCACATAGGAAGGTCCTGGGGACTATCAATCAAACAGGAAGGTCCTGGGGACTATCAATCAAACAGGAAGGTCCTGGGGACTACCAATCAAACAGGAAGGTCCTGGGGACTATCAGTCACTGAGGAAGGTCCTGGAAACTATCAGTCACACAGGAAGGTCCTGGGGACTATCAGTCACTGAGGAAGGCCCTGGGGACTATCAGTCACACAGGAAGGCCCTGGGGACTATCAGTCACACAGGAAGGTCCTGGGGACTCTAAAGGGTCAGTCACACAAATTCTCAAATGTCACCAGGCCTCTTAACTCTTGCAAGAGTACAAAATTTTACCCGGGTTTAAATAATTAAAAAGATGGGGCCAAGTACATATTAAAAAATATAAACCTAGATAGTTTAGTACTTGTATTAACCACAACCTAAAACATATTGTATTTTTGGCACCAAACAAAAAATTTGAAGGGGAAAGTAACAGTGAGGAGGTTGGGGTTGGGTTGGGGTTAGGTTTTTTTGGGTTTGGTTTAGGTTGGGTTTAAGGTTGGGTTAAAGGGTTAGGTTAGGTCGGGTTTTGGTTAGGTTAAGGTTAGGTTAAGTTGGTTATGGTTGGGTTAAGGCTAGGTTAAGGTTGGTTAAGGCTAGTTTAAGGGTTGGGGTTAAGTTGGGTTGGGTTGTAGGTTAAGGCTAGGTTTAATTTAAGGTTAGGTTATTTAAAGGGGGTTAAGCTAATTGGGGTAGGTTAAGGTTAGGTTAGGTTAAGCGGGGTTAAAGGCTGGGGTAAGGCTGGGGTTTAAGGGTTTTTTTGTTAAGGTTAGGTAAGGTTAGGTTAGGTGGGTTTAAGGCTGGGTTAAAAGGCTAGTTAAGGCTGGGGAAGGTTATTAAAGGGTTAGGTTAAGGTTGGGTTTAAAGGGTTTAGGTTTAAGGTTATGCAAAGGGTTAGGAAAGGTTATTTAAAGGGTTTGTTAAGTTAGGATAGGTTGGGGTTGGGTTAAAGGGTTAAAATCAAACCATTTTGGGTCCCTATGTAAAAAGTCCAAGTCATGTCATGTACTATGTCATGTAAAAATCATGCTTTAGAAAATTTAAGAACTATGTCATGTACTATGCTTTTATATTTCATTACATTTCATTTTACAAAGTCAGTACTATGCCCTGTACTATTTTGTATAGCCCTTATATGTCAGTACATGTCATGTCTGCCCATGTACTATGTCATGTACTAGGGCATGTACTATGTAATGTACTCCAAAACCTAGGTACAAAAAATTACCTCGAGTTGAAATGTAAGTCACATTCTTTTAAATTTTGTTAAGTTAAAAAAGTTTAATCTCATTCACAGGGTTCCTAAACCCATATGAGCCACGGGCAGCCGGAAAATGGGGTCACAATGGTCCCCAGGGGGATTTTAAAAGACCCATAGGGGGGGTGCCACTGTACGCAATGCCTCTAACCAGGTAAAACGTTGTATTTTTTGAAGTTGTAGACCCCGGAGTCCCTCACACAAGGTCGTGGCCGCTTGTCGCGCCACCGCCTTCCCCCGGGCCATGTTTTTCCTTGTTGTACAAATGTTACGTGATGACAATCAACAATCAGAGTGGTGTAAGACCCATCGCTCGGGTCAACCATACAGATAATATCCTTCTGCGTGTGTAGAACGATGGGTCTTTAAGACCATGATTGGGGCCCACCATGGGGTTAAACCCGCCCCATAAATGGGCCCAGGGTGATGGTCCCAGGTCATAAGGGGGACCAGGTCAGTGGTGCCCCAGGTCTGATGGGCCCGCCACATGGTCCCGGGGCCTGATGGTGCCCAGGGCCCTTGGGGCCAAGTCCATGTGGGCCCCGGGCATGTGAACCCAGGCCAGAGGTGCCCAGACCACGTGGTTCCCAGACCACGATGTGCCCCCGGCCCGAAGGTCCCAGGCCTGAGGTGCCCCGGCCTTTTGGTGCCCAGGTCATGATGGTGCCCAGGCGATGATGGTGCCCAGGTCATGATGGTGCCCAGGCCATGATGGTGCCCAGGTCATGATGGTGCCCAGGCCATGATGGTGCCCAGGCCATGATGGTGCCCAGGCCATGATGATGCCCAGGCCATGATGGTGCCCAGGCCATGATGGTGCCCAGGTCATGATGGTGCCCAGGCCATGATGGTGCTCAGTTAAAATGTTTTCTGGAACGCTGTACTGAGGGATGTTAAATACAGAATCAACTGATGCAGATGGCAGTGGGTGCCAGCAGTGGACTCCAAGGGGCGAGGAGCTGTGACTCGTTCCCAGCAACCACAATTAGGTAAGAGATGTGCTTGTATCATCATTCAGGTACTGTCAGGAAGATCATTCATCTTGTGACTGCAGATGTTCAGTAGAGTCCCAGCCCTTGTGACCAGCCCTGAAGCTGTGGATGAGAAAGTATGTCAGTAAATCTACTATATAAGAAAAAGCACTGCAGAAGGCCTACTGGTTTATGCTAGGTCCAAGTCACACCCACTTAAAAAAGAGCACTACTGTAGGCCTAATGGCCCATGCTAGGCAGGTAACACAACCAGCATAATGGAGTAAAAGACATACAGGAAGAATCAAGAAGTATAGTAATAAGGAACATGCCTAGCATGGAACAGTAGGCCTGCTGCAGTGTTCCTTCTTTATGTTAAGTGCATGAGGGTCTTGTAGGGAGGACTTCTAACAGTGACTAATTTTAAAATTAGTTTCAAATACTGTAATGGACAGTAAAATGCTACAATTGAAGTATGGTGTAGCAGTGTACCTGGAGGGTGTCCCAGGGGTCAACACCCCCCTGGCAGTGTACCTGGAGGGTGTCCCAGGGGTCAACACCCCCCTGGCAGTGTACCTGGGGGTGTCCCAGGGTCAACACCCCCCTGGCAGTGTACCTGGAGGGTGTCCCAGGGGTCAACACCCCCCTGGCAGTGTACCTGGAGGGTGTCCCAGGAGTCAACACCCCCCTGGTGGTGTACCTGGAGGGTGTCCCAGGAGTCAACACCCCCCTGGTGGTGTACCTGGAGGGTGTCCCAGGGGTCAACACCCCCTGACTCCCTGGCAGTGTACATGGAGGATGTCCCAGGGGTCAATACCCCCCTGGCAGTGTACCTGGAGGGTGTTCCAGGGGTCAACACCCCCCTGACTCCCTGGCAGTGTACATGGAGGGTGTCCCAGGGGTCAACACCCCCCTGGCAGTGTACCTGGAGGGTGTTCCAGGGGTCAACACCCCCCTGACTCCCTGGCAGTGTACATGGAGGGTGTCCCAGGGGTCAACACCCCCCTGGCAGTGTACATGGAGGGTGTCCCAGGAGTCAACACCCCCCTGGCAGTGTACCTGGAGGGTGTCCCAGGGGTCAACACCCCCCTGACTCCCTGGCAGTGTACATGGAGGATGTCCCAGGGGTCAACACCCCCCTGACTCCCTGGCAGTGTACATGGAGGATGTCCCAGGGGTCAATACCCCCCTGGCAGTGTACCTGGAGGGTGTTCCAGGGGTCAACACCCCCCTGACTCCCTGGCAGTGTACATGGAGGATGTCCCAGGGGTCAATACCCCCCTGGCAGTGTACCTGGAGGGTGTCCCAGGGGTCAACGCCCCCTGACTCCCTGGCAGTGTACATGGAGGATGTCCCAGGGGTCAATACCCCCCTGGCAGTGTACCTGGAGGGTGTTCCAGGGGTCAACACCCCCCTGACTCCCTGGCAGTGTACATGGAGGATGTCCCAGGGGTCAACACCCCCCTGACTCCCTGGCAGTGTACCTGGAGGGTGTCCCAGGGGTCAACACCCCCTGGCAGTGTACATGGAGGATGTCCCAGGGGTCAATACCCCCCTGGTCCCCTGTCCTAAACCGGTCCATGAACTTTCTTCACCACTGCTGATATTTTAAAAATCATTCTACTTTCTTGTGGAAAAGAAGTACACGTTGTATGGTGGAAAATATGGTATATCGTGGCATCAGATGATGGTGTAGCAGACACAGATACTGTCAGTAGCAGGCAGGATACCCCAGTGCAAGTTATACTCAACGGATAGTCCAGGAGTAAGAAAGTTGTTGTGATGTCCACTGTACTAAGATTCCATAACATTGTTGAGTCTGACAAGAAGTACATATATGCTACACAGTACCCACAAGATAAAGAATAAGACACATGTCTAGATCTACTGCACCTCCCTCGCCTGACACCTCCCTCGCCTGACACCTCCCTCGCCTGACACCAGTATACACAAGAAGGTACCACATATATAGCACCTGTTTTCAGTGTTACACATTTCCATCGGCTTTCAACTGAGATGTTCCATCCGTTGGTGACTATCAAATTCGGGTGGAACGTTATGACTCAATTTGAAGCTAACAAAAATAGGAACACTAAAAAAGGAATATAGGTGTGGTGCCTTCATGTAAGCACCGGTCATCCTGCCTGTGCTTCACATCCTTCATGTAAGCACCGGTCATCCTGCCTGTGCTTCACATCCTTCATGTAAGCACCGGTCATCCTGCCTGTGCTTCACATCCTTCATGTAAGCACCGGTCATCCTGCCTGTGCTTTACATCCTTCATGTAAGCACCGGTCATCCTGCCTGTGCTTCACATCCTTCATGTAAGCACCGGTCATCCTGCCTGTGCTCCACATCCTTCATGTAAGCACCGGTCATCCTACCTGTGCTCCACATCCTTTAAGATTCTTGTGTTCTTCATCTCCAGATATGAGGGACTGATTAACTCATATTTTTTGTGTACCTCTTCAGTCTTCCCATCACATCCTTGTATTGACAGTCACTGGATGGACAAATGGCTACAAATAAAGACACCCAGATGTTGTACATGAGTCTAATTCTTCATCTTGTGGATACTGAATATAGTTTTGTGGATGGTTAATGACTCGTTAATCACCACACAGGTTAAAAGACTAATTTAACACACTTTTGTAATTAAAAATGCCTCATTAATCACCACACAGGTTAAATGACATGCTGGTGAGTTGGGAGTACCACGCTTTAAGCTTAGTCAAGGCTACTAAGCTAAGCTTATAGTCAAGACTATTAATGTCATCTTGCCTCAATAATCACAGAGTCTTGGATGGATCTGATCTATCATCTTCTTGCAAGAGCGATGGATGGAGGGTAGTCCGCTCTATCTCCACTTGTAGCTGATGGTCAACCCATGACAAGTAAATTTATGTATAAACTTACAAGCAAGTATATCTATATACGTACTATAATAACATGGAGTATCCACAGAAATAGTTCGGACTTCTACTGTATTTTTGTGAAAATCATTACAATGCAACGACATAAACATTACAGAAAGCTGCAATACACTGCTACTGTCGTTAATATTTTGTTGCTGACCTCGACGATCAGTTGAGGTCATTTGGACGACCCGTCACTCAGATTACCAGAGTGATGAATGGATTACTGGTTGACCCATGTCCTGGATCAGCTGTTGCAAGCATGATATGGATGACATGTGGCAGGATTCCATCTTTTTCATGGTATTTGAGACACTGTCCATAGGTCTAAGGTGTGTAGTATTCCCCCATCTACATTAAGTCTTCAACTTACAAACTTATTGGGGACCTCCTGTGTTGTGTATAATAACAATATTATGCACAATAATGATACAATAATGATGATATACACAGTACAGAAGATTCTCAACATGTTTGTAAGTCGAGGACTTACTGCATTGTATAACCTTAGTATCTGTCTGGGTCAGTGTACTGAAGGAGGGTGAGGTGCCCTGCTTCATCAGCAGGTACGACCCAGTGTACACAGTGAATACTGTAAAACACAATCCATCCTGGTTTAGGGTTTAGCGGTTGAATTGTTCATGGGGGTTTATACTACCTTCTCCAGTGTTAAAACAAATGATGACTTCTACAGCGCTGCTCTCAAGGACCACCTGTTGAATATTTGCAAAATTCCCAGCTGCACCATCTTCATGCATAACACCACCCTGTCACAAGGCCAAAATATTCACCAAACAGCTTGCTGAAAACAATACTGATGTTTTAAAATGTCCAGGGAATAGTGCAGACCTCAGTCCTACTGGGAATGTCTAAAATATCATGAAAAGAAAGAATCATGCCACATGTCATCCATATTATCCTGAAACAACAGATCAAAGACATAGGTTAACCAGTTATCCATTCATTACTCCTATAATCCGAGCGACGGCTTGCCCAAACAACTTCAACTGGTTGTTGAGGACAAGGAGATGACAAAATTAACTACAGCACTGAGTATCACAATGTTTATTTTGCCATCTCTATGTCGTCACTTTTTAACAACTTTCACAACAATAGAGTGAAAATTCTGAATATTTCTGCTAGCACTAAAGTCAACTCTACCAGAAAACTCTGTCCACTGCAATTTTTCATAAATTTGACTGAAAAAGTGTGTCAGAAATTGAATGTGATGTATTGTGAGGGTCTGGTTAATGTGATGTATTGTGAGGGTCTGGTTAATGTGATGTATTGTGAGGGTCTGGTTAATGTGATGTATTGTGAGGGGTCTGGTTAATGTGATGTATTGTGAGGAGTCTGGTTAATGTGATGTATTGTGAGGGTCTGATTAATGTGATGTATTGTAAGGGTCTGGTTAATGTGATGTATTGTGAGGGTCTGGTTAATGTGATGTATTGTGAGGAGTCTGATTAATGTGATGTATTGTGAGGAGTCTGGTTAATGTGATGTATTGTGAGGGTCTGGTTAATGTGATGTATTGTGAGGGTCTGGTTAATGTGATGTATTGTGAGGGTCTGGTTAATGTGATGTATTGTGAGGAGTCTGGTTAATGTGATGTATTGTGAGGAGTCTGGTTAATGTGATGTATTGTGAGGAGTCTGGTTAATGTGATGTATTGTGAGGAGTCTGGTTAATGTGATGTATTGTGAGGAGTCTGGTTAATGTGATGTATTGTGAGGAGTCTGGTTAATGTGATGTATTGTGAGGAGTCTGGTTAATGTGATGTATTGTGAGGAGTCTGGTTAATGTGATGTATTGTGAGGGGTCTGATTAATGTGATGTATTGTGAGGGGTCTGATTAATGTGATGTATTGTGAGGGTCTGGTTAATGTGATGTATTGTGAAGGATCTGAGTAATGTGATGTATTGTGAGGAGTCTGGTTAATGTGATGTATTGTGAGGAGTCTGATTAATGTGATGTATTGTGAGGAGTCTGATTAATGTGATATATTGTGAGGAGTCTGGTTAATGTGATGTATTGTGAGGAGTCTGGTTAATGTGATGTACAGTGGACCCCCAGTTAACGATATTTTTTCACTCCAGAAGTATGTTCAGGTGCCAGTACTGACCGAATTTGTTCCCATAAGGAATATTGTGAAGTAGATTAGTCCATTTCAGACCCCCAAACATACACGTACAAACGCACTTACATAAATACACTTACATAATTGGTCACATTCGGAGGTGATCGTTATGCGGGGGTCCACTGTATTGTGAGGAGTCTGATTAATGTGATGTATTGTGAGGGTCTGATTAATGTGATGTATTGTGAGGGTCTGGGTAGCTGCAGGTTCAACTTTATATCAACATTTTCAATAACATCTACAAGGAATGATGCTATATAAGAGAAGTGACTCTGTATAATGCAATAGAACGGTAAGAGATAGTGATGAGTCCTTATCTCTCACATCAGAGATTATATAACATTATCTCTCACTGTAATTCATTCATTCATTCATTCTCATTCTCTCTCTTTCATTCTCATTCTCTCTCTCTCATTCTCATTCTCTCTCTCTCATTCTCATTCTCTCTCTCTCATTCTCATTCTCTCTCTCTCACACACACACACATATATTTATTAATATATACCATAAACCATCAATTTAATGGGCTTCAATTCACATACTGGATATATGAGAGAAAATCCACTGGGTCACGGGTTCACAAACAACAAAGTCCATTGTTAACGAGGTCGTAAGTCATTGTTACAAATTCCACCTCTATCAATCACTGGCCATCCGCTAGCCTCAACTAGTCCGCTGAATAGAGTGCTTACCATACACGTTTCACACATGATTAATACTCACTTACAAGCACCTTTTTCAACTGCATCCACACCCTAAATAAAATGGAAAAACCAACAGAATAAAATAACCGAGAGTCAATAGTCAAAAAAAAAGAAAGAAAAAAAAAAGAATATTTCTAGATATTTAAATAGATTTTTTTAGAGTTTTACCCAAATTAAAAAATTTTTGTTAATACTCATTTTTTTTTTTTTGTTAATTGATTTCAAGCTGAAATTTGGTTTAGTCAATTTTAATTGAATAAGGCATACACCAGGCATGACAACCTGACTTACACCAGGCATGACAACCTGACTTATACCAAGAGTTACAACCTGACTTACACCTGACATTATGACCCGACTTACACCAGGTATGACAACCAGACTTACACCAGGTATGACAACCAGACTTACACCAGGCATGATGACCTGACTTACACCAAGCCTGATGACCCTAGACTTACACCAGATGTAACAACCATAAGCTTATACCAGATGTAAAAACCCTAGAATTACACCAGGTGTAACAACCCTAGATTTACACCAGGTGCAACAACCCTAGACTTACACCAGGTGTAACAACCCTACACTTACACCAGGTATAATAACCCCAGACTTACACCAGGTGTAACAACCCCAGACTCACCAAATTCTGGCGCTGTTCCTCATGTTCGAAGATTTCTTGTTGTTGTTGAGCATCGAACTTGACCACAGCACATAGCACCTTGCTCAGGGTCTGTCAACCATCATATATACTGTTAATACTTCTCTTATATAACACTGATTTCAGATAACACTGATTTTCAGATAACACTTCATATAATACTTGTGTTCTATTTTATATCACACAAATACAAAATAAGCAACACAAGTACATTACAGTAACTCAATCTATTACAATAGAGCAATACAATCTATTACAATACAGCAACACAATCTATCACAACATAGCAGCACAAGGCTGACCTGTGTTTCTTTGCCTAACATGTACTGATAGAGAATGTTCTTCAGATATTCAAACTCTGCTGCCTCCTCCAGCGACACTCCCAGCCTCACTCCGCCTCCGCCTCCGCCTCTTGACCTCCGCTTCACCTCCAGCAAGGCTTTCAATTCTCCGATCTCCTTCCTGGAACATTAATCAAAAGATCGCTATGTATTTGCAAGTGTTTTGGGCAAGATTAAGGCTATTTTAGGCTTATAAGGGCAATAAGTATTAAGCAGGTCGTCGATCTGCCATGGCGTCACATTCCCACGAAGCCGTCGGAAGTTGACAATATCATAAGTTGTAAATATCCCACAGTCACAGTGTAGGTGGTAGTGACATCACACACCCACACTACCACCTATTAAGCTTACTACATATTACAGCTTACTAACCCCACACTACATATTACAACTTACTAACCCCACACTACATATTACAACTTACTAACCCCACACTACATATTACAACTTACTAACCCCACACTACATATTACAACTTACTAACCCAACTACTATTACAACTTACTAACCACACTACATATTACAACTACTAACCCACACTACATATACAACTTACAACCCACACTACATATACAACTTACTAACCCCACACTACATATTACAACTTACTAACCCCACACTAGCATATTACAACTTACTAAGCCACACTACATATACACTTACTAACCCACACTAATCATACAACTTACTAACCCCACACTACATATTACAGCTTACTAACCCACACTACATATTACAGCTTACTAACCCCACACTACATATTACAGCTTACTAAGCCCTACTACATTATTACAGCTTAATAACCCCACACTACATATTACAGCTTATAACCCACATACATATTACAGCTTACTAAGCCCACTACATATTACAACTTACTAAGCCTACTACATATTACAACTTACTAAGCCCACACTACATATTACAACTTACTAACCCCACACTACATATTACAGCTTACTAAGCCCTACTACATATTACAACTTACTAAGCCCATACTACATATTACAACTTACTAACCCCACACTACATATTACAACTTACTAACCCCACACTACATATTACACTTACTAACCCATACTACATATTACAGCTTACTAACCCCACACTACATATTACAACTTACTAACCCACACTACATATTACAACTTACTAACCCCACACTACATATTACAGCTTACTAACCCCACACTACATATTACAACTTACTAACCCCACACTACATATTACAGCTTACTAACCCCACACTACATATTACAGCTTACTAACCCCACACTACATATTAAAAGCTTACTAAGCCCATACTACATATTACACTTACTAACCACACACTACATATTACAGCTTACTAACCCCACACTACATATTACAACTTACTAACCCCACACTACATATTACAGCTTACTAAGCCCATACTACATATTACAGCTTACTAACCCCACACTACATATTACAACTTACTAACCCCACACTACATATTACAGCTTACTAAGCCCATACTACATATTACAGCTTACTAACCCACACTACATATTACAACTTACTAACCCCACCTACATATTACAAGCTTACTAAGCCCATACTACATATTACAGCTTACTAAGCCCACACTACATATTACAACTTACTAACCCCACACTACATATTACAACTTACTAACCCCACACTACATATTACAACTTACTAACCCCACACTACATATTACAACTTACTAACCCCACACTACATATTACAGCTTACTAAGCCCTACTACATATTACAGCTTACTAACCCCACACTACATATTACAACTTACTAACCCCACACTACATATTACAACTTACTAACCCACACTACATATTACAGCTTACTAAGCCCATACACATATTACAGCTTACTAAGCCCACACTACATATTACAGCTTACTAACCCCACACTACATATTACAACTTACTAACCCCACACTACATATTACAACTTACTAAGCCCACACTACATATTACAGCTTACTAAGCCCACACTACATATTACAACTTACTAACCCCACACTACATATTACAGCTTACTAACCCCACACTACATATTACAACTTACTAAGCCCACACTACATATTACAACTTACTAACCCACACTACATATTACAACTTACTAACCCACACTACATATTACAGCTTACTAAGCCCCACACTACATATTACAGCTTACTAAGCCCACACTACATATTACAGCTTACTAAGCCCACACTACACATTACAGTTTACTAAGCTTGCAGTAGCTATTCAAGCTTGTTCACTCACCCATAATTAAGCTTCACCTCCTCCAGTTCTCTTCGTTGAGCTGCTACTTGCTTCTTAAGAAGCTCCACAGATTCAGTGCCGTTCCTGAACGCTGCCGCTGCTACTTGTGTTAGTCGTTCCAGTTCCTGCAACACATACTGGAGGTTAATGTACATACTGGAGGCTAATGTACATACTGGAGGCTAATGTACATACTGGAGGCTAATGTACATACTGGAGGCTAATGTACATACTGGAGGCTAATGTACACACTGGAGGTTAATGTACATACTGGAGGTTAATGTACATACTGGAGGTTAATGCACATACTGGAGGTTAATGTACGTACAGCAGAAAATATCCATGTAAGCAATTTGCTATGCATACATTTACGTGTGAGTGCATGTGTACATAACGTAAGTGTATGTGTACATGAGTGTAGGTGTTTCACTTGAGTGTTAGTGTATATGAGTGTCCTTTGTGATGTAAGAGTGTATTTGACTCGACTCACGAAATCGTAATGGCACGATTGCAAACAAAACTCCAGACCATCGCATTAGCCACTGGACCAGCTAGCCACAATAAGATTCGTCCAACTAGGTATATTTCTACACCATAGGAAGGTTAGCATAGGCACCACTGTGACCACAAATGCAAGTATTTACAGACGAATCTCCAGCTAGCATGGCCGTGACGAACTCTAGCTCAAGTCCCCTCAAAGCCATTAACATGACTCATGAAATCGTAATGACACGATTGCAAACAAACCATACCACAGGTGGGGTTTGATCCCGCAGTCAGAGTCTCAAAACTCCAGACCGTCGTGTAAGCCACTGGGCCAGCTAGCCACAATAAGATTCGTCTAACTAGGTATATTTCTTCACCATAGGAAGGTTAGCATAGGCACCACTGTGACCACAAATGCAAGTTTTTAAAGACGAATCTCCAGCTAGCATGGCCGTGACGAACTCTAGCTCAAGTCCCCTCAAAGCCGTTAACATGACTCACGAAATCGTAATGACACGATTGCAAACAAACTTGCATTTGTGGTCACAGTGGTGCCTATGCTACCCTTCCTATGGTGTAGAAATATACCTAGCTGGACGAATCTTATTGTGCTAGCTGGTCCAGTGGCTAACGCGACGGTCTGGAGTTTTGAGACTCTCTGACCGCGGGATCAAACCCCACCCGTGGTATTTCATACATCAGGTCACAGGACGGACCTGACTAGCCAGCAAGACTGTGCCACACCCTGTCCACACTCTGGCCACATCATGGCCACATCATGGGAGTGTGAAAACTGGGAAATACCCAACATGGAATGCAAGACCTCTCAGGTCTTGCGTTCCATGTTGATGTTTCTCGAAATTCTGACTCCAAGAGTCACCCAATGGAGGGTGACCTCCGGACCTTGGAGTTAAAGGGGTTGTAACAATACAGTAGTCCCCCTATATCCATGGGAGATACCTTCCAAGAATTAGTGTGGATACCAGAAACCATGGATAGTAGCCAGCACTATACATGTATATACAGTGGATCCCCGGTTTACGATATTATTTCATTCCAGAAGTATGTTCAGGTGCCAGTACTGACTGAATTTGTTCCCATAAGGAATATTGTGAATTAGATTAGTCCATTTCAGACCCCCAAACATACACATACAAATGCACTTACATAAATACACTTACATAATTGGTCGCATTGGAAGCTGATCGTAAACCGGGGGTCCACTGTATAAGTCATTTTTGGTTTACATACATACCTATGATAAAGTTTGATAAATTATGCACAACAAATCTAGAATTATCAGTCTTTCACCAATGGGAAGCAACTCACGGCTTCTCTTAGGTTTTGAAGAACAGCCATCATCACTATTGCATTTTATGACCATTATTAAGCAAAATTAAGGGTTATTTTTGGACCACAGTAAACAGTGGATAACTGAAACTGCAGATAGTGAATCTGCTGACACATTGGTTCTATTGTACACACATAACCTGACCCTGCCAGCTGCCCTATTTACTGGCTCCATCTCTCTTTTGTGTCAGTGTGACTTTGTAAATGGTCCAAGTTAGACCAAAATGTCATCCTAAGCTCATCTCTCCTATGTGGGGATTGTGTAGTGTTCCAGGTATGGTATTGTGCCATCTTTAAGGAGGATGCACGGACGACCATACAAGCCCACGAAAACATCTACAAGGAAAAAGTTTTGGATTACAGTAAATCCTCAACTACTTAGGAAAATATTGAAAAAATTTTGTATTGTGTATATTATTATTATATAATTACTATATATAATATCATTATTATACACAATACAGGAGGTCCACAATGTGTTTGTAAGTTGAACACTTCCTGTATTATGAATATTATACATAATACAGGAGGTCCACAATGTGTTTGTAAGTTGAACACTTCCTGTATTATGAATATTATACATAATACAGGAGGTCCACAATGAACACTTCCTGTACTCCTAATGGTCATAATCATAATCATGACTTTTAAAGAGATGAAGGGAAAACCAGCAGAAGTCCTCAGTCAAATGACCAAAACCTCCAGCTGCAGGTCATAACACTAGGACCCACATCAGGAAACACTTGTCCTCTTTCCTGACTATTATTATACCTACTTAAAAGGAGAGCCTGGAGCACAGGACTGACAGAGAGCAGTAGCAGGGTACTGCCCTCTGTCAGCCAAGTGTGAGCCAGAGGCTCTAGTGGAGACCTGGACAGTGCTTGCTGAGAGCCTTGCTTGTGCAGTGTGTGTTTTGGAACCTGTGGCTACAGACTGACTGTAGAGCCCATATTATATAGTAGGTTAGGTTCTGGGCTACAGGGGGTTATACAGTAATTACATGATATCCTGCAGTAGTTACATGATATCCTGCAGTAGTTACATGATATCCTGCAGTAGTTACATGTTATCCTGCAGTAGTTACATGATAAACCTGCAGTAGTTACATGATATCCTGCAGTAGTTACATGATATCCTGCAGTAGTTACATATCCTGCAGTAGTTACATGATATCCTGCAGTAGTTACATGATATCCTGCAGTAGTTACATGATATCCTGCAGTAGTTACATGATATCCTGCAGTAGTTACATGATATCCTGCAGTAGTTACATGATATCCTGCAGTAGTTACATGATATCCTGCAGTAGTTACATGATATCCTGCAGTAGTTACATATCCTGCAGTAGTTACATGTTAACCTAGAGTAGTTACATATTAACCTACAGTAGTTACATGTTATACTACAGTAGTTACATGTTATACTACAGTAGTTACATGTTATACTACAGTAGTTACATGTTAACCTACAGTAGTTACATGTTATACTACAGTAGTTACATGTTAATCTACAGTAGTTACATGTTAACCTACAGTAGTTACATGTTAACCTACAGTAGTTACATGTTAACCTACAGTAGTCACATGTTATCCTACAGTAGCTACAGGGGATCCTACAGTAGTTTTAGGAGTCTTACCCTGCGTTCCTTGTTCCACTCTGTAGTAAGGTCGTCCTTCTGGTCTAGGAGCTGCGCCTCACGTTGTCGGACCATCTTCTCGGCCCGGACCTTCAGTGGCTCCACCTGCCTTGATGTTGGGTCTCAGAGTTTGGCTGCCAGGGCTGCCAGTTGTCCTTCATGACATGTTGAACAACTACAAGTGTTCCTTCTCATGGTGGGTCCATGGGTGGACAGGTGGGTTCAGGATGGACCAGAGGTTAGGTCAACCAGGAAGGTTAGGGTGGAACCAGTTGGGTTAGGATAGGACCAGGTGGGTTTGGCAGTGGACAAGGTGGGTTTGGGGGTGGACAAGGTGGGTTTGGGGGTGGATAAGGTGGGTTCAGGGTGGACCAGGTAGGTTGAAGACAGACCAGGTGGGTCCAGGACAGACCAGGTGGGTTCAGGACAGACCAGGTGGGTTCAGGACAGACCAGGTGGGTTCAGGACAGACCAGGTGAGTTCAGGATAGACCAGGTGGGGTCAGGACGAACCAGGAAGATTCAACGTTGCAGTCAGAGGAATTTACACACACACACAGCGGGCAGGATGCACATACGAAGTCCACATATTGTGTACACATGAGGGCCACACATCGTATACATGTCAAGTCCACACACAGTGTGTATGCGAGGTGCACACACCATGTAGGCATAGGGAGAGAGAGAGAGCACAGAGTTAGACATGGTTCAGGTTTTATTTACAATTATTAGACCTATTTGAAAAATAACAAATACAGTGGTGCCTTGGGATACGAACAGCTCAAAACTTGAACAATTATGTAAGTGTATTTATGTAAGTGCCTTTGTAAGTGTATTTTTGGGGGTCTGAAATGGATTAATCTGATTTACATTATTCCTTATGGGAACAAATTTGTTCGGTATCGGCACTCGAATAGTCTTCTGGAAAGAAAAAAATTCGTATCCTGAGGTACCACTGTACTGGAATATTGGGATAAGTCATAATGAACAAAAAATAAATGAAAAAATGGACGACTGGAAGTGTAGTTTGTGAGTAAGACAGGACCATCGCTGTACACACAAGCAGTTCCAGTCCATGTTTGTCCCTCCATTTATTTGTTGACAGTTATTCATTATGATTTGCCTCACGCACCCAGAGTCATTAAGTCGTTGTACAATAATTTCCATCGGTCACTGACGGAATAATATTCTACCTTTCACTACTAGGGTGGAAAACCCCAGCAGTGGATGGTAGAATATTACAGTGCAAAACTACATACTACTTATAGTGTAAGACTATAAGCTTGATCATACTACTTACTGTGTAAGACTATAAGCTTGATCATACTACTTACTGTGTAAGACTATAAGCTTGATCATACTACTTACAGTGTAAGACTATAAGCTTGATCGTACTACTTATAGTGCAAGACTATAAGCTTGATCGTACTACTTATAGTGCAAGACTATAAGCTTGATCGTACTACTTATAGTGCAAGACTATAAGCTTGATCGTACTACTTATAGTGCAAGACTATAAGCTTGATCGTACTACTTATAGTGCAAGACTATAAGCTTGATCGTACTACTTATAGTGCAAGACTATTAGCTTGATCGTACTACTTATAGTGCAAGACTATTAGCTTGATCGTACTACTTATAGTGCAAGACTATAAGCTTGATCGTACTACTTATAGTGCAAGACTATTAGCTTGATCGTACTACTTATAGTGCAAGACTATTAGCTTGATCGTACTACTTATAGTGCATGACTAAGCTTGGTCATACTACTTGTAGTGCAAGACTAAGCTTGATTGTACTACTTACAGTGCAAGACTATAAGCTTCATCATACTATAAAGGCTTGCAATACTGATAAGCTGATGTGTGCAACACGTGTTTTCAACAATACTGACACCTAGGTGTTGCACACCTATCTTAGGCAGCAAGTACACATTCGAGAAAGCTTGACAAAGCTTACTTGACAAAGCTTGCTTGACAAATGAAATGTAATTTCACTCAAAGCCAGGTCAGCATGGATTTAGAACAAGTCGCTCTTGCCTGTCCCAGCTACTGGACCACTATGACAAGGTCCTGGATGCTCTAGTGTACAAAAAATGCAGATGTAGTATACACAGACTTTGCAAAAGCCTTTGACAAGTGTGACCATGTTGTAATAGTGCACAAAATGCATGATAAGGGAATAACAGGAAAAGTTGCTAGATGGATCTATAATTTCCTAGCAAACGGAACACAAAGAGTAATAGTTAACAGAGTAAAGTCTGAGGCAGCTACAGTGACAAGCTCTGTTCCACAAGGCACAGTACTCACTACCATCCTGTTCCTCATCCTCATATCTGATATAGACAGACATTAGCCACAGCACTGTGTCTGCCTTTGAAGATGACACCCGAATTTGCATGACGGTGTCATCCACTGAAGACACTTCGAGTCTCCAAGCGGACATCAATCAAATTTTTAAATGGGCCGCAGAAAACAATATGAAGTTCAATGATGAGAAATTTCAATTACCCTGACATGGAAAACTCGAGGAAATTAAGTGTATCGGAGTATAAAACAAATTCCAACCACACAATAGAGCGAAAAACTAATGTGAAGGACCTGAGAGTTATAATGTCAGAGGATTTCATTTTCACAGATCACAACAATGTATCTACCTCATCTGCTAGAAAAATGATAGGATGGATAATGAGAACCTTCAAGACTAGGGATCCCAAGCCCATGATGATTGTCTTCAAATCACTTGTTCTCTCTAGGCTGGAATATTGCTGTACACTAACAGCCCCTTTCAAGGCAGGCAAAATTGCAGACCTGGAAAACATACAAAGAACTCTCACGGTACACATAAGTACGATAAAGCACCTAAATTACCGAGAACAATTGAAGTCCCTTGATTTGTACTCCCTGGAATGCAGGCAAGGAAGATACATGATAATATACACTAGGAAAGTCCCAAAGGGACTAGTACCAAATTTGCACATGAAAATCACTCCCTATGAAAGCAAAAGACTCAGTAGGAGATGCAACATCCCCCAGTGAAAAGCAGGAGTGCCACAAGTACACTAAGAGACAACACAGTAAGTATCAGGGGCCCAAGACTGTTCAACTGTCTCCCAGCATACATAAGGGGGATTGCCAATAGACCCCTGGCTGTTTTCAAGACCCCAAGATGTCTTCAAGACCCCTGGTTGTCTTCAAGAAGGCACTAGGCAGACACAAAGTCAATACCTGACCAGCTGGGCTATGGATCCTACATTGTTTTACATGTGGCCAACTAACAACCTGGTTGATCAGGTCCTAATCCACAACAAGGCCTGGTCATGAACTGGGCTGTGGGAGCATTGACCCCCAGAACACCCTCCAGGTATACTCCAAGTAAAGCTTCCAAACTATCATAGTTATCTAACCAACCAATAAGCATAATGATCTCGTCTTCTCCCTGGACCTTAATAACCCTGACACCCTCGTCCCTAACCCTGGATCTAATAACAACCCTGGACAACCCCTCAACCTCAATAACAACCATGATGACTTCATCTACAAGGTCGTCGACTGGCACCGTACCTTAAGCTTGGTCTGGTAGTCGATGACAACAGTGTCGAGGGCAGCAGCCTTGTGTCGCGCCGTCGCGGTGGCTTCCTGCAGTGTCTGGCGGTGCTGCCGCACCAGCTCACTTGTCTCAGTGTCTTGCTGATCTGTACCACAACAACAACTATATTTTGCAATAAACCCCCTTTGTGTATTTTTTTTTTTACAGACATAAATGTTACAAGATTAGAAAGAAAAAACTCACTGACCATCGTTCATCCAATTACCATACTGTAACCTTGCTGGTTTCATTATTATTATTATTATTTTATTATTACCATAGGCAGAAGAAATAGTTTGTTGACACTGTTGTTCCTTGGAAGCGACCTGTCGTTGGGTCTCAAGCTCTAGAGCCCTCAGCTGCTGGCGGTGTTGCTCCTGTAGTGAAGTTAGGCTGGACTCCAGCTCCCGGACCCTCTTCCGCTGCTCCTCCACCTCTCCACTGATTACCTCCGACAGTCTGGCGGAGGAGACGTCCACCACACGTTAATATAACACCACAGTGATCACAAACTCGTATTAAGGTTAATACTTATTATTATTGAGTAATAGTGAACCTTACTGATTATCATTTTATAATTATTACAGAAGTATGTCATTTATGTCAGCTATGGTCTGTGTAAGTTACATCATGTACATACTTGTACAAATAAACATTATTATTATTATTATTATGAGATAAGCTTGAATAATGACCGACCTTAGTCTGTGTTGTGCATCTTGGAGTGACTCTCTTATTCTCTTGTTTTCTTCATCTTTCGTCTTCAATAAATCTTTCAGTCTGGTCACGTCTTCACTAACGTTCGTTCGTGTCTTTTCGTCAACCTGTTCTGCTGTTGTATTTACACTGTTATCGGAGGTGGAGGCAGCGGCCGTGCTTGTTATGCTGGATAGTTTCTCCATTAGGGTTGTCTTCTCTGATTCAAGCTGTGCGACATGAGCTTTGAGTTCCTTTAGGAACTCATTCTCAGATTGTCGCTCCTTTAGGGTAACCGTCGCTTCCTGTTTCTCATTCTCACAAGTTTGTTGTTCCTTTAGGGTAGTGACTGTTGTTTCCTGTCCCTTGTTCTGGTGAACTTGTCGTTCCTTTAGGCAAACGACAGTTGCTTCCAGTTCCTCGTTCTTGCTCTGGAGTTCATTTATTTTAGCTGCGTCAGAAAGTCGCGCCTCGTCCAGTTGTCGTTGCAGCTGTCTAAGCTGGCTAAGCTGGGCCTGTGCATCCAGTCGCAGCTTACTCTCACTCTCCAGGTCCAGGGCCAGCTTGGTGCTGGTCTCCTTGAGGCCCTGGACCTGTTTCTGCAAGTTGACAAGGTTGTTCTGCAAAGTGTGGATGGTCTCTTGTGATTGCACCTCCGTCTCCTCCACCTTGACCTCCAGCTCTGCAACAGTGACCTCCAGCATTGCAACCTGGTGTTGCAGGGCTTCCCTCGCCCCTGTGAGGTCCCCAACCTTCTCCTGCAACTGCAGGTTGAAGGAGTTGAGACTTGCAACCTCCGATTTTGCAGCATCTCGCTCCAGTTGCACAGTGCCTATCTTACTGTGCATGTCTGCATTGTTGACCTCAATCTGACTTATCTGCTTCTCATAACTCAACCTGAGCAACACAATAAAGCAGAGTTTACTGTATGTGCAACACAATAAAGGAGAGTTTACTGAATCTGCAACACAATAAAGCAGAGTTTACTGTATGTGCAACACAATAAAGGAAAGTTTACTGAATCTGCAACACAATAAAGCAGATAGAGTAAACTCTGCATATAAAACAGTAATAAAGAAGAATTATTGCCTATACTAGTTGAAGATACAGTAAACTCTAGATATAACAGATGCCCAAAATAAAACTTGCTCTCAGGATCCAAAAATTTAAAAATATATATATTTTCTTTTGAAGTGACAATGTTTTTTCGAAGGTAACAACACCAAAAGTAAGAAATTTGATGGAAAACTTATGCTGGTGCAAAGTTAGCAGTCTCAGTACAACTTAATGCACCAGTGATTTCACCCACTTTGAGGCCTATTTTAGGCCAATTTCATTATTCCACTTGACCAAATTCTTATCTATTTTGTTAGTATATGTTCTACTGTATAAATTGAGTACAAGAAACTGATCGGTCAACAATTTTGTCTGCCCAATAAAGTGGTCACAAGTTGGTAATTTTGTCTGCCCAATAAAGTGGTCACAAGTTGGTAATTTTGTCTGCCCAATAAAGTGGTCACAAACTTGGTAATTATGTCTGCCCAATAAAGTGGTCACAAGTTGGTAATTATGTCTGCCCAATAAAGTGGTCACAAGTTGGTAATTATGTCTGCCCAATAAAGTGGTCACAAGTTGGTAATTTGGTCAATCTTACACAAAAATTAAAAAAAAAAAAAAATGCCAATTTGAAAATAGGGTCCAGAATGAACAATGTTCATTAGTTATGTCACTAAGCCTTCCCAGGTCTCCCCTGGCCTCCCCAGGTCTCCCCTGGCCTCCCCAGGTCTCCCCTGGCCTTCCCAGGTCTTCCCTGGCCTCCCCAGGTCTCCCCTGGCCTCCCCAGGTCTCCCCTGGCCTTCCCAGGCCTCCCGTTAGGGCCCCGGGCTCCCAAAAACTCTGGGGCCCGGTTAAAGGGTTTTTCCCGGGGCCCTTTGTTCCCCAAAAACTCTTGGCCCGCTCGGCCTCCCCAAGGGCCTTCTGGCCTCCCGGGGCCCCCTTGTTTCAGGGCCAAAACACAAGGGACCCGGGCATAAAGGACCTAAAACTACTTTGGCCCCTTTGCATAAGTAGCTACATCGGGGACCCTTGATTAAAGGGACCAAACTACATGGGGGACCCTTCTCAAGGACTAAAAACTTTTAAAACCCTTGCACCCAAGACTAAACATCGGGGCCCCCCGGATCAAGGCCCTAAAACTACATAAAGGACTGCACAGGAAAAACAAATACCCCCTTTTATTCAAAGCCCTAATTTCTTAAGAACCTGATTGGTTTAGGTTTTTTAAATTGCCCTTAAATCAGGGGAAAAGTCTTTTTTTTCCCCTTCACTTGGTAATCCGGGGACCCCTCGAATGCTCATCAGGCATTTTTTTCCCTGAAAAATTTTTTCTTTTTTCGGTCCTTGGGGAAACCCTGAGTACTGTTTTTTGTGTCTTAGGTTGTCCTGAACGGGTTTTTCCCTGTTCCCCCCCTGTTGGGGGAAAATGGAAAAAACCCCTAAAATTAGCTGTATTTACTGCTACATTGGTTTTTCCTGAATCCTTGTTTTTTAACTCTGTTCAGTTTAACTTTTAATACCCATTTGTATTATCTATGAACTCGTCGTTGTTATAACTTGAATACCATTGTAAACTACTGAATTACAGGGGTTTTAAACTATGAAACTACATTTGTTATAATACTGAAACTACCGGGTTGTATTAACTACTGAAACTACCAGTTGTAAACTACGAACTACCGTTGTATTAAATACTGAACTCCCAAAGTTTATGTAACTATTGAATCCCAGTTTATATAACTAAAAAAAACCTACCAAGTTTGATTAACTATGAACTACAGTTGTAATAACTACTGAACTACCAGTTGTTTATAATATGAAACTACCAGTTGTAATATGAAACTATTGTGGTAACTATGAAACTACCGTGATTAATACTTGAACTACCAGTTTATTAATTTACTGAAACACAGTTGTATGTAAACTATGAAACTACCAGTTGTATAACTACTGAAACTCCAGTTTATTATAATATGAACTCCCAGTTGTAAACTACTGAATAAAGTTGTTTTAACTCTGAACTACGAGGGTATATAACTATGAACTCCAGTTATATTAATACTGAAAAAAACCAGTTGTATGTAACTGTTGAAACTTAAGTTTTTGTAACTACTGAATACCAGTTATTTTAAAAACTCTGAACTACCAGTTTTTAAATACTGAAACTACCAAGTTGTATTAACAAACTGAACCCCCAGTGTTATATACTGACACCAGTTGTATATAACTACTGCACTACAGTTGTATGTAACTCGAACTACAGTTGTTTAACTACTAAACTACCAGTTTAAACTACTGAACTACCGGGTGTATTACTACTGACTCAGTTGTATATAACTACTTAACTACCATTTGTATATAACTGACTGAATACCGTGTTATAACTACTGAAACTACCGTTTATTAACTACGAACTCCAGTTTATATAATACTTAAACTACCAGTTTATATAACCCTATAAAAATTACTCCAGTTGTATTAATAACTGAAACTACCATTTGTTATATACTAAAACTACCAAAATTGTATATAAACTACTGAACTACCAGTTGTATATAAACTACGAACTACCAGTTGTTTTAAAAATACTGAACTACCATTGTAATTTTTACTATGAACTACCATTGATATAACTACTGAACTACCAGCTGGTATTAACTATGAACTACCAGTTGTATATAACTACTGAACTACAATTGTTATAACTATGAACTACCTTTGTTATAAACTCTGAATCCAGTTTTTATGTAAACTATGAACTACCAGTTGTATATAACTACTAACTACCGTTGTAATAAACTGAACTACTGTTGTATATAATGAACTCCCATTGTATTAACTAACTACCAGTTGTAACTACTACTTACCGTTTTTATTAAATGAACCAGTGAAACTACTCAGTTGTATATAACTAAACTACCATTTGAAAAACTACTGAACTACCAGTTGTATATAACTACTGAACTACCAGTTGTATATAACTACTGAACTACCAGTTGTATATAACTACTGAACTACCAGTTGTATATAACTACTGAACTACCAGTTTGTATTAACTACTGAACTACCAGCTTTTAATAACTACTGAAACTACCAGGGGATATAAACTACTGAACTCCCAGTTGTATGTAATATGACTACCAGTTGTAAATAACTACTGAACTACCAGTGTAAATTGAATTACCAGTTGATTAAAACTATGAAACTACCGTTGTATATAACTACTGAACTACCAGTTGTAACTACTGAACTACCAGTTAGATATAACTACTGAACTACCAGTTGTATATAACTACTGAACTACCAGTTGTAACTACTGAACTACCAGTTGTAATAACTACTGAACTCCCAGTTGTATTAACTACTGAACACCAGCTGTAACTATGAACTACCAGTTGTATTTTAACTACTGAACTACCAGTTGTATGAAAACTAATGAACTACCAGTTGAAATTTATGAACTACCAGTTTATATAACTACTGAACTACCATTGTATGTAACTACTGAACTACCATGTTAAAATATAACTCCCAGTTTAAACAAATGAACTACCAGTTATATAAACTACTGAAACTACCGTTGTATAATAACTACTGAAATACCATTTGTATATAACTAACTGAACTACCAGTTATTATATAACACTGAACTCCATTGTATATAACTACTGAATCCCAGTTGTATATAACTACTGAACTACCAGTTGTATATAACTACTGAACTACCAGCTGTATATAACTACTGAACTACCAGTTATATATAACTACTGAACTACCAGTTGTATATAACTGAACTACCATTTATTATAACTATGAACACCAGTTGTATAAAAACCTGAAACCATTTTGTAACTACTGAACTACCAGTTGTATATAACTGAACTACCAGTTGTATATAACTGAACTACCAGTTGTATATAACTACTGAACTACCAGTTGTATATAACTACTGAACTACCAGTTGTTTAATACTAAAACAAACCAGTGTATATAACTACTGAATACCAGTTGTATATAACTACTGAACTACCAGTTGTATATAACTACTGAACTACCAGTTGTATATAACTACTGAACTACCAGTTGTATGTAACTACTGAACTACCAGTTGTATATAACTACTAAACTACCAGTTGTATATAACTGAACTACCAGTTGTATATAACTGAACTACCAGTTGTATATAACTAAACTACCAGTTGTAACTACTGAACTACCAGTTGTATGTAACTACTGAACTACCAGTTGTATATAACTACTGAACTACCAGTTGTATATAACTACTGAACTACCAGTTGTATATAACTACTGAACTACCAGTTGTAACTACTTAACTACCAGTTGTATATAACTACTGAACTACCAGTTGTAACTACTGAACTACCAGTTGTATGTAACTACTGAACTACCAGTTGTATATAACTACTGAACTACCAGTTGTAACAACTGAACTAAATTTTAATAAAAATACTGAACTCCCCAGTTGTATAAAAACTACTGAACTACCAGTTGTATGTAACTACTGAACTACCAGTTGTAACTACTGAACTACCAATTGTATGTAACTACTGAACTACCAGTTGTATGTAACTACTGAACTACCAGTTGTATATAACTACTGAACTACCAGTTGTAACTACTGAACTACCAGTTGTATATAACTACTGAACTACCAGTTGTATATAACTACTGAACTACCAGTTGTATGTAACTACTGAAACTACCATTTTGTATATAACTACTGAAACTTCAGCTGTATATAACTACTGAACTACCAGTTGTATATAACTACTGAACTACCAGTTGTAACTACTGAACTACAAGTTATAACTACTGAACTACCAGTTGTATGTAACTACTGAAGTACCAGTTGTATATAACTACTGAACTACCAGTTGTAACTACTGAACTACAAGTTATATATAACTACTGAACTACCAGTTGTATGTAACTACTGAAGTACCAGTTGTATGTAACTACTGAACTACCAGTTGTAACTACTGAACTACAAGTTATATATAACTACTGAACTACCAGTTGTATGTAACTACTGAACTACCAATTGTATGTAACTACTGAAGTAATAGTTGTATGTAACTACTGAACTACCAGTTGTATGTAACTACTGAACTACCAGTTGTATATAACTACTGAACTACCAGTTGTATGTAACTACTGAACTACCATTTGTATGTAACTACTGAATACCAGTTTTTTAAATGTAAATACTGAACTACCAGTTGTATGTAACTACTGAACTACCAGTTGTATATAACTACTGAACTACCAGTTGTATGTAACTACTGAACTACCAGTTGTATGTAACTACTGAACTACCAGTTGTATGTAACTATTGAACTACCAGTTGTATATAACTACTGAACTACCAGTTGTATGTAACTACTGAACTACCAGTTGTAACTACTGAACTACCAGTTGTATGTAACTACTGAACTACCAGTTGTAACTACTGAACTACCAGTTGTATGTAACTACTGAACTACCAGTTGTAACTACTGAACTACCAGTTGTATGTAACTACTGAACTACCAGTTGTATGTAACTACTGAACTACCAGTTGTAACTACTGAACTACAAGTTATATATAACTACTGAACTACCAGTTGTATGTAACTACTGAACTACCAGTTGTATGTAACTACTGAAGTACCAGTTGTATGTAACTACTGAACTACCAGTTGTATGTAACTACTGAACTACCAGTTGTATATAACTACTGAACTACCAGTTGTATGTAACTACTGAACTACCAGTTGTATGTAACTACTGAAGTACCAGTTGTTAACTACTAAAACTACCAGTTGTTGTAACTACTGAACTACCAGTTGTATATAATACTGAACTACCAGTTGTATGTAACTATGAACTACCATTTGTATGTAATTTACTGAACTACCATTTTTGAAATGTAACTACTTGAACTACCAGTTGTATGTAACTACTGAACTCCCAGTTTGTATATAACTACTGAACTACCAGTTGTATAATAACTATGAACTACCATTTGTTATAAAACTACGAACTACCAGTTGTAAACTACTGAACTACCAGTTGTATATAACTACTGAACTACCAGTTGTAATATGAACTACCAGTTGTAGTAAACTACTAAAACTACCAGTTGTATTAACTACTGATACCAGTTGTTTTATAACTACTGAACTACCATTTTGTATTTAACTACTGAACTACCATTGTATAAACTACTGAACTACCAGTTTTTATATAACTACTGACTACCAGTTTGTATTATAACTACTGAACTACCATTTTGTAACTACTGAACTACCAGTTGTATATAACTACTGAACTACCAGTTGTATGTAACTACTGAACTACCAGTTTTATATAACTACTGAACTACAGTTGTATATAATACTGAACTACCAGTTGTTTTAAAAACTACTGAACTACCAGTTGTATAAAAACTACTGAACTACCAGTTGTATATAACTACTGAACTACCAGTTGTATATAACTACTGAACTACCAGTTGTATATAACTACTGAACTACCAGTTGTATATAACTACTGAACTACCAGTTGTAAACTACTGAACTACCAGTTGTATGTAACTACTGAACTACCAGTTGTATGTAACTACTGAACTACCAGTTGTATATAACTACTGAACTACCAGTTGTATATAACTACTGAACTACCAGTTGTATATAACTACTGAACTACCAGTTGTATATAACTACTGAACTACCAGTTGTATATAACTACTGAACTACCAGTTGTAACTACTGAACTACCAGTTGTATATAACTACTGAACTACCAGTTGTATGTAACTACTGAACTACCAGTTTTATATAACTACTGAACTACCAGTTGATATTAACTACTGAATACCAGTTTATTAACTACTGAACTCCCATTTTTGAATATAACTACTGAACTACCAGTTGTTTTAAAAACTATTGACTACCAGTTGTATATAACTACTGAATACCAGTTGTATAAAAACTACTGAAAACCAGTTGTATATAACTACTGAACTCCCCAGTTGTAACTACTGAACTACCAGTTGTATTAATACTGAACTACCAGTTTGTATATAACTACTGAACTACCAGTTGTATATAACTACTGAACTACCAGTTGTATATAACTACTGAACTACCAGTTGTAACTACTGAACTACCAGTTGTATATAACTACTGAACTACCAGTTGTAACTACTGAACTACCAGTTGTAACTACTGAACTACCAGTTGTATATAACTACTGAACTACCAGTTGTATATAACTACTGAACTACCAGTTGTATATAACAAACTGAACTACCAGTTGTTTAAATTATGAACTACCAGTTGTATATAACTACTGAACTACCAGTTGTATATAACTACTGAACTACCAGTTGTATATAACTACTGAACTACCAGTTGTATATAACTACTGAACTACCAGTTGTAACTACTGAACTACCAGTTGTATATAACTACTGAACTACCAGTTGTATATAACTACTGAACTACCAGTTGTATATAACTACTGAACTACCAGTTGTATATAACTACTGAACTACCAGTTGTATATAACTACTGAACTACCAGTTGTACATAACTACTGAACTACCAGTTGTATATAACTACTGAACTACGAGTTGTAACTACTGAACTACCAGTTGTATATAACTACTGAACTACCAGTTGTATGTAACTACTGAACTACCAGTTTTATATAACTACTGAACTACCAGTTGTATATAACTACTGAACTACCAGTTGTATATAACTACTGAACTACCAGTTGTATATAATACTGAATCCCAGTTGTATTAACTACTGAATACCAGTTGTATATAACTACTGAACTACCAGTTGTTTATAACTACTGAACTACCAGTTGTATATAACTACTGAACTACCAGTTGTAACTACTGAACTACCAGTTGTATATAACTACTGAACTACCAGTTGTATGTAACTACTGAGCTACCAGTTTTATATAACTACTGAACTACCAGTTGTATGTAACTACCAGTTGTATGTAACTACTGAACTACCAGTTGTATATAACTACCAGTTGTATTTTCTTATAAAGTTCCACTAAATATAGCAGTTCTCTTATAAGAGAAGTGACTGTATATAGTGGAACTTTATAAGAGAACTAACTGTATACAGTGGAACTTTATAAGAGAACTAACTGTATACAGTGGAACTTTATAAGAGAACTGTATACAGGGGAAAACTTTAAAAGAGAACTAACTGTTTTACAGGGGAACTTTATAAAGAGAACTAACTTTATAGTGAACTTTATAAGAGAACTAACTGAAATCCCAGTGGAACTTTATAAGAGAAACTGTTACAGTGGAACTTTTATAAGAGACGTATACAGTGGACTTTATAAGGACTGTATACAGTGGAAACTTTATAAGAGAAACTGTATTCAGTGGAACTTTATAAGGAAACTGTATACAGTGGAACTTTATTAAGAAAGAAACTGTATACATTTGGAAAACTTAAAGAGAACTAAATGTTACGGGGAAAACTTTATAAGGAACTGTATAACAGTGGACTTTATAAGAGAACTAACTGTATACAGTTGGAATTATAAGAGAATGTATACAGGGGAAATTTTATAACGAGAATGATACAGTGGAACTTTATAAGGAACTAACTGTATAACAGTGGAACTTTATAAGAGAACTGTATACAGTGGAACTTTATAAGAGAACTGTATACAGTGGAACTTTATAAGAGAACTGTATACAGTGGAACTTTATAAGAGAACTGTATACAGTGGAACTTTATAAGAGAACTGTATACAGTGGAACTTTATAAGAGAACTAACTGTATACAGTGGAACTTTATAAGAGAACTGTATACAGTGGAACTTTATAAGAGAACTAACTGTATTACATTTGGAACGTTATAAAGAGAACTAACTGTTTTACAGTGGAACTTTATAAGAAACTAATGTATACAGTGGAATTTATAAGAGAACAAAACTGTATAAGTGGAACTTTATAAGGAACTAACTGTATACAGTGGAACTTTATAAGAGAACTAACTGTATACAGTGGAACTTTATAAGAGAACTAACTGTATACAGTGGAACTTTATAAGAGAACTAACTGTATACAGTGGAACTTTATAAGAGAACTAACTGTATACAGTGGAACTTTATAAGAAACTAACTGTATACAGTGGAACTTTATAAGAGAACTAACTGTATACAGTGGAACTTTATAAGAGAACTAACTGTATACAGTGGAACTTTATAAGAGAACTAACTGTATACAGTGGAACTTTATAAGAAAAAACTAACTGTATACAGTGGAACTTATAAGAACTAACTGTATACAGTGGAACTTTAAAAGAGACTAACTGTATACAGTGGAAAACTTTATTAAGGAGAACTAACTGTATACAGTGAACTTATAAGAGAACTAACTGTTACAGTGGAACTTTATAAGAGAACAACTGTATACAGTGGAACTTTATAAGAAGAACAACTGTTACAGGGGAAAACTTTATAAGAGAACTAACTGTATACGTGGAACTTTATAGAGAACTACTGTATACAGTGGAACTTTATAAGAGAACTAACTGTATACAGGGGAAAACTTTATAAGAGAACTAACTGTATAAAAGGGGAACTTTAAAAGAGAAAACTGTATACAGTGGAACTTTATAAGAGAATAACTGTATACAGTGGAACTTTATAAGGGGACACTGTTTTACAGTGGAACTTTATAAGAGAACTAACTGTATACAGTGGAACTTTATAAGAGAATAACTGTATACAGTGGAACTTTATAAGAGAACTAACTGTATACAGTGGAACTTTATAAAGGGAATAACTGTATACATTTGGAACTTATAAGAGAAACTAACTGTTTAAGTGGAACTTTAAAGAGAACTAACTGTATACAGGGAACTTTATAAGAGAACTAACTGTTACAGTGGAACTTTAAAAGAGAACTAAACTTGTATACAGTGGAACTTTATAAGAGAACTAACTGTATACAGTGGAACTTTATAAGAGAACTAACTGTATACAGTGGAACTTTATAAGAGAACTAACTGTATACAGTGGAACTTTATAAGAGAACTAACTGTATACAGTGGAACTTTATAAGAGAACTGTATACAGTGGAACTTTATAAGAGAACTGTATACAGTGGAACTTTATAAGAGAACTAACTGTATACAGTGGAACTTTATAAGAGAACTGTATACAGTGGAACTTTATAAGAGAACTGTATACAGTGGAACTTTATAAGAGAAACTAACTGTTACATTTGGAAACTTTATAAGAGAAACTAACTGTATACAGGGGAAAACTTTAAGAGAACTAACTGTATACGTGGAACTTTATAAGAGAACTAACTGTTTTACAGTGGAACTTTATAAGAAAAACTAACTGTAAAACAGTGGAACTTTATAAGAGAACTAACTGTATACAGTGGAACTTTATAAGAGAACTAACTGTATACAGTGGAACTTTATAAGAGAACTAACTGTATACAGTGGAACTTTATAAGAGAACTGTATACAGTGGAACTTTATAAGAGAACTAACTGTATACAGTGGAACTTTATAAGAGAACTGTATACAGTGGAACTTTATAAGGGGAAACAAAACTGTATACAGTGGAACTTTATAAGAGAACTAACTGTATACAGTGGAACTTTATAAGAGAACTAACTGTATACAGTGGAACTTTATAAGAGAACTAACTGTATACAGTGGAACTTTATAAGAGAAGTGAAAACCCTACATTGGAATATTGTATATATCATTGCATATGGTGATGCAGTGCTGGGAACACTGCAATGTACTCTCAAGGTAGCACTGGTAACGAGGTGGTACAATGTACTATAATGAACACCTGAAGATAATGTAGTATAATGTACAGTTCTGTACATTTGAAGGTACATAATAATGTACATTGTCACCTAGTGCGTAGTACATGACTTAATGTACTCTAGTAAGTCAGTGACTGACGTTGTGGCTAGTACAGTCAGAATTAAGCAGAGGCACCCCCTGGGAATTGTCCAGTGGGTATTGTCCAGGGGAGTATCATCCAGTGGGTACTGTCCAGGGGATATCATCCAGGGGTATTGTCCAGGGGATATCATCCAGGGGGTATTGTCCAGGGGGTATCATCCAGGGGGTATTGTCCAAGGGGTATCATCCAGGGGGTATCATCTAGGGGTTATTGTCCAGGGAGGAGGGGATAGTGGTCAAACATCCACAGTGGTAACAATGGGGATAAGCTGACCAATCAGATGACAACACTGTTGGTGTCCCACTTAATTAGGACATGTTATAAGGAGTGTCAAGTGGTTAGTGCCTTGCCCCTTTAAAGCAGGTGTGGAAAAATGGCTCTTTTGTAAAGGATCTTGATTAAAAGGCCTATCAGTAGGCTTATCAGTAGGTCTAAGGTTGTTACATAGGCTGAGCTAGCGTCTTAGTATCTTCAAAGTCGTTCCCTATAGGGCAGTAAAATTGGCACCAGAGGGGCCTTGAGAGGCCTGGAGTAGGCCATTTGTCATGGCCTATTAGTGGTAAGGCATTAGGCCTATTAGTGGTAAGGCATTAGGCCTATTAGTAGTAAGGCATTAGGCCTATTAGTGGTAAGGCATTAGGCCTATTAGTGGTAAGGCATTAGTAGGCTAGAACAAGGCCTAAGGTTATTGTTACATAGGCTGGGAGCATAAGTAGCTTAGTATTGACAAAGTCATTCTCTATAGGCCTGTAAAACTGGCACCAGAGGGGCCTTGTGGCTTGGGAGGCCTAGAGTAGGCCTCAAATCCCTAACTTAACCACAACAGGTCAGGGAGTCATCATATGAGGGCAGGTAACTTATCAACCAGGAACTGTTCCAAGATTGTAATACCAATATGGGTACCAGTAGAATCATAATAAATATTTACATCAACTCAGAGAGCCTTGTGTTGGGACCAGAATAACCTCACTTGATAATATCATCAACTCAGAGAGCTTGTGTGGTCCAGAATAACCTCACTTGATAATATCATCAACTCAGAGAGCCTGTGTGGTCCAGAATAACCTCACTTGATAATATCTTAAGTTGAATATGATTAGTCAATAAACAAATAATTCTTTCTTTCTTTCAACACACCAACTGTATCCCACCGAGGCGGGGCGGCGGGGTGGCGGGGCGGCCCAAGAGGAAAAACAAAAGTTTCTCCTTTTACATTTAGTAATATATACAGAAGAAGAGGTAACTAGCCCTTGCTCCCGCCATTTTAGTCGCCTCTTACAACACGCATGGCTTACGGAGGAAGAATTCTGTTCCACTTCCCCATGGAGGTAAGAGGAAATAAACAAGAACAAGAACTAGAAAGAAAATAGAAGAAAACCCAGAGGGGTATGAAATATATATGCTTGTACATGTATGTGTAGTGTGACCTAAGTGTAAGTAGAAGTAGCAAGACGTACCTGAAATCTTGCATGTTTATGAGACAGACAAAAGACACCAGCAATCCTACCATCATGTAAAACAATTACAGGTTTCCGTTTTACACTCACTTGGCAGGACGGTAGTACCTCCCTGGGCGGTTGCTGTCTACCAACCTACTACCTAGGAAACAAATAATTATTGTAACTAAATACACCTGCCATCTGACTTACGACTTGCTCGACATACGACCACTCGACTTATGACCATATTTTTTATGCCAAATTTCTGGGAAATAAACAAGTGTTTGTGTTGTACACAGTATAAAATACAGTATTAATGGCATAAAAAGTAAAGTAAAAAAGAAATACTAAAATAAAACAAAATAAAATCATTACAAAAGTGTGATGTTGATATTCAGTCGTAAGTTTTGACTTACGTCCATTTTGACTTACGACTGGTTGGTCGGAACAAAGCTTGGTCGTAAGTCGGATGGTACCTGTACCTGTATTGAAAAGTCAATAAATGAATACAAGTTTACCCTGTCAATGAATGTATAGCACTGTACAGTAGTGTAAACTACTGACTGTGCTTACCTATCACACCATCGTAAAGTTGAAATATCCTAAGTTGAACCATCGTAAAGTTGAAATATCCTAAGTCGAGCCATCGTAAGTTGGAATGTCCTAAGTTGAATCATCATTAAGCTGAAATATCCTAAGTCAAACCATTGTAAAGTTGACATATCCTAAGTGGAACCATTGTAAGGCGAGAAACATCTGCAGTTGATGGTTCAAATTAGAGAGAGAAGCATTCACTAGGTACTTTCTGCGATGTTTATGTTATTTGTGTGTGGACCATTACACCAAACTATCACTGTATCCCCGGTGCTGGAATTTGTGCACAGGCCTGGTCTCAGACCGGGCCACAGAGGCGCTGACCCCCGAAACCTTCTCCAGGTATACTTGTACTGCACGGTGAAATTTGTTGGCTCATGCCTATTAGTAGGCCTAAATGAGAGAGTAGGCCTCCACATAAGGTGTAGAATATTTGACCATCGCAACAGGTAGGTTAATGGCTATGTTGGTAGAGGTGGCTTTTGCTTACTAAGAAGGTATGGATGGTTGGTGCCTAGGGTCAATGTTGCGAGTAGTTTGTTGTTAGTTGAGGTACAACCTTACTTTATGACCAAGCTATGACATGACCCCTGCAACCACAAAAACCTGAGTACAAATTGGTTGGTACACAAACACACACACACAACACAGTTCTCTTATAAAGTTCCACTATATACAGACACTTCACTTATAAAGATCCTCTATATACAGTCAGTCTCCTAATGTATCTCCTCATGTAGTCAGTTCTCTTATAAAGTTCCACTATATAGACAGGTGCTCCTTGACTTAACAATGTGTTAAGTTCTGATGCCTCATAAGTCAAAAATATCTGAAGTCAAACATGAATATACAATAAACAAGTAAATACAGTAGATAGTTGATTAATATGTCTTTGGTCTCTGTTACCCTGTAAACATATGACAGGTTATCTGATCCTGTACAATACCTATGTAAATATATGACAGGTTATCTGACCCTGTACAATACCTGTGTAAACAATGACAGGTTATCTGACCCTGTACAATACCTGTGTAAACAATGACAAGTTATCTGACCCTGTACAATACCTGTGTAAACAATGACAAGTTATCTGACCCTGTACAATACCTGTACATACATGACAGGCTATCTGACCCTGTACAATTTTTACTAGAACATAATACATACTACTATACAGAAAGCCCCTGGCTATGCAGAGCATTTCGAGCAAATTAGGCTAATTTTGTCCCAGGATGCAACCCATACAAGTCCACTAACACCCATGTACCCACTTACTGCTAGGTGAACAGTGATAGGTGTCTTAAACAACATGTCCCAATATTTCCACCCATACCTGGAATTGAACCCCAAACCTCAACATGTGAGCTGATATCCACTACCAACCCAACTATGGAACATCTGTTTGGTTAAAGTTGTGACAACCCAGGGTTGTTGTGGCAACCTCAGGGTCACCATGACGACCCCAGGGTCATTGTGACTACCCCAGGGTCATTGTGATGACCCTAGAGTTGTTGTATCTCTCACTGCTGTGAAATTAACTACCAGAATGCTTTTGCAAATACAGTGGACCCCCGGCATTCGATGGCATCAGTATACATTAAATCCGGCATACGATACATTTTAACGCAAAAATTTTGCCTCACCACTCGTTAAAAAACCCGCCACACGTGATTCGTCTGGGACGCGTCCACATGTGGCCTGAACTGCCCCATGCGTGCCAGTGTTCACAAGCCAGCCAGTGTGCTCACATCTAAGCGTACATTCAGTACATTCCATATTATCACAGCGTTTTTGGTGCTTGTTTCTGCAAAATAAGTCACCATGGGCCCCAAGAAAGCTTCTAGTGCCAACCCTGTGGTAAAAAGGGTGAGAATTAGTATGGAAATTAAGAAAGATTTTGAAGGGTTTGGGGCTAACCCTGAGAAGCCTATGCCAGTTGTGGAATCCATTGTGCCCCACTTCAAAAATTAAGGAAATGTGTGCAAAGTGGGTTGAACTGCAAACCTTTATGGATGAAAATCACCCTAACACAGCTATTACAAGCCGTACTGGTGACTATTACAATGACAATGTTGTGGCCCATTTTAGACAAATTTTAAAGGAACAGGAGGTACAGAGCTCTATGGACAGATTTGTTGTGCGACAGAGGTCCAGTGACTCTCAAGCTGGTCCTAGTGGCATTAAAAGAAGAAGGGAAGTAACCCTGGAAAAGGACTTGCTACCTCAAGTCCTAATGGAAGGGGATTCCCCTTCTAAACATTAACAACTTCGACACTCTCCTCCTCCCATCCCATCAATCATCACCAGATCTTCATTAAAGGTAAGTGTCATGTATTCTACTGTTAGTAGAGTACTACAAACTGTGCATGTCTTCTTCAGTTTGTGTGCATTAAACTTAATATTTCATGTGGTAAAACTTTTTTCATAGTACTTTTGGGTGTCTTGCACGGATTAATTTGATTTCCATTATTTCTTATGGGGAAAATTAATTCACCTTCCGATAATTTTGGCATACAATGAGCTCTCAGGAACGGGTTAATATCGTATACCGGGGGTCCACTGTATAAACACACTATTTAGTACATAATAAATTTAATACAATAAAGGTATATAGTAAAATTATTATTTCCCCTTGCATTTTCAACAATAAAAATATCAGTATAAGAGTGAGTGCTTGTACTTTAGCATCCCTTAACACCACCATCACCACCTTCACACATCATAGTGTTTTTACTAGAAGTGTATCAGCTAAACTGATGTGCAAGTATATATGAAGTACTGTATACACATTGCATCCAGGTTCCTTTCATTTTTAACCATTATTATGCAAAGGAAGATAAGCAGAGGATATGGAGTAGTGCTCCGGTATCCCCAGCGGATACCTTCCAATAACTATCATGGATGCCAGAAACTGTGGATAGTAGTCAACTTTATATACATGTTATTTTTGGTTCATGATAAAGTTTAATTGATAAATTATACAAAATAAGTCCAGAATTATCACCTTTTCATTGACAGGAAGCACTTCACAACTTCTCTTTAGGCTTTTGCACTTTGGGGCCATTAAGCAAATTTAAGGCTTATTTTTGGGCCAAAGTAAACAGTGGATAACTGAAACCACTGATATCAAATCCGTGGATATGGGGGTCCTACTGTATAAACACTGGGAAGGTCCCTGTCATGGACTGATATACACAAATAACCCACACATAGAAGAGAGGAGCTTACGATGACGTTATTTGTGTATCGTTCCAGTCACGGTATTATGCCTTTTTTTTTTTGTTATATATGGACTGGTACAATTCATGTCTGACCTCCCAGTTTGTAAATAAACATCATCTCCAGCAAGCTCACAGCTGAGCACAGTAAGTACAGCCTCTCTTCACTTAACGACGGAGTTGCATTCCTAAGACCACGTTGGTAAATGAATTTGTCACTAAGTGAGGAGCATATTATAATGTTAGTGGGTTTGTGTCAACCATCTTTGATATTGTTTTAATGTCACCTTTGCACCATTTATAACATTACCGGTATATTTTTAAATGTTTATGCAATAGTGTACTGTATATTGTAATAAACAGAATAGAGGAAATGAGCTCTAACATACATTATTTAGATATGCATACTGGTCAGAGAGCCCGTCGTAAGTTCGAGTTGTCGGTAAACGAGTACGTCGCTAAGTGAGAAGAGGCTGTACACATAAGTACAATTATCATACGTAGTATAATTTACCTAGGATAATCCACAAAAGTCAAAGTGACTCAATGATACGAAAACAGTGCATGTATTGACCGGTATGCAGAAATCAACTGGATAAGTAAATATGCAAATAGGTACTGTAACTATAAATACAGTGGACCCCCACATAACGATATTATTTCAATCCAGAAGTCTGTTTGGGTGCCGTTATAGACCGAATTTGTTCCCATAAGAAATATTGTGAATTAGATTAGTCCATTTCAGACCCCTAAAAATATACCTACAAAAGCACTTACAAAAATAAACTTACATAATTGGTGGAGTTGGGAGCTGATGGTTATCCGGGGGTCCACTGTACTAGTATTGAAAAGTAAGTCAATGAAATGTTTACGCTGGTTATCACTACAGTGACTGAAAACAGGTATTGTTATCTGCCAGGAATGTACATAGCTATCGCACCATCGTAGAGTCAAAATATAATTATTGTAGTCAAAATATCATAAGATGAACCATCGTAGTCAAAATATCACAAGCTGAACCAAATAAAGTCAAAATATCATAAGCCAAACCATTGTAAAGCCAAGAGCACCTGTACAGTCAACTCCCTTACAAAGTTTTTCTATATAGAGGTGCTTTATAATAGAGCTGACTGTACCATTATCATTAAAGTTGTGGGGGATGGGGGGAAGCTCCATCAGCCTGGATCAAGAGCTCTGTGTTCCTCACCTTGTTCTTGTTATGTTGGTTATTAAATTCTAACATAGCTATCGTTTTAGCTGTTTGTCGTTTCTCTTCCTCGAACTGACGTAGAGCAAGAACGAGGCGCTCGTTCGTGGTGGTGTCAGCCACAAGACGCTCATTCGTGGTGGCATCAGCCATGAGGCGCTCGTTCGTGGTGGTGTCAGCCACGAGGCGCTCGTTCATGGCATTGTCAGCCACGACGCGCTCATTCGTGGCGTCATCAGCCACGTCTACTTGCGTCTGGAGGGCCGGATGGGCGGCCGCGGCCGGCCACAGCCTCTCATCCGACCCGGCAGGCCGGGCAGGCCTGGCCGCCGTCGCCGCAGCTTGCTGGCCAGCTTCGTCCATAGTCGCTTCAGCAACGCCAGCCCTTTCACTCTGCAAATGTTGCAACATCAAAACTCAATATTCCAAGCTAAAGTAACACACTGCAAGATATTGCTCCATTGCTTTTTAAATCAAATTCAAAATAATTACATCACAGGCAACTCTTTTTATAAAGCAGCTCTATATACTGGAACTTTATAAGAGAACTGACGGTATATAGTGGAACTTTATAAGAGAGCTGACGGTATATACTGGAACTTTATAAGAGAACTGACGGTATATAGTGGAACTTTATAAGAGAGCTGACTGTATATAGTGGAACTTTATAAATGATTACAGGAAGACAAAACAGTCAGAATTGTGTGTTTAACAAGTAAATATTATGAAACTAGACATTATACTCTGGAAGAATCCCCAAGAATCCCTTATCAGTGAAACTTCGACTTAACGAACCCCAATTACACGCATTTGGCATTACAACGGATGAAACATGAAATAGGATAATGTTCACAAACAATGGATAAACCATACCACGGGTGGGTTTAGAACCCGTGATCAGAGTCTCAAAACTCCAGACCGTTATCTTAGCCACTGGGCCAGCTAGCCACAATAAGATTCATCCAGCTAGGTATATTTATACACCACTGGAATGTTTGATGAATTTTATTGTGGTTAGCTGCCCCAGTGGCTAACATGATGGTCTGGAGTCTTGAGACTCTCTGATCGCGGGTTCTAACCCTGCCGGTGGTATGGTTTGTTTGTAATCACGTCATTACAATTTTGTGAGTCAAGCAATGGATAATTTGCATTTCCTTTAGCACTCTGAATGTGGATCAATGTAACTATGTTAGTACTCTGAATGTGGATCAATGTAACTATGTTAGTACTCTGAATGTGGATCAATGTAACTATGTTAGTACTCTGAATGTGGATCAATGTAGCTATGTTAGTACTCTGAATGTGGATCAATGTAACTATGTTAGTACTCTGAATGTGGATCAATGTAGCTATGTTAGTACTCTGAATGTGGATCAATGTAGCTATGTTAGTACTCTGAATGTGGATCAATGTAACTATGTTAGTACTCTGAATGTGGATCAATGTAGCTATGTTAGTACTCTGAATGTGGATCAATGTAGCTATGTTAGTACTCTGAATGTGGATCAATGTAGCTATGTTAGTACTCTGAATGTGGATCAATGTAGCTATGTTAGTACTCTGAATGTGGATCAATGTAGCTATGTTAGTACTCTGAATGTGGATCAATGTAGCTATGTTAGTACTCTGAATGTGGATCAATGTAGCTATGTTAGTACTCTGAATGTGGATCAATGTAGCTATGTTAGTACTCTGAATGTGGATCAATGTAGCTATGTTAGCACTACTAACACAGATCAATGTACCTACACTAGCACATCTGGTGTGGCTAGTGTGGTCACAACCACACCATCAACCATCACATCTTGTGTGGCTAGTGTGGTCAGAACCACACAATCAACCAGTACATCTGGTGTGGCTAGTGTGGTCACAACCACACAATCAACCAGTACATCTGGTGTGGCTAGTGTGGTCACAAACACACAATCAACCAGCACATCTGGTGTGGCTAGTGTGGTCAGAACCACACAATCAACCAGTACATCTGGTGTGGCTAGTGTGGTCACAACCACACAATCAACCAGCACATATGGTGTGGCTAGTGTGGTCACAACCACACATCAACCAGCACATTCTGTGTGGCTAGTGATGGTCAAACACACAATCAACGTACAATCTGGATGTGCTAGTGTGGTCACAACCACTACATAATCAACCAGCACACTCTTGTGTGCTAGTGATGGTCACACACACACAATCAACCGGGCAACCTCTGGTAGTGCTAGTGTGGACAACACAACCAATATCAACCAAGCACCTCTTGGTCATGGCTAGTTGGGTCACAACCACACATGCAACCAGTCACTCTAGGGATGGCTAGTGTGGTCACAACCAGAGCTATCAACCAGCACCTCTGGTTGTGCTAGTGTGGTCACAACCACATCACATCAACCAGCACTCTGGGGATGGCTAGTGTGGTCACAACCACACATCAACCAGCACATCTGTGTGGCTAGTGTGGTCACAACCCAAAATCAACCAGCACATCTGGTGTTGCTAGTGTGGTCACAACCACATAAATCAACCAGCACCTCTGGTGTGGCTAGTGTGGTCACAACACCAATCAACCAGCACCTCTGGTGTGGCTAGTGTGGTCACACACCACACAATCAACCAGCACCTCTGGTGTGGCTAGTGTGGTCACAACCACACACACCCACACCTCTGGTGTGGCTAGTGTGGCCCACAACCACACCATCAACCAGCACCTCTGGTGTGGCTAGTGTGGTCACAACCACACAATCAACCAGCACCTCTGGTGTGGCTAGTGTGGTCACAACCACACCATCAACCAGCACCTCTGGTGTGGCTAGTGTGGTCACAACCACACAATCAACCAGCACCTCTGGTGTGGCTAGTTGTGGTCACAACCACACCATCAACCAGAAACCTCTGGTGTGGCTAGTGTGGTCACAACCACACAATCAACCAGCACCTCTGGTGTGGCTAGTGTGGTCACAACCACACCATCAACCAGCACCTCTGGTGTGGCTAGTGTGGTCACAACCACATCAACCAGCACATCTGGTGTGGCTAGTGTGGTCACAACCACACAATCAACCAGCACTCTGGTGTGGCTAGTGTGGTCACAACCACACACAACCAGCACCTCTGGTGTGGCTAGTGGGGTCACAACCACACAATCAACCAGCACCTCTGGTGTGGCTAGTGTGGTCACAACCACACTCAACCAGCACCTCTGGTTGTGGCTAGTGTGTCACAACCACACATCAACCAGCACCTCTGGTGTGGCTAGTGTGGTCACAACCACACAATCAACCAGCACCTCTGTGTGGCTAGTGTGGTCACAACCACACATCAACCAGCATCTCTGGTGTGGCTAGTGTGGTCACAACCACACCAATCAACCAGCACCTACTGGTGTGGCTAGTGTGGTCACAACCACACAATCAACCAGCACTCTGGTGTGGCTAGTGTGGTCACACCACACATCAACCAGCACCTCTGGTGTGGCTAGTGTGGTCACAAACCACACACATCAACCAGCATCCTCTGGTGTGGCTAGTGTGGTCACAACACACATCAACCAGCACATCTGGTGTGGCTAGTGTGGTCACAACCACACATCAACCAGCACCTCTGGTGTGGCTAGTGTGGTCCACAACCACACATCAACCAGCACCTCTGGTGTGGCTAGTGTGGTCACAACCACACCATCAACCAGCACCTCTGGTGTGGCTAGTGTGGTCACAACCACACCATCAACCCAGCACCTCTGGTGTGGCTATGTGGTCACAACCACACCATCAACCCAGCACCTCTGGTGTGGCTAGTGTGGTCACAACCACACCATCAACCAGCACCTCTGGTGTGGCTAGTGTGGTCACAACCACATCAACCAGCACCTCTGGTGTGGCTAGTGTGGTCACAACCACACCATCAACCAGCACCTCTGTGTGGCTAGTGTGGTCACAAACCACACCATCAACCAGCACCTCTGGTGTGGCTAGTGTGGTCACAACCACACCATCAACCAGCACCTCTGGTGTGGCTAGTGTGGTCACAACCACACCATCAACCAGCACCTCTGGTGTGGCTAGTGTGGTCACAACCACACCATCAACCAGCACCTCTGGTGGGCTAGTGTGGTCACAACCACACCATCAACCAGCACCTCTGTGTGGCTAGTGTGGTCACAACCACACCATCAACCAGCACTCTGGTGTGGCTAGTGTGGTCACAACCACACAATCAACCAGCACCTCTGGTGTGGCTAGTGTGGTCACAACCACATCAACCAGCACCTCTGGTGTGGCTAGTGTGGTCACAACCACACCATCAACCAGCACCTCTGGTGTGGCTAGTGTGGTCACAACCACACATCAACCAGCACCTCTGGTTGTGGCTAGTGTGGTCACAACCACACCATCAACCAGCACCTCTGGTGTGGCTAGTGTGGTCACAACCACACCATCAACCAGCACCTCTGGTGTGGCTAGTGTGGTCACGACACCATCAACCAGCACCTCTGGTGTGGCTAGTGTGGTCACAACCACACCATCAACCAGCACCTCTGGTGTGGCTAGTGTGGTCACAACCACACCATCAACCAGCACCTCTGGTGTGGCTAGTGTGGTCACAACCACACCATCAACCAGCACCTCTGGTGTGGCTAGTGTGGTCACAACCACACCATCAACCAGCACCTCTGTGTGGCTAGTGTGGTCACAACCACACCATCAACCAGCACCTCTGGTGTGGCTAGTGTGGTCACAACCACACCATCAACCAGCACCCTGGTGTGGCTAGTGTGGTCACAACCACACCATCAACCAGCACCTCCGGTGTGGCTAGTGTGGTCACAACCACACCAATCAACCAGCACCTCTGGTGTGCTAGTGTGGTCACAACCACACCATCAACCAGCACCTCTGGTGTGGCTAGTGTGGTCACAACCACACCATCAACCAGCACCTCTGGTGTGGCTAGTGTGGTCACAACCACACCATCAACCAGCACCTCTGGTGTGGCTAGTGTGGTCACAACCACACCATCAACCAGCACCTCTGGTGTGGCTAGTGTGGTCACAACCACACCATCAACCAGCACCTCTGGTGTGGCTAGTGTGGTCACAACCACACCATCAACCAGCACCTCTGGTGTGGCTAGTGTGGTCACAACCACACCATCAACCAGCACCTCTGGTGTGGCTAGTGTGTCACAACCACACCATCAACCAGCACCTCTGTGTGGCTAGTGTGGTCACAACCACACCATCAACCAGCACCTCTGGTTGGCTAGTGTGGTCACAACCACACCATCAACCAGCACCTCTGGTGTGGCTAGTGTGGTCACAACCACACCATCAACCAGCACCTCTGGTGTGGCTAGTGTGGTCACAACCACACCATCAACCAGCACCTCTGGTGTGGCTAGTGTGGTCACAACCACACCATCAACCAGCACCTCTGGTGTGGCTAGTGTGGTCACAACCACACCATCAACCAGCACCTCTGGTGTGGCTAGTGTGGTCACAACCACACCATCAACCAGCACCTCTGGTTGTGGCTAGTGTGGTCACAACCACACCATCAACCCAGCACCTCTGGTGTGGCTAGTGTGGTCACAACCACACCATCAACCAGCACCTCTGGTGTGGCTAGTGTGGTCACAACCACACCATCAACCAGCACCTCTGGTGTGGCTAGTGTGGTCACAACCACACCATCAACCAGCACCTCTGGTGTGGCTAGTGTGGTCACAACCACACCATCAACCAGCACATCTGGTGTGGCTAGTGTGGTCACAACCACACCATCAACCAGCAACTCTGGTGTGGCTAGTGTGGTCACAACCACACCATCAACCAGCACTCTGGTGTGGCTAGTGTGGTCACAACCACACCATCAACCAGCACCTCTGGTGTGGCTAGTGTGGTCACAACCACACCATCAACCAGCACTCTGGTGTGGCTAGTGTGGTCACAACCACACCATCAACCAGCACCTCTGGTGTGGCTAGTGTGGTCACAACCACACCATCAACCAGCACCTCTGGTGTGGCTAGTGTGGTCACAACCACACCATCAACCAGCACCTCTGGTGTGGCTAGTGTGGTCACAACCACACCATCAACCAGCACCTCTGGTGTGGCTAGTGTGGTCACAACCACACCATCAACCAGCACCTCTGGTGTGGCTAGTGTGGTCACAACCACACCATCAACCAGCACCTCTGGTGTGGCTAGTGTGGTCACAACCACACCATCAACCAGCACCTCTGGTGTGGCTAGTGTGGTCACAACCACACCATCAACCAGCAACCCTCTGGTGTGGCTAGTGTGGTCACAACCACACCATCAACCAGCACCTCTGGTGTGGCTAGTGTGGTCACAACCACACCATCAACCAGCACCTCTGGTGTGGCTAGTGTGGTCACAACCACACCATCAACCAGCACCTCTGGTGTGGCTAGTGTGGTCACAACCACACCATCAACCAGCACCTCTGGTGTGGCTAGTGTGGTCACAACCACACCATCAACCAGCACCTCTGGTGTGGCTAGTGTTGGTCACAACCACACCATCAACCAGCACCTCTGGTGTGGCTAGTGTGGTCACAACCACACCATCAACCAGCACCTCTGGTGTGGCTAGTGTGGTCACAACCACACATCAACCAGCACCTCTGGTGTGGCTAGTGTGGTCACAACCACACCATCAACCAGCAACCTCTGGTGTGGCTAGTGTGGTCACAACCACACCATCAACCAGCACCTCTGGTGTGGCTAGTGTGGTCACAACCACACCATCAACCAGCACCTCTGGTGTGGCTAGTGTGGTCACAACCACACCATCAACCAGCACACTCTGGTGTGGCTAGTGTGGTCACAACCACACCATCAACCAGCACCTCTGGTGTGGCTAGTGTGGTCACAACCACACCATCAACCAGCACCTCTGGTGTGGCTAGTGTGGTCACAACCACACCATCAACCAGCACCTCTGGTGTGGCTAGTGTGGTCACAACCACACCATCAACCAGCACCTCTGGTGTGGCTAGTGTGGTCACAACCACACAATCAACCAGCACCTCTGTGTGGCTAGTGTGGTCACAACCACACCATCAACCAGCACCTCTGTGTGGCTAGTGTGGTCACAACCACACCACAACCAGCACCTCTGGTGTGGCTAGTGTGGTCACAACCACACCATCAACCAGCAACATGTGCAAGTTGTTACAACATAAAGATGCCAGGTGACACTCAACTCCGCCTTGTGTGCTATGTGGCAACCAACAACTGTAGATTGGTCCTGTGTTGTACTGAGATTGTCCTGGTGTTGTACTGTGTAGAACTGTCCTGGTGTTGTACTGTGAGACTTGTCCTTGGTGTGTCATGTGAGATGTCCTGGTGTGTATCATCCCGAGATTGTCACTGGTGGTTGTACTTAGCACTGTCCTGGTGTAGTACTGTGAGATTGCTGGTGTTGTACAACCTGTGACATGTCCCCTGGTGTTGAGCTTGAGATTGTCCTGGTGTAAACCGTAGATTGTCCTGGTGTGTACTGTGAGAATCGTCCCTGGTGTGTAGCTGTGAGATATCCTCCATGTTTACTGTGAGATGTGTCCTGGTGTTGTAACTGTGAGATTGTCCTGGTGTTGTACTGTGTACGAAATTGCTCCTGGTGTATGTACGATGTCCCTGAACCTGAATACCCTGGGTTGACTGTGAATTGTCTGTGTGGTACTGACAGATTGTCCTGTGTTTACCTGAAGATTGTCCTGGTGTTGTACTGAGAGATTGTCCTGGTGTTGTACTGGAATTGTCCTGTGTTGTACTGTGAGATTGTCCTGGTGTTGTACTGTGAGATTGTCCTGGTGTTGTACTGTGAGATGTGTCCTGGTGTTGTACTGTGAGATTGTCCTTGGTGTTGTACTGTGAGATTGACCTGGTGTTGTACTGTGAGATTGTCCTGGTGTTGTACTGTGAGATTGTCCCTGGTGTTGTACTGTGAGATTGTCCTGAGTGTTGTACTGTGAGATTGTCCTGGTGTTGTACGTGAGATTGTCCTGGTGTTGTACTGTGAGATTTCTGTTCGGTGTCTTGTACTGTGATTGTCGGGTTGTACTGTGAGATTGTCCCTGGTTGTACTGTGAGATTGTCCTGGTGTTGTACTGTGAGATTGTCCTGGTGTTGTACTGTGAGATTGTCCTGGTGTTGTACTGTGAGATTGTCCTGGTGTTGTACTGTGAGATTGTCCTGGTGTTGTACTGTGAGATTGTCCTGGTGTTGTACTGTGAGATTGTCCTGGTGTTGTACTGTGAGATTGTCCTGGTGTTGTACTGTGAGATTGTCCTGGTGTTGTAACTGTGAGATTGTCCTGGGTTGTACGTGAGATTGTCCTGGTGTTGTACTTGAGATTGTCCTGGTGTTGTACTGTGAGATTGTCCTGGTGTTGTACTGTGAGATTGTCCTGGTGTTGTACTGTGAGATTGTCCTGGTGTTGTACTGTGAGATTGTCCTGGTGTTGTACTGTGAGATTGTCCTGTGTTGTACTGTGAGATTGTCCTGGTGTTGTACTGTGGGATGTCCTGGGTGTACTGTGAGATGTCGTGTTGTACTGTGAGATTGTCCTGGTGTTGTACTGTGAGATTGTCCGGTGTTTTACTGTGAGATTGTCCTGGTGTTGTACTGTGAGATTGTCCTGGTGTTGTACTGTGAGATTGTCCTGGTGTTGTACTGTGATTGTCCTGGTTTGTACTGTGAGATTGTCCTGGTGTTGTACTGTGAGATTGTCCTGGTGTTGTACTGTGAGATGTCCTGGTGTTGTACTGTGAGATTGTCCTGGTGTTGTACTGTGAGATTGTCCTGGTGTTGTACTTGAGATTGTCGTGTTGTACTGTGGTGCCTGGTGTTGTACTGTGAGATTGTCCTGGTGTTGTACTGTGAGATTGTCCTGGTGTTGTACTGTGAGATTGTCCTGGTGTTGTACTGTGAGATTGTCCTGGTGTTGTAACTGTGAGATGTCCTGGTGTTGTACTGTGAGATGTCCTGGTGTTGTACTGTGAGATTGTCCTGGTGTTGTACTGTGAGATTGTCCTGGTGTTGTACTGTGAGATCTGTCCGGTGTTGTACTGTGAGATCTGTCCTGGTGTTGTACTGTGAGATTGTCCTGGTGTTGTACTGTAGATTGTCCTGGGTTGTACTGTGAGATTGTCCTGGTGTTTGTACTGTGAGATGTCCTGGTGTTTGTACTGTGAGATTGTCCTGGTGTTGTACTGTGAGATTGTCCTGGTGTTGTACTGTGAGATTGTCCTGGGTTTGTACTGTGAGATTGTCCTGGTGTTGTACTGTGAGACTGTCCTGGGTTGTACTGTGAGATTGTCCTGGTGTTGTACTGTGAGATTGTCCTGGTGTTGTACTGTGAGATTGTCTGGTGTTGTACTGTGAGATTGTCCTGGTGTTGTACGTGAGATTGTCCTGGTGTTGTACTGTGAGATTGTCCTGGTGTTGTACTGTGAGATTGTCCTGGTGTTGTACTGTGAGATTGTCCTGGTGTTGTACTGTGAGATTGTCCTGGTGTTGTACTGTGAGATTGTCCTGGTGTTGTACTGTGAGATTGTCCGGTGTTGTACGTGAGATTGTCCTGGTGTTGTACGTGAGATTGTCCTGGTGTTGTACTGTGAGATGTCCTGGTGTTGTACTGTGAGATCTGTCTGGTGTTGTACTGTGAGATGTCCTGGTGTTGTACTGTGAGATTGTCCTGGTGTTGTACTGTGAGATTGTCCTGGTGTTGTACGTGAGATTGTCCTGGTGTTGTACTGTGAGATTGTCCTGGTGTTGTACTGTGAGATTGTCCTGGTGTTGTACTGTGAGATTGTCCTGGTGTTGTACTGTGAGATTGTCCTGGTGTTGTACTGTGAGATTGTCCTGGTGTTGTACTGTGAGATTGTCCTGGTGTTGTACTGTGAGATTGTCCTGGTGTTGTATGTGAGATTGTCCTGGTGTTGTACTGTGAGATTGTCCTGGTGTTGTACTGTGAGATTGTCCTGGTGTTGTACGTGAGATTGTCCTGGGTGTTGTACTGTGAGATTGTCCTGGTGTGTACTGTGAACTGTCCTGGTGTTGTACGTGAGATTGTCCTGGTGTTGTACCTGATGAGATTGTCTTGGTGTTGTACTGTGAGATTGTCCTGGTTTGTACGTGAGACTGTCGGTGTTGTACTGTTGAGATTGTCCTGGTGTTGTACAGTGAGATCTGTCCTGGTGTTTATGTGACTGTCTGGTGACGTGAGATTGTCCTGGTGTTGTACTGTGAGATTGTCCTGGTGTTGTACTGTGAGATTGTCTGGTGTTGTACTGTGAGATTGTCCTGGTGTTGTACTGTGAGATTGTCCTGGTGTTGTACTGTGAGATTGTCCTGGTGTTGTACCGTGAGATTGTCCTGGTTGTACTGTGAGATGTCTGGTGTTGTACCTGAGATTGTCTGGTGTTGTACTGTGAGATTGTCTGGTGTTGTACGTGAGATGTCCTGGTGTTGTACTGTGAGATTGTCTGGTGTTGTGAGATTGCTGGTTGTACTGTGAGGGATTGTCCTGGGTGTTGTACTGTGAGATTGTCCTGGTGTTTGTACTGTGAGATTGTCCTGGTGTTGTACGTGAGATTGTCCCTGGTGTTGTACTGAGATTGTCTTGGTGTTGTACTGTGAGATTGTCCCTGGTGTTTGTACTGATGAGATTGTCCTGGTGTTGTACTGTGAGATTTGGTCTGTGTGTTGTACTGTGAGATTGTCCTGGTGTTGTACCGTGAGATTGTCCTGGTTTGTACCGTGAGTTTGGTGTTGTACTTGAGATGTCCTGGTGTTGTACCTGTGAGATTGTCCTGGTGTTGTACTGTGAGATTGTCCTGGTGTTGTACCATGAGATTGTCTGGTGTTGTACGTGAGATTGTCCTGGTTTGTACTGTGAGATTGTCCTGGTGTTGTACTGTGAGATTGTCCTGGTGTTGTACTGTGAGATTGTCCTGGTGTTGTACTGTGAGATTGTCCTGGTGTTGTACCATGAGATTGTCTTGGTGTTGTACTGTGAGATTGTCCTGGTGTTGTACTGTGAGATTGTCCTGGTGTTGTACTGTGAGATTGTCCTGGTGTTGTACCATGAGATTGTCCTGGTGTTTGTACTGTGAGATTGTCCTGGTGTGTAGTGTCCATGAGATTGTCCTGGTGTTGTACTGTGAGATTGTCCTGGTGTTGTACGTGAGATTGTCTTGGTGTTGTACTGTGAGATTGTCCTGGTGTTGTACTGAGATTGTCCTTGGTGTTGTACTGTGAGATTGTCCTGGTGTTGTCTGTGAGACTGTCCTGGTGTTTGTACTGTGAGATTGTCCTGGTGTTGTACTCGTGAGATTGTCTGGTGTTGTACTTGAGATGTCTGGTGTTTGTACTGTGAGATGTCCTGGTGTTGTACAGTGAGATTGTCCTGGTGTTGCCTGAATTGTCTGTGTTGTACTGTGAGATTGTCCTGGTGTTGTAACTGTGAGATGTCCTGGTGTTGTACTGTGAGATTGTCCTGGTGTTTGTACTGTGAGATTTCTGTGTTTACCATGAGATTGTTTTGGTGTTGCAGTGAGATGTCTTTGGTTGACTGTGGATTGTCCTGGTTGTACTGTGAGATTGTCCTGGTGTTGTACATGAGATTGTCTTGGTGTTGTACTGTGAGATTGTCCTGGTGTTGTACGTGAGATTGTCCTGGTGTTGTACTGTGAGATTGTCCTGGTGTTTGTACCTGTGAGATTGTCCTGGTGTTGTACATGAGATTGTCCTGGTGTTGTACTGTAGATTGTCTGGTGTTGTACCTGAGATGTTGGGTTGTACTGTGAGATTGTCCTGGTGTTGTACCTGAGATTGTCTGGTGTTGACTGTGAGATTGTCCTGGTGTTGTACGTGAGATTGTCCTGGTGTTGTACATGAGATTGTCTTGTGTTGTACTGTGGATGTCCTGGTGTTGTACTGTGAGATTGTCCTGGTGTTGACTGAATTGTCCTGGTGTTGTACTGTGAGATTGTCCTGGTGTTTGTACTGTGAGATTGTCCTGGTGTTGTACTGGACTGTCCTGGTGTTGTACTGAGATTGTCCTGGGTTGTATGTGAGATTGTTGGAGTTGAACTGTGTCCTGGTGTTGTACTGTGAGATTGTCCTGGTGTTGTACGTGAGACTGTCCTGGTGTTGTACTGTGAGATTGTCCTGGTGTTGTACTGTGAGATTGTCCTTGGTGTTGTACTGTGAGACTGTCCGGTGTTGTACTGTGAGATTGTCCTGGTGTTGTACTGTGAGATTGTCCTGGTGTTGTACTGTGAGATTGTCCTGGTGTTGTACTGTGAGATTGTCCTGGTGTTGTAACTGTGAGATTGTCCTGGTGTTGTACTGTGAATTGTCCGGGTTGTACTTGAGATTGTCCTGGTGTTGTACTGTGAGATTGTCCTGGTGTTGTACTGTGAGATTGTCCTGGTGTTGTACTGTGAGATGTCCTGGTGTTGTACTGTGAGATTGTCCTGGTGTTGTACGTGTGAGATTGTCCTGGTGTTGTACTGTGAGATTGTCCTGGTGTTGTACTGTGAGATTGTCCTGGTGTTTGTACTGTGAGATTGTCCTGGTGTGACGTGAGATTGTCCTGGTGTTGTATTGAATTGTCCTGGTGTTGTACTGTGAGATTGTCCTGGTGTTGTAATGTGAGATTGTCCTGGTGTTGTACCGTGAGATTGTCCTGGTGTTGAACTGTGTCCTGGTGTTGTATGGTGAGATTGTCCTGGTGTTGTACGGTGAGATTGTCCTGGTGTTGTACTGTGAGATTGTCCTGGTGTTGTACGGTGAGATTGTCCTGGTGTTGTACTGTGAGACTGTCCTGGTGTTGTATGGTGAGACTGTCCTGGTGTTGTACTGTGAGATTGTCCTGGTGTTGTACGTGAGATTGTCCTGGTGTTGTACAGTGAGATGTCCTGGTGTTGTACTGTGAGACTGTCCTGGTGTTGTACGTGAGGATTGTCCTGGTGTTGTACTGTGAGATTGTCCTGGTGTTGTACTGTGAGATTGTCCTGGTGTTGTACTGTGAGATTGTCCTGGTGTTGTACTGTGAGACTGTCCTGGTGTTGTACCATGAGATTGTCCTGGTGTTGTACTGTGAGATTGTCCTGGTGTTGTACTGTGAGATTGTCCTGGTGTTGTACTGTGAGACTGTCCTGGTGTTGTACTGTGAGATTTTCCTGGTGTTGTACCGTGAGATTGTCCTGGTGTTGTACCATGACATTGTCCTGGTGTTGTACTGTGAAATTGTCCTGGTGTTGTACTGTGAGATTGTCCTGGAGTTGTACTGTGAGACTGTCCTGGTTTTGTAGTGTGAGACTGTCCTGGTGTTGTAGTGTGAGACTGTCCTGGTGTTGTACTGTGAGATTGTCCTGGTGTTGTACTGTGAGATTGTCCTGGTGTTGTACTGTGAGATTGTCCTGGTGTTGTACTGTGAGATTGTCATGGTGTTGTACTGTGAGATTGTCCTGGTGTTGTACTGTGAGATTGTCCTGGTGTTGTACTGTGATAATTGTCCTGGTGTTGTACTGTGAGATTGTCCTGGTGTTGTACTGTGAGATTGTCCTGGTGTTGTACTGTGAGATTGTCCTGGTGTTGTACTGTGAGATTGTCCTGGTGTTGTACTGTGAGATTGTCCTGGTGTTGTACTGTGAGATTGTCCTGGTGTTGTACTGTGAGACTGTCCTGGTGTTGTACTGTGAGACTGTCCTGGTGTTGTACTGTGAGACTGTCCTGGTGTTGTACTGTGAGATTGTCCTGGTGTTGTACTGTGAGATTGTCCTGGTGTTGTACTGTGAGATTGTCCTGGTGTTGTACTGTGAGATTGTCCTGGTGTTGTACTGTGAGACTGTCCTGGTGTTGTACTGTGAGACTGTCCTGGTGTTGTACTGTGAGACTGTCCTGGTGTTGTACTGTGAGACTGTCCTGGTGTTGTACTGTGAGATTGTCCTGGTGTTGTACTGTGAGACTGTCCTGGTGTTGTACTGTGAGATCTGTCCTGGTGTTGTACTGTGAGACTGTCCTGGTGTTGTACTGTGAGATTGTCCTGGTGTTGTACTGTGAGACTGTCCTGGTGTTGTACTGTGAGACTGTCCTGGTGTTGTACTGTGAGACTGTCCTGGTGTTGTACTGTGAGACTGTCCTGGTATTGTACTGTGAGATTGTCCTGGTGTTGTACTGTGAGATTGTCCTGGTGTTGTACTGTGAGATTGTCCTGGTGTTGTACTGTGAGATTGTCCTGGTGTTGTACTGTGAGATTGTCCTGGTGTTGTACTGTGAGATTATCCTGGTGTTGTACTGTGAGATTGTCCTGGTGTTGTACTGAGATTGTCCTGGTGTTGTACTGTGAGATTGTCCTGGTGTTGTACTGTGAGATTGTCCTGGTGTTGTACTGTGAGATTGTCCTGGTGTTGTACTGTGAGACTGTCCTGGTGTTGTACTGTGAGATTGTCCTGGTGTTGTACTGAGATTGTCCTGGTGTTGTACTGTGAGATTGTCCTGGTGTTGTACTGTGAGATTGTCCTGGTGTTGTACTGTGAGATTGTCCTGGTGTTGTACTGTGAGATTGTCCTGGTGTTGTACTGTGAGATTGTCCTGGTGTTGTACTGTGAGACTGTCCTGGTGTTGTACTGTGAGATTGTCCTGGTGTTGTACTGAGATTGTCCTGTGTTTGTACTGTGAGATTGTCCTGGTGTTGTACTGTGAGATTGTCCTGGTGTTGTACTGTGAGATTGTCCTGGTGTTGTACTGTGAGATTGTCCTGGTGTTGTACTGTGAGATTGTCCTGGTGTTGTACTGTGAGACTGTCCTGGTGTTGTACTGTGAGATTGTCCTGGTGTTGTACTGAGATTGTCCTGGTGTTGTACTGTGAGATTGTCCTGGTGTTGTACTGTGAGATTGTCCTGGTGTTGTACTGTGAGATTGTCCTGGTGTTGTACTGTGAGATTGTCCTGGTGTTGTACTGTGAGATTGTCCTGGTGTTGTACTGTGAGACTGTCCTGGTGTTGTACTGTGAGATTGTCCTGGTGTTGTACTGAGAATTGTCCTGGTGTTTGTACTGTGAGATTGTCCTGGTGTTGTACTGTGAGATTGTCCTGTGTTGTACTGTGAGATTGTCCTGGTGTTGTACTGTGAGATTGTCCTGGTGTTGTACTGTGAGATTGTCCTGGTGTTGTATGTTGTGGATGTTACCAATCAGATGTACATTTCTGGCGATGTTGTTCAGATGGAATAATAACTTGATAAGGGTGATTCACTGTTCACTGAGACCTGGTATACAAGACCTATGCTCGATAATTTCCTGTGTTGGGTTAGGTTAGGTAAGGTAAGGTAAGGTTAGGCTGGGTTAAGTTAGGTTGGGTTAAATTAGGTTAGGTAAGGTTAGGTAAGGTTAGGTAAGGTTAGGTTAGGTTAGGTTAGGTTAGGTTAGGTTAGGTTAGGTGAGGTGAGGTTAGGTTAGGTTAGGTTAGGTGAGGTTAGGTGAGGTTAGGTTAGGTTAGGTTAGGTTAGGTTAGGTTAGGTTAGGTTAGGTAAGGTAAGGTAAGGTAAGGTAAGGTAAGGTAAGGTAAGGTAAGGTAAGGTAAGGTAAGGTTAAGTTGGGTTAAGTTATATAAGGTTAGGTTAGGTTTGTCAGGAAACAGGACAAGTGTTTCCTGATGCGAGTCTTAGTTATATAATAACTTACCACTGGAGCTTTTGGTCATCTGACTGAGGCCTTCTGCTGGCTTACCCCCCCCCCCCCCATGGTTATTATTATAACCATAGTTTTTCCTGCGTGTGCAGAACACCGACATATGAGAAAGAGCGAGAGTAGAAAACATAAGCCAAGGCTGAGTGTGGGCGGTGTTAGTGGCACACGTAAGGTATGGCACATATGCCACATGCCCTGGGAGCCACTTGAAGGTGGCGCCACTCACCAGTTTCCATTAAAGTCAGTCAAGCCGTCCTCAGAGAGTGAAGAGAGAATTGTCCTCAGATGAAAGATCTGTCTTTGATTATCATGGATGAGAAGCCATGATGGCTGAAGAGAAGTGAACAAACTTAATTTGAGGAATATCACAGAACAATCAGCAACAGTGACAGCAAGGAAGGTGTACAATATCACAGAACAATCAGCAACAATGAGAGCAAGGAAGGTGTACAATATCACAGAACAATTATCAACAGTGAGAGCAAGGAAGGTGTACAATATCACAGAACAATTATCAACAGTGAGAGCAAGGAAGGTGTAACAATATCACAGAACAATTATCACAGTGAGAGCAAGGAAGGTGTACAATATCACAGAACAATTATCAACAGTGAAGCAAGGAAGGTGTACAATATCACAGAACAATTATCAACAGTGAGAGCAAGGAAGGTGTACAATATCACAGAACAATTATCAACAGTGAGAGCAAGGAAGGTGTACAATATCACAGAACAATTATCAACAGTGAGAGCAAGGAAGGTGTACAATATCACAGAACAATTATCAACAGTGAGAGCAAGGAAGGTGTACAATATCACAGAACAATATCAACAGTGAGAGCAAGGAAGGTGTACAATATCACAGAACAATTATCAACAGTGAGAGCAAGGAAGGTGTACAATATCACAGAACAATCAGCAACAGTGAGAGCAAGGAAGGTGTACAATATCACAGAACAATCAGCAACAGTGACAGCAAGGAAGGTGTACAATATCACAGAACAATCAGCAACAGTGAGAGCAAGGAAGGTGTACAATATCACAGAACAATCAGCAACAGTGAGAGCAAGGAAGGTGTACAATATCACAGAACAATCAGCAACAGTGACAGCAAGGAAGGTGTACAATATCACAGAACAATCAGCAACAGTGACAGCAAGGAAGGTGTACAATATCACAGAACAATCAGCAACAGTGAGAGCAAGGAAGGTGTACAATATCACAGAACAATCAGCAACAGTGACAGCAAGGAAGGTGTACAATATCACAGAACAATCAGCAACAGTGAGAGCAAGGAAGGTGTACAATATCACAGAACAATCAGCAACAGTGAGAGCAAGGAAGGTGTACAATATCACAGAACAATCAGCAACAGTGAGAGCAAGGAAGGTGTACAATATCACAGAACAATCAGCAACAGTGACAGCAAGGAAGGTGTACAATATCACAGAACAATCAGCAACAGTGACAGCAAGGAAGGTGTACAATATCACAGAACAATCAGCAACAGTGACAGCAAGGAAGGTGTACAATATCACAGAACAATCAGCAACAGTGACAGCAAGGAAGGTGTACAATATCACAGAACAATCAGCAACAGTGACAGCAAGGAAGGTGTACAATATCACAGAACAATCAGCAACAGTGACAGCAAGGAAGGTGTACAATATCACAGAACAATCAGCAACAGTGACAGCAAGGAAGGTGTACAATATCACAGAACAATCAGCAACAGTGACAGCAAGGAAGGTGTACAATATCACAGAACAATCAGCAACAGTGACAGCAAGGAAGGTGTACAATATCACAGAACAATCAGCAACAGTGACAGCAAGGAAGGTGTACAATATCACAGAACAATCAGCAACAGTGACAGCAAGGAAGGTGCACAATATCACAGAACAATCAGCAACAGTGAGAGTAAGGAAGGTGCACCTGCAATATTTATGTAGTGCCACAATATTTATGTAGTGCCACAATATTTATGTAGTGCCACAATATTTATGTAGTGCCACAATATTTATGTAGTGCCACAATATTTATGTAGTGCCACAATATTTATGTAGTGCCACAATATTTATGTAGTGCCACAATATTTATCTAGTGCCACAACATTTATCTAGTGCCACAATGTGTTAGTTAAAACATTAACAAGCTTGACTTGTATTTTTGACCTGATATTATGATAGAGTTCTCTAAATAAACTTGGTGTCAGATGTCTGGACAGGGCACAATTCCAGTGCTTGCCATGGGCTCTATTTTCCCTATGTATGCCCCTGTGTGCAGTGCAAGCACTGCCTGCCAGTGATACCAAGACACTACAGTGATGTGACAAACAGGACATAACACTGCTGTCAACCATCCACATAAACAAGATGGTAGAAACAGACATGAAGAGGGACACCAGTGAACCCATGTTAAGCCAGCTGCTGACATCAACTATACCAAAAATATGCAACTAGTCGACAGGAGTGATATGCAAATAGGGTTCATTGACTGGATGTGTAGGAGTTGCAAGTGGTATATGACACTATTCTACCACCTTGTAGACATTGCAATGCTCAATATCGGCAATATGTGCCAGATCAAGACCACAGAACGACTTCCACGTTACTTCATCCTAATGTCATAAAACAGATGGTAAGGTGGCACTATGTACCACCTGTGACCTGCCCCTGAACAATGACCTGCCCCTCAACAGTGACCTGCCCCTCAACAGCAACCTGCCCCTCAACAGCAACCTGCCCCTCAACAGTGACCTGCCCCTCAACAGCAACCTGCCCCTCAACAGTGACATGTCACTCTCCAGTGACCAGAAGGACAAGGACCTGATTAGTTGCAGCCTAACAGTTACTTCCTGACACAACTATCCTTCACCAGCATACAGCATTGTCCTCAAGACCACTGGTTGTCTTCAAGACCACTGGTTGTCTTCAAGACCACTGGTTGTCTTCAAGACCACTGGTTGTCTTCAAGACCACTGGTTGTCTTCAAGACCACTGGTTGTCTTCAAGATTCCTGGTTGTCTTCAAGATTCCTGGTTGTCTTCAAGACCACTGGTTGTCTTCAAGACCACTGGTTGTCCTCAAGATTCCTGGTTGTCTTCAAGACCACTGATTGTCTTCAAGACCACTGGTTGTCTTCAAGACCACTGGTTGTCTTCAAGATTCCTGGTTGTCTTCAAGACCACTGGTTGTCTTCAAGACCACTGGTTGTCTTCAAGACCACTGGTTGTCTTCAAGACCACTGGTTGTCTTCAAGACCCCTGGTTGTTTTCAAGAGAGAGCTGGACAGGCGCCTAAAGTCAGTACTTGATCAGTTGGGTTGTGGTTTGTACGCTGGACTACGTGTGGCCACCAGTAACAGCCTGGTTGATCATGTCCTGATCCACCACCAGGACTGGTCATGGACTCAGCTGCAGGGCACTGACCCTCAAAATACCCTCCAGGTATACCTAGGAAAAAGTATGTCCAACAATGTTGTGTGTAAACATCACAAGGTGACCACAACAATGTTGTGTGTAAACATCACAAGGTGACCACAACAATGTTGTGTGTAAACATCACAAGGTGACCACAACAATGTTGTGTGTAAACATCACAAGGTGACCACAACAATGTTGTGTGTATCCATCACAAGGTGACCACAACAATGAGAGGTCATACTATATATGTGTCAGCACTGACACTGTCAGCAGTGTACAGTGACACTGACACTGTGTTAGCAGTGCAGAGTGATACACTGACACTGGGTCAGCAGTGCAGAGTGACACACTGACAGGGCTGCAAGGACCATCATACACACTCCAGCACTTCTAAAAACACTGTCACAACCTGTAAATAATTTTTACGTAACTGTAGACAACAGTTCTAGGTAGTAGGTTGGTAGACAACCACCCAGGGAGGTACTACCGTCCTGTGGTAGTAGGTTGGTAGACAACCACCCAGGGAGGTACTACCATCCTGTGGTAGTAGGTTGGTAGACAACAACCACCCAGGGAGGTACTACCATCCTGTGGTAGTAGGTTGGTAGACAGCAGCCACCCAAGGAGGTACTACCGTCCTGTGGTAGTAGGTTGGTAGACAGCAACCACCCAAGGAGGTACTACCGTCCTGTGGTAGTAGGTTGGTAGACAGCAACCACCCAAGGAGGTACTACCGTCCTGTGGTAGTAGGTTGGTAGACAGCAACCACCCAGGGAGGTACTACCGTCCTGTGGTAGTAGGTTGGTAGACAACAACCACCCAGGGAGGTACTACCGTCCTGTGGTAGTAGGTTGGTAGACAGCAACCACCCAGGGAGGTACTACCATCCTGTGGTAGTAGGTTGGTAGACAGCAACCACCCAGGGAGGTACTACCATCCTGTGGTAGTAGGTTGGTAGACAGCAACCACCCAGGGAGGTACTACCATCCTGTGGTAGTAGGTTGGTAGACAGCAACCACCCAGGGAGGTACTAACATCCTGTGGTAGTAGGTTGGTAGACAACCACCCAGGGAGGTACTACCATCCTGTGGTAGTAGGTTGGTAGACAACAACCACCCAGGGAGGTACTACCATCCTGTGGTAGTAGGTTGGTAGACAACCACCCAGGGAGGTACTACCATCCTGTGGTAGTAGGTTGGTAGACAGCAGCCACCCAAGGAGGTACTACCGTCCTGTGGTAGTAGGTTGGTAGACAGCAACCACCCAAGGAGGTACTACCGTCCTGTGGTAGTAGGTTGGTAGACAGCAACCACCCAAGGAGGTACTACCGTCCTGTGGTAGTAGGTTGGTAGACAGCAACCACCCAGGGAGGTACTACCGTCCTGTGGTAGTAGGTTGGTAGACAACAACCACCCAGGGAGGTACTACCGTCCTGTGGTAGTAGGTTGGTAGACAGCAACCACCAGGGAGGTACTACCATCCTGTGGTAGTAGGTTGGTAGACAGCAACCACCCAGGGAGGTACTACCATCCTGTGGTAGTAGGTTGGTAGACAGCAACCACCCAGGGAGGTACTACCATCCTGTGGTAGTAGGTTGGTAGACAGCAACCACCCAGGGAGGTACTACCATCCTGTGGTAGTAGGTTGGTAGACAGCAACCACCCAGGGAGGTACTACCATCCTGTGGTAGTAGGTTGGTAGACAGCAACCACCCAGGGAGGTACTACCATCCTGTGGTAGTAGGTTGGTAGACAGCAACCACCCAGGGAGGCACTACCATCCTGTGGTAGTAGGTTGGTAGACAGCAACCACCCAGGGAGGTACTACCATCCTGTGGTAGTAGGTTGGTAGACAGCAACCACCCAGGGAGGTACTACCATCCTGTGGTAGTAGGTTGGTAGACAGCAACCACCCAGGGAGGTACTACCATCCTGTGGTAGTAGGTTGGTAGACAGCAACCACCGAGGGAGGTACTACCGTCCTGTGGTAGTAGGTTGGTAGACAGCAACCACCCAGGGAGGTACTACCATCCTGTGGTAGTACGTTGGTAGATAGCAACCACCCAGGGAGGTACTACCATCCTGTGGTAGTAGGTTGGTAGACAGCAGCCACCCAGGGAGGTACAACCATCCTGTGGTAGTAGGTTGGTAGACAGCAGCCACCCAAGGAGGTACTACCGTCCTGTGGTAGTAGGTTGGTAAACAGCAACCACCCAGGGAGGTACTACCATCCTGTGGTAGTAGGTTGGTAGACAGCAACCACCCAGGGAGGTACTACCATCCTGTGGTAGTATGTTTGGTAGACAGCAACCACCCAGGAGGGTACTACCATCCTTGGTAGTAGGTTGGTAGACAGCAACCACCCAGGGAGGTACTACCATCCTGTGGTAGTAGGTTGGTAGACAGCAACCACCCAGGGAGGTACTACCATCCTGTGGTAGTAGGTTGGTAGACAGCAACCACCGAGGGAGGTACTTACCATCCTGTGGTAGTAGGTTGGTAGACAGCAACCACCGAGGGAGGTACTACTGTCCTGTGGTAGTAGGTTGGTAGACAGCAACCACCCAGGGAGGTACTACCATCCTGTGGTAGTAGGTTGGTAGACAGCAACCACCCAGGGAGGTACTACCATCCTGTGGTAGTAGGTTGGTAGACAGCAACCACCGAGGGAGGTACTACTGTCCCGTGGTAGTAGGTTGGTAGACAGCAACCACCCAGGGAGGTACTACCATCCTGTGGTAGTAGGTTGGTAGACAGCAATCACCCAGGGAGATACTACCATCCTGTGGTAGTAGGTTGGTAGACAGCAACCACCGAGGGAGGTACTACTGTCATGTGGTAGTAGGTTGGTAGACAGCAACCACCCAGGGAGGTACTACCATCCTGTGGTAGTAGGCTGGTAGACAGCAACCACCCAGGGAGGTACTACCATCCTGTGGTAGTAGATTGGTAGACAGCAACCACCCAGGGAGGTACTACCATCCTGTGGTAGTAGGTTGGTAGACAGCAACCACCGAGGAGGTTTCCATCCTGTGGTAGTAGGTTGGTAGACAGCAACCACCGAGGGAGGTACTACTGTCCTGTGGTAGTAGGTTGGTAGACAGCAACCACCCAGGGAGGTACTACCATCCTGTGGTAGTAGGTTGGTAGACAGCAACCACCCAGGGAGATACTACAATCCTGTGGTAGTAGCTTGGTAGACAGCAACCACCCAGGGAGGTACTGCCATCCTGTGGTAGTAGGTTGGTAGACAGCAACCACCCAGGGAGGCACTACCATCCTGTGGTAGTAGGTTGGTAGACAGCAACCACCCAGGAAGGTACTACCATCCTGTGGTAGTAGGTTGGTAGACAGCAACCACCCAGGGAGGTACTACCATCCTGTGGTAGTAAGTTGGTAGACAGCAACCACCCAGGGAGGTATTACCATCCTGTGGTAGTAGGTTGGTAGACAGCAACCACCAAGGGAGGTACTACCATCCTGTGGTAGTAGGCTGGTAGAAAACAACCACCCAGGGAGGTACTACCATCCTGTGGTAGTAGGCTGGTAGACAACCACCCAGGGAGGTACTACCATCCTGTGGTAGTAGGCTGGTAGACAACAACCACCCAGGGAGGTACTACCATCCTGTGGTAGTAGGTTGGTAGACAACCACCCAGGGAGGTACTACCATCCTGTGGTAGTAGGCTGGTAGACAACCACCCAGGGAGGTACTACCATCCTGTGGTAGTAGGCTGGTAGACAACAACCACCCAGGGAGGTACTACCATCTTGTGGTAGTAGGTTGGTAGACAACCACACAGGGAGGTACTACCATCCTGTGGTAGTAGGTTGGTAGACAACAACCACTCAGGGAGGTACTACCGTCCTGTGGTAGTAGGTTGGTAGACAACAACCACCCAGGGAGGTACTACCATCCTGTGGTAGTAGGTTGGTAGACAACAACCACACAGGGAGGTACTACCGTCCTGTGGTAGTAGGTTGGTAGACAACAACCACCCAGGGAGGTACTACCGTCCTGCCAAGTGAGTGTAAAATGGAAGCCTGTAATTGTTCACATGATGGTGGGACTTCTGGTCTTTTGTTCCGTCTCATAAACATGCAAGATTTGAGGTAAGTCTTGCTACTTCTACTTACACTTAGGTCACACTACACATACATGTACAAGCATATATATATACACACCTCTCTGGGTATTCTTCTATTTTTCTTTCTAGTTCTTGTTCTTGTTTATTTCCTCTTATCTCCATGGGGAAGTGGAACAGAATTCTTCCTCCGTAAGCCATGCGTGTTGTAAGAGGCGACTAAAATGCCGGGAGCAAGGGGATAGTAACCTCTTCTCCTGTATATATTACTAAATGTAAAAGAAGGAACTTTTGTTCTTTTTGGGCCACCCTGAGTTCAAAGAAAGAAGACAACAGTGTGTCGACATGTGAACATGTCTACCAGTGTGTAAATGAATGAATATGAGAGAGTGTGTGTGCGTGCGTGCGTGTGTGTGTGTGTGTACTCACCTATTTGTGGTTGCAGGGGTCGATTCATAGCTCCTGGCCCCGCCTCTTCGCTGATTGCTACTAGGTCCTCTCTCTCCCTGCCCCATGAGCTTTATCATACCTCGCCTTAAAACTATGTATGGTTCCCGCCTCCACTACGTCACTTTCTAGGCTATTCCATGGCCTGACTACTCTATGATAGAAGAAATACTTCCTAACATCCCTTTGATTCATCTGAGTCTTCAACTTCCAATTGTGACCTCTTGTTTCTGTGTCCCTTCTCTGGAACATCCCGTCTTTGTCCACCTTGTCTATTCCACGCAGTATTTTATATGTCATTATCATGTCTCCCCTGACCCTCCTGTCCTCCAGTGTCGTCAGGCCGATTTCCCTCCTTTCTTCGTAGGACAATCCCCGTAGCTCTGGGACTAGTCTTGTTGCAAACCTTTGCACTTTCTCTAATTTCTTGACGTGCTTGACTAGGTGTGGATTCCAAACTGGTGCTGCATACTCCAGTATGGGCCTGACGTAGATGGTATACAGAGTCTTAAATGAATCCTTACTGAGGTATCGGAACGCTATCCGTAGGTTTGCCAGGCGCCCGTATGCTGCAGCAGTTATCTGATTGATGTGCGCCTCAGAAGATATGTTCGGTGTTATACTCACCCCCAGATCTTTTTCCTTGAGTGAGGTTTGCAGTCTTTGGCCATCTAAACTATATTGTGTCTGTGGTCTTCTTTGCCCTTCCCCAATCTTCATGACTTTGCATTTGGCAGGGTTAAACTCAAGGAGCCAGTTGCTGGACCAGGCTTGTAGCCTGTCCAGGTCTCTTTGTAGTTCTGCCTGATCCTCATCCGATTTGATTCTTCTCATTAACTTCACATCATCTGCAAACAAGGACACTTCTGAGTCTATCCCTTCCGTTATGTCGTTCACATATACCAAGAACAACACAGGTCCTAGGACTGACCCCTGTGGAACCCCGCTTGTCACAAGCTCCCACTCTGACACCTCGTCACGTACCATGACTCATTGTTGCCTCCCTGTCAGGTATTCTCTGATCCATTGCAGTGCCTTTCCTGTTATGTGTGCCTGATCCTCTAGCTTTTGCAGTAACCTCTTGTGAGGAACTGTGTCGAAGGCCTTCTTGCAGTCCAAAAAAATGCAGTCGATCCACCCCTCTCTCTCGTCTTACTTCTGTCACCTTGTCATAAAACTCTAGTAGGTTTGTGACACAGGATTTTCCTTCCCTGAAACCGTGCTGGTTGTCAATTATACACTTGTTTTTTTCCAGGTGCCCCACCACTCTTCTCCTGATGATCTTCTCCATGACCTTGCATACTATACACGTTAGTGATACAGGTCTGTAGTTTAGTGCCTCATGTCTGTCTCCCTGTGTGTGTGTGTGCGTGTGCATGTGCATGTGCATGTGCGTGTGCATGTGCGTGTGTGCGTGTGTGCGCGTGTGTGCGCGTGTGTGTGCGTGTGTGCGTGTGTGTGTGTGTGTGTGTGTGTGTGTGTGTGTGTGTGTGTGTGTGTGTGTGTGTGTGTGTGTGTGTGTGTGTGTGTGTGTGTGTGTGTGTGTGTGTGCGCGCGCGTGTGTGTGTGTGACCTAGAGAGGTGGACATGTGACATATCCACCACCAACTTTGCTGTCTCACATCGCCCTAAGTACTGACCTTAAACTAACTTAAAATACTTACAAAATTAGTACCTTTATGTAGAAAAATATTTTCAGTTTTGGATACGAAGGAGATGTGTAGTTGTGGCAGCGACATGATCAATGTCGCAATAGTTGAAGGGTCGACGCATCGCTAAAGTTGAAGCGGAAGGTTTCCTTACGCTCACGGACAATTCCGTGTTTGTCAGATTCAGAATTATCTACAATCTGTCTGCTGGAGGAATCGTCCGGTACAGTTGCTGCAGTCCACCGGATATGTCCACTTCCAGATTTAGCAGACTAAGTCTGCTAAATACCCAACTGTCCGCTATTGTCACCTTCAAGAACAATAATTACTCATTGTTCTGCTGCCTTAGAGAACAATTTCTTGACATTCTGCTTAAATGGTCCCTCCCCCTCCCCCCCACTAGTGCATTAAATCGAAGGTTCACTGTAGCAAATAAACTCTGGGTTGGAGGAACCCCAGAAAGTCTTACCCCATTTCCTCTCAAAATTAAATTCAAAATAGCCAAGAGTAATTTAGAGATGTGGTCAGAACATTTGACAGGTGATTAGTATTATTACTGTTATTGCTATTATTATTATTAATATTACTAGGCTACTTAAACTAAAGAGGACCTCAACTAGGCATGTACTGACATGTGTGGGTGTATGTATATATATAAATATATATGTATAATATATTTTACTATATATATATAATTATACATATATATATATAAATATATTATAATATTATATATATATATATTTTATATATATATATATATTATATATATATATATATATATATATATATATATATATATATAAATATATATATATATAAAATATATATATATAATATATATATATATATATATATATATATATATATATTATATATATATATATATATTGTGTGTGTGTGTGGGTGTCGTGCCGAATATGTAAAACTGGTAAATTTAGAAAAGAACTCATTTAAAATTAAGTCCTTTCTGAAATTTTCTTATACGTTAAAAGATATATTTTTTTCATTAATGGGTTTAAAGTAAAAAATTTTTAATTTTTGCACCAAAAGAATCTTAGAAAACTTACCTAACCCTTTTCATAACAAGAACAATTTATTTAGCCTAACCCAACTAAAAAATATTTTAAATAGTTTACAATAATTTAGTACTAAACAAACACAATCAAATATATTTTTCTTCGTTAGGTTCAGAATGATTTTTGGCGAAATTATTGCATACACAAATTTCTAATTGTCCTATATGGCAAAGACGAGCGTTGCTATTTAAGCCAAGATCGCAAGTTCTGCCTATTCGGCACGACATATATATATATATAACATGTATATATATACATGTATAAAATATATTATATATATATAATATTATATATATATAAATATATATATATATATATATATATATATTTTATATATATACTATATATTATGTAAATATATAATATACGTATATTACTCACTCTATAACAGCACTTCAACTCCCTAAAAGTTACTGTCTCCACCAACTCCAGTAAATGTTTAGAATTCAGATAAACCATGATAATGTACTCCTTCAGAGTACAGTCACTGTACTTCCCACCTCCAGGATTGTAACATCCTCACTCATCCTTCAGAGAACAGTCACTGTACTTCCCACCTCCAGGATTGTAACATCCTCACTCATCCTTCAGAGTACAGTCACTGTACTTCTCACCTCCAGGATTGTAACATCCTCACTCATCCTTCAGAGTACAGTTACTGTACTTACCACCTCCAGGATTGTAACATCCTCACTCATCCTTCAGAGTACAGTCACTGTACTTACCACCTCCAGGATTGTAACATCCTCACTCATCCTTCAGAGTACAGTTACTGTACTTCCCACCTCCAGGATTGTAACATCCTCACTCATCCTTCAGAGTACAGTCACTGTACTTACCACCTCCAGGATTGTAACATCCTCACTCATCCTTCAGAGTACAGTCACTGTACTTACCACCTCCAGGATTGTAACATCCTCACTCATCCTTCAGAGTACAGTCACTGTACTTACCACCTCCAGGATTGTAACATCCTCACTCATCCTTCAGAGTACAGTCACTGTACTTCCCACCTCCAGGATTGTAACATCCTCACTCATCCTTCAGAGTACAGTCACTGTACTTCCCACCTCCAGGATTGTAACATCCTCACTCATCCTTCAGAGTACAGTCACTGTACTTCCCACCTCCAGGATTGTAACATCCTCACTCATCCTTCAGAGTACAGTCACTGTACTTCCCACCTCCAGGATTGTAACATCCTCACTCATCCTTCAGAGTACAGTCACTGTACTTACCACCTCCAGGATTGTAACATCCTCACTCATCCTTCAGAGTACAGTCACTGTACTTACCACCTCCAGGATTGTAACATCCTCACTCATCCTTCAGAGTACAGTCACTGTACTTACCACCTCCAGGATTGTAACATCCTCACTCATCCTTCAGTTCCTATGTTGAGTCACTGAAGAAATCTGGGAAATTAGTTTCCATGTGATGACTTTTTGATGCCCCGTTTTGAATTACGTTCAGATCTACAACGGTAATGTCTAGTGTAGCAGCGCTACAAGCTAGTGTTGCACTCTGCACTGTTCCTTTCACCTGCACTCACATGCAGTGGGTCAGGAGCTGACATTCAACCTTTTCTAATATTTTCAATTAAATTTTTTAAAAATTCTAACCTAGTTTTAGAAGGTAAAAATGTTTCACTCTGTGGTGAGTGAAACTCACTATATATGTTTCACTCTGTGGTGAGTGAAACTCACTATATATGTTTCACTCTGTGTGGTGAGTGAAACTCACTATATATGTTTCACTCTGTGTGGTGAGTGAAACTCACTATATATGTTTCACTCTGTGTGGTGAGTGAAACTCACTATATATGTTTCACTCTGTGGTGAGTGAAACTCTCTATATATGTTTCACTCTGTGGTGAGTGAAACTCACTATATATGTTTCACTCTGTGGTGAGTGAAACTCACTATATATGTTTCACTCTGTGGTGAGTGAAACTCACTATATATGTTTCACTCCGTGGTGAGTGAAACTCACTATATATGTTTCACTCTGTGGTGAGTGAAACTCACTATATATGTTTCACTGTGGTGAGTGAAACTCGCTATGTTTCACTCTGTGGTGAGTGAAACTCACTATATATGTTTCACTTTGTGTGGTGAGTGAAACTCACTATATATGTTTCACTTTGTGTGGTGAGTGAAACTCACTATATATGTTTCACTCTGTGTGGTGAGTGAAACTCACTATATGTTTCACTTTGTGTGGTGAGTGAAACTCACTATATATGTTTCACTTTGTGTGGTGAGTGAAACTCACTATATATGTTTCACTTTGTGTGGTGAGTGAAACTCACTATATATGTTTCACTCTGTGTGGTGAGTGAAACTCACTATATGTTTCACTTTGTGTGGTGAGTGAAACTCACTATATATGTTTCACTGTGGTGAGTGAAACTCGCTATGTTTCACTCTGTGGTGAGTGAAACTCACTATATATGTTTCACTTTGTGTGGTGAGTGAAACTCACTATATATGTTTCACTTTGTGTGGTGAGTGAAACTCACTATATATGTTTCACTTTGTGTGGTGAGTGAAACTCACTATATATGTTTCACTAACTATACTAAGAAGTTAATATTAAAGAAACTATTAGTTAAAGCACTAAGAGATGAGTTTAATATTAATTTTAACTTAACAAAGACTGGTTAAATTTTGACACAAAAGGGATCACTGCTATAAAAAATGGCAGGAAGTATTAGATACCTCACTCTAGCATCACTCTAGTGTCAGCACATCACTCTAGCATCACTCTAGCGTCAGCGCATCACTCTAGCGTCAGCGCATCACTCTAGCATCAGCACATCAATGCCGTCAGCTGCCTAAAGTCATCAAAAATGTAGGAGAGGGTTTGGCCGAAGTCTTTAAGTCGTCACCCCTTGCCGAAGCTCAGTTATTGTACTACGCAACAAGTGCACATTTCTAATTTAATACGGTACTTGTCGAGCGGCGTGGTGCCGGCGTCGAGGGCTGGGTAGGGCTCGGCACTGCTGGGTACAATGGCGTTGAGGGCCAGGTAGGGCTCAGCACTGCTGGGTACAGTGGCATCAGTGGCTGAACAGGGTTCACCAGTGCTGGATATGGCATCAGTGGCTGGGCAGGGTTCCGCATCGAAGCAAATTGGTTGTTTTGATGGCGGAAAGGATTTGAACTTTGCAGCAGATCTGCGAGGGGGCCGTGGTCTAGCCCCCATGCTGGAGAGAGCTGAGTCAAAGAGAGGGCTGGGAATGTAGGAGTCATGCCTGGACCCATCCAGTGTGTTGTCTACTGAATGAGAATCAGAATTAGGTGTGTGAGTTTGACAGGTGTTTCCTGTCAAGTCATTTGTCTGCTGTGATCCCTGAGGCAAGTTTGCCAACATTTTTGACTTGTTCTTGTTGCCTAAGGTTGCTTGTAGTTGCTTGAGCTCAGATCTGGAGGCAGAGTTGAGCAGCAAGCGTGGGATTGATCCATTGGACTTGCACTTACTTTTAGCCTTAGATATAGATTTAGTTCTTAGATGTGCAGTTAGGGAAGTCAGAGTGATGCCAATCTTGCCATCTGCCGATGAGTAAGAGCGAATTTCTTCCTTGCACTTGGTGCTTGAAGATGACCGTGCCAAGATATGACAACTTTGACACGATGCTCTGGTATCAGTCTCACTGAGGAAGCCAGACTGTGATCCCTGGGCAGAATGTGACCTTAATTCTAATGCCAGGTCAGCTATGGGGGACGACTGTCCTTGCAAGTACGGTCGGAGACACGAGAGCTCAATTGAGTACTCAGAGTCCTGGGAAGGTGAGCTACATGTTGCTCTCTGTACCTCACTCTCTGCTCCTGAGAGCAATGAGCGCAAGAACGCTAGTTGGGCCTCATAGTGCTCCTGGACTTCTGTCAGTCTAGACTGATAGTCGGCGTGGAGGACATCCAAATAAGACCCTTCTGTACCCTCATTTATTTTAGTGATGCTTAACTTGAGGTCGTCAACTTGAGCCCTCAGAGCAGCTCTCATTAGTGTCATCTCATCGAGGCTGCACTCCAGCTCCTCGATCACCTTTGCCTTATTGTCGATGTCACCCTGAAGAACATCAAGCTGAGCCTCGTATGACTTGATGTCGGCAGCCTGGGTGGCCAACCGGCCCTCGTACTCATCAATCTTGGAGACCAACACTCGGCCAAATTCAGCCTTCTCTTCCAGCAACCTGGCCTCATGCTTGCTGGCCAAGCTACTGAGTTGCTCCTGGTACTCTGCAATTATCAGACCAATCTTGTCTTCATACTCTAGCGCCACTTGCTCTTTCCGCTCCTGGATCACGCCAACTTCTTCGTTCAATTCTTTACGCAGAGCCTTGAGCTGCATCATGTGGTCATCTTTTTCTTCTTTAAGCTTAAGAGCATAAACATCTTCTTGTTCTTCCAAAGCTATTTGTGCTTTCTCAAGCAAAGTTTCCAGCTTCTCAAGCTTAGCTGTCAGTTCCTCAATGGTCTTGGTCTTGTGATGATCCTCACTGATCCGGGACACTGTCTCTCCTCCGATGATTTCTTTAAGACCTTTGATCTCCTCCTTGAGACTTGCCTTTTCCTTGGCCAAGTTGACAACCAGATCTTCACATACTGCAACTTTCTTTTCGCTTTCTAAAAGACTGGCAGAGTGAGCATCGCAGGAGGAACGTAAGTTAGCAAGTTCCTTCTCCAGACTGCCTTTCTCAGATTCCAAGTTCAGTATTAATTGTTCCAGGTCACTCACCATTTGGGTTTGCATCTCCAGTGCCATTATTTGCTCCTCTTCAAAGCCATTTTTCAATAGTCGTTTCTCTTCTTCAATTTGCAATTTCTCTTTTTCCAATGATTCAACGTTGTGTTGAAGAGTTATAACATGGGACTGAAGGCTGTCTCTTTCTTGTTCTAAAGTTATTTCTCGTTGTGACGAACTCACACTGAACTTAATCGTTTGAAGTTGGTCGTTGAGGGCTGCTTTCTCTTGGTACAAATCTTCAATGTGTTTGTGCAGCTTGCCGAGCTGAGCTGCGTTGCTTACTCTAAGGTCCTCTACTTTATATCTATGAAGCTTAACTAACTCTGCTACCCTACTCATATGGTTCCTCTCTACTAGAGAAACCTTAGCTAAGTGACTACTAATACTACTGCTAAGTTCTCTTTCTAATCTTTCAACCGAGTTTTTTTTTTCTTCTAGTTGACTGCTGGCTTCCTCTACGTTGTTACGTGCTTCTTCTAACTTCTTCTCGTATTCCTCCACTAACTTTGACTTCTCGTTCTGTAAATTCTTGTTTTCATTCTGCAGTTCTGTGACAGTAACCTTCAAAGCTTCACATTCCTTGCAGCTCTGCTGCAATTCCTCCTTCAGCTTAGAAATGTCTGCACTAAGCTGATTTATTTGTTCAAGCTGAGATTCTAAAGTGTTCGGAGCAGCTGAGGTTTCCTGGAGGCGTCCCTCAAGCTGGGTGATATACGCTGTGCACTTGTCCAGCTCACCCACCTTGGACTCCAGCTCTCTGATCTTCTCCTCCTTGGCAGCTATGACAGACTCAAACTGCTCATGACTCTCGAAAGTTCCCGCGCTGGCAGACTTCTGTTTGAGAGCCTCAAGTTCCATGGTGAGCTCTTTGATGGTCTGGCGCAGCTTGGGAATATCTTCCTCCACAAGAGTCCGTATTTCTTCCTCTTTGGCATCCAACTTATTGTGAGTGCTCTCGAGGGCCTCTTTAAGGTCCTGTCCTCTCTTAGTGAGAACTTTGATAAGTTCCTCTCTATCTGCAACTTCTCCACATTCTCCAACAGTCGGTGGAGGATGGGAAGGTGCATCAGTGTTGACCTGAGATGAGGCGACCTTATCTTGCTCCTCACCGGCTCTTACTGGCTCTGAGAGCTCACTCTTAACTTTATTTAATTCTTCCATCGTTGACTTTATTTTTTCCTGTAGCTCTTTAACTTCCTGACTCTTTTCTTCCTGTAATAAAGTTAGTTTTTCATCCAAGTCTTTTTTCAGCTTTTCTTTTTCTGTGAGGATATTTTTATATTTGATCTCCAGAGCAGTTTTGTCATCCAGAAGAGCATTGTAGTTTTCCATGGATTGTTTTTGATTGTTTGTGAGAGTAATGGTTAGCTCTTGGATAGTTCCCTCGCGAGCTGCCAACTCCTCACGAAATTCCTCCTCTTTGGTGCGCATCACAGCCGTTGTTTTGATGTTCTTGGTATTGACATCTTCCAGTTGGTGCTGGAGGTCCTCCAACTGGAGTCGTAGGGACTCCAGATTGTCAGTCTTTTCTCGTTTCGACTTTTCCAGTTCTTGGAACGACATTTCCAACTGCTGGTGTCTGTTGGTCAGGTCTAAATGTTCGGCGTGCAGAGTGGTGAACGTTGCAGTCAAGTCATTCTTCTCTGCTTTCACCTTCTCGCTGTCTTCCTTGAGGCGTTGCATCTCGTCCTTCAGAGATGCCACGAACTCCGTCATGTCATGCTGGATGTTCTCTACTTTATCCTGGAGGATTTTAGTCTCCTCTGTCTTCTGTTTCACTTGAATTTCCAATGTCTGTTTCTCTTGTGTGACAACATCAAAGTCTCTCTGCTCCACTACAGCTACTGCTGATGACCTCAGCTCCCCGGATCTATACCTGGAGAGCTCGTCATCAAGGAGCCTTTTTTCATAGAGAACATTTTCCAGCTCCTGCTCATGAGTGTCCTTGAGTCGAACTAGAGTCTGCTGGAGGTCGTCTATCTGGCCGGTCTTGTCTTCCATGTCCTTAATAACATTGTCTCGTTCGACCATGACAGCTTTCACCAGCATGTCGAAGGTTCCTTGAAGCTCACACATCTTGAGCTCCACCATTTCCACCTTGCGTCGAAGAACCTCACATTCCTTCTGCTTGTGTTCGCGTTCACGAGCCATCACCTTCAAGTGCCTGTTGGTGACTTTCAACTTATCGTTCAATTCTTTCATTGCCTTCTCCATACTCTGCACCTTCTCCACTAGTTCTTCAATTTCCTTTTCCTTCTCCTCCACACTGGTCCTGGAGTCTATCTCAGCCTCGGCCGTCGACGTTGTCGTCTTGGCAGCCAGTAACTCTTTGGTCTGTTCCTCCATCTTGGTCTTCTCCGCGATGAGCATCTCGATCTCCGTACGATATTCCGTCATCATGATCTCCAACACCTCCAACTTGCGCAACAAATCCGTCTTCTCCTCGGCCAGCATGGTACACTTCGTTGTCACTTCTTGTATCTCACTCATCTTAAACTCAATATCCATCTTCTTCTTCTTGTTCTCTTCTTCCAAGGCTTGATAACGCTGCTCCTTTTCTTCCAGATCCTTCGACACAGCCGACATTGAAACCTTGAGAGCCGAAAGTTCTCTGTTGGCAGCCTGAAGCTGATCTTCCAGTTCAATGAAGGATTGTTCCTTGATGGACATGCACTTGCCCATGTCGTCCTTGACACGACGCAGCTCAGCCACGAGCACCGACAGAGAGGCCACTTGATCACGCACTGGTGACCCATTACCACTAGTCTGCTTACCTGTACTGTCTGCCCCTGGTGTACCTCTAGCAGATGTTTCAGAAGGTGCAGCAGTAGGGGCAGTTGCACCAGCAGCAGCCTGCTGCAGGGAAGCTGCACTTGCAACAGATAGACTTAACAGTGCAGGTGGAGCAGTAGGGACAGCCGCATCAGCAGAAGCCTGCTGCACAGTAACTGCTACAGATGGAGTCAATGGTGCAGGTATAGGGATAGCTGCACCAGCAGCAGACTGCTGCAAGGAAGCTGCAGTTGCAACAGATGGAGACAATGGTGCATGTGTAGCAGCAGGCACAGCTGCACCAGCAGCAGCCTGCTGCATGGTTGCTGCTACAGACAAGCCTGACGGTGCAGCAGCAACATGCAATGCACTATGCCCCACACTGCCATACATCACCTCATTCATAACTTCTTCATTGCTGTTATTCACCGCCTCCATATTGACTTCACCTTTATCATCATCTTCAGGTATTCCATTATTTTCTCTCGCACTATCTACCACCTCTGTATTTCCCTCAAGTGAACTTTTAACACTGGTATCCCCTTCTTTCACATCAACTGTTTTTGCACTATGATCAATTTCTTTCAATTTTTCTTTTTTCACTTCATCTTCACTGACTGAAATTTCTTTTTCCACCTGTACTTCCACTGCAGCTTCTTCAGTAGTGGAGCAGGAGATGAGGCACCCACCAGCAGGAGGTTCTGCTACCTGCTGACTGGGTTCCTCTACTTTACCTTGCTCACAAACCTTACTAATAATAACATCACTTGCTGCTTCTTTACTACACAAAACATTATTATCTTCAATCTTATCAACACTGCTAAGAACCACCTCGTTACTAGTAGAACTACCGCCCTGGCTACATGCTAGAACCTCCCTGCTACCCACTGCATCACCACTGATGCCAGATTTTGCAACCTCATTATCAAAGAGCGTGTTGCTAGCAGTGCTCACTTGCAATAAGTAATCGCCTGCTTTGGAATCTAAGAGGAGGATCTTCTTGTTTTTCTCCAAGATGTCGTTCTCCAGAGCCTCCAGCTTCTCTTCGATCCGCTTCTTTTCCGCTTCATAGTTGTGGAACTTCCTCTCTCCAGCAGTGGTGCTGTCTTCCTGTATCTGCTGAAGCAGGCGCTGACTGCTGCGGGTAAGCTGCTCAAATTCATGGTGGAGGGCATTACGGTCAGCAGTCAGCTTCAGCAGGTGCTCCTGTACCTGCTGACACTCCTGCTCTATCTGCTGCTTGGGGTCTGCCATAGCTGCCAGATCAGCAGGATGGCAACAGCAACCACTAATTCCCACTCTCTAGTGCCACCCCTATTACACTATGGCACCAAAGAGTGTCACCACCCTCTCAACAGAGTCCTACCCTTGACTAGTGGTGGTACTCAGGTGCCTGGGGCAGTGCCACCTAGAGCCTGGCACTGCCCCAACACCAGCCTCACTCACCCAGGCATCTATTATTAACATTAACCAAGCCTTCACAGCACCATCCTTGGCATAGTGCCACATATACTTCCATATCTGGAGTAATACAGCAATTAACAGTGTCACACAAAGTAGTGCCAATATGTACCAAAATAATCAGAAAGCATATTAATGTAGTCTTACCTGATCTAATTGGAGATTGGGGTTAACAACCTCGTTCAGTGATGTACCGTGCTCGAAGGCGTTGATGTCTTCCTGGCTGGCGACCTGTTGATGATCAACTGGGTCCTTTAAGGTGGCGATAGTGGCATCGCTGGTGGCGATAGCCTCCTGGTGGCTACCTGCCGTTGCCGCCTCCGACTGGCACTGCCGCTGTGGCAAGTCCCTCGCCACCACGGACCTCGCCAAATTCTCCTCTTTTTTTTGCATTCCCTCGAGCTGACATCTGCAAACACAAATTTTTATGCAACAAACCCATCACCAAAGACAATAACAGGACAATAATGTATGTCGTTCCTCTCATGGGTAGTTACTTTAGGGTGGTTTTTATGACAAGAACGAAACCGGGAAAATGTGACGAGGCCAGAGCAAGGCGCTTGTTGCAAGTCCGGAAATAGTTGCAGGGAAACAGTGCCAAGATTGCAACTAGTGCAATACTAGTGCTAGCATATACAACTACCTTACTTCATGTGAAGGAGGGAAGGAAGAGTTAATAATGAAAGAAGGAATGAGGTAGGAAGGAGAGGTTAATAAAGAATATAATCACTGCTCAACATTACATTCTGATACAGTCACTGACCTCTTGTTGTATACCTTCTCAGCCACAGTACCATCATGGTGCCATTATAACTGACAGTGCCATCATGGTGCCATTATAAATGACAGTGCCATCATGGTGCCATTATGATGGTACCATCTTAGTGCCATTATAACTGACAGTGCCATCATGGTGCCATTATAACTGACAGTGCCATCATGGGGCCATTATAAGTGCCATCATGATACTCAGGGCTCTTCATCCAAGGAACTGGACTCGCCTATCACTTCCCCTGAACCTGATTCCCAGGTGCCACGCCATGTACCTGATTCCCAGCTGCCACATCATGTACCTGATTCCCAGGTGCCACACCACATACCTGATCAACAATATTACTGATGAAGCAACAACAAAACCAGAAACAACAACAGGAGCAGCAACAACAGCACTACCAGCAACAACAACAGGAGCAGCAACAACAGCACTACCAGCAACAACAGGAGCAGCAACAACAGCACTACCAGCAACAACAACAACAACAAAAGCCTGCAGTAGCAAGCAACAATAATAGAAAGAGACTGTATTAGTGACACTTGACTCTCATACACCACAATATACAACATATACCTTCATACATGGTCATCTATACAACATACACCATCATACAAGGTCATGTATACAATATACATCATAAAGGTCATGTATACAACATACACCATCATACAAGGTCATGTATACAATATACATCATAAAGGTCATGTATACAACAGATTGACAGGTTCAAGGGATGTATCTGCACTTCCTGACTTCTGCAACACTGCAAGTTCCTGAAGACGACCTAGTTGCAACATGAAAGGCCTAGAGATATCATTCAACTCCCCCCCCTCCCACGTGGCTGTGAATACGTGTGTTCCCTGGATCAAGATCTTGAAGGTAGGGGGAGAGGTAGGGGGTGACAGATGGGGTGAGGGAGAGGGTGAGGGAGAGGGTGAGGGAGAGGGTGAGGGAGAGGGTGAGGGATGGGGGTGAGGGTGAGGAATGGGGTGAGGGATGGGGGTGAGGGTGAGGAATGGGGTGAGGGATGGGGGTGAGGGTGAGGAATGGGGTGAGGGAGGGGGAGGGATAGGGTGAGGACTGGGGTGAGGGAGGGGGTGAGGGATGGGGTGAAGGAGGGGGTGAAGGTGAGGGAGGGGTGAAGGAGGGGGAGGGATAGGGGGTGAGGGTTGGGGTGTGGGAGGAGGTGAGGGAGGGGGTGAGGTGAGGGAGGGGGAGGGGTGAGAGAGCATGTGTTGGATCAGGGCCAGGAGATATATATAAGTCTAGACGACTGCTACCTGTGTTGTTACTGTGTTGTTACTGTGTTGTTACTGTGTTGTTACTGTGTTGTTACTGTGTCGTTACTGTGTTAGTTACTTTGTTGGTAATGTGATGTTACTGTTGTTACTGTGATGTTACTGTGATGTTACTGTGTTGTTACTGTGTTGTTACTGTGTTGTTACTGTGTTAGTTACTGTGATGTTACTGTGTTAATGTTACTGTGTTGTTACTGTGATGTTACTGTGTTAATGTTACTGTGTTGTTACTGTGTTGTTACTGTGATATTACTGTGTTGTTACTGTGTTGTTACTGTGTTACTGTGATGTTACTGTGATGTTACTGTGTTAATGCTACTGTGTTGTTACTGTGTTGTTACTGTGTTGTTACTGTGACGTTACTGTGTTGTTACTGTGATGTTACTGTGTTAATGTTACTGTGTTGTTACTGTGTTGTTACTGTGATGTTACTGTCTTGTTATATATTTGAGTGTATATAGTGTAACCATAAAGTGAGTGTATAAGTGTATAGTGAGTTATATATGTGGTACATATAATGAGTGTATATATGTACAATAAGGAGTGTATCTAAGTGTACCATATGAGTGTATATATAGTGTAGTATATAATGAGTGTATATAGTGTACCATATAAGTGATTGTATAAGTGTATAGTGAGTGTATATAGTTACCATGTGAGTGTATATATATACCATATGAGTGTAATAGATGTACCATATAAGTAGAGTGTATATATAGTGTACCATATAAGTGAGTGTATATAGTGTACCCATATAAGTGAGTGTATATATGTACCATATAAGTGATGTATATAGTGGTCCATATAAGTGAGTGAATATAGTGTACCATATAAGTGAGTAATATAGTGTACCATATCAGTGAGTGTAATATAAGTGTACCATATAAGTGAGTTTATATAGTGCACCATATATAAGTGAAGTGTATATAGCGTACCATATAAGTGAGTGTATGTAGTGTCCATATAAGTTAGTGTATATAGTGTAACCATAATAATTGAGTGTATATAGTGTACCATATAATGAGTGTATATAGTGTACCATATAAGGTGAGGTGTATATATTGTACCATATAAGTGGAGTGTATATAGTGTAACCATAAAGTGAGTGTATGTATTGACCATATAAGTGAGTGTATATAGTGTACCATATAAGTGATGTATATAGTGTACCATATAATTGAGTGGTATATAGTGTACCGATAAAAGTGAGTGTATAGAGGTAACCATATAAGTGAAGTATGTAGTGTAACCATATAAGTGAGGTATGTAGTGTAACCATATAAGTGGAGTGTATGTAGTGTACCATATATGTGAGTGTAATATAGTGGTACATATAAGTGAGTGTATATAGTGTACGACATATAAGTGAGTGTATATAGTGTACTCATATAATGAGTGTATGTATCTCTGTACCATATAAGTGGAGTATGTAGTGTACCATATAAGTGATGTATATATGTAACCAATAAGTGAGTGTATATAGTGTAACCATATATAAGTGAGTGTATATAGTGTACCATATAAGTGAGTGTATGTAGTGTAACCATATAAGTGAGTGTTATATAGTGTACCAAATAAATGAGTGTATAAAATGTGTTACCATATAAGAGAGTGTATATAGTGTACCAAAAAGGTGGAGTGTATAGTAGTGTACCTATAAGTGAGTGTAATAGTGACCATATAAGTAGTGTATATATGTACACATATAAGTGAGTTGTATATAGTGTACCATATAAGTGGTGTAATAGTGGTACCTATAAGTGAGTGTATATATGTGTACCATATAAGTGAGTGGTATATAGTGTACCAAATCATGAGTGTAATATAGTTACCATATAAGGAGTGTATGATAGTGTTACCATATAAAGTGAGTGTATATAGTGTACCATATAAGTGAGTGTATATAGTGTACCATATAAGTGAGTGTATATAGTGTACCATATAAGTGAGTGTATATAGTGTACCATATAATGGAGTGTATCTATTAGTACACATAAATAACGCAACAAAAATATTAATAATAACATTAGTAAATATCTGTGAGGTGTCAGGAGCTGTCAGCAATACTATCAGTACCACTGTCAACAGCAGTGGCAGCAGAGCTACTGTCAGTAGTACCATTGTCAGCAGTACCACTGTCACTGTCTTATTGGGGGGACCATTGTCCAAGCAGTAACAACTTCAGCAGTATCATTGTCAGCAGTACAACTGTCAGCAGTACCAATGTCTGCTGTACAACCATCAGCAGAACCACTGTCTGCATTACCACTGTCAGCAGTACCACTGTCAGCAGACCCACCATCTGCAGTACAACTGTCAGCAGTACCCCTGGCCTGCAGTACAATTGTTTAGCAGTACCTACTGCAGTTAACCACTGTCAGCAGACTAACTGTCAGCAGTAACTACTGCAGCAGTAGCCATTGTCCAGCATACAATTGTCATCAGTACCACTGTCAGCAGAACTACTGTCTGCAGTACCACTGTCAGCAGTTCTACTGTCTGCAATAACCACTGTCAGCTAAGTTTAATCTTAACCAAAACAACCACACCCCACACTACTTTTTAACTGTCAACCAGTAATACTGTCAGCAGTACAACTGTCACAGTACAATGTCAGCAGTAACCCTGTCAGCATACTGTTACCACACTGGGCTATGTTGTTGGGAGGGGGGGCTAGGGGCGGGTGGGGGGGGTTGGGGTTGGGGGGGGGCAGGCTTCGAGTTATCCTTACCAAAACACACCACACTACCTATCTGTCGCAGTATTAGTGTTACTACCTGTCCAGGCAAGTACACTTGTTAGCATCACTGTCAGTGGTAGCACTGTCAGCAGTACCACTGTCAGCTAGAGTTAATCCTTACCAAAACACACCACACTACCTATACTGTCAGCAGTATTAGTGTTACTACACTGTCAGCAGTACTACTGTTAGCACACTGTCAGTGGTAGCACTGTCAGCAGTACCACTGTCAGCTAGAGTTAATCCTTACCAAAACACACCACACTACCTATACTGTCAGCAGTAACACTGTCAGTAGCACCACTGTCAGCAGAACTACTGTCAGCAGCAGCAGTCAGTCAGTATAAGAGAGGAAGGTTTCAACTCTGTCTGCTAGACTATTCTTGCTACTACCTTGCTAGCCCGGGACTACATACGATATCTGCAACATGTTGATCAACGCTATGCAACGACAACTTGCACTCAGACTCTCTGCAAACTTAACCTTTCTGCAATGTGATGTTGCAACAGATGTTTACTGTGTTAATGTTACTGTGATGTTACTGTGTTGTTACTGTGTTGTTACTGTGTTGTTACTGTGTTGTTACTGTGATGTTACTGTGTTGTTACTGTGATGTTACTGTGTTAATGTTACTGTGTTGTTACTGTGTTGTTACTGTGTTAATGTTACTGTGTTGTTACTGTGATGTTACTGTGTTAATGTTACTGTGTTGTTACTGTGTTGTCACTGTGATGTTACTGTGTTGTTACTGTGTTGTTACTGTGATGTTACTGTGTTGTAACGTGATTGTTACTGTGATGTACAGTGTTTGTCCACTGTGATGTTACCTGTGATGTCACTGTTTGTTACTGTATGTTACTGTGTTTAATGTTTACTGTGTTGTTACGTGATGTTACTGTGTAAATGCACTGTGTTGTTTTACTGTGATGTTAACTGTGGGGGTTTGTTACTGTGTTGTTACTGTGTTGTCACTGTGATGTTACTGTGTTGTTACTGTTGTTACTGTGATGTTACTGTGTTGTCACTGTGATGTTACTGTGATGTTACTGTGTTGTTTACTGTGACGTTACTGTGTTAATGTTACTGTGTTGTTACAACAGGTGATGTTACTTTTGTGTTAATGTTACTGTGTTGTTACTGTGATGTTAGTGTGTGTGGGGGTGGGTTTCGCTTGTTAACTGTATGTTACTGTGTTGTTACTGTGTTGTTCCTGTGTTACTGTGATGTTACTGTGTTAGTTACTTTGTTGTTACTGTGTTGTCACTGTGATGTTACTGTGTTGTTACTGTTGTTACTGTGATGTTACTGTGTTGTCACTGTGATGTTACTGTGATGTTACTGTGTTGTTACTGTGATGTTACTGTGTTAATGTTACTGTGTTGTTACTGTGATGTTACTGTGTTAATGTTACTTTGTTGTTACTGTGATGTTACTGTCTTGTTACTGTGTTGTTACTGTGATGTTACTGTGTTGTTACTTTGTTACTGTGATGTTACTGTGTTGACTGTGATGTTACTGTGTGTTACTGTGTTGTTACTGTTTGTTTACTGGATGTTACTGTGTTTAATGTTACTGTGATTGTTACTGAGTGATGTTACTGTGTTTAATGTTTACTGTGATGTTTTACTGTGTTGTTACTGTGATGTTACTGTGCTAATGAGTTACTGTGATGTTACTGTGTTGTTACTGTGTTTAATGTTTACTGTGTTGTTACTGTTGATGTTACTGTCTTGTTTACTTGTTGTTTACTGTGATGTTTACAGTGGTTTGTCATTACTGTGTTACTTGTGATGTTACTGTCTTGTTACTGTGTTGTTACTGTGGTTGTTACTGTGTTGTTACTGTGTTTGTTACAGTGTTAATGTTACTGTTTGTTACAGTGATGTTACTGGTCTTGTTACGGTGTTGTTACTGTGATTTAACTGAGATGTTACTGTGTTTGTTACTGTGTTAATGTTACTGTTTGTTACTGTGGAGTTACTGTCCTTGTTATTGTGATGTTACTGTGATGTTTACTGTTTAATGTCACTGTGATGTTACTGTGTTGTTTACTGGTGTTTTAATGTTACTGTGTTGTTACTGTGATGTTACTGTGTTGTTACTGGTGTTGTTACTACTGTGAGGTTACGTGTTGTTACTGTGATGTTTACTGTGGAGTTACTGTGATGTTACTGTGTTGTATCCTGTGATGTTACGTTTTGTTTACTGTGTTGTTACTGTGTTTAAGTTATCTGTGTTGTTACTGTGATGTTATACTGTTATGTTAACTGTGTTAATGTAATGTGTTGTTACTGTTTTAATGTTACTGATTTTTGTTTTGTCGTATGTTACTGTGTTGTTACTCGGATGTTACTGTGTTAATGTTTACTGTGTGTTACGTGTTAATGTTGACTGTGTCTTACTGTGTTACTGTGTAATGTTTACAGAGGTTGTACTTGTGTTAAATTGTTACTGTTTGTTTACATGTGTAGTTACTGGGGTTAATGTTACTGTGTTTGTTACTGTTGATGTTACTGTGTTAATGTTACTGTGTTGTTACTGTGAGTTACTGTCTTGTTACTGTGATCTACTGTGCTGTTACTGTGTTGTTTACTGTGTTAGTTTACTTTGTTGTTACTGTGATGTTACTGGGGTCTTGTTACTGTGGTTGTTCTGTGTTGTTACTGTGATGTACTGTCCAATGTTACTGTCTTGTTACTGTCTTATTACTGTGATGTTACTGGTTGTTACTGGATGTTACTGTGTTGGTTACTGTGTTGTACGAGATGTTACTGTGTTGTTACTGTGTTGTTACTGTGTGATTGTTTACTGTCTTGTACTGTCTTGTTACTGTGATGTTACTATGTTTGTTACGGTGTTTTTAACTGTGTTGTTACGTGTTGTTACTGAGTTGTTAACGTGTTGTTACTGTGATGTTAACTGCCTTGTTACTGTGATTTTTTACTGCCTTGTACCTGTGATGTACGTGATGTTACTGTGTTGTTACTGGATGTCACTGTCATGTTTAATGTCATGTTACAGTGTTGTTACTGTGTTAATGTTACTACTGTGTTGTTACTGTGATGTTTACTGTGTTAATGTACTGGTGTTGTTACTGTTTTTACTGTGTTAATGTTACTGTTTTGTTACTGTGTTATGTTTACTGTGTGTTACTGTGTTGTTACTCTGTCGTGTTACTGTGATGCTACTGTGTTGTTTACAACTGTGTTTGTTACTGTTTGTTTACTGTGTTAATGATACTCTGGTTGTTACTGGTGATGTTTATGTGTTAATGTTACTGTGTTGTTACTGGTGATTTACTGTCCCTTGTACTGGTGATGCTTACGTGTGTTACTGTGTTGTTACTGTGATGTTACTGTGTTGTTACTGTGTTAGTTACTTGTTGTTTACTGTGATGTTACTGTGTAGTTTACTGTGTTACTGTGTTGTTTACTGTGATGTTACTGTGTGTTGATACTGTGATTGTTGTCTAATGTTGTTACTGTGTTTGTTACTGTGATGTTACTGGTGTTGTTACTGTGTTGTTAGCTGTGTAGATATACATAACGTGAGGTAACATCTAAAGAACGAACATAGAACGAAGAAAACACTGGCAGAGGCCTACTGGCCCATGCGAGGCGACGTCCAAGTCCCTACCGGATTAGCCAATGCAACCCAACCTAGTCAGTCATGTCACATTGACTTAAGGGAGGAACACGGCAACCGACCTGTAGCACAAGCATACAGGTTTACGTGATGTTACCTTGGGGTGTTGTCTACTGGGTTAGTTACTTTGTTGTTACTGTGATGTTACTGGTCTTTGTTTACTGTGATGTTACTGTGTTGTTACTGTGTTGTTACTGTGTTGTTACTGTGTTGTTACTGTGATGTTACTGTGTTGTTACTGTGATGTTACTGCCTTGTTACTGTGTTGTTACTGTGTTGTTACTCGTGATGTTACTGTGAGTTGTTACTGTGTTGTTACTGTGTTGTTACTGTGTTGTTACTGTGATGCTTACTGTCTTGTTACTTACTGGCCTTGTTACTGTTGTTTGTTACTGTGTTGTTACTGTGATTTACTGGTGTTGTTACTGTGTTGTTACTGTGTTGTTACAACTGTGTTGTTACTGTGAGGTTTACTGCCCTTGTTGACTGTGATGTTCTGCCTTGTTATTACTGTGTTGTTACTGTGTGTTACTGTGTTGTTACTGTGAAGTGTTTACTTCTTGTTACTGTCTTGTTACTGTCTTGTTACTGTCTTGTTACTGTGATGTTACTGTCTTGTTACTGTCTTGTTACTGTCTTGTTACTGTGTTGTTACTGTGATGTTACTGTGTTGTTACTGTGTTGTTACTGTGATGTTACTGTGTTAATGTTACTGTGTTGTTACTGTGATGTTACTGTGTTAATGTTACTGTGATGTTACTGTGTTGTTACTGTGATGTCACTGTGTTGTCACTGTGTTGTTACTGTGTTGTTACTGTGTTGTTACTGTGATGTTACTGTCTTGTTACTGTCTTGTTACTGTCTTGTTACTGTGATGTTACTGTGTTGTTACTTTGTTACTGTGTTGTTACTGTGATGTTACTGTGTTGTTACTGTGATGTTACTGTGATGTTACTGTGTTGTTACTGTGATGTTACTGTCTTGTTACTGTCTTGTTACTGTGATGTTACTATGTTGTTACTGTGTTGTTACTGTGTTGTTACTGTTGTTACTGGGTTGTTTACTGTGATGTTATTTGGTTGTTACTATGATGTTACCTGGTCTTGTTACTGTCTTGTTTACTGTCTTGTTTACTGTTGTTATCTGTCTTTTTATACTGTGCTGTTTACTGTGTTGTTACTGTGTGTTGTTACTGTGTTAATGTACTGTGTTGTTCCTGTGATGTTACTACTGTGTTGTCTACTGTGTTGTTACTGTGATGTACTGTCTTGTTACTGTGTTTGTTTAACTGTGGTTGTTACTACTGTGTTGTTACTGTCTTGTTACGTGTTGGTCTGTGTGGTTTACTGTTGATGTTACTGTGTTGTTACTGTGATGTTACTGTTGTTGTTATCTGTGTTTTGTTACTGTTTTTGTTACTGTGTTGTTACTGTGTTGTTACTGTGTTGTTACTGTGTTGTTACTGTGTTGTTACTGTGTTGTTACTGTGATGTTACTGTGTTGTTACTGTGATGTTACTGTGTTGTTACTGTGTTGTTACTGTGATGTTACTTTGTTACTGTGATGTTACTGTGTTGTTACTGTGATGTTATTGTGTCAATGTTACTGTGTTGTTACTGTGTTGTTACTGTGTTGTTACTGTTGTTACTGTCTTGTTACTGTGTTGTTACTGTGTTGTTACTGTATTCTTACTGTGATGTTACTGTGTTGTTACTGTGTTGTTACTATTGTTACTGTGTTGTTACTGTGATGTTACTGTGTTGTTACTGTGTTGTTACTGTGATGTTACTGTTTTGTTACTGTCTTGTTACTGAGTTGTTACTGTGTTGTTACTGTGATGTTACTGTATTCTTACTGTGATGTTACTGTTGTTACTGTCTTGTTACTGTGATGTTACTGTCTTGTTACTGTGTTGTTACTGTCTTGTTACTGTGATGTTACTGTGTTGTTACTGTGTTGTTACTGTTGTTACTGTCTTGTTACTGTGATGTTACTGTGATGTTACTGTCTTGTTACTATGATGTTACTGTGATGTTACTGTCTTGTTACTGTGATGTTACTGTGTTAATGTTACTGTGTTGTTACTGTGATGTTACTGTGTTAATGTTACTGTGTTGTTACTGTGATGTTACTGTCTTGTTACTGTGATGTTACTGTGTTGTTACTGTGTTGTTACTGTGTTGTTACTGTATTAATATTACTGTGTTGTTACTGTGATGTTACTGTCTTGTTACTGTGATGTTACTGTGTTGTTACTGTGATGTTACTGTATTAATGTTACTGTGTTGTTACTGTGATGTTACTGTGTTGTTACTGTGATTTTACTGTGTTAATGTTACTGTGTTGTTACTGTGATGTTACTGTGTTGTTACTGTGATGTTACTACTGTGTTAATGTTACTGTGTTGGTTACGTGTTTTTACTGTTTGTTAACTGTGATGTAACTTTGATTGTTACTGTGTTGTTACTGTGATGTTAGTGTATTAATGTTACTGTTTTGTTACTGTGATGTTACTGTGTTGTTACTGTGATGTTACTGTGTTAATGTTACTGTGTTGTTACTGTGTTGTTACTGTGATGTTACTGTGATGTTACTGTGATGTTACTTTGTTATTGTGACGTTACTGTTGTTGTTACTGTGATACTCTGTGTTGTTACTGTTACTGTGCTAGTGTTACTGTTACTATGTTACTCTTTACTGTGTGTTGTTACTGTGTTTACTATGGCTGTTACGTATATTCCTGTGGTTTGTTACTGTTTACATGCTTGTTACTGTGTTACTCTTTACTGTATTGTTACTGTCTTACTATGGCTGTTACTATGTTACTGTGGTTGTTACTATGTTCTTACTGTATTGTTACTGTGTTGTACTATGTTGTTACCGTGTTACTATGGCTGTTACTGTGTTACTATGGCTGTTACTATGTTACTGTGTTACTATGTTGTTACAGTGGTTGTTACTATGTTGTTACTGTATTGTTACTGTGATACTATGGTTGTTACTGTTATTACTGTGGTTGTTACTGTGTTATTACTGTGTTACTGCGTTGTTACTGTGTTGCTACTGTGGGTATTACTGTGTTGTTACTGTGTTGTTACTGTGGGTGTTACTGCGTTATTACTGCATTGCTACTGTCGGTGTTACTGTGGTTGTTACTGTGGTTGTTGTGTTTTATTTGTGTGTTTACTGTGTTGTTACTGTTTGTTCTGTGTTGGCTGTGTTGTTTACTGTGGTTTGTTACTGTGTTTTACCGTATTGTTACTGTATTGTTACTGGGTTGGTGTTACTGTGTTGTTACTGTATTGTTACTGTGTTGCTACTGTGTTGTTACTGTATTGTGTTACTGTGTTGTTACTGTGTTGTTACTGTATTGTTACTGTATTGTTACTGTATTGTGTTACTGTGTTGTTACTGTGTTGTTACTGTGTTGTTACTGTGTTGCTACTGTGTTGTGACTGTGTTGCTACTGTGTTGTTACTGAGGTTGTTACTGTGTTGTTACTGTATTGTTACTGTATGTTACTCGTGTTTGTTACTGTATTGTTACTGTGTTGTTGTGTTTGTAACAGTGTTAGTTACTGTGTTGTTTCCTTTGTTACTGTTTACTTTGTACTGTGTTGCTGTGTTACTTGTTGTTTTGTTACGTGGGTGTTACTGTGGGTGTTACTGTGTTGTAACTGCGTTGTTTACTGTGGGTGTTACTGATGTTACTGTGTGTTAATTGTTTTACTGTGGATGTGGGTGGTTACTGTGGTTTTACTGTGTTATTGCGTTGTTACGTGTTGTTACAGTGTTTGCTTTTGTTGTTGTGGTGTTATTGTGTTGTTTACTGTGTTGTTACTGTGTTGTTGCTGTGCTGTTACTGTGTTATTACTGTGGTTGTTACTGTGTTAATACTATGTTATTACTGTTGTTGTTACTGTGTTATTGGTGCGTTGTTACAGTGTTGTTACTGTGGTTGCTTTGTTGTGTGGGTGTTAATTGTGTTTTACTGTAGTGGTATGTTACTGTGTTGGTTAGGTGCTGTGGCTTGTTACTGTGTTTTACTGTGTTGTTACGTGTTATTACGTGGTTGTTACTGTGTTTATTACTGTTGGGTTGTTTTACGGTATTACTGTGTTGTTACTGTGATATTTACTGTGGTTGTTATTGATTGTTTCTGTGGTTACTGTGTTGTTTACTGTGTTATTACTGTGGATGTTACTGTGTTTATTACTGTGGTTGTTACTGTGTTATACTGTGGTTGTTACTGTGTTTATTACTGAGTGGTTGTTCTGGTGTTTATTACTGTGTGGTTACTGTGTTATTACTGTGGTTGTTACTGTGTTATTACTGTGGTTGTTACTGTGTTATTACTGTGGTTGTTACTGTGTTATTACTGTGGTTGTTACTGTGTTATTACTGTGGTTGTTACTGTGTTATTACTGTGGTTGTTACTGAGTTGTTTCTGTGGTTACTGTGTTGTTGCTGTGTTACTGTGTTGTTACTGTGGTTGTCACTTGTTACTGAGTTGCTGTGTTACTGTGGGTGTTACTGTGTTGTTACTGTGTTTGTTACTGTGTTACTGCGTTGTTACTGTGTTATTGCGTTACTGTGGGTGTTACTGTGTTGTTACCGTGGTTGTCACTGTTGTTACTGTGCTGTTACTGTGTTGTTACTGTGTTGTTACTGTTGTTACTGTGCTGTTACTGTGGTTGTTACTGGGGTGGTTGTTATCTGTGCTTAAAACTGTGTTTGTTACTGGTTTATAACTGTGTTGTTACTGTGTTATAACTGTGTTGTTACTGTGTTATAACTGTGTTGTTACTGTGTTATAACTGTGTTGGTGCTGTGTTGTTACTGTGTTGTTACTGTGTTGTTACTGTGTTATAACTGTGTTGGTGCTGTGTTGTTACTGTGTTGTTACTGTGTTGTTACTGTGTTGTTGCTTCCTGTTTTGTTACTGTGTTTTTGCTTCCTGTGTTGTTACTGTGTTGTTGCTTCCTGTGTTGTTTACTGTGTTGTTACAGTGTTGTTACTGTGTTGTTTACTGTGTTTGTTGCTGTGTTGTTGCTGTGTTGTTACTGTTGTTGTTACTGTGTTGTACTGTGTTGTTACTTTGTTGTTGCTTTGTTGTTGCTGTGTTGTTACTGTGTTGTAACTGTGTTTGTACTGATTGTTACGGAGGGTTACTGTGTTGTTACTACTGTGTTGTTACTGTGGTATGTTACTGTTTGTTACTGTGTTGGGTACTGTGTTTGTTTGCTTCCCTGTGTTGTTACTGTGTTGTTGCTTCCTGTTTGTTACTGTGTTGTTGCTTCCTGTGTGTTAATGATGTTGTTTACTGTGTTGTACTGTGATGTTGCTTCCTGTGTTGTTACTGTGTTGTTGCTTTCCGTGTTGTTACTGTGTTGGTTGCTTCCTGTGTTGTTACTGTGTTGATGCTCCTGTTTTTGTTTTACTGTGTTGTTACTGTGTTTGTTACTGTGTTGTTACTGTGTTGTTACTGTGTTGTTACTGTGTTGTTGCTTCCTGTGTGTTACTGTGTTGTTCTTCCCGTGTTGTTACTGTGTTTGTTACTGTGTTTTACTGTGTTGTTACTGTGTTGTTACTGTGTTGTTGCTTCTGTTTGTTACTGTGTTGTTGCTTCCTGGTGTTTACAGTGTGTTACTGTGTGTGTTGCTTCCTGTTTTGTTACTGTGTTTATGCTTCCAGTGTTTGTTACTGGGTTGTTGCTTCCTGTGTTGTACTGTTTGTTACTGTGTTGTTTACTGTGTTGTTACTGTGGTTGTTGCTTCCGTGTTGTTTGCTGCGTTGTTGCTTCCCTGTGTTGTTAATGTGTTGTTGCTTTCCTGTGTTGTTACTGTGTTGGTTTCTTCCTGTGTTGTTACTGTGTTGTTGCATTCCTGTGTTGTTACTGTGTTTGTTACTGTGTTGTTACTGTATGTTACTGTGTTGTTGCTTCCGAGGGGGGGGGGGGGGGGGGGGGGGGTGGGGAGGGGGGGGGGGGTGGGTGGGGTTCCTTGGTTGCTGCTTTGTTGCTTCCTGTGTTGTTAAACTGTGTTTGTTGCATCCCTGTTTTTGTTACTGTTTTGATGTCTGGGGTCCTGGTTTGTTACTGTGTGTATGCTTCCTGTGTTGTTACTGTGTTTGTTTGCTATCCAGTGTTGTTACTGTATGTTGCTTCCTGTGTTGTTACTGTTTTGGTTACTGTTGTTGCTTCCTGTGTTGTTACTGTGTTGTTGCTTCCTGTGTTGTTACTGTGTTGTTGCTTCCTGTGTTGTTACTGTGTTGTTGCTTCCTGTGTTGTTACTGTGTTGTTGCTTTCCTGTGTTGTTGCTGCTTTGTGCTTCCTGTGTTTGTTACTGTGTTGTTGCTTCCTGTGTTGTTTACGTGTTTTTTGCTTCCTGTGTTGTTACTGTTTGTTGCTCCATGTGTTTTCTATGTGTTGTTGCTTCCTGTGTTGTTACTGTGGTTGTTTAACTGTGTTGTTACTGTGTTGTTACTGTGTTTTGTTGCTGGTTGTTTGCTTCCTTTGTTGTTACTGTGTTGTTGCATCCAGGGTGTTGTTACTGTGTTTGTTGCTTCCTGTGGTTGTTACTGTGTTGTTACTGTGTTGTTACTGTGTTGTTACTGTGTTGTTACTGTGTTGTTGCTGTGTTGTTACTGTGTTGTTACTGTGTTGTTACTGTGTTGTTGCTGTGTTACTGTGATGTTACTGTGTTGTTACTGTGTTGTTACTGTGTTGTTACTGTGTTGTTACTGTGTTGTTACTGTGTTGTTGCTGTGTTACTGTGATGTTTACTGTGTGTTACTGTGTTGTTACTGTGTTTGTTACTGTGTTGTTTGCTGTGTTGTTACTGGTGTTGTTACTTGTGTTGTTTAACTGTGTTGTTTGCTGTGTTACGTGATGTTACTGGTGTTTGTTACTGTGTTTTTACTGTGTTGTTTGCTGTGTTGTTACTGTGTTTGTTACTGTGTTGTTACTGTGTTGTTGCTGTGTTTTAACGTGATGTTACTGTGTTTGTTACTGTGTTGTTACTGTGTTGTTACTGTGTTGTTACTGTGTTTGTTGCTGTGTTTGTACGGTGTTGTTACTGTGTTGTTACTGTGTTGTTACTGTTGTTGTTACTGTGTTTGTTACTGTGTTTGTTGCTGTGTTTGTTACTGTGTTGTTGCTGTGTTGTTACTGTGTTGTTACGTGTTGTTACTGTTTGATGCTGTGTTACTTGTGTTGTTACTGTGTTGTACTGTGTTGTTACTGTGTTGTTATGTGTTGTTTACTGTGTTTGTTACTTACCATGTGTTGTTGCTGTTGTTACTGTGATGTTAACTGTGTTGTTACTACGTGTTGTTACTGTGTGTTGTTACTGAGTTTTTACTGTGTTGTTGCTGTTGTTGTTACTGTGTTGTTACTGGTTGTTACTGTTTGTTGCTTGTGTTGTTGCTGTGTTGTTACTGTGTTGTTACTGTTTTTGTTACTGTGTTTGTTACTGTGTTGTTACTGTGTTGTTGCTGTGTTGTTACTGTGTTGTTACTGTGTTGTTGCTGTGTTGTTACTGGTGTTGTTACTGTAATATAGTGTACATATAAGTGATGTATATAGTGTACCATAATAATGAGTTATGTAGTGTAACCATATAGTGAGTGTAATATAGTGTATACATATAAGTGAGTGTAATATAGTGTACATAAAGTGAGTGTATAGAGTGACCATATGAAGTTGAGTGTATATAGTGTACCATATAAGTGAGTGTATGTAGAGTACCATATAAGTGAGTGTATTAATAGTGTACGCATATAAGTGATGTATATATGTACCATATAAGTGGAGTGTATATATGTATCCCATATAAGTGAGTGTATATCTTGTACCATAATAAGTGAGTGTATATATGTACCATATAAGTGAGTGTATATAGTGTACCATATAAGTGAGTGGTATGTAGTGTACCATAATTAAGTAGTGTATATAGTGTAACCATATAAGTGCGTGTATATGTGTACCATAAAAGTGAGTGTATGTAGTGAACACATATCAGTAGTGTATATAGTGTACCATATAGTGAGTGAATATAGTGTTCCATATAAGTGAGTGTATATAGTGTACCATATAAGTGAGTGTATATAGTGTAACCATAAAGTGAGTGTTATATGTGTACCATATAAGTATGTAATATAGGTACCATATAAGGTGTGTATAGTGTACCATATAAGTGAGCGATATATGTACCAATAAGTGAGTTTATATAGTTGTACCATAAAATGAGTGTATAAAGTGTTCCATATAATGAGTGTATATAGTGTACCATATAAGTGAGTGTATATAGTGTACCATATAAGTGTGTATAGTGTACCATATAAGTGAGTGTATATAGTGTACCATATAAGTGAGTGTATATAGTGTACCATATGAGTGTATATAGTGTACCATATAAGTGAGTGTATATAGTGTACCATATAAGTGTAGGTGTATAAGTGTTCCATATGAGTGTATATAGGTGTACCATATAAGTGAGTGTATTATAGTGTACCATATGATGTAATAGTGTAACCATTTAAGTGAGTGTATATTAGTGTACCATATAAAGTAACGAATATAGTGTCCATATAAGTGAGTGTATAAAGTGTACCATATAAGTGAGTGTATAAAAGTGTACCCATATAAGAGAGTGGTAAATAGTGTACCATATAAGTGATGAATATAGTGTACCATAGTAATGAGGTGTATATATTGTACCATATAAGTGAGTGTATATAGTGTACCATATAAGTGAGTGTATATAGTGTACCATATAAGTGAGTGTATATAGTGTACCATATGAGTGTATTATATGTACCATATAAGTGAGTGTATAAAGTGTACCATATAAGTGATGTATATAGTGTACAATAAAGTGTATATAGTTACCATATGAGTGTTAATTATAGTGTACCAAATGAGTGTAATATAGTGTACATATAAGTGAGTGTTATAGTGTACCATGTGAGTGAAACATAGTATGACCATATGAGTGTATATATGTAGTACCATATAAGGAGTTTATAGGAACCATATAAGTGAGTGTTTAAAGTTAACCATATAAGTGAGTGTATATAGTGTACCATATAAGTGATTGGTATATAGTGTACCATATGATGTATATAGTGTACCATAAAAGTGAAGTGGTATATAGTGTACCATAAGTGAGTGTATATAGTGTGCCATATAAGTGAGTGTAATATAGTGTACCATTGAGTGATATAGTGTACTATGAGTGTATATAGTGTACTATAGTAAGGTGAGTGTATATAGTGTACCATTATAATGTGAGTGTATATAGTGTACCATATAAGTGAGTGTATATAGTGTACCATATGAGTGTATATAGTGTACCATATGAGTGTATATAGTGTACCATATAAGTGAGTGTATATAGTGTACCATATGAGTGTATATATGTACCATAAAGTGAGTGTATATGTGAACCATATAAGTGAGTGTATATAGTGTACCATATAAGTGAGTGTATAATAGTGTACCATATGAGTGATATAGTGTAACATATGGATGTATAATGTACCATTAAGTGAGTGTATATAGTGGGGGGGGACCATATAAGTGTATATATTTACCATATAAGGGAGGTATATAGTGTACATATAAGTGTGTATATAGTAACCATATGAGTGTATATAGTGTACCATATAAGTGAGTGTATATAGTGTATCAAATAAGTGAGTGTATATAGTGTAACATATTAAGTGATGTATAAAGTGTAACCATATGAGTGGTAATATAGTGTACCATATGATGTATAAAGTGTACCATATGAGTGTATAAGTGTACTATATAAAGTGAGTGTATATAGTTACCATGTGAGTGTATATAGTATACCATATGATGTATGTTACATGTACCATTAAGTGAGTGTATATAGTGTACCATATAAGTAGTGATATCGTGTACCATATAAGTGAGTGTATATAGTGTACCATAATAAGTGAGTGTATAGTTGTATCCCATATAAATGAAGTGTAGATAATGTACCATAATAAGTGAGTGTATATCAGTGTACCATATAAGTGAGTGTATAGTGTACCATTAATTGATGTATATAGTGTAGCCATATAAGTGGAGTGTATAAAGTGTACCATATAAGTGAGTGTAAATAGGTGTACCATATAAGTGAGTGTATAAGTGACCATATACGTGATGTATATAGTGTAAACCATATAAGTGAGTGTAATAGTGTACGCATAAAGTGAGTGTACATATGTAAACCATATAAGTGAGTTGTACATAGTGTACCATATGAGTGTATATAAGTGTACCATATAAGTGAGTGAATATAGTGTCATACCATATGAGTGTAATAGTGTACCACATAAGTGAGTGTAATAGTGTACCATATAAGTGAGTATATATAGTGTACCATATGAGTGTATATATGACCATATATTTGAGTGTATATAGTGTAACCATAAAGTGAGTGTATAAGTGTATAGTGAGTTATATATGTGGTACATATAATGAGTGTATATATGTACAATAAGGAGTGTATCTAAGTGTACCATATGAGTGTATATATAGTGTAGTATATAATGAGTGTATATAGTGTACCATATAAGTGATTGTATAAGTGTATAGTGAGTGTATATAGTGTACCATGTGAGTGTATATAGTATACCATATGAGTGTAATAGATGTACCATATAAGTAGAGTGTATATATAGTGTACCATATAAGTGAGTGTATATAGTGTACCCATATAAGTGAGTGTATATATGTACCATATAAGTGATGTATATAGTGGTCCATATAAGTGAGTGAATATAGTGTACCATATAAGTGAGTAATATAGTGTACCATATCAGTGAGTGTAATATAAGTGTACCATATAAGTGAGTTTATATAGTGCACCATATATAAGTGAAGTGTATATAGCGTACCATATAAGTGAGTGTATGTAGTGTCCATATAAGTTAGTGTATATAGTGTAACCATAATAATTGAGTGTATATAGTGTACCATATAATGAGTGTATATAGTGTACCATATAAGGTGAGGTGTATATATTGTACCATATAAGTGGAGTGTATATAGTGTAACCATAAAGTGAGTGTATGTATTGACCATATAAGTGAGTGTATATAGTGTACCATATAAGTGATGTATATAGTGTACCATATAATTGAGTGGTATATAGTGTACCGATAAAAGTGAGTGTATAGAGGTAACCATATAAGTGAAGTATGTAGTGTAACCATATAAGTGAGGTATGTAGTGTAACCATATAAGTGGAGTGTATGTAGTGTACCATATATGTGAGTGTAATATAGTGGTACATATAAGTGAGTGTATATAGTGTACGACATATAAGTGAGTGTATATAGTGTACTCATATAATGAGTGTATGTATCTCTGTACCATATAAGTGGAGTATGTAGTGTACCATATAAGTGATGTATATATGTAACCAATAAGTGAGTGTATATAGTGTAACCATATATAAGTGAGTGTATATAGTGTACCATATAAGTGAGTGTATGTAGTGTAACCATATAAGTGAGTGTTATATAGTGTACCAAATAAATGAGTGTATAAAATGTGTTACCATATAAGAGAGTGTATATAGTGTACCAAAAAGGTGGAGTGTATAGTAGTGTACCTATAAGTGAGTGTAATAGTGACCATATAAGTAGTGTATATATGTACACATATAAGTGAGTTGTATATAGTGTACCATATAAGTGGTGTAATAGTGGTACCTATAAGTGAGTGTATATATGTGTACCATATAAGTGAGTGGTATATAGTGTACCAAATCATGAGTGTAATATAGTTACCATATAAGGAGTGTATGATAGTGTTACCATATAAAGTGAGTGTATATAGTGTACCATATAAGTGAGGTATATAGTGTACCATAAAAGTGAGTGTATATAGTGTACCATATAAGTGAGTGTATATAGTGATACCATATAATGGAGTGTATCTATTAGTACACATAAATAACTCGGCAACAAAAATATAAATAATTAACATTATTGTAAATATCGTGAGGTGTCAGGAGCTGTCAGCAATACTATCAGTACCACTGGACAACAGCGTGGCAGCAAAGCTACTGTCGTAGTACCATTTGTCAGGCAGTACCACTGTCACTGTCTTATTGGGGGGACCATTGTCCAAGCAGTAACAACTTCAGCAGTATCATTGTCAGCAGTACAACTGTCACAGTACCAAATGTCTGCTGTACACCAATCAGCAGAACCACTGTCCTGCATTACCACTGTCAGCAGTAACCACTGTCAGCAGACCACCCTCTGCAGTCCAACTGTCAGCAGTACCCCTGGCCTGCAGTACAATTGTTTAGCAGTACCTACTGCAGTTAACCACTGTCAGCAGACTAACTGTCAGCAGTAACTACTGCAGCAGTAGCCATTGTCCAGCATACAATTGTCATCAGTACCACTGTCAGCAGAACTACTGTCTGCAGTACCACTGTCAGCAGTTTCTACTGTCTGCAATAACCACTGTCAGCTAAGTTTAATCTTAACCAAAACAACCACACCCCACACTACTTTTTAACTGTCAACCAGTAATACTGTCAGCAGTACAACTGTCACAGTACAATGTCAGCAGTAACCCTGTCAGCATACTGTTACCACACTGGGCTATGTTGTTGGGAGGGGGGGCTAGGGGCGGGTGGGGGGGGTTGGGGTTGGGGGGGGGCAGGCTTCGAGTTATCCTTACCAAAACACACCACACTACCTATCTGTCGCAGTATTAGTGTTACTACCTGTCCAGGCAAGTACACTTGTTAGCATCACTGTCAGTGGTAGCACTGTCAGCAGTACCACTGTCGCTAGAGTTAATCCTTACCAAAACACACCACACTACCTATACTGTCAGCAGTATTAGTGTTACTACACTGTCAGCAGTACTACTGTTAGCACACTGTCATGTTGCACTGTCAGCAGTTACCACTGTCACTAAGTTAACCCTTAAAAAAACACACCACACTACCTATACTGTCAGCAGTAACACTGTCAGTAGCACCACTGTCAGCAGAACTACTGTCAGCAGCAGCAGTCAGTCAGTATAAGAGAGGAAGGTTTCAACTCTGTCTGCTAGCTATTCTTGCATCCCTTCACCCCGGGACTACATACGATATCTGCAACATTTGTCAACGCTATGAAACACAATTTGCACTCAGACTCTCTGCAAACTTAACCTTTCTGCAATGTGATGTTGCAACACTTAACTATTGGCTCAAATAACTGTAAATAACTGTAAATTACAATTAATAACTGTAAATAATTGTAAATAACTAAAAATTTGTAAATAACGCAAATGATTTGGGTTTTAAATTGTAAATACCTTTAATAACGTAAAAATGTTAAAGCGAAATTGTAAATAACCATTAATAATTGTAAAAAATTTGTAAAAAACTGAAAATAATTTAAAAACGTAAAATAATTGTAAAAACGTAAATAATTGTAAATAACAATAAATAATTGTAAATATTTTAATGAAAAATTGTTAAAAACCCAAATTGAAAATAACTATAAATGACTGTAAAAAAACCATAACGTAAATGGCTGTAAAAAACCCCTAACTGTAAATGACTGTAATAAACAAACTAAAAGATGTAAAAAAAACAAAAACTGTAAATACTGTAAATAACCATAACTGTAAATGCTGTAAATACCTAACTATAAATGACTGTAAATAAACATAACTATAAATAAAGAAATAACCATAACTGTAAATCTTTTTGCTAACAGAATTTCTAACACAGTAGAACTTCTACCTGCAAGTGCACCCACGTGCGATTTTTTCCCAAAACCGAGCACTCGATGGGTCAATTTTAGCTTCCATACTCAAGCCAAATTTCCGTAAGGAGAAACCCGAAGGCAGGTTCCTTGAACTGGTAGAGGCGTTGCCTTGATCCAGGGAACTCCCCATCCATTTGTTTTTTTGGACTACTTACTAAAGCTTGGGCAATGTATGAGGGAAAAGATATTCTTAACGTACACTAAAAATTAAAGAATCAAGCATAAAAATGGGGTTCACTTCCGGCAATTACCCCCCCTTATGGGGGTTTTCCCTTTTTTTTTATGGTAGTATTCCGTTTTTTTTTGGGTTTATTTGATAGAATGGGAAATATACTATTATAGAAATAATATGATTTTGATTCTTTACGACGAAAAGTACCTTGAAATTGAGTCAACGAGGAAAATGTTTTTGTTTGGCAAGTTTAAGAGTAAACAAAAAGACATCACCGCCATTCCAATTCATCGTGGATGGGTTACATAATTATAACGTGGGAAACCCCCCCTTAACGAACTTTTTTATTCCAAAGTTGTTCAGGTGCCATACTGACTGATTTTTTTCCCATAAAGGGAAATTTTTAAGTAGATTAGGGCCCAAAATTTTAACCCCAAACAACACGACAAACGCACTTACATAAAAAAAACTTACATAATTGGTCGCATTTTTAGGGGATCGTTAAGCAGGGGTCCCCTGTATTTATTGCAATTAAAGGGAAAAATAAAACTTTTAATTTTGAGTGAATAAAAATGCTATTTATATTTATTCATTTTTTTGAGAAATATCAAGTTTTTATATTTTTATATTGTTTATTTTGTCACATTAATAAGTGAGAAAATAAACAAGACGTGATTATTAGCAAAAATTTTTGAAACCAAAACCAGTGGAAGGTTAACTGCAATTCAAATTAAATTTTAAAGAGGAAAAATTTACTCTGCAAACGAGGAGAACCAGTTGCTAGCAAGCGTGGAGCGGGTTAAAGCGCAAGTAGGGCGTTCCGATCTACAATAATTTATTGTTTATTTACACATTTTCGAAAACCATAATAATTACATATTTTTATGGGAAAGGGTGTCACCGAGTCCAAATGCACCTTTCAAAGGCTGTCATCCTGAGTCCAAATGCACCTTTCAAAAACTGTCATCCTGATCCAAATCACCTTGCAAAGGGTGTCATCCCGAGTCCAAATGCACCTTGCAAAGGCTGTCATCCTGAGTCCAAATGCACCTTTCAAAAGCTGTCACCTAGTCCAAATTTTCACCCAAAAGGCTGTCTCCTGAGTCCCAAAAGCACCTTGCAAAGGCTGTCATCCGAGTCCCAAAAGCACCTTTGAAAGGCTGTCATCCTGAACCCAAAGCCCTTCGAAAGGCTTCATCCTGAGACCAAATCACCCTTTCAAAGGCTGTCTTTCCCGATCAAATCACCTTCGAAAGGCTTTCATCCTGAACCAAAGCACCTTCGAAAGACTGTCATCCCGAGTCCAAATGCACCTTGCAAAGGGTGTCATCCTGAGTCCAAATCACCTTGCAAAGGCGTCATCCTGAGTCCCCAAATGCACCTTCGAAAGGCTGTCATCCTGAGCCAAATGCACCTTCGAAAGGCTGTCACCCTGAGTCCAAATGCACCTTGAAAGGTGTCATCCTGAGCCAAATGCACCTTGAAAGGCTGTCATCCTGAGTCCAAATGCACCTTCGAAAGGCTGTCATCCTGATCCAAATGCACCTTGAAAGGCTGTCATCCTGAGCCCAAATGCACCTTGAAGGTGTCACCCTGATCAAATGCACCTTCGAAAGGCTGTCATCTGAGTCCAAATGCACCTTCGAAAGCTGTCATCCTGAGCCAATGCACTTAAAAGGCTGTCACCCTGAGCCAAATGCACCTTCGAAAGCTGTCATCCTGAGTCCAAATGCACCTTGAAAGGCGTCATCCTGACCCAAAAAGCACCTTCAAAGGCTGTCTTTCCTGAGTCCAAATCACCTTCGAAAAGGCTGTCATCCTGAGCCAAATGCCCCTTTGAAAGGCTGTCACCCTGAGCCCAAAAATGCACCTTCGAAAGGCTGTCATCCTGAGTCCAAATGCACCTTGAAAGGCTGTCATCCTAAACCAAATGCACCTGCAAGGCCTGTCATCCTGATCCAAATGCACTTGAAAAGGCTGTCATCCTGAGTCCAAATGCACCTTGCAAAGGCTGTCATCCGAGTCCAAATGCACCTTCGAAAGGCTTTTCATCCTGAGACCAAATGCACCTTCGAAGGCTGTCATCCTGAGCCAAATGACCTTGCAAAGGCTGTCATCCTGAGTCCAAATGCCCCTTCGAAAGGTTTCATCCTGAGACCAAATGCACCTTCGAAAGGCTTTTCATCTAAATCCAAATGCACCTTGCAAGGCTGTCATCCTGAGTCCAAATCACCTGCAAAGGCTGTCATCCTGAGTCCAAATGCACCTTCGAAAGGCTGTCACCCTGAGACCAAATGCCCCTTCGAAAGGCTGTCATACTGAGTCCAATGCACCTTGCAAAGCTGTCACCCTGAGCCCCAAAGGGCACCTTGCAAAGGCTGTATCCTGAGTCCAAATGCCACCTTCGAAAGGCTGTCATCCTGAGACCAAATGCACTTAGGTTCTCTGAAAACCTTGAAGGTGTCATCCTGAGTCCAAAATGCACCTTCGAAAGGCTTTACATCCTGAGCCAAATGCACCTTCGAAAGGCTGTCATCTGAGTCCAAATGCACCTAAATTCGAAAATGCACCTTGAAGGCTGCCCTCCTGAGTCCAAATGCACTATTTTGAAATCACCTTCAAAGGCTGTCATCCTGAGTCCAAATGCACCTTGAAAGGCTGTCATCCTGGTCAAATCACCTTGAAAGGGTTGCACCTTCGAAAGGCTGTCATCCTGAGTCCAAAATGCACCTTGCAAAGGCTGTCATCCTGAGTCCAAATGCACCTTCGAAAGGCTGTCATCCTGAGTCCAAATGCACCTTCGAAAGGCTGTCATCCTGAGACCAAATGCACCTTCGAAAGGCTGAAAATCTGAGCCAATCACCTTCGAAAGGCTGTCATCTGAGTCCAAATGCACCTTCGAAAGGCTGTCATCCTGAGTCCAATGCACTTCGAAAGGCTGTCATTTGAGTCCCAAATGCACCTTCGAAAAGCTGTCACCCTGATTCCAAATGCACCTTTGAAAGGCTGTCATCCTGGGCCCAAAATGCACCTTCGAAAGGCTGTCATCCTGATCCAAATGCACCTTGAAAGGCTGTCATCCTGATTCCAAATGCACTTGCAAAGGCTGTCACCCTGAGCCCCAAATGCACCTTGCAAAGGCTGTCATCCTGAGTCCAAATGCACCTTGCAAAGGCTGTCATCCTGAGTCCAAATGCACCTTGCAAAGGCTGTCATCCTGAGTCCAAATGCACCTTCGAAAGGCTGTCATCCTGAGACCAAATGCACCTTCGAAAGGCTGTCATCCTGAGTCCAAATGCACCTTGCAAAGGCTGTCATCCTGAGTCCAAATGCACCTTGCAAAGGCTGTCATCCTGAGTCCAAATGCACCTTCGAAAGGCTGTCATCCTGAGACCAAATGCACCTTCGACAGGCTGTCATCCTGAGACCAAATGCACCTTGCAAAGGCTGTCATCCTGAGTCCAAATGCACCTTCGAAAGGCTTTCATCCTGAGACCAAATGCACCTTCGAAAGGCTGTCATCCTGAGTCCAAATGCACCTTGCAAAGGCTGTCATCCTGAGTCCAAATGCACCTTGCAAAGGCTGTCATCCTGAGTCCAAATGCACCTTCGAAAGGCTGTCATCCTGAGACCAAATGCACCTTCGAAAGGCTGTCATTCCTGAGTCCAAATGCACCTTGCAAAGGCTGTCATCCTGAGTCCAAATGCACCTTGCAAAGGCTGTGATCACCTGAGTCCAAATGCACCTTCGAAAGGCTGTATCCTGAGTCCAAATTGCACCTTCGAAAGCTTCATCCGTAGTCCAAATGCACCTTGCAAAGGCTGTCATCCTGAGTCCAAATGCACCTTCGAAAGGCTGTCATCCTGAGACCAAACGCACCTTCGAAAGGCTGTCATCCTGAGTCCAAATGCACCTTGCAAAGGCTGTCATCCTGAGTCCAAATGCACCTTGCAAAGGCTGTCATCCTGAGTCCAAATGCACCTTCGAAAGGCTGTCATCCTGAGACCAAATGCGTAACCCTTCTAGTTATAGCAGACGATGCTGGCCAGTTAGGTATGTTGTAATTGGATAGGTTATGAGTGATCCAGCTACATCAAGTGACCACCAAAGAATATCTGGTAAGTGGTGGGATTATATACAAATGTTTTTCTTTGATGGATATATCCATGTGTAACCCCCCCCCCCTTCATTCAGTTACACTAATATAATCTATACAGTCCACAATTAATTTGTAGCACCGTACTTGTGGGTGCTCTCCAATCCATACTGGTCTCGGATAGATATGGATAAGATTGTGAGGTCGAAGGGACCACCTGCCGTGACCAGGGGTGGTGAAGTTTTCTCACATGTCTACACGGGGTGACTACGGTAAACAATATGGTTGTCTCCCAATGAGATTACTTGTATGTATATAATGTTGAGGTACATACAGGTAATTACTCCTATAAAATTTTCCTAGTAGTAACAATAGTAGCAGTAACTGTGGTAGCAGTAACTGTAGTAGTAACAACAGTAGTAGTAGTAGTAACTGTAGTAGTAGTAACTGTAGTAGTAACAACAGTATTAGTAACAATAGCAGTAATAACAGTAGTAGTATAACAGTAGTAGTAATAACAGTAGTAAAAATAACTGTAGTAGTAGTAACTGTAGTAGTAACTGTAGTAGTAACAATAGTAGTAGTAACTATAGTAGTAGTAACTGTAGTAGTAACAACAGTAGTAGTAGTAACTGTATTAGTAACAACAGTAGTAGTAGTAACTGTATTAGTAACAACAGTAGTAGTAATAACAGTAGTAAAAATACTAGTAACAATAGTAGTAACAAAAGTAGTAGTAATAACAGTAGTAGTAGTAACTGTAGTAGTAGTAACTGTAGTAGTAACAAAAGTAGTAGTAATAACAGTAGTATTAGTAACTGTAGTAGTAGTAACTGTAGTAGTAACAAAAGTAGTAGTAATAACAATAGTAGTAGTAACTGTAGTAGTAGTAACGTAGTAGTACAAAGTAGTAGTAATAATAGTAGTATTAGTAACTGTAGTAGTAGTAACTGTAGTAGTAACAAAAGTAGTAGTAATAACAGTAGTAGAACTGTAGTAGAAGTAACTGTAGCAGTAACAAAAGTAGTAGTAGTAACAAAAGTAGTAGTAATAACAGTAGTAGTAGTAACTGTAGTAGTAGTAACTGTAGTAGTAACAAAAGTAGTAGTAATAACAATAGTAGTAGTAACTGTTGTAAGTGTTGTGTGCCCCGCCACTTGTAAGTGTTGTGTGCCCTGCCACTTGTAAGTGTTGTGTGCCCCACCACTTGTAAGTGTTGTGTGCCCCGCCACTTGTAAGTGTTGTGTGCCCTGCCACTTGTAAGTGTTGTGTGCCCCGCCACTTGTAAGTGTTGTGTGCCCCACCACTTGTAAGTGTTGTGTGCCCCGCCACTTGTAAGTGTTGTGTGCCCTGCCACTTGTAAGTGTTGTGTGCCCCGCCACTTTTAAGTGTTGTGTGCCCCGCCACTTGTAAGTGTTGTTTTCCCTGCCACTTGTAAGTGTTGTGTGCCCTGCCATTTTTTAAGTGTTGTGTTGCCCTGCCACTTGTAAGTGTTGTGTGCCCTGCCATGAATGTTTGTGCCTGCCACTTGTAAGTGTTGTGTGCCCCCAC
>NC_069404.1:7307654-7352773 GCF_026875155.1 Cherax quadricarinatus | reverse complement strand
GCAAGGAGGTGAGGAGAGTTTGTACCCAAGGGTAACAGAATAATTAAAAAGCCAGGATGAGCCCATGGTTTACCCAAAGGTGCAGGGAGGCAAAAACCAAGTGTGCAAGGGAATGGAAGAAATATAGAAGGCAAAGGACCCAGGAGAATAACGAGAGCAGTCGTAGAGCCAGAAACGAATGTGCACAGATAAGAAGGGAGGCCCAACGTCAATATGAAAACGACATAGCAGCAAAAGCCAAATCTGACCCGAAGCTGTTATACAGCCACATCAGGAAGAAAACAACCGTCAAGGACCAGGTAATCAGGCTAAGGAAGGAAGGAGGAGAGACAACAAGAAATGACAGTGAAGTACGTGAGGAACTCAACAAGAGATTCAAAGAAGTGTTCACAGAGGAGACAGAAGGGGCTCCAGAAAGACGGAGAGGTGGGGTACACCACCATGTGCTGGACACAGTACACACAACCGAGGAAGAAGTGAAGAGGCTTCTGAGTGAGCTAGATACCTCAAAGGCAATGGGGCCAGATAACATCTCTCCATGGGTCCTGAGAGAGGGAGCAGAGGCGCTATGTGTACCCCTAAAAAACAATATTCAATACATGTATCGAAACAGGGAGATTGCCTGAGGCATGGAAGACAGCAAATGTAGTCCCAATCTTTAAAAAAGGAGACAGACATGAAGCACTAAACTACAGACCAGTGTCACTGACATGTATAGCATGAAAAATCATGGAAAAAATTGTCAGGAGAAGAATGGTGGAACATCTAGAAAGGAATGATCTCATCACCAGCAGCCAACATGGTTTCAGGGACGGGAAATCCTGTGTTACAAACCTACTGGAGTTCTATGACATGGTGACAGCAGTAAGACAAGAGAGAGAAGGGTGGGTGGATTGCATTTTCTTAGACTGCAAGAAGGCGTTTGACACAGTACCACACAAGAGATTAGTGCAAAAACTGGAGGACCAAACAGGAATAACAGGGAAGGCACTGCAATGGATCAGGGAATACTTGTCAGGAAGACAGCAGCGAGTAATGGTACAAGGAGAGGTGTCAGAGTGGGCACCTGTGACCAGCGGGGTCCCACAGGGGTCAGTCCTAGGACCAGTGCTGTTTCTGGTATTTGTGAACGACATGACGGAAGGAATAAACTCCGAGGTGTCACTGTTTGCAGATGACGTGAAGTTGATGAGAAGAGTTCATTCGATCGAAGACCAGGCAGAAATACAAAGGGATCTGGACAGGCTGCAGCCCTGGTCCAGCAACTGGCTCCTGGAGTTCAATCCCACCAAGTGCAAAGTCATGAGGATTGGGGAAGGGCAAAGAAGACCGCAGATGGAGTACAGTCTAGGGGGTCAGAGACTACAAACATCACTCAAGGAAAAAGATCTTGGGGTGAGTATAACACCAGGCACATCTCCTGAAGCGCACATCAACCAAATAACTGCTGCAGCATATGGGCGCCTAGCAAACCTCAGAACAGCATTCCGACATCTTAATAAGGAATCGTTCAGGACCCTGTACACCGTGTACGTTAGGCCCATATTGGAGTATGCGGCACCAGTTTGGAACCCACACCTAGCCAAGCATGTAAAGAAACTAGAGTAAGTGCAAAGGTTTGCAACAAGACTAGTCCTAGAGCTATGAGGTATGTCCTATGAGGAGAGGTTAAGGGAAATCAACCTGACGACATTGGAGGACAGGAGAGATAGGGGGGACATGATAACGACTTACAAAATACTGAGAGGAATTGACAAGGTGGACAAAGACAGGATGTTCCAGGACTGGACACAGTAACAAGGGGACACAGTTGGAAGTTGAAGACACAGATGAATCAAAGGGATATTAGGAAGTATTTCTTCAGCCACAGAGTAGTCAGGAAGTGGAATAGTTTGGGAAGCGATGTAGTGGAGTCAGGATCCATACATAGCTTTAAGCAGAGGTACGATAAAGCTCATGGTTCAGGGAGAGTGACCTAGTAGCGACCAGTGAAGAGGCGGGGGCCAGGAGCTTGGACTCGAACCCTGCAACCTCAACTAGGTGAGTACAACTAGGTGAGTACACACACACACACACACACACACACATACACACACAGACGCAACACACACAGACACACACACACACACACACACACACACACAGACACACACACACACACACACACACACACACACACACACACACACACACACATACACACACAGACACACCACACACACACACACACACACACACACACACACACACACACACAGCTTACAGGTTTACAGTATGTTTTGATTTGCTGAAAGGAGTCGATTTTTTTTTAATTTAAAGACGTTTACAGCGTGTTAAGTTTATTTCGATAATAAATAATTATTTTATGAATTCATTTTTTGTGAAGAAAGCCTCAGAAGTGAACCCTCAGAAGTGAACCCTCAGAAGTGAACCCTCAGAAGTGAACCCTCGGAAGTGAACCCTCGGAAGTGAACCCTCGGAAGTGAACCCTCAGAAGTGAACCCTCAGAAGTGAACCCTCAGAAGTGAACCCTCAGAAGTGAACCCTCAGAAGTGAACCCTCGGAAGTGAACCCTCAGAAGTGAACCCTCAGAAGTGAACCCTCAGAAGTGAACCATCAGAAGTGAACCCTCGGAAGTGAACCCTCGGAAGTGAACCCTCAGAAGTGAACCCTCAGAAGTGAACCCTCAGAAGTGAACCCTCAGAAGTGAACTCTCAGAAGTGAAGCCTCAGAAGTGAACCCTCAGAAGTGAACCCCTAGTAGTGAACCCTCAGAAGTGAACCCTCAGAAGTGAACCCTCAGAAGTGAACTCTCAGAAGTGAACCCTCAGAAGTTAACCCTCAGAAGTGAACCCTCAGAAGTGAACCCTCAGAAGTGAACCCTCAGAAGTGAACCCTCAGAAGTGAATCGTCAGAAGTGAACTCTCAGAAGTGAACCCTCAGAAGTGAACCCTTAGTAGTGAACGCTCAGAAGTGAACCCTCAGAAGTGAACCCTCAGAAGTGAACCCTCAGAAGTGAACTCTCAGAAGTGAACCCTCAGAAGTTTACCCTCAGAAGTGAACCCTCAGAAGTGAACCCTCAGAAGTGAACCCTCAGAAGTGAACCCTCAGAAGTGAATCCTCAGAAGTGAACCCTCAGAAGTGAACCCTCAGAAGTGAACCCTCAGAAGTGAACCCTCAGAAGTGAACCCTCAGAAGTGAATCCTCAGAGGTGAACCTTCAGAAGTGAACTCTCAGAAGTGAACCCTCAGAAGTGAACCCTCAGAAGTGAACCCTCAGAAGTGAACCCTCAGAAGTGAACCCTCAGAAGAGAACCCTCAGAAGTGAACCCTTAGAAGTGAACCCTCAGACGTGAACCCTCAGAAGTGAACCCTCAGACGTGAACCCTCAGAAGTGAACCCTCAGAAGTTAACTCCCCAGAAGTGAACTCAGAAGTGAACCCCCAGAAGTTAACTCCCCAGAAGTTAACTCCTCAGAAGTGAACTCCTCAGAAGTTAACTCCCCAGAAGTTAACTCCTCAGAAGTGAACCCTCAGATGTTAACTCCCGAGAAGTGAACTCAGAAGTGAACCCCCAGAAGTTAACTCCCCAGAAGTTAACTCCCCAGAAGTTAACTCCCAGAAGTTAACTCCCCAGAAGTTAACTCCTCAGAAGTGAACTCCTCAGAAGAGAACTCCCAAGAAGTGAATCCCCAGAAGTTAACTCCCCTAGAAGTGAACTCCTCGGAAGTAAACCCCCGGAAGTGAACCCCAGAATTGAGCCCCCCGGAAGTGAACCCTGGAAGTGAACCCCCGGAACTGAACCCCATAAGTGAACCCCCCGAAGTGAACCCCAAAGAGTGAATCAGTCTCCCTCGTGTCTCAATACTCTCACTCTCGTGGCTGGAAGTTTGTCTCCAAGAGTATAACAAATATATCTTTCATTATATATAATTATCTTTCATTATATTTGAATACCTTTCATTGTATTTCATTATATTTCATTATTTCATTATCCTTCATTATTATTTCATTATCCTTCACTATTTCATTATCCTTCATTATTATTTCATTATCCTTCACTATTTCATTATCCTTCATTATTATTTCATTATCCTTCACTATTTCATTATCCTTCATTATTATTTCATTATCCTTCACTATTTCATTATCTTTCATTGCAGTTTTCTTGAATTAGTTTTAATTATTTTTCATTATATTTCTTTTATTTAATTTTTTTTCATTTTATTTTAAATTTCTTTTCATTATTTTAGTTATTTTTCATTATATTTACTTATTTTTCATTAATTTGTAATTTTCATTATTTAAAAATATCTTTCATTATTATTTCAAAAAATTTAAAATTTTTTTAATTTTCTTTCATTATATTTCACTGTTTTTATGGGATTTTATTAGGGATAAAAAATTTGAATGCAACAACACCAGAAAAACGAACAACACCGCAAAAACAGCAAAAAAGAAAAAAAGAAAAAGAAAAACGAAAAAAAGGAAATAAAAAAGAAAAAAAGAAAACAGAGAAAAAAACAAACAAAACAGCAGCAACACAAACAAAAACGCAGAACACCAGCAAAAACAGCAGCAAAACAGCAACAACAGCAGCAACACAAGAAAACAGCAGCAAAACAAGCAACAACAGCACAACAGCAACAAAAGCGCAACACAAAAACACCGAAAAACAGCAGCAACACAAGCAACAAAGAGCAACACAAGCAACAAAAGCAGCAACACAAACAAACAACAGGGAACAACACCAGCAACAACGCAGAACACAAGCAACAACAGCAGCAACACAAGAACAACAGCAGAACACAAGCAACAACAGCAGCAAAACAAGCAAAACCGCAGCAAAACAGCAGCAAACCAGCAACAACACCACAACAACAGCAGCCACAAGCAAAACCAGCAACACAAGCAACAACAGCAAAACACAAGCAACAACAGCGGCAACACCGCAACAACAGCAGCAAAAAGCAAAAAACAGCAGCAAAACAACAACAACAGCGGGAACCCAGCAAAAAGCAGCGCAAAAACAAGCAAAACAGAGCAAAAACAAGCAACAACAGCGGCAACACCGCAACAAAAGCAGCAACACAAGCAACAACAGCAGCAACCAAGCAATAACAGCCAACACCAGCAACAACAGCAAACACAAGCACAACAGCGGCAACACCACACAACCAGCAAAACCCAAACAAAACGCAGCAAAAAAGCAAAAACAGCGGTAACACCAGCAAAAAACAGCAACAACACCCGAAAAAACAGCAGCAACACCCGCAACAACAGACAACACAAGCAACAAAAACAGCAACACAAACAAAAACGCGGCAACACCGCAACAACAAAAAAGCAACACAAACAACAAAAGCAGCAACTATGCAACAGCAGCAACACCCGCAACCCAAAAGCAGCAACCCAGCACAAAAGTGCAACAACCCGCAAAAAAAGCGCAACACCACAACAACAGCACAACACAAGCAACAAAAGCAGCAAAATAAGCAAAACAGCGGCAACACCCGCAACAACAGCGCAACACATGCAGCAACAGTAGCAACACCCGCAAAACCCGCAGCAAAAACCAGCAAAAAAGAGCAGCAACAAGCAAACAACAGCAGCAACCCAGCAACAACAGCAGCAAAAAAATGAAAAAAGCAGCAGCAACACAAGCAACAAAGCGGCAAACCAGCAACAAAGAGAAACACAAGAAAAAACACAGCAAAACCAGCAACAAAAGCACAAACAAGCAACAAAAGCGCAAAAACATGCAACGAGCACAAAACCAGCAAAACAGCCAACAACAGCAACAACGCGGCAACTCCAGCAAAAAAACAGCAGCAACACAAACAACAACAGAGCAACACAAGCAACAAAGGGAGCAAACAAGCAACAACAGCAGAACACAAGCAACAACAGAGGCAACACCAGCAACAACGCAGAAACACAAGCAACAACCAGGCAACCCGCAAAACAGCGCAAAATGATCAAAAGCAGCAACACCAGCAAAACAGCAGAAACACCGCAACAACAGCAACAACAATAGCAACAACAGCAGCAACACAAAAAACAACAGCAGCAACTCCCGCAAAAACAGCAGCAACACATGAACAACAGCACAACAACACCGGCAACAACACAACAACAGCAGCAACACAACAACAAACAGGCAAAAACACAACAACAGCGCAAAAACATCCAACAGCACAACACCCGCAACAAAAAGCACAACACCAGCAACAACACAGAACCAAGCAACAACACAGCAACACAAACAAACAACAGTAGCAACCCAGCAACAACAGGGAGCACAAAAGCAAAAACGAACAAACCAGCAACAACAGCAGCAACACCCGTAAAACAGCAACAAGCAACAAAAGCAGCAAAACAAGCAAAAACCAGCAAAACCCAACAACAGCAGCAAAACCGCAACAACAGCAGCAACACAGCAAAAAACAGCAGCAAACAAGCAACAAAAGCAGCAACCCAGCAACAACGCAGCAACACCACCAACAACAGCAAAAAAAATCAGCAACAGCAGCACTACACAAAACAAGAACAGCGCAAAACACAAGCAAAAGCAGCAACAAACAAGCAACACAGCAACAACACAAGCAACAACACAGCAAATAAGTAAAAGCAGCGAACAAAGCAACAGAGCCAACACAAGAAAAACCCGCAACAACACGCAACAGCACAACAACACAAACAACGCAGCAGCAACACAAGCAAAGAGCAGGAACACAAGAAACAGCAGCAACAACACAAGCAACGCAAAACAACACAAGAACAGAGCAACACACAAGCAACAGCGCAACAACACAAGGCAAAAAGCGCCAACACAAGCAAACAGCAACAAACACAAGCAACGCAGGGAGCAAACAAGCAACAGGCAGCAACACATGCAAAAGCACAGCTAACAAGCAAAACAGCGCAAAATAAGCAACAGCAGCAGAACCAAGAAACAGCAGCAACAACACCCAAACCCCCCAGCAGCAGCAGCAACACCAAACAAAACCCACCCGCAGTAGCAGCAAATCAGCGCAGCAGCAAAAAACACCAAAAATTCAATTCAGCAGAACACCAGAATGAAAAAACACCAACAATAGAAGCAAACCAGCAAAGAACACCACCCAAACGGCACAAGCAAAACCAACACCAGCACAACAACACTGCGGCAGCAACAAAACCCGCAGCAACAACAACACCCGCACAACAACAACACCAGCAGCAACAACAAAAGCAGCAACAGCAAACAACAGCAACAACAGCAAAAAGCAAAAAAACACCAGCAAAAAGCAGCGCAGCGCAACAACACCAAGCAGAACAACACCAGCAGCAAAAACAAAAACCACCAGCAGCAAAAAACACCGCAGCAACAACCCAGCAGCACAACAACCCGCCCGGGGGCCAAAAAAAGGGGGCAAAAACCGAAAAAAACAAAACCCGGGGAACAACAACACCCGAAAAAACAACAACACAGCACAACAACACCCAGCAGAAAAAAACCAAAACACAAACAACACCAGAGCAAAAACAACACCAGAGAACAACAACATGCAGAAAAAAAAAAAACCAACACCCGCAGCAAAAACACCAAACAGCAACAAAACACCCGCGCCCCCAATACAAAAACAACACCAGCACAACACAACACAGCACCAAAAAAAACACCAGCAGCAACAACCAAACCCAAAAAAACAAAAAACCAGCAGCCAACAAAAACAAGCAGGCAAACCCGCACAACACCCCCAACAAAAACCAAAAGCAGCAACAACAACAAAAACCACAGCAGCAAAACAACCACCAGCAACAACACCAGCAACAACAAACAAAAAAGCAGCAACAACAACACCACGCAAAACAACCCGCAAAAACAACACCAACAGCAAAACAACCAAAGAAAAAAAAAACCCCAGCACAACAGCAGCAACAAAAAAACCAACACAACAACAACACCCCAAAAACACCCCCAGCAACAAAAAACAGCACAACAAAAAAACACAGCAGCAACAACAACACCAGCAGCAACAAACCAGCGAACAAAAAACACCAGCAGCAAAAACAAACAGCAGCAACAACAACACCGCAGCAACAAAAACAGCAGCAAACAACAACAACACCAGCAGCACAACAAAAAACACCCCAGCAACAACCACAGCAACAACAAACAGCAGAAAAAACAAAAACAACAGCAAAACAAAACCGCCAGCAAAACAACAGCAGCAACAACAACAACACCCGCAGCAACCAAAACACCAGCAGCACAACAACACCCGCAACAAAAAAAACCAAGCAGGCAACACAACAGCAACAACACAGCAAACAATAACAATATCTAACGAGCCGCACACCATACCCGCACAACAATGCAGCAACAACAACAATCAATTAGTTCAAACAACAAGCAACCTATAACAGTTCAGACGCGCAACAATAACAGCAGAAGGAGCACAACAACCAACAACCCCACACAACAGCAACAAATAACACACCTTCAAGCCAGCTATACACAATAACAGCAGTAGATCAACAACAACGAACCGTAGCGCAACAACTAGCATAACAACTACATCACTGGCAGCAGTGCAGATGCAAGCAACAAGTTCAGCGCTGATCAACAACAACATACCGCAAGAGTTCAGCATCCCCTAACGCATCATCCAAACAACAACAGCAGGAGCATACACCAGCAGGCAACTAACAACATAGACAGCCAGGCGCAGCAGCAATCAGGAGCAGCAAACTCAAAACAACAGCCAACAACAAACAACGAAGCAACAACAGCAACAGATCAAGCAACCAACAAAACAGCAGACAGCAGAGCGGAGCCTCAGCAAACAACAGCAACACACCCCAGACACAGCTCAGCCTCGCAGCAAAAAACAACAGCCAACACCAAACTCGCAGACAGCAGCATCCGGCGGCAGCAGCAACCACAGCATGCAGACAACACACACAACACATCCGCAGACATCAACAGCAAGCCAGCAGCCGGAGGCATCAGCAACAGAACACAACACAGCAGACAGCAGCAGCAGTGAACAGCAGCAACAAAACCACGCAGCAACAACAGCAGACGAGTACAGTCAGGGGTCAGAGACTACAACCTTCTCTTCTAAGGAAAAAAGATCTTGGGGTGAGTATAACACCGAGCACATCTCCTGAAGCGCACAACATACCAAAGTACTAACGCTGCAGCAAATGGTCGCCTAGCAAACCTCAGAACAGTCATTCCGACATCTAATAAGGAAATCAATCAGTACCCTGTACAACCGTGTATGTTTAGGCCCATATGGAGTATGCGGCACCAGTTTGGAACCCACACCTAGCCAAGCACGTGACATAAACTAAGAGAAGTGCAAAAGGTTTGCAACACTCAGAACTAGTCCCAGACTAAGAGTTTTGTCCTAACTAAAAACCACTGAGAGCGTTAAGGGAAACTCAACCTGACCGACACCTGGAGGACAGGATAGATAGGGGGTACATGATAACGACATACCAAAATAACTGAGAGAGAATGACAAGGTGGACAAAGACAGGGAGTTCCAGAGATTGACACAGACTAAACCAAGGGTAAACAGATGGAAGCTGAAGACACAGATCAATCACCAGGGATGTGTCTTGAAGGACGTATTTCTTTCAGCCACAGAGTAGTCATAAGTGGTGAATAGTTTGGGAAGCGATGTATTGGTAGGCAGGATCGCATACAAGAGCATAAAGCAGAGTATGATAAAGCATCACGCACAGGGACGAGTGACCTAGTAGCGATCATTGAAGGTAGGCGGGCCAGGAGCTCGACTCAACCCCCCAACCACAACTAGGTGAGTACAACTCAGTGTGAGTACAGCAGCAGGAGCAGCAGCAACAACAGCAACAACAACAGCAGACAGCATGCAGCATGAGCGCAGCAACAACAGCAACAACCTCTCGCAGACAGCAGCAGCAGGAAGACAGAGCATACAACAGCAACAACACAGCAGACAGCACAGCAGAGCGGAGCAACGAACAACAGCAACAACAAACAGCAAACAGCAAGCAGCAGGAGCAGCAGCAACAACAGCAGCAACAACAACAACAACAACAGCAACAACAACAGCAGACAGCAGCAGCAGGAGCAGCAGCAACAACAGCAACAACAACAGCAGACAGCAGCAGCAGGAGCAGCAGCAACAACAGCAGCAGCAACAACAACAACAACAGCAGCAGCAACAACAGCAGACAGCAGCAGCAGCAGACAGACCAGTCAGTCTGCTGGAGTCTGCTGAGCAGTGAGGTACTGTCTCTCACTCTCTCCTACCTTCCCTACCTCACCTACCCACCTAGGCCTCTCCTCCTAGGTCTCTCCAGCAGGCCTTCCCTCCCATAGGCCTTCAGACAGCAATTAAACAGCTCTTAAACAGCCCCTAAACAGCCCTTCAACAGCTGTCTGTCTAAAAGTTAACAGTGACGCGTTTGACTGCGTATTTGTCTTAGAAAGCTGTTTTGAAGGCTGTTTAGACAGCTAGGCTGTCTAGAAAACTGTGAAACTGGCCTTTCTTGTGCTGTTTTCTAAGAATTTTGACATTGAAGGCCTCTAATATGCTTAGAATTGAGAAATATCAGTGTTGACAACATTCAAAGTTTTTAGAAATGCGTTTTGAATGTTGTTTAGACAGCTATGCTGTCTAGAAAGGTGTGCAACAGGTCCTTCTAGTGCTGTTTCGAATTTGAAGGCCTCTAAAGTGCTTAGAAATTAGAAATATTTGCGTATACAACCTTCAAAGTTTTTAGAAATGCGTTTTGAAGGCTGTTTAGACAGCTAGAAAGATGTTAAACAGGTCCTTCTAGTGCTTTTTCCAAGGAATTTTGACATTGAAGGCCTCTAGAATTTAGAAATATCTACATTTAAAACCTTCAAAGTTCGTTTTAAAGACTATTTAGATAGCCAGGCTCTTTAGAAAGCTGTTGCTCTTTCAGTGAAATTTGCATTTTGAAAGATTCTGAAGTGCTTAGAACTTAGAATTATTCCCGTTTAGAACCGTCAAAACTATTAAACGTTTTGAGGATATCTAGAAAGGTAAGCTGTCTAGAAAGCTGTGAAAATAAGCTTTCTTTCACGGCTTAGCCACCACTTTGAAAGCCGGGCTTTCTAAGTCCCTTAGAACTTAGAATTTCTAGCTTTTCTTCATTTCAAAAGTCTTAGAAAGTTACTTTGAGACGATTTAGAAGTAATTTTGAGATGATTTAGAAAGCTAAACTTCTAGAAAGTCACTTTTAGACAATTTACAGAAGTTATAAGCTTTCTAAAGTTCTTAGAAAAGTCTTAGAAGTGTTTCTAAGTCTTTCTAAGTTGTTTTGAAAATCTTCAAAATCTTTCTAAGTTGCTTTGAAAATCTTCAAAATCTTTCTAAGTTGCTTTGAAAATAATCAAATTATTTCGAAGTTCTTCAAGGTTCCTTAGAAAATCTTCAAAGTGCTTCTAAGTTGCTTTGAAAATCTGTAAAGTGTTTCTAAGTTGCTTTGAAATTCTTCAAAGTGTTCCTAAGTTGCTTTGAAGATTATCTTCAAAGCATTTCTAGATTGTTCTAAGTTGTTCAAAGTTGCTTTGAAAATCATCAGCGTGTTTCTAAGTTACTTTGAAAATTATCAAACTGTTTCTAAGTTTTTCTAAGTTGCTTTGAAAATCTTCAAAGTGTTTCTAAGTTGCTCTAAGTTGCTTTGAAAATCTCAAATGTTTCAAAGTTGCTCTAAGTTGCTTTGAAAACCTTCAAAGTGTTTCTAAGTTGCTCTAAGTTGCTTTGAAAATCTTCAAAGTGCTTCTAAGTTGCTCTAAGTTGCTTTGAAAATCTTCAAAGTGCTTCTAAGTTGCTTTGAAAAAACATCAAAGTGCTTCTAAGTGTTTCTAAGTTGCTTTGAAAATCTTCAAAGTGCTTCTAAGTTGCTTTGAAAATCATCAAAGTGTTTCTAAGTGTTTCTAAGTTGCTTTGAAGATCATCAGCGTGTTTCTAAGTTGTTCTAAGCCAGGTTTGTTTCCTCAGTGATAATAATCAACATTGTGGGCTTGATCTCCGGTTCAAAATGTTCCTCGAGTAAAATTTAGTGAAACATGATTCAAAAATGAGCGAAACTGAGAGTGAAACACTCTTAAAGGAGTGAAACTAGCAGTGATATAATCTTAAAAGTCTGAAACTACCAGTGATACACTCTTTAAAGTCTGAAACTACCAGTGATACACTCTTAAAAGTCTGAAACTACCAGTGATATATTTTTAAAAGTCTGAAACTACCAGTGATACACTCTTAAAAGTCTGAAACTACCAGTGAAACAATCTTAAAAGTCTGAAACTACCAGTGATACAATCTTAAAAGTCTGAAACTACCAGTGATACAATCTTAAAAGTCTGAAACTGCCAGTGATACAATCTTAAAAGTCTGAAACTACCAGTGATACACTCTAAAAAGTCTGAAACTGCCAGTGATACAATCTTAAAAGTCTGAAACTACCAGTGATACATTCTTAAAAGTCTGAAACTACCAGTGATACAATCTTAAAACTCTGAAAACTACCCGTGATACAATCTTAAAAGTCTGAAACTGCCATGATACAATCTTAAAAGTCTGAAACTACCAGTGATCAATCTTAAAAGTCTGAAACAAACCCGTGATACAATCTTAAAAGTCTGAAACTACCAGTTTTACAATCTTAAAAATCTGAAAGTACCAGTGATACAATCTTAAAAGTCTGAAACTACCATGATACAATCTAAAATCTGAAACTACCATGATACAATCTTAAAAGTCTGAAACTACCAGTGATACAATCTTAAAAGTCTGAAACTACCAGTGATACGCTCTTAAAAGTCTGAAACTACCAGTGATACAATCTTAAAAGTCTGAAACTACCAGCGATATAATGTTAAAAGTCTGAAACTATCAGTGATACACTCTTAAAAGTCTGAAACTACCAGTGATACACTCTTAAAAGTCTGAAACACCAGTGATACGCTCTAAAAGTCTGAAACTACCAGTGATACACTCTTAAAAGTCTGAAACTACCAGTGATACAATCTTAAAAGTCTGAAACTACCAGTGATACAATCTTAAAAGTCTGAAACTACCAGTGATACGCTCTTAAAAGTCTGAAACTACCAGTGATACACTCTTAAAAGTCTGAAACTACCAGTGATACAATCTTAAAAGTCTGAAACTACCAGTGATACAATCTTAAAAGTTTGAAACTACCGGTGATACAATCTTAAAAGTCTGAAACTACCAGTGATACAATCTAAAAAGTCTGAAACTACCAGTGATACAATCTTAAAAGTCTGAAACTACCAGTGATACAATCTTAAAAGTCTGAAACTACCGGTGATACAATCTTAAAAGTCTGAAACTACCAGTGATACAATCTTAAAAGTCTGAAACTACCAGTGATACAATCTTAAAAGTCTGAAACTACCAGTGATACAATCTTAAAAGTCTGAAACTACCAGTGATACGCTCTTAAAAGTCTGAAACTACCAGTGATACACTCTTAAAAGTCTGAAACTACCAGTGATACAATCTTAAAAGTCTGAAACTACCAGTGATAACAATCTAAAAGTTCTGAAACTACCATGATACAATCTTAAAAGTCTGAAACTACCGTGATACAATCTTAAAAGTCTGAAACTACCAGTGATACATATCTTAAAAGTCTGAAACTACCATGATACAATCTTAAAGTCTGAAACTACCAGTGATACAATCTTAAAAGTCTGAAACTACCAGTGATACAATCTTAAAAGTCTGAAACTACAATGAATACAATCTTAAAAGTCTGAAACTACCAGTGATACAATCTAAAAAGTCTGAAACTACCAGTGATACAATCTTAAAAGTCTGAAACTACCAGTGATACAATCTTAAAAGTCTGAAACTACCAGTGATACAATCTTAAAAGTCTGAAACTACCGTGATACAATTAAAAGTCTGAAACTACCATGATACAATCTAAAAAGTCTGAAACTACCAGTGATACAATCTTAAAAGTCTGAAACTACCATGATACAATCTTAAAAGTCTGAAACTACAATGATACATCTTAAAAGTCTGAAACTACCAGTGATACAATCTAAAAGTCTGAAACTACCATTGATACAATCTTAAAAGTCTGAAAACTACCATGATATACAATCTTAAAGTCTGAAACTACCAGTGATACAATCTTAAAAGTCTGAAACTACCGGTGATACAATCTTAAAAGTCTGAAACTACCAGTGATACAATCTAAAAAGTCTGAAACTACCAGTGATACAATCTTAAAAGTCTGAAACTACCAGTGATACAATCTTAAAAGTCTGAAACTACCAGTGATACGCTCTTAAAAGTCTGAAACTACCAGTGATACAATCTTAAAAGTCTGAAACAGTGTTTCAGTGACAAAGTCTGACAGTCCACAAGCTGACTATTATCTATCAATTTGAAAGGTAAGTCTACTTTTATATTACTATATTATTATTATTATTATTAATATATTATATTATTATTATTATTATTATTATTAATATTATTATTATTATTATTATTTATTAAATTTTTATTTTTATTATTTTTATTATTATATATTATTATTATTATTATTATATTATTATTATTATTATTATTATTATTATTATAAATTTTTATTATTATTATTATTAATATTATTATTTTTATTAATTATTATTATTTTTATTTAATATTATTATTATTATTATTATTATTATTATTATTATTTTTATTATTATTATTATTATTTTTAATATTATTATTAATTATTTTTATTATTATTATTATATTAAATTTTTATTAATTATTATTATATTATATATTTTTTATTTAAATTTTTTATATTATTATTATTATTAAAAAATTAAATTTAATATATTATTATTATTATTATTATTATTATTATTATTATATTATTATTATTATTAATTTTTAAGAAGGTCAGTAGAGAGAGTAGACAGGCTGGTCTATCAGTCAGGGATGACTTCCTTTACGTACATGACTGTGTAAACCCGTACGTGGGTGCACACATGTGTGTGTGTGTGTGTGTGTGTGTGTGTGTGTGTGTGTGGGTGTTTGTGTGTGTTTGTGTGTGTACTCACCTAATTGTGGATGCAGGGGTCATGTCACAGCTCCTGACCCCTCCTCTTCACTAGTCGCTACTATGTCACTCTTCCTGCTTCGTGAGCTTTATCATACCTCTTCTTAAAGCTATGTATGGATCCTGCCTCCACTACATCACTACCCAGACTGTTCCACGTCCTGACAACTCTGTGACTGAAGAAATACTTCCTTCTGTCACAGTCTTCTAGGTGCTCCACCAGTCTTCTAGGTGCTCCACAAGTCTTCTAGGTGCTCCACCAGTCTTGTAGATGCTCCACCAGTCTTCTAGGTGCCCCACCAGTCTTCTAAGTGTTCCACCAGTCTTCTAGGTGCTCCACCAGTCTTCTAGGTGCTCCACAAGTCTTCTAGGTGCTCCACCAGTCTTGTAGATGCTCCACCAGTCTTCTAAGTGCTCCACCAGTCTTCTAAGTGCTCCACCAGTGTTCTAGGTGCTCCATCAGTCTTCTAGGTGCTCCACCAGTCTTCTAGGTGCTCCACCAGTCTTCTAAGTGCTCCACCAGTCTTCTAAGTGCTCCACCAGTCTTCTAGGTGTTCCACCAGTCTTCTAGGTGCGCCTTCAGTCTTCTAGGTGCTCCACCAGTCTTCTAGGTGCGCCTCCAGTCTTCTAGGTGCTCCACCAGTCTTTAGGTGTCCTCCAGTTTCTAGGTGCTCCACCAGTCTTCTAGGTGCTCCACCAGTCTTCTAGGTGCTCCACCAGTCTTCTAGGTGCGCCTTCAGTCTTCTAGGTGCTCCACCAGTCTTCTAGGTGCTCCACCAGTCTTCTAGGTGCTCCACCAGTCTTCTAGGTACTCCACCAGTCTTCTAGGTGCTCCACCAGTCTTCTAGGTGCTCCACCAGTCTTCTAGGTGCTCCACCAGGCTTCTAGGTGCTCCACCAGTCTTCTAGGTGCTCCACCAGTCTTCTAGGTGCTCCACCAGTCTTCTAGGTGCGCCTTTCCCTTCTTCTAGGTGCTCCACCAGTCTTCTAGGTGCTCCACCAGTCTTCTAGGTGCTCCACCAGTCTTCTAGGTACTCCACCAGTCTTCTAGGTGCTCCACCAGTCTTCTAGGTGCTCCACCAGTCTTCTAGGTGCGCCTTCAGTCTTCTAGGTGCTCCACCAGTCTTCTAGGTGCTCCACCAGTCTTCTAGGTGCTCCTCTAGTCTTCTAGGTGCTCCACCAGTCTTGTAGGTGCTCCACCAGTCTTCTAGGTGCTCCACCAGTCTTCTAGGTGCTCCACCAGTCTTCTAGGTGCTCCACCAGTCTTCTAGGTGCCCCACCAGTCTTCTAGGTATTTCCACCAGTTTCTAGGTGCTCCACAGTCTTCTAGGTGCCCCTCCAGTCTTCTAGGTGTTCCACCAGTCTTCTAGGTGCTCCACCAGTCTTCTAGGTGCTCCACCAGTCTTCTAGGTGCTCCACCAGTCTTCTAGGTACTCCACCAGTCTTCTAGGTACTCCACCAGTCTTCTAGGTGCTCCACCAGTCTTCTAGGTGCTCCACCAGTCTTCTAGGTGCGCCTTCAGTCTTCTAGGTGCTCCACCAGTCTTCTAGGTGCGCCTCCAGTCTTCTAGGTGCTCCACCAGTCTTCTAGGTGCTCCTCCAGTCTTCTACGTGTTCCACCCGTTTCTAGGTGCTCCCCCCGTCTTCTAAGTGCCCCACCAGTTTTCTAAGTGCTCCACCAGTCTTCTAGGTGTTCCACCAGCTCTAGGTGCGCCTTCGTCTTCTAGGTGCTCCACGTCTTCTAGGTGCGCCTCCAGTCTTCTAGGTGCTCCACCAGTCTTCTAGGTGCTCCTCCAGTCTTCTAGGTGCTCCACCAGTCTTCTAGGTGCTCCACCAGTCTTCTAGGTGCTCCACCAGTCTTCTAGGTGCGCCTTCAGTCTTCTAGGTGCTCCACCAGTCTTCTAGGTGCTCCACCAGTCTTCTAGGTGCTCCACCAGTCTTCTAGGTACTCCACCAGTCTTCTAGGTGCTCCACCAGTCTTCTAGGTGCTCCACCAGTCTTCTAGGTGCTCCACCAGGCTTCTAGGTGCTCCACCAGTCTTCTAGGTGCTCCACCAGTCTTCTAGGTGCTCCACCAGTCTTCTAGGTGCGCCTTCAGTTCTTCTAGGTGCTCCCCCAGTCTTCTAGGTGCTCCACCAGTCTTCTAGGTGTTTCCACCAGTCTTCTAGGTACTCCACCAGTCTTCTAGGTGCTCACCCAGTCTTCTGGGTGCTCCACCAGTCTTTCTAGGTGCTCCACCAGTCTTCTAGGTGCTCCCCAGTTTCTAGGTGCTCCACCAGTCTTCTAGGTGCTCTCTAGTCTTCTAGGTGCCCCACAGTCTTGTAGGTGCTCCACCAGTCTTCTAGGTGCTCCACCAGTCTTCTAGGTGCTCCACCAGTCTTCTAGGTGCTCCACCAGTCTTCTAGGTGCTCCACCAGTTTTCTAGGTACTCCACCATTTCTTCTAGGTGCTCCACCAGTCTTCTGGGTGCTCCTCCAGTCTTCTAGGTGTTCCACCATCTTCTAGGTGCTCCCCCAGTCTTCAAAGTGCTCCACCAGTCTTCTAGGTGCTCCACCAGTCTTCTAGGTACTCCACCAGTCTTCTAGGTACTCCACCAGTCTTCTAGGTGCTCCACCAGTCTTCTAGGTGCTCCACCAGTCTTCTAGGTGCGCCTTCAGTCTTCTAGGTGCTCCACCAGTCTTCTAGGTGCGCCTCCAGTCTTCTAGGTGCTCCAGCAGTCTTCTAGGTGCTCCTCCAGTCTTCTACGTGTTCCACCAGTCTTCTAGGTGCTCCACCAGTCTTCTAGGTGCTCCACCAGTCTTCTAGGTGCTCCACCAGTCTTCTAGGTGCTCCACCAGTCTTCTAGGTGCTCCACCAGTCTTCTAGGTGCTCCACCAGTCTTCTAGGTGCTCCAGCAGTCTTCTAGGTGCTCCTCCAGTCTTCTAGGTGCTCCACCAGTCTTCTAGGTGCTCCTCCAGTCTTCTAGGTGCTCCAGCAGTCTTCTAGGTGCTCCTCCAGTCTTCTACGTGTTCCACCAGTCTTCTAGGTGTTCCACCAGTCTTCTAGGTGCTCCACCAGTCTTCTAGGTGCTCCACCAGTCTTCTAGGTGCTCCACCAGTCTTCTAGGTGCTCCACCAGTCTTCTAGGTGCTCCACCAGTCTTCTAGGTGCTCCACCAGTCTTCTAGGTGCTCCTCCAGTCTTCTAGGTGCTCCACCAGTCTTCTAGGTGCTCCTCCAGTCTTCTAGGTGCTCCACCAGTCTTCTAGGTGCTCCACCAGTCTTCTCCTGACAATCTTCTCCTTGATTACATAGTATACACATCAGTAACAACGGTTTATAGTTTAATGCTTCGTGTCTGGGACTACAGTTGCTGTCTTCCGGACCTCAGGTAGTCGCACAGTTTGGATAGATGTGTTGAACAATGTTGTTAGTGGTACACAGAGCGCCTCTGTTCTCTCTCTGAGGACCCATGACAGATGTTATTCGACCCATCGACTTTCAGGTATCTAGCTCGCTTAACAGCATCTTCACCTCCACCTTTGTGTGTATTGTGTCCAGCACTTGATGGTGCACCCACCTCTCTGTCTTTCTGGAGTCTCTTCTGTCTCTTCTGTGAATACTTCTTTGTACCTCATGTTGAACTCATAACAAACTTCAAGGTCGTTTATTGGGAGCTACAACTCTTGCTTCCTTCCTTCCTCAGCCTGATTACCTCCTCTTTGACTCTTGTTTTCCTCCTAATGTGTTGAGTGTAGTGTGTTGTGCGTTGTGTGTTGTGTGTAGTGTGTTGTGTGTTGTGTGTTGTGTGTTGTGTGTAGTGTGTTGTGGTTGTGTGTTGTGTGTTGAGTGTAGTGTGTAGTGTGTAGTGCGTTGGTGTGTTGGTTGTAGTGTGTTGTGTGTTGTGTGGTTTGTTTTGTTGTGTGTTGTGTGTAGTGTGTTGTTGTGGTTTGTAGTGTGTTGTGTGTTTTATGTAGTGTGTTCTATGTAGTGTGTAGTGTGTAGTGTGTAGTGTGTAGGGTGTTGTGTTTTAGTGTGTAGTGTGTAGTGTTAAGTGTGTTGTGTGTAGTGTGTTGTGTGTAGTTTTGTAGTGTGTTGTGTGTTGTATGTAGTGTGTTGTTCGTTTGTGTGTAGTGTGTAGTGTGTAGTGTGTTGTGTGTAGTGTGGGAGTGTGTTGTGTGTGTGGTTTTTGTTGTGTGTTGTGTGTAGTGTAGTGTGTTTTTGTGTTTTGTGTTGTTTGTAGTGTGTAGTGTTGTTGTTTTGTTGTGTGTTGTGTGTTGTTTTGTTGTGTGTTGTGTGTAGTTTTGTGTAGTGTTTGTGTGTTGTGTGTAGTGTGTTGTGTGTTGTGTGTTGTGTGTTGTGTGTAGTGTGGTAGTGTGTAGTGTGTTGTGTGTAGTGTGTTGTTGTTGTTGTGTTGTAGTGTGTAGTGTTGTGTGTAGTGTGTTTTTGTGTTGTATGTAGTGTGTTGTGTGTTGTGTTTTTGTGTGTTGTGTGTATGTGTGTAGTGTGTAGTGTGTAGTGTGTTGTGTGTTGTACGTATGTGTTGTGTGTTTGGGGTTGTGTGTTTTGGGGTAGTGTTAGTTGTAGTGTGTTTTTGTGTTGTATGATGTGTTGTGTGTGTGTGTATGTGCTGTGTGTAGTGTGTTGTGTGAGTGTGTAGTGTGTTGTGTGTTGTATTTTGTGTTGTGTGTTGTGTGTAGTGTGTAGAGTGTAGTGTGTAGTGTTTGTGTGTAGTGGTGTGTTGTTGTTTTATTGTTGGTGTAGGGGTTGTGTGTAGTGTGTAGGTGTAGTGTGTTGGTGTAGTGTGTAGTGTGTAGTGTGTATGTTTTATGTGTGTGTTGTGTGTTGTGTGTATGTGTTGTGTGTTGTATGTAGTGTGTTGTGTGTATGTGTTTGGTGTAGTTTGGTTGTGTGTAGTGTGTGTGTGTTTTGTGTAGGTTTTTGGTTTGAGTGTGTGTGTGCTATTGTTGTGTGTTGTGTTTTATGTAGTGTGTTGTGTTTTGTTTTGTAGTGTGTTGGTGTTGTGTGTAGTGTGTATGTGTTGGTGTAGTGTGTATGTTTGTGTGTATGTTTGGTGTTGTATGTAGTGTTTGTGTTTGGTGTAGTGTGTTGTGTGTTGTGTTAGTGGGAGTGGTTTTTGTGTAGTGGTAGTGTGTTGTATTAGTGTTTGTGTGTTGGTGTAGTGTATAAGTGAGTGTGTATTGTTGTGTGTAGTGTGTTGTGTTTTTTATGTAGGTGTGTTGATGTGTATGTGTAGGTTTTGTATGTATGTGTTTGTGTTGTGTGTAGTGTTAAGTGTTGTTAGTGTTTGTTGAGTGGTTGTGTGTTGTATGTAGTGTGTGTGTGTAGTGTGTAGTGTGTTGTGTGTAGTGTGATGTGTTTTTATGTAGTGTTTGTGTGTTGTGAAATTTTGTGTTGTTGTTTTGTGTTTTTGTGTTGTTTTTGGTTGTGTGTTGTGTGTTGTGTGTAGTTTATTTATGTATGTGGTATGAAATTTTTAGAGTGTTTTTGTTTGTATTGGTTTTTTTGGTGTTGGTTTTTGTTTTTTTTGTTTTTTTTTTGTTTTTTTTTTGGGGTTTTGTTTGTTGTTGGTTATTTTGTTTTTTGTGAGTTTTTGTTTCTTTTTTGTTTTTGTTTTTTTTTGTTTTTATTGTTTTTTTTTCTGTTTTTAATTTTTTATTTTTTGTTTGTATTTTTATTTTTTATTTATTTTGGGTTATTTTTTTTTATTTTTTTGTTGTTTTTTTGTTATTTTTTTGTTTTTGTTTTTTATTTTTTTATTTATTTTTTTATTTTTTTGTTTTTCTTTGATTTTTTAATTTTTTGTATTTTTTGTTTTAAAGTTTGTTTTTTTGTGTTTTTGTATGGTTTTTTTTTTTTATTTTTTTTAATTTATTGTTTTTATTTTGGTTTTTAGTTTTATTTTATTTTTTTATTTTTTTGTTGGTTGTAGTTTTGTGGGAGTTTGACTTTTATTTTTTTTCTTTATTTTTTTTTATTTTTTTTTTTTTGTTTGGTTTTTTTTTGTTTTGTTTTTTTTGGTTTGTTTTTTTATTTTTGTGTTTTTTTATTATTTTTTTTTTTTTTTATTGTTTTTTTTTTGTTTTTTTTTGTTTTTTCGTTAATTTTGTTTTTTTTTTTTATTTTTTTTTAAATATTTTTTTTTTTTTGTGTTTTTTTTTTATTTTTTTTTTTTTTTTTTTTTTTTTGGATTTGGGGAATTTTTGTTTTGTTGTGGTTTTGGTTTTTTGGTTTTTTCCGGAGAGTGTTTTTATTGGGTTTTTTTCAGTTAATGGTAGGTTTTGTGTATTTATTTTTGGTATTGGTGTTTTATTGAAATTTGTTTTGTTTTTGGTTATTTTTGTTATTTTTTTATTTATTTTTTTTTTTTTTTTAAAATTTTTGTTATTTTTTTTTTTTATTATTTTGTTTTTTTGTTTTTTTGGTTATGTTTTTTATTGTTGGGTTATTTTTTTTTTTGGGTTGTTTTTGTTTTTTTTTGTTTATTTTTTTTTATTTTTTTTTTTTATTAAATTTTAGTTTGTTTTTTTTTTTTTTTGAGTTTATTTTTGGTTTGTGGTTGGGTTTTTTTTTTTTTTTTGGGTTTTTTTATTGTTTTTTTTGGGTTTTTTTTTTAGGTTTGTTGTTTTTATTTTTTGAAATTTTTTTTTGTTTTGTTTTTTTTAATTTTTGTGTTTTTTTTTTTTTGTTGTTTTTTTTTTTTTTTTGTAGGTTTTTTTTTTTTGTTTTTGGGTTTTGGGGTTTTTTGTTGTATTTTTTTTTTTTTTATTTTTGTTGGTATTGTTTTTTATTGTTTTTTTTTTATATGGTTTGGGTAAAGTACAATTAATATATTTATTAAAATTTTTGGGTTTTTTGTTTAATAAAAATTGTATTTTTTATTTTTTAGTTTTAAGAATTTTGTTTTTTAAAAAAAATGGTAAATTTTGTTTTTGGGGTTTTTTTTTATTTAAAATTTTTTGTTTTTATAATTTTTTTTTTTAAAAAAAAAAAGGGTTTTTTTTTTTTTTTTTTTATTTTTGGTTTTGGAGTTTTTTATTTTTTTTTTTTTATTAAAAAAAAGTTTTTTTTTTTTTTTATTTTTTTTAATTTTTTTGTTTTTTTTTATTCTTTTTTTATTTTTTTTTTTTTTAAAGGTTTATTTTTTTTTTTTTCTTTTTTAGTCTATTTTTAAAAAAATTTTAAATTTTGTTTTTTTATTTTTTTTTATTTTTTTATTTTGTAATTTTTATTTTTTAAATTTATTTTAAAATATAAAAATTTTTATAAATTTTAAAATTTTAATTTATTTTTTTTTTTAAAATTTTTATATTTTTTTTAAAAATTTTTTTTTAATATATACTTTAAAAAAAATTTATAAAAAAATTTAAAAAAATTTTAATTTTTTAATAAAATTTTTTTTATTATTTATTTGTTTTTTTGTTTTTTTTTTTTAAATTTTTTATCTTTTTTTTGTTTAATTTTTATTATTTTTAAATTTTTTTTTTTTTTTATTTAAATTTTTTTTTTTTTTTTTTTTTTTTTATTTAATTGTTTTTAAAATAAATTTTTTTTTATTAAATTTTTATTTTTAAATTTTACTTTTTATTTTTACTTTATTCTATTTTTTATGTTTTTTATTATATTAAAAATTTATCTTTTTTTTTAAAATATTATTTTTTTATATAAAAATTTTTTTTATTTTTTTTTTTTATAATTTTTTTATTTTTTTACTTATTTATTAATTTTAATTTTATTTTATAAAAATTTTTTTTTTTTTTTAAATTAAATTTTTTTTAAATGTTTTATATTAAATTTTAAATTTTTTTTAAAATTTTTTAATTTTGTTTTTTTATCTTTTTATGTTTTTTTTTTTATGTTTCATATTTTAAAAAAAAAATATTTAAATTTTTTATTTTTTATTTTTGGGTTTTTAAAATTTTATTTAAATTTTTTTTTATTTTAATTTTTTTTTTATTAATTTTTTTTAATTAATATTAATTAAAATAATTTTTTTTTTTTTTTTTATTTTTGGTAAATTTTTTTTTTATTTTTTTTTTTTTAAAAAAAAAAATTTTTTTTAAATTATTTAAAATTTAGTTTTAAAATTATAAAATTTTTTGATCTTTAATTTGTTTTTTTTTTTATCTTTTTATTATTTTTTTAATTTTTTCTTTTTTTTGGTTTTTTTTTTATTTTTTTGTTTTTTTTTTTTTTTTTTTTTTTAAATTTTTTTTTTAATTAAATATTTTTTTTAAATTTTTTAAAAAAATTTTTTTTTTTTTTATTTTTATTTTTTAATTAAAAATTTATTTTTTTTTTTTTTATTTTGTTTTTTTTTTTTTTTTTTTTTTTTTTTATTTTTTTTCTTAAAATTTTTTTTTTTTTTTGAAATTTTTATTTAATTTTTCTTTTTAAAAATTTTTTTTTTTTTTAAAAATTAAATTATTACATATAAAGTTTAAATTTTTTTTTTTTAATTTAGTTTAATTTTTTAAAAAAATTTATTAATTTTAGGGAAAAATTTGGTTTATGGATTTTTTAAAAAAAATTTTTTTATGTAATTTTTGTGTTTTTTTTATTAAATTTTTTTTAAAAAAATTTTTTTAAAAATTTTTTTTATAAAAATTTTTTAAAATTTTTTTTTATTTTGATTATATTAAATTTTTTTTTTTTTTTTATTTTTTTAATTTTCTTTTTTTTTGGGTTTTTTTGTTTTTTTTTTTTATTAATAAAAATTCTTTTTTTTTTTTTTAAATTTAATTTTATTTTTTTTAAAAATTTTAAAAAAAAAATTTTTTTAATTAAAAATTTTTGGGTTTGTTTTTTTTTTTTTTTTTTTAATTTTTTGTTTCAATGGTTTTTTTTATTTTAATTTTTTTTTAATTTTTAAAAAAAATTTTTAAATTTTTTTTAAAAATTTTTTTTTTTTTTTTTAATTTTTAAAATTTTTTTTTTTTTTTTTATGTTAATTTTTTTTTTTTTTATTTTTTAAAAAATTTTTTTTATTTGTTTAAAATTTTGGGTTTTTTAGTTTTTTTTTTTTTGTTTTTTTTTTAATTTTTTGTTTTTTTTATTTTTATTCTTTAAATTTATTTAATTTTTTTTGGTTGTTTTTTTTTTTTAATTTTTTTTTTTTTAAATTTTTCTTTTTTTTTTAAATATAAAATTTTTTTGTTTTTTTTAAATTTTTTTTTATTTTTTTTTTTGTTTTTAAAAGAAATTTTGGTAAAAAAATTTAAATTAAATTTTTTCTTAATTAAAAAAAAATTTTTTTTTTTTCTTTTTTTTTTAATTTTTGTTTTTAATTATTTTTTTTAATTTTTATTTTGTTTTTTTTTAATAATTTTGAAGTTTTTTTTGAAAAAGTTTAAAAATTTTATTAATTATAAAATATATATAAAAAGAATAGGTAGGGTATATATATAATATATCTATATTAATATATAAGATACTTTAAAATTTTATAAGTATATAATAAAAATATAATATATACTAATAATTAGAATATAATAGTTTACGATATAATATTATAGATAAAAATAATACTATATAATAAACATATTATATACTAGTATAATATAACTCATAAAACTATATCCTAAACATAAAAACCCTCCCGAGCGCAGAAACCCAACCAAAACCCCCCCAAAATCGACAAAAACTAGAATCCCAAAACGTGCCCTTTTAAAACATAAACAACCCCCTAAAAACGTGAACACGCCTTCAACGATAAAATTAAGCCTTATACGGGGGAGATTCCAATGAAACAAGGCAGTGATCCAAGTATCGTCCTGTCACTCTTAAATAGTTTAAACTACTTAGTTTTGTTTTTCCTGCTTCCCATGACTCAAAAACCCATACCCGACCCAAATACACATTATAAACATGTGTATAGTGCCATGGCTTTTTTAAATGGTCATTGTACCCCTTGAAAATGTCATTTAAAATTGTAAAGGAGAGAAATATGGTTATTTATGAATGGTTTTTGCTATCAGAAGTTATTAATTTCGTGTTTCGTGGACCATAACACTATGGTCCACCATTATGGTTAATTGGTCCACTTTTATGGCTCCATGGTCCACCTTCATGGCCCCATGGTCTACTTTCATGACCCATGGTTCACCTACATGCCTTCCTGGTCCATCTTCATCGCCCCATGGTCGCACTCTCATGGCCCCATGGACCACCATTATGGCCCCATGGTCCACCATCATGGCCCCATGGTCCACCATCATGGCCCCATGGTCCACCATCATGGCCCCATGGTCCACCATCATGGCCCCATGGTCCACCATCATGGCCCCATGGTCCACCATCATGGCCCCATGGCCCACCACCCATGGCCCCATGGTCCACCCATCATGGCCCCATGGCCCATCATCCCATGGCCCCATGGTCCACCATCATGGCCCCATGGTCCACCATCATGGCCCCATGGTCCACCATCATGGCCCCATGGTCCACCATCATGGCCCCATGGTCCACCATCAGGGGCCCCGTGGTTCCACCATCATGGCCCCATGGTCCACCATCATGGCCCCATGGTCCACCATCATGGCCCCATGGTCCACCATCATGGCCCCATGGTCCACCATCATGGCCCCATGGTCCACCATCATGGCCCCATGGTCCACCATCATGACCCCATGGTCCACCATCATGGCCCCATGGTCCACCATCATGGCCCCGTGTCCACCATCATGGCCCCATGGCCCCACCATCATGGTCCCATGGTCCACCATCATGGCCCCATGGTCCACCATCATGGCCCCATGGTCCACCATCATGACCCACCCTTGTACCACAACACATTCTTGTCCATCCCTGTTATTCCTGTGTGTACCTTTACTGTGTACGTCTCTGGAGTCGCACACGGTGGGTGCAGGTGCACATGACTTAGTACACAGGTGGTGCACATGTGTTTGCACCTGTGTGCACACCAGAGGGGTATGGCTCCCCCAGAAGATCACGATTTAGGGCCTTTAAATGTGACCTCTGGTGACCTCACTGGAATGTTGTGTTGTGAGACGCCCGGGTAAATGTCAGTGTGGGGGGCATTCCTAGCTTGCCTAGCAAGGCTAGGAGGACTCCTAGTTCTCCTGGCTAGCACCTAGAATACCCAGGAGTGCTTATAACACCTCAGAACACCTAGGGGTACTTAGAAACACACATGTCAAGCCTGTGTGACTCTCCTAGCTAGCCTAACCTAGCACTTAGGACACCTAGCAAGGCTAGAAGGACTCCTAGTTCTCCTGGCTAGCACCTAGATTACCTCAGTTGCTTCTAACACCCTTAAAACACCTATGAGTGCTTAGAAACACATCTAAAAAGCCTGTTTGACACTCTTAGCAAGCCTAACCTAGCACCTAGCATGGCTAGGTATACACTGAAAGGTGTATACACTGAGATATACACCTGGATGTATATATGGTCTTGGTATATAACAAATATTATCTTCAATAAGAGAGACATTAAAGTTAATTTTGAAAAAAACAAGATTTAAATTGAGATAGAGAGAGAGAGTGAAAGAGAGAGAGTGTGTGAGAGTGAGAGTGACAGAGAGAGAGAGGGAAGGCAGGACTGGTTACAAACTTTCTTAATATTACTTAAGTACGAGAGTTGGTGAGGTAGAAAACAGGTATTACCTACAACAATATGGTGTGAGTGAGGGGACACTGGCAGGCCTAGGAACTGACGTCACTATTGCCTTCACAGTGAGCATCTAATATCTCTTTGGTGCTGTGTACCAGCATCTGGGTGCTTTATAACAACGTAACTTGTACAGATGCAACATAGTGACTTGTACTAACATCTTCCTGTAGTGAAAACGTAGATAACATAAACAGTTGTTTATTAAGTGATAGTGAGAAGACAACATTACCAGCTTGCCGGCCCACAGCCTGTGCTCATCTTCCCTCACACACCCACCCCACTATAAACAACCCACGATACTACCACCCTCTCTCTCTCTCCTGTGAACTTCATTGTAAACCTACAACGCCTCCTCTGTGATGAGTACACATCGCAAAATAGCAAGAATATCTACGCCATCTGGCTATTGTCCCAGTAGTTACTGCAGTGTTTGTGGGTATACTACAAAGGGCAAAATACTTCTTAAATGTAAGGAACCTACTTGTTCCAACTACTGCCACACAGATTGCATTCCACAAAAAGAATTTTGTTGTATCCAGGTAGAAAATCTCAGAAAATTGAGGGATATCCGTAATCCTGTGGTATATGTGGAAACAAACCTGGTGCTACAGGAAGAAGGTTCAGAAGTACCTCAGGGTCTCTTGTCCAAAGATCAAGACTGCCCTCTTGGGCTGTGTTGTAAAGTCGCAGCTAAGATAATCCATCACAGGGAAGCACTTCATGAGCTCCTCAAATCATTAGATAACCTTCAAGGTATTGTAGAAGGCCAGTGCAAGCCTACATCAAGTGACGTAAGCTGCTCAGCTGATGGTGACACTATTGTAGAAGGCCAGTGCAAGCCTGCATCAAGTGACGTAAGCTGCTCAGCTGATGGTGACACTATTGAAAGAAGGCCATGCAAGCCTGCATCAAGTGACGAAAGGGCTGCTCAGCTGATGGTGACACTATTGTAGAAGGCCAGTGCAAGCCTGCATCAAGTGACGTAAGCTGCTCAGCTGATGGTGACACTATTGTAGAAGGCCAGTGCAAGCCTGCATCAAGTGACGTAAGCTGCTCAGCTGATGGTGACACTATTGACAAAGACTGGAAGTCCCACACTGAGCTCAACTCAGAGGTATATAACTGGTGGAATTCTGTCATCGCTAAGACCCCACAGTTAGACAGAGCTCAAAACACTACATTTGGGAATTCTAACGACTTCTGACCACCACAGAGGGAACAGATCCTCTTTCCAGCATTGAAGCAAGCCTTGGATCTGTTAATTCTCCTACACCTGACATCGCTGCTTCAGCACCTGCCAGTACACAAGACAGTGCACATACCATCTCTGATCCTACACCTGTCAGCACACCTGCCGACACTTTTCCAACCTCTGGCAGCAGTGTTTCATCGGCAAGTACTGAGTCAGGATTTTCTCCACCAGAGATTGGTGCAGTTAATAATCAGGGAACTATCACTGAACAGCTGCTGCGCAAAAGTACGAGGAGGAGGAACACATCTACAGCTGTCTCACCTTCCACCAACACAGTCCCAGGAAAACGTTCATCAGATACACAATCATCAGGCTCACCAGTGACAGAACCTCCTGACAAATCAGCAGAGAAACAGAGGAGTTGCAATAAATAGGAGCCCACCTTCCCAGGCATATAGACAGTGCTCTCGCTGTCACCAGAGGGGACACACCACTAACAACTGCCTGCGAGATACCAGGTGCAATTACTGCTACAAGATAGGACACTGGGAGGACCAGTGTTGGAAGAAAAAAGAACTTAGACAAAACCACCTGTTTAGAGACCTGTTCTCGGAATAGACCAGCAGGATCTCTGAAGTGGTGAACACACTCACACGACACCCACTCAGCTACTCCTATCTCAGCCCATCATTTCCTTATACAAAACCACAGACCTACATCCCAGTAGCTGCCTCAGTACCTTACCTTTCTCAAGGGCAGGCTCCGTACATGCCTTACACGCCCACCACCTCAAGCTGACCACATCATGAGGAGCCAGTCTATCAGCATCCTGTCGGCCAACATTAGAGGTTTCATTACTAATGTTGGAGAGCTCACACACAGTTTTGTGAACACACGACGTCCCGACATGATAGCTGTTATTGAAACATTTTTGGACGACAGGACTTCAGAAAATTTTGCAAGAATTGCTGGCTACACCTCATGGATGAGAAGAGACAGGCAAGGGCAAGGAGGTGTTGCTGTGTGCTTCTCTAAAAGTGTACATGCCCGGCACATTGATGTTGCCACCCCTACTTATCTTGAAATGATGTTCTTCAAGCTATGCATAAACACTAGTACCTCTGTACTAGTATGTGCAATGTACAGATCTCAGTGGCAACATAAACACTAGTACCTCTGTACTAGCATGTGCAATGTACAGACCTCAGTGGCAACATAAAAACTAGTACCTCTGTACTAGCATGTACAATGTGCAGACCTCAGTGGCAACATAAACACTAGTACCTCTGTACTAGCATGTGCAATGTACAGACCTCAGTGGCAACATGCAGACCCCATCAACTTCCTAATGGAAAATATGGACTTCCTTCTGCTCCAACACAACTGTCAACATATCATAATTGTTGGTGACCTCAACCAACATCTTATACAGAGGATTTTGATGACCTTCTTGCAGTGATCTGGCAGAAGGTAATAGTCACTTGTCAACCCCTCGGCTATGCTGGATAATCTGACCACAAGGCTGTTTTTACGATATTTAACATCCCAACAGAACGAGGTGAGGAGTCCACACGCACAACCTGGCTATGGGAAAGAGGTAATTGGCCAGCCTTTTGTTCTGAGCTCGCCACCACCTACTGGAATGCTCTTCTCCAATGGGATGTTGACAACCAAGTGAAAGCCTTCACTGGACACATCCTTAATCTACAACAACAACAAATCCCTCACCGACAGTATGTGAGGAAGCCTACAGATCAGCCTTGGTTGGTTTTCGTTGTTAAGTGAGGCGCTTTGCTAGTACAAAGGCTTGGCGCAGGTTTAAGAGATATCCTACCACTTATAACAGGAACTTGCACAGGCAAGCCTGTAGGCAAATGGGTGACGTTCAAGAGTGGGCCATCGTTAAATGGGAAGTGGACACAAGAAGAAATCTAGCATCAGGTAGATGAGGTTCCAAAACCTGGTGGTCCATGGTCAGGACAGACAAGGTTATCTGCCCGATGAACTCATTCCACCTCTAAATCCGGCAGGATGGGGCCAACCTCTCTACTAGTAGTCAAGAGAAAGCGGACCTCTTTGATGAACACTTTGACTACAAAATGCAAGTCCTGATCCAGCAAGGGACCCTCCTTGGCTAGCTGCAAGAACTGTGTAAAAACTGTCGTAGTGGTGACAATAGAGGAGGAGGTGCATTTCCTATTAAATCACTTGACCAAGGAAAAGGTGTGGGCCAGACAAGTTGAGCCCAAGATTGTTGGAAGATGTGCAGACCAGCTAGAGCACCCTCTAACTCGCATCTTTTCAGCACTGCCTAGTACAGTGTAAATGGCCATCTCTCGTGGAAAGAGGCAAATGTAGTCCCAGTTCACAAAAAAGAAGAGCAGAGAGAGACCAGCAACTACAGACCAGTGTCACTCCTGTCATTCACTAGTAAGATTCTTGAGGCAATTAATATCATGACAAATGACTGAGTTTTTGACTACCCCTCACTCTTTGTGACCGTCAATATGGCTTCAGGAAAAAGGTTACTTGATGCGTTGATCTGTTGGTTAAACCTCTCACTAAGTGAACAGCACTGGTTGAATCCAAAGTCAGCTGTGTGGTAGCATGGACATTGGTGGCGCTTTCGGACCGGGTGTGGAACCAGGGCATCTTGGACAAAACTGCAGGCACTGGGAACTGCAGGCTCTACACTACGTTACTCGGTGTTACCCCATGGTTAGATACTAAGGGTAGTTCTCAATGAAAACTGAATCAGCAAGGACATCCTACTGGGGCATTAAAAGTGGTTCACAAGGGAAGCGTGCTGTGACCATCTGTTATGGAATGTCTACTTCAACGGACCTTATCTCATCCCAGTATCCCACGCATATACAGACGACTGTACTCTGAATTCACTTTTATCCAACGAGATTAAATGCCAAGCTGCTCTAAGCTACATCAGTCACCAGATAAAAGCTATATCAGCTTGGGAAACCGATGGCAGGTAACTATTGCCACCTGAGAAATCACGAATGATGATGTCTCTAGGCACCATTGATGGTAATACCAGACAGTAGTAAGTTATTGATTGGAGGGTGTTGTACCTGGGAAGAAGGCTGATATACTTGGGGTGAAATTTGACTCCAAACTGAACTTGAAGAACCCCACCTTGTTATCTTGCTAACAAGGCAGCCAGGAGCTTACAGCACCTTCACATATCTAACATCTGGTGGTCAGTAGGGGTTTGCAAGATCCTGTACGAGGCACAAGTACGCTCACACTCGAGTATGCTCACTTTCTTGGTTTTCCTGCACCGCCCCCCCTCCCTCTCATCTGCTACTGCTTGACAGAGTTAGAGAACAGAGCAGGACGTCTCATCTTCGCCTGGACCATCCTGGATAGATCTGTTATTTCAGCAGAACCTTAACACAGGAGGGCTGTGGGTGGCGTATGTTATTGTACAAGTCTACATTGTAAATCCACACTTGGATCACTTCGATGACAGCGAGAAGCATGCTTCTATACACCAAGGACGGAGCTGGCAGCAGCAACTTGGGCTGTCCCGTCTCCAGTCATCATTCACCTGGAGATCATTTTCCCCAGGATGACTCTATAGAGGTCCAACCAGATAAAGTCAGTTGATTAAATGTTGGCCCACAGATGGCCCTCAGCTGGCCCACAGATGGCCCTCAGTTGGTCCACAGATGACCCTCAGCGGCCAACAGATGGCTCCAACTTCATCCTTTTCCCTACTTGTATGTCTCATAACAATTAAAAAAATGTTTCAAATGAGCTGATGTAGGTAACAGCTGTTAGCTTGTTAATAAAGTTAGGAATCCTTATCCAAGAGAGAGAGAGAGAGAGAGAGAGAGAGTGGAGGAGAGTAGAAGTAGAGAGAGAGATTGAGAGAGAGAGAGAGAGAGAGAGAGAGAGAGAGAGGAGAGAGACGATAGATGAGAGGAGAGCGAGAGAGAGAGATGAGAGAGATGGAGAGGAGAGAGAGTTAAGATTGAGAGAAGGATTGAGAGAGAGAGAGAGAGAGAGAGTAAGAGTGAGAGAGAGATTGAGAGAGAGAGAGAGAGAGAGAGAGAGAGAGAGAGAGAGGAGAGAGAGAGAGAGAGAGAGAGATTGAGAGAGAGAGAGAGAGAGAGGAGAGAGAGAGAGAGGAGGGAGAGTGAGAGAGGAGGAAGAGGAGAGAGAGAGGAGATGAAGAGAGAGAGAGAGAGAGATTGAGAGAGTAAGAGTGAGAGAGAGGATTGAGAGAAGAGAGAGAGAGAGGAGAGAGAGAGAGAATGAGACGAGAGACGGGAGGAGAGAGTGAGCGAGAGAGAGAGAGAGAGAGAGAGAGAAGAGAGGAGAGAGGAGAGAGAGAAGAGAGAGAAGAGAGAGAGAGAGAGAGGAGAGTGGAGGGAGGGAGAGGGAAGAGAGGAGGAGAGAGGAGAGAGACTGAGAGAGGAGAGAGAGAGGGAGGAGAGAGAGAGAGGAGAGAGAGAGAGAGAGGAGAGAGAGGGAGGGAGAGAGAGAGGGAGAGGGAGAGAGAGAGAGAGAGAGAAGAGGGAGAGAGAAGAGATGAGGAGAGAGAAGGAGAAGAGAGAGAGAGAGAGGTGAGAGGGAGAGAGAGAGGAGAGAGGAGAGAGATTGAGAGAGAGAGAGGAGAGGGAGATAGAGAGAGATGAGAGAGATAGGGAGAGAGGAGAGAGAGATGAGGAGAGAGAGAGAGATAGAGGAGAGAGAGAGAGAGAGAGGAGAGAGAGAGAGAGAGGGAGAGAGAGAGGGAGAGAGAGAGAGAGAGAGAGAGAATGAGAGAGAGGGATGAGAGAGAGAGAGAGAGAGAGGAGAGACGAGAGAGAGAGAGAGAGAGAGGAGAGAGGAAGGAGAGAGAGAGAGAGAGAGAGAGGAGAGAATGAGAGAGAGGAGGAGAGAGCGAGAGAGATGGAGAGAGAGGAGAGAGAGAGAGAGTAGAAGAGAGAGAGAGGAGATAGAGAGGAGAAGGGAAGACGAGAGAGGAGAGAGAGCGCGAGAGAGAGAGGGGAGAGAGAGAGGAGAGAGAGAGAGAGAGAGAGAGGAGAGCTAGGAGAGAGGAGAGAGAGAGAGAGAGGAGAGAGGAGAGAGGGAGAGAGAGAGAGAGAGAGAGACGAAGAGAGGAGAGAGAGAGAGAGAGGAGAGGAGAGAGAGAGAGATAGAGAGAGATAGAGAGATAGAGGAGAGAGGGAGAGAGAGAGAGCAGAGACTAGAGAGGAGAGAGCGAGAGAGGGAGGAGAAGAGAGAGAGAGAGGAGTAGAGAGAGAGACGAGAGAGAGAGAGAGAGGGAGAGAGAGAGGAGAGAGCGAAGAGAGATAGATAGATAGGATGTGGGAGAGAGAGGAGAGAGATAGGAGAGAGAGAGAGAGAGAGAGATAGGCAGAGGATAGAGGAGAGAGAGGACTAGATAGAGAGAATAATGCGATAGGGAGAGAGAGCGGAGAGAGAATAGATAGAGAGATAAGTCGAAGGAGAGATGTGGAGAGAGAGAGAGAGAGAGAGAGAGAGGAAGAGGGAGAGAGAGTGAGAAGAGAGAGAGAGAATGAGGAGAGTGGAGAGAGAGATGCGAGATGAGAGAGAGAGAGAGAGATGAGAGAGGAGAGGAGAGAGAGAGAGAGGAGAGGAGAGAGGAGAGAGAGAGAGAGGGGAGAGAGAGAGGGAGATGGAGAGAGAGAGAGAGAGAGAGAGAGAGGAGAGAGGAGAGGAGAAGAGAGAGAGAGGAGAGAGAGAGAGATGAGAGAGGAGAGAGAGGTAGAGATGAAGAGAGAGCGCGAGAGAGAGAGAGAGAGAAGAGAGTTGAGAGAGAGACTAGAGAGAGAGAGAGGAGAGAGAGAGAGGGAGAGAGAGAGATGAGAGGAGAGATGAGGAGAGAGTGAAGAGAGGAGAGAGGTGAGAGGGGAGATGAGAGAGAGAGAGAGTGAGGAGAGATGAGAAGGGTATGAGAGAGAGAGAGGAGGAGAGTGAGAGAGAGAGAGAGAGAGAGAGATGAGAGAGAGGAGGGGGAGAGAGAGAGAGAGAGGAGAGGACAGAGAGAGAGAGAGAGAGAGATAGGGAGAGAGAGAGAGAGGGGAGAGAGTGAGAGGATGAGAGAGAGAGAGAGAGAGAGAGAGAGATGAGAGAGAGGAGAGAGTAGAAGAGAGAGAGATGAGAGAGAGAGGGAGTGTGAGAGAGAGAGAGAGACGAGGTACGAGGAGGTCTAGACGGAGAAAGAGAGACGATGAGAGACGAGAAGAGAGAGAGAGAGCAGAGGAATATACAACTCACTCAACAAATACACCAAAAAAATTGTATAAATGACAAGGAAATGTCCCCTTGTGTATACTCTGTGTATACCGCAGTGTGTATACTCTGTGTATACCCCAGTGTGTATACTCTGTGTATACCGCAGTGTGTATACTCTGTGTATACCCCAGTGTGTATACTCTGTGTATACCGCAGTGTGTATACTCTGTGTATACCGCAGTGTGTATACTCTGTGTTTCCCCCAGTGTGTATTAATCTATGTGTTATACGCCAGTGTGTATACTCTGTGTTTACCCCAGCCATGTGTATACTCTGTGTATACCGCAGTGTGTATACTTTCTGTGTATACCCCAGTTTGTACTCTCTGTGTATACCAGTGTGTATACTCTGTGTATTCCCTCCAGTGGGATATTTCTGTGTATACCCCAGTGTGTATACTCTGTGTATACCGCAGTGTGTATACTCTGTGTATACCGCAGTGTGTATACTCTGTGTATACCCCAGTGTGTATACTCTGTGTATACCGCAGTGTGTATACTCTGTGTATACCGCAGTGTGTATACTCTGTGTATACCCCAGTGTGTATACTCTGTGTATACCGCAGTGTGTATACTCTGTGTATACCGCAGTGTGTATACTCTGTGTATACCCCAGTGTGTATACTCTGTGTATACCGCAGTGTGTATACTCTGTGTATACCTCAGTGTGTATACTCTGTGTATACCGCAGTGTGTAGACTCTGGTATTACTGCAGGTGTGTATATTGGTTACCACAGTGTGTATACTCTGTGTATACCTCAGTGTGTATACTCTGTGTATACCGCAGTGTGTATACTCTGTGTATACCGCAGTGTGTATACTCTGTGTATACCGAGTGTGTATTATCGTGTATCCGCAGTGTGTTATACTCTGTGTATACCGCAGTGTGTATACTCTGTGTATACCGCAGTGTGTATACTCTGTGTATACCGCAGTGTGTATACTCTGTGTATACCCCAGTGTGTATACTCTGTGTATACCGCCAGTGTGTATACTCTGTGTATACCGCAGTGTGTATACTCTGTGTATACCGCAGTGTGTATACTCTGTGTATACCGCAGTGTGTATACTCTGTGTATACCCCAGTGTGTATACTCTGTGTATACCGCAGTGTGTATACTCTGTGTATACCGCAGTGTGTATACTCTGTGTATACCGCAGTGTGTATACTCTGTGTATACCGCAGTGTGTATACTCTGGTTACCGCAGTGGGTATACTCTGTGTATACCCCAGTGTGTATACTCTGTGTATACCCCAGTGTGTATACTCTGTGTATACCCCAGTGTGTATACTCTGTGTATACCCCAGTGTGTATACTCTGTGTATACCCCAGTGTGTACACTCTGTGTATACCTCAGTGTGTATACTCTGTGTATACCCAGTGTGGTATACTCTGTGTAATGTTCCCAGTGTGTACACCTGTGTTATACCGCAGTGTGTATACTCCGTGTATACCGCAGTGTGTATACTCTGTGTATACCCCAGTGTGTATACTCTGTGTATGTCCCAGCGTGTATACTCTTTGTATACCTCAGTGTGTATACTCTGTGTATACCTCAGTGTGTATACTCTGTGAATACCTCAGTGTGTATATTCTGTATACACACTAAGGTATACACAATGTGTATACTCAGTGTGTATACCCAGGGTGCCCCAGGATAGTTCAGGATAACCTAGGATAGTCCAGGATACCCCCAGGATACTCCAGCATACCACAGGGTACCCCAGGATACTCCAGGATACCCCAGGGTACCCCAGGATAGTCCAGGATACTCCAGTATACCCCAGGGTACCCCAGGATACTCCAGGATACACCAGGATAATCCAGGATACTCCAGGATACCACAGGGTACCCCAGGATACTCCAGGATACCCCAGGGTACCCCAGGATATTCCAGGATACCCCAGGATAGTCCAGGATACTCCAGGATACCCCAGGGTACCCCAGGATACTCCAGGATACCCCAGTATAATCCAGGATACCTCCAGAATACCACAGGGTACCCAGGATACTCCAGGAACCCCAGGGGGTAAAAAAAAATACCCCCCCCCCAGTGATTATAGTCCAGGATACTCCAGTATACCAAGGGTACCCCAGGTTACTCCAGGATTACCACCAGGATAAATCCAGGATATCCAGGATACACAGGGTACCACAGGGATACTCCAGGATACCCCAGTGTACCCCAGGGTACCAGGATACGCCAGGAGACCCCAAGATACCCCAGGGTGCAGCAGGATACCCCAGGATACTCCAGGATACCCCAGGATACCCCAGGATACTCCAGGATACCCCAGGTTACCCCAGGATACTCCAGGATACCCCAGGATAGTCCCAGGATGCTATAGGATACCCCAGGTTCCCCAGGATACTCCAGGATACCCCAGGATAGTCCCAGGATGCTATAGGATACCCAGGTTACCACAGGATACTCCAGGAAGTCCACAGGAATCCCAGGATACCCAGGATAGTCCCAGGATGCTATAGGATACCCTAGGGTACCCCAGGATACCCCAGGGTACCCCAGGATACTCCAGGATACCCCAAGATACCCCAGGTTGCCCCAGGACAGTCCAAGATACTCCAGGATACCCCGGGGTGCCCCAGAATACTCTAGGATATCCCAGGATACTTCAGGATACCCCAAGGTACCCCAGGATAGTCCAGGATACCCCAGGACAGTCTAGGATACCCAGGGATAGTCTAGGGAACCCCAGGATTTTCTAGGACATCCCAGGATATCCCAGGCTACCGTAGGATAGCGCAGCCTGGGATATCCCAGGACTGTCTAGGATACCCCAGAATAATATAGGATACCCCAGGATAGTCTAGGATATGACAGGATAATCTAGGATACCCCAGGATAATCTAGGATATCCCAGGATAGTCTAGGATACCCCAGGATAGTCTAGGATACCCAAGGACAGTCTAGGATACCCAAGGATAATCTAGGAGACCCCAGGATAGTCTAGGATACCCCATGATAGTCTAGGATACCCCAGGATAATCTAGGATACCCCAAGATAATCTAGGATATCCCAGGATAGTCTAGGATACCCCAGGATAGTCTAGGATACCCCAGGATAATCTAGGATACCCCAGGATAATCTAGAATACCCCAGGATAATCTAGGATACCCCAGGATAATCTAGGATACCCCAGGATAATCTAGGATACCCCAGAATAGTCTAGGATACCCCAGGATAGTCTAGGATACCCCAGGACAGTCTAGGATACCCCAGGATAATCTAGGATACCCCAAGATAGTCTAGGATACCCAAGGATAGTCTAGGATATCGACATCCCAAGACAGTCTAGAATACCCCAGGATAGTCTAGGATACCCCAGGATAATCTAGGATACCCCAGTATAGTCTAGGATACCCCAGGATAGTCTAGGATACCCCAGGATAATCTAGGATACCCCAGGATAGTCTAGGATACCCCAGGATAATCTAGGATACCCCAGGATAATCTAGGATATCTCAGGATAGTCTAGGATACCCCAGGATAATCTAGGATACCCCAAGAATAGGTTAGGATGCCCCAGGACAGTCTTGGATACCCAGGTTAATTTAGGATACCAGGTATATCTAGGATACCCAGGATAGTCTGGATTCCAGGTTAATCTAGATACCCAAGGTTTATCTAGGATACCCAAGGATAGTATAGGTTACCCCAGGATTAGTTAGGATACCAAGGTTAGTCTTGGATTCCCAAGGAATAGTCTAGGGATTCCAGGATAGTCTTGGATACCCCAGGATAGTCGAGGATACCCAAAGGATGTCTAGGATACTCTGGATAGTCTAGAGACTACCCAAGGATAGGCTAGGTACCAAGATAGTCTAGGATACCAAGGATAGTCTAGGATACCCAAGGATAGTCTAGGATACCCCAGGACAGTCTAGGATACCCAAGGATAGTCTAGGATACCCCAGGACAGTCTAGGTTACCCAAGGATAGTCTAGGATACCACAGAATAGCCCAGAATAGTCAGCTACCCATCACCTTGCCCAACATTGCCCATTCGGTCACTTAAGATGCCCAGGGCAGCTTCACTGCCCCGGGAATCTTTAGGTTTTCTCCACAGCATAACGATGACTTCTGGGCACTGTTGGCTGGGTATGTCTGTGTTTGTGTTGTAAAACACCTGCTAGCGGGGTATTTGTGTTGTAAAACACCTGCTAGCAGGGTACTTGTGTTGTAAAAATCTGTGTTTGTATTGTAAAACACCTGCTAGCGGGGTATTTGTGTTTTAAAACACCTGCTAGCGGGGTATTTGTGTTTTAAAACACCTGCTAGCGGGGTATTTGTGTTTTAAAACACCTGCTAGCGGGGTATTTGTATTGTAAAAATCTGTTTATATTGTAAAACACCTGTGTTTGTGTCGTAAAACACCCTGTTAGTGGGGTGTATGTTTGGTGTGTTAGAGTTTTGCGAATGAGAGAGAGAGAGAGAGGAGAGATGAGAGAGAGAGAGAGAGGAGAGAGAGAGACGAGAGAGAGAGAACGAGAGACGAGGGAGAGGGAGAGAGAGATGAGAGTGAGAGAGAGAGGAGATGAGAGAGAGAGAGGAGAGAGACATATCTCTCCCAGTAGTGACTAAAATGTCAGTAAGTAAATGAGAGGCCACGAGGGAATATAAGTGAACATAAGAAAACGGAAAGGAACACGCAGATGGGCTACTGGCCCATGTGAGGAGGTCCAAGGTCTCCTACGGCTTAAGCCAATGCACCAACCTAGTCAGGTCAGGTCACATTGACTTAAAGGGCCCCCCCCCAGAAGGAACACGGCAACCGACCTGGTAGCACCAAGCTATCAGGTCCAACTCACACCCACCACATCCACTCATGTAATATTCCAACCTATTTAAAGCTACACAACGTTTGGCTCTATAACGGTACTTGAGGAGTTTGTTCACTCATCCACAACTCTATTACCAAACCAGTACTTTCCTATATCTTCCTGAAATCTGAATTTTTCCCAACTTTAAAACCATTGCTGCGAGTCTTCTGTCCCCCCTTTTTAAAGGCTAGATATTTTCAGCACACTATTTACATCCCCTTAATTTATTCCTGTCTTCCATTATACACCTCAATCATATCCCCCCTAATTCTAGTCTTTCAGGAGGAGTGCAGTTTCAGGGCCCCTTTAGTTCTATCATCCATAGGGAAAGGTTTCTGATTCATGGGATCAACTTTGTCATCCTCCTTTGTACCATTTTCCAGAGAATTTAATTCCATCTGTAATACGGTGACCAAAACTGTGCAGTCATAATCTAAATGAGGCCTAACCAAGGTGTATGAGTTGAAGAACAACCTGAGGACTCCTATTATTTATGCTTCTTGATATGAAGCAAAGGGATTCTATTAGCTTTATTGCGAACATCTTATGCACTGTTGTCTTGGTTTTCAGATTACTGCTAACCTCAGATCTCCTAACTCTTTTTCGCAATCCGTAATATTAAGATCTACATTATTTAGTTTAATGTGGCATGGTTATTGTCCTGTCCAACATTTAGAACTTTGCATTTGTCTATATTAAACTGCATCTGCCACTTATCCGTCCCTGCATCGTCTATTCAAATCATTTGGGATGTGCTCGAATGTCTCGTCAGAAATGAATTCGCGGCCTATTTTGGTGGTCATCGGCAAACTTTGCGGAATGTCGCTTCTTTGATGCCCTATCTATGTCGTTTATTGTATATTGTGATCTGCAGGGGGCCAAACACGACCCTGTGAACACCGCTCGTGACGTTCCCCACTTTGATTTCTCCCCATTTATTGCAAACTCTCTGCTGCCTAATTTGTCAACCATGCCTTATCCAGGAAAAAAAATTTCTCATCCTATTCCTTGTGCTTTAATTTTCTAAATAGTCCTGATGTGGGACCCTGTCAAAAGCCTTTCTGAAGTCCATATACTCATATATCATATTCATTCCTGATCTACCTCGCAAATACCTTAGTGAAAAAAGTAATAATTGTAAGGCAGGAACGCCCCTTTGTAAAACCATGCTGAGATTCGTTGATTTATTTATTGCTTTTCAAGGTGGCTACGAACTGCCCTCGGCAATTTTGATTCCATAAATTTTCCCCACTAGCGAAGTTGGCTTATTGGTCTATAGTTCGAAAGCTAAGGACAGTCTCCTGTTTTGAAAAATATGGTATCTAATTTTGCCATTTTCCACTTATTGGCACCTATGCCTGTTTGTTAGTGTTATGTGAAATGATTTGCCAAAGGTGTGCTAGCTCTTTTACCTTCCTTTAGACCTTTGCATACAGTAATCAGGGCTGGGGATTTGTTAGGTTTTAATTTATCTATTTTGCCTAAGGACCATGTCACTTGTGACCCTAATCGTGCCACAGTTATTATCGTCCTGTTCTACAGAATTTATTCATTATGGAATATCGCTTGGGTTCCTCCTCGTGTTAAACAACTGGAGAGGAAGTATGTGTTTAAAAAGTTCTCACATTTCTTATCACTGTCAGTGAGCTGACCCGAGGAACTTTTGAGTGGGCCTATCTTGTCCCTGATCTTACTTCTGTATACCTGAAAGAATCCTTTTGGTTTAGTCTTCGATTGTTTACAACTTTTAACCTAATAATCCTCTTTGTGCTTTTCTATTCACCTTTTTATTTCACTCTCTTTAACTGAATATATCGATTTCTTAATTGCTCCTATCATCTTTTGATTTTGCTATATATGCCTCTTTTTGACAATCAGATATATTAATCTATTGTTCATCCATTTAGGATCATTTTTGTTTGATCTTGATTTCCATATTTGGGTCATAATTTGACTGAGCAGCTAGAACTATGCCTGGAAGCATCATATCGGCAACCATCACAACCTAACCTGAACCTTTAGTCAGGTCATTCCAGTTCAGCCCACCTAAAAGTATTTTTTCTAGTCTATGAAAATCAGCCAGCGAAAGTCAGGGACGGAGACTTGATTGCCCATATTAGGGGGGAATTCCATGATATATTAAACTGAGTGATTTGTGATCACTTTCCCCAAGCTCATCATTAACCTCAAGATTATTAATTGTTGTTTCCCTACTGGCAAAGAACCACGTCAGGAGGTTATTTCCCCTAGTTGGTCTGTCACAAACTGTTTTAAAAAACAATCCTGGATCGTATCAAGAAAGTCACTGACTCTAAATTTCCTGTCAATGCTCCAGTCAATCTAGTCTATAGTTGATAATCATTAGGCACAACATTTTGTATGTAGATGACTTTGCGAATTTCGATCCATAGAAGTTTACTGCACTCCTATCAAGATTTTGGGGGGCCCCTGTAAATCACCACCCAAAATGTGAGTTTTTCTCCGGCCCTCGAGAAGCTGTAAACCAAACAGATTCAGTGCCGACGCTTCTAATTTAATATATTGTCTTACACAACAATTTAATTGTCTCTGACATACATCGCTAACTCCACAACCTTTCCTGTTCACCATGTTCAGTGTGGAATAATTTATAGCCTCGTACGTGCTTCTCAGAGGGAATGCTCTTATCTTTCGATTGGCGAGGTCTCTGTTATAGCTATAATATTATGTTTTTCCTGCACTTGCAATTAATTTAAGCTATCTATCTTATTTCTAACACTCCTGCTATTGTATAGTAAACCTTAAGGGGAGGTAGTCCTTGCTGTCCTCTGCTGTCCCCCTTTGTTGCTGACCTGATCTATTGTCTTTATTTATAATTCATGCGCATGCCTTTTATACATTTACTGTTTCGAATCTTGGTTGCTGTGCACCTGCTTGTTTACCACACACACCCATACCTCTATCTTTACCAGTTTTAAATCATAGGCATTTCACCAATGGCCTTCTCAATCGAGTCTGCAAGTTGCGCCACCCCTGCCCCAGAGAGATGTACCCCATCCTTGGCATACATATCATGTTTGCATAAACGGTTGTTCCAGTTGTCAATGAAATGGGTTGCAAGGTTCCTTGACAGTATCTGTCTAGACCAGCATTTCACCCAATTGCCCTAGAACAACCATTCATTTTCTACTCCCTTCTAGGCAAGATGCTACTATGATTGGGATACCTCCTTGACTTAATGAAATCTATAGCAGACCTGTACTTATCTAGCAGCTCTTCTTCCTACCCTTCCCAATATCATTTCCACCAGCACTGGACAGATAATGGGCTTGTTCCCATTACCTGACATGATATTATCCACCCTGTTGACAATGTCCCCAACACCAGCTCCAGGGAAGCACACTCTATCTCTCATCTCCTTATTCCTATTAAAAAAAAGCACGGTCAATATATCTTACCTGAGAGTCACAACCACAAGAATGCGCTTACCCCCATTAGCGGGGGCCCAGTAGTACCCTTACCTTCACTGGCCACTGAAGTACATTCATCTTGAAGAAACAGAGAAGCGATTTCCCTTTACCTTCAGTCTTCCTCTTAACTTTCCTTACTCTGATGCGCCTTCCATTACTGTGAACCACTCGCCACTTGTAGCAGGTGCTGGGCTGCCCTGCACCTGCATTTAGTGTTTTTGGGTTTATGGAAGGTGGTTTCCGGGGTCACGCCCCGCGGCCGGTCTGACCAGGCTCTTAGGGAGTGTCCCAGGATGCGACCCACACCAGTCGACTAACACCAGGACCATTTATGTGGGAAAATAGCAAACGTGGAAAGAAAACACGTCCAATGTTTCTACTCTGGCTGGGAATAACCAGGCCCTCCCGTGTTTAAGCGAGAGGGGTTAACACCAGGCCACCGGCTATACACAGAGGTATATACCTGTGTGTATGACGTGAGAGGAGAAAAAGTGTAAAAAATTAAGCTAAATATAGGTACGACATCCGTGACTTAGAGTTGAGCTAGCTTTAATTGCCTCTTCATTCTCTCCTTCATTTATACACAGATGAGAAAGATTCATACAGTGTCATAATTCTCACTTTCTCACTTTCTCACTTTCTGTCACTCTCTCTCACTTTCACTCTCGTGTTTATCTTAGTATATAATGACATAATTCTCTCTGCTAGAGAAGAGGAAGAGGAAGACAATCTTCCTTCACATAACTTGCAACATTTGCAACAATAGATTTTTGCAATTCAAAGCTGAGATATTAAAGAGTGAGGTAAGTCTCTCTCTCTCTCTCTCTCTCTCTCTCTCTCTCTCTCTCTCTCTCTCTCTCTCTCTCTCTCTCTCTCTCTCTCTCTCTCTCTCTCTCTCTCTCTCTCTCTCTCTCTCTCTCTCTCGCTCTCTCTCTCTCTTTATATGTAACATATGATCTGAATGTTATTTAAAGAAGATCATGAGTACATAACATAGAATCTGAAGGTTTTAGGGGGATCAAGAGTACATAACATAGGATATAAATGTTTTAAAGAGATCAAGAGAACATAATATAGGATCTGAAGGTTTTAAAGAGGATCAAGAGTATATAGCATAGGATCTGAAGGTTTTAAAGAGGATCAAGAGTAAATAACATAGGACCTGAAGGTTTTAAAGAGGAAGATTATATAACATAGAATCTGAAGGTCTTAAAGAGGATCAAAAGTAAACGACACAGGATCTGAAGGTTTTAAAGAGGATCAAGAATATAAAACATAGGATCTGAAGGTTTTAAAGAGGATCAAGAGTATAAAACATAGGATCTGAAGGTTTTAAAGAAGATCAAGGGTATATAACATTGGATCTGAAGGTTTTAAGGAGGATCAAGAGCATATAATATAGGATCAGAAGGTTTTAAAGAGGATCAAGAGTATAAAACATAGGATCTGAAGGTTTTAAAGAGGATCAAGAGTATGAAACATAGGATCTGAAGGTTTTAAAGAGGATCAAGAGTATAAAACATAGGATCTGAAGGTTTTAAAGAGGATCAAGAGTATATAACATAGGATCTGAAGGTTTTAAAGAGGATCAAGAGTAAATAACATAGGATCTGAAGGTTTTACAGAGGATCAAGAGAATAAAACATAGGATCTGAAGGTTTTTAAAGAGAATCAAGAGTACATAACATAGGATCTGAAGGTTTTGTAGAGGATCAAGAGTGCATAACATAGAATTTGAAGGTTTTAAAAAGGATTAAGTAAGAGGGAAGCGCTAAACCAGCGGGGGGGGTGACAGGCCGTCAGTAATTAAGTCTGTAAGAGTGAAAATCCCTGACAGTATCCAGAGATAATCAACCTTAACTAATTAACTCACTGAATACTAGAGTTAATGACCTTGTTGAGCAGTGTTGCTACTAGTGTTGCTAGCAGTGTTGAGTAGTGTTGTTGCTAGTGTTGATAGCAGTGTTGGGTAGTGTTGCTGCTAGTATTTGTTGAGTAGTGTTGCTACTAGTGTTGCTAGCAGTGTTGAGTAGTGTTGTTGCTAGTGTTGATAGCAGTGTTGGGTAGTGTTGCTGCTAGTGTTTGTTGAGTAGTGTTGCTACTAGTGTTGCTAGCAGTGTTGGGTAGTGTTGCTGCTAGTGTTTGTTGAATAGTGTTGCTGCTAGTGTTGCTAGCAGTGTTGAGTAGCGTTGCTGCTAGTGTTGCTAGCAGTGTTGAGTAGTGTTGCTGCTAGTGTTGCTAGCAATGTTGAGTAGTGTTGCTGCTAGTGTTGCTAGCAGTGTTGAGTAGTGTTGCTGCCAGTGTTGCTAGCAGTGTTGAGTAGCGTTGCTGCTAGTGTTGCTAGCAGTGTTGAGTATTGTTGCTGCTAGTGTTGCTAGAAGTGTTGAGTAGTGTTGCTGCTAGTGTTTGTTGGGTAGTGTTGCTGCTAGTGTTGCTAGCAGTGTTGGGTAGTGTTGCTGCTAGTGTTGCTAGCAGTGTTGGGTAGTGTTGCTGCTAGTGTTTGTTGAATAGTGTTGCTAGCAGTGTTAGGTACTGTTGCTGCTAGTGTTGCTAGCAGAGTTGGGTAGTGTTGCTGCTAGTGTTTGTTGAGTAGTGTTGCTGCTAGTGTTGCTAGCAGTGTT
>NC_069404.1:7225154-7302654 GCF_026875155.1 Cherax quadricarinatus | reverse complement strand
CTCTACTCTGTCAAGCAGTAGCAGATGAGAGGGAGGGGGGGGGCGGTGCAGGAAAACCAAGAAAGTGGAGTATACTCGAGGTGTGAGCGTACTTGTGCCTCGTACAGGATCTTGCAACCCCTACTGTCAAGTAGATAAGAACATTAGAAAGAAGGAACGCTGCAACAGGCCTACTGGCCCATGCGAGGCAGGTCCATGTCACCCCCGGCTTAGACCAATGACCCACCCAGTCAGGTCACATCCACTCAAGGAAGGAGCACTGCACCAGACCCAGCAGCACAAGCTAGTCAGGTCCAACTCACACCCACCCACACCCACTCATGTATTTATCTAACCTATTTTTAAAACTACACAACGTTTTAGCCTCAATAACTGTACTCGGGAGTTTGTTCCACTCATCCACAACTCTATTACCAAACCAGTACTTTCCTATATCCTTCCTGAAGCTGAATTTTTCCAACTTGAAACAATTGCTGCGAGTCCTGTCTAGGCTAGATATTTTCAGCACACTGTTTACATCCCTTTATTTATTCCTGTGTTCTATTTATACACCTCAATCATATCCCCCCTAATTCTACGTCTTTCTAGAGAGTGCAGATTCAGGGCCCTCAGTCTATCCTCATAGGGAAGGTTTCTGATACATGGGATCAACTTTGTCATCATCCTTTGTACATTTTCCAGAGAATTTATATCCATTCTGTAATACGGTGACCAAAACTGTGCAGCATAATCTAAATGAGGCCTAACCAAGGATGTATAGAGTTGAAGAACAACCTGAGGACTCCTATTATTTATGCTTCTTGATATGAAGCCAAGGATTCTATTAGCTTTATTGCGAACACTTATGCACTGTTGTCTTGGTTTCAGATTACTGCTAACCAGAACTCCTAAATCTTTTTAACAATCAGTAATATTAAGATCTACATTATTTAGTTTATATGTGGCATGGTTATTGTCCTGTTCAACATTTAGAAATTTGCATTTGTCAATATTAAACTGCATCTGCCACTTCTCCGACCATTGCATCAGTCTATTCAAATCATCCTGGAGTGCTCTAGTGTCCTCATTAGAATGAATTGGACGGCCTATTTTGGTGTCATCAGCAAATTTGCTTATGTCGCTATTTATTCCCTCATCTATGTCGTTTATGTAAATTGTGAACAACAACGGGCCCAACACTGACCCCTGAGGAACACCCCTTGTGACGTGCCCCCATTCTGATTTCTCCCCATTTATGCAAACTCTCTGCTGCCTATTTGTCAGCCATGCCTCTACCCAGGAAAAAATTCATCTCCTATTCCGTGTGCCTTAAGTTTCCTCAATAGCCTCTGGTGTGGAACTCTATCGAAAGTCTTACTGAAGTCCATATACACAATATCATATTCATTACCATGATCTACCTCCTCAAACACCTTAGTGAAAAAAGTTAGTAAATTCGTAAGACAGGAACGCCCCTTTGTAAAACCGTGTTGAGATTCATTAATCAATCTGTGCCTGTCAAGATGGCTACGAATTGCTTCGGCAATTATTGATTCCATAAATTTTCCCACTATGGAGGTCAGGCTTATTGGTCTATAGTTCGAAGCCAAGGCAGGTGACAGGTTTACCTGAAGAGAGTTTACCTGAAGAGAGTTTACCTGGAGAGAGTTCCGGGGGTCAACGCCCCCGCGGCCCGGTCTGTGACCAGGCCTCCTGGTGGATCAGAGCCTGATCAACCAGGCAGCAGTAACAGCCTGGTTGATCAGGCTCTGATCCACCAGGAGGCCTGGTCACAGACCGGGCCGCGGGGGCGTTGACCCCCGGAACTCTCTCCAGGTAAACTCTCTCCAGATAAACCTGTCACCTGCCTTGTAAATAGGTATTACATTTGCCATTTTCCACTTATCAGGCACTATGCCAGTTTGTAGTGATATGTTAAAAAGATTAGCCAAAGGTATACTAAGTTCCTCTTTACATTCCTTTAACACCCTTGCAAACAGTTCATCAGGACCTGGGCATTTGTTAGGTTTTAGTTTCTCTGTTTGTCTGAGGACCATGTCACTAGTTACCGCAATCGTACATAGTTTATTATCCTGGGTGTTAGTCGACTGGTGTGGGTCGCATCCTGGGACACTGACCTAATTTGCCCGAAATGCTGAGCATAACAAGGGAATTTCTATGCAGTGGTATGTCATTGTTGTCAGCTAGGCCTGTATACCATGTACATGTACTTGTAGTAAATGAAGATATTATTATTATTATTATTATTATTATTATTATTATTATTATTATTATTATTATTATTATTATTATTATTATTATTATTATTATTATATTATCCTGTTCTACATAATCTATTATTTCAGAAATATCGCTAGTATTTTCCTGGGTGAAAACTGAGAGGAAGTAGGTATTGAGAATTTCACACATATCCTTATCACTGTCAGTGATCTGACCAGAGTTACTCTTAAGTGGGCCTATCTTGTCCCTAATCTTACTTCTGTATACCTGAAAGAACCCTTTTGGGTTAGTCTTTGAATCCCTTGCGGCCTTAGCCTCATAATCCCTTTTTACTTTCTTATTCCTTTCTTTATTTCTCTCTTTAATTGAATATATTGATTTCTTAACTGCCCATCCCCTCTTCTGATACGCCTATATATGCCTCTCTTTTGACCAATGAGATATTTTAATCTATTGTTCATCCATTTGATATAATTTTTGTTAGATCTAATTTCCCTACTCGGAACAAAAGTTGTCTGGGCAGCTAGAACTATGCTCTGAAACACGTCATATTGGCAACCTACCCTACCTACCTGACCCATAATCAGGTCGTCCCAATTTAGCCCACCCAGGTAATTTTTCAGTCCCATGAAGTCGGCCAAGCGGAAATCTGAGACAGAGATTTGATTGCAGTTATCTGGGTAATTCCATGATATATTGAAACTAAGTGATTTGTGATCACTTTCCCCAAGCTCATCATTAACCTCAAGATTATTAGTGATTCTTTGTTGGCAAGAACCAAGTCAAGCAGATTGTTTCCTCTAGTTGCTTCTGTCACAAACTGTTTTAAAAAAAATCCTGAACCGTATCAAGAAAGTCACTAGACTCAAGATTTATTGTCATATTGTTCCAATCAATTTGTCTAAAGTTAAAATCTCCCATTATCACATTTTCGTATCTAGATGCCTTATGAATTTCGTCCCATAACAGCTTACTGCACTCCCTATCAAGGTTTGGGGCCTAAATATCACACCCAAAATTAATTTTTCATGACCCTCAAGAAACTGTAGTCAAACATTCTGTGTTCGATGTTTCTAATCTTATATCTCGTCTAACACAACAGTTTAAATTATTTTCTGACATACATCGTGGAAGTGCTGTAAGCTTCCTGGCTGCCTTGTTAGCAAGATTGACAATGTGGTTCTTCATGGTCAGTTTGGAGTCAAATTTCACCCCAAGTATATCAGCTTCTTCCCCAGGTACCAACACCCTCCCATTCATACTTACTACTGTTCTGGTATTACCATCAAGGTGCCTAGAGACCATCATCATTCGTGTTTTCTCAGGTGCAATGTTACCTGCCATCGGTTTTCCCAAGCTGATATAGCTTTTAGCTGGTGACTGATGTAGCTTAGAGCAGCTGGCATTTATTCTCTTGGATAAGTGAATGTCAGAGTACAGTCGTCTGTATATTACCTGGAGTTTACCTGGAGAGAGTTTCGGGGGTCAACGCCCCCGCGGCCCGGTCTGTGACCAGGCCTCCTGGTGGATCAGCGCCTGATCAACCAGGCTGTTGCTGCTGGCTGCACGCAAACCAACGTACGAGCCACAGCCCGGCTGATCAGGAACTGACTTTAGGTGCTTGTCCAGTGCCAGCTTGAAGACTGCCAGGGGTCTGTTGGTAATCCCCCTTATGTGTGCTGGGAGGCAGTTGAACAGTCTCGGGCCCCTGACACTTATTGTATGGTCTCTTAACGTGCTAGTGACACCCCTGCTTTTCATTGGGGGGATGGTGCATCGTCTGCCAAGTCTTTTGCTTTCGTAGTGAGTGATTTTCGTGTGCAAGTTCGGTACTAGTCCCTCTAGGATTTTCCAGGTGTATATAATCATGTATCTCTCCCTCCTGCGTTCCAGGGAATACAGGTTTAGAAACCTCAAGCGCTCCCAGTAATTGAGGTGTTTTATCTCCGTTATGCGCGCCGTGAAAGTTCTCTGTACATTTTCTAGGTCGGCAATTTCACCTGCCTTGAAAGGTGCTGTTAGAGTGCAGCAATATTCCAGCCTAGATAGAACAAGTGACCTGAAGAGTGTCATCATGGGCTTGGCTCCCTAGTTTTGAAGGTTCTCATTATCCATCCTGTCATTTTTCTAGCAGATGCGATTGATACAATGTTATGGTCCTTGAAGGTGAGATCCTCCGACATAATCACTCCCAGGTCTTTGACGTTGGTGTTTCGCTCTATTTTGTGGCCAGGAATTTGTTTTGTACTCTGATGAAGATTTAATTTCCTCATGTTTACCATATCTGAGTAATTGAAATTTCTCATCGTTGAACTTCATATTGTTTTCTGCAGCCCACTGAAAGATTTGGTTGATGTCCGCCTGGAGCCTTGCAGTGTCTGCAATGGAAGACACTGTCATGCAGATTCGGGTGTCATCTGCAAAGGAAGACACGGTGCTGTGGGCTGACATCCTTGTCTATGTCGGATATGAGGATGAGGAACAAGATGGGAGCTAGTACTGTGCCTTGTGGAACAGAGCTTTTCACCGTAGCTGCCTCGGACTTTACTCTGTTGACGACTACTCTCTGTGTTCTGTTAGTGAGGAAATTATAGATCCATCGACCGACTTTTCCTGTTATTCCTTTAGCGCGCATTTTGTGCGCTATTACGCCATGGTCACACTTGTCGAAGGCTTTTGCAAAGTCTGTATATATTACATCTGCATTCTTTTTGTCTTCTAGTGCATTTAGGACCTTGTCGTAGTGATCCAGTAGTTGAGACAGACAGGAGCGACCTGTTCTAAACCCATGTTGCCCTGGGTTGTGTAAACTGATGGGTTTCTAGATGGGTGGTGATCTTGCTTCTTAGGACCCTTTCAAAGATTTTTATGATATGGGATGTTAGTGCTATTGGTCTGTAGTTCTTTGCTGTTGCTTTACTGCCCCCTTTGTGGAGTGGGGCTATGTCTGTTGTTTTTAGTAACTGAGGGACGACCCCCGTGTCCATGCTCCCTCTCCATAGGATGGAAAAGGCTCGTGATAGGGGCTTCTTGCAGTTCTTGATGAACACAGAGTTCCATGAGTCTGGCCCTGGGGCAGAGTGCATGGGCATGTCATTTATCGCCTGTTCGAAGTCATTTGGCGTCAGGATAACATCGGATAGGCTTGTGTTAATCAAATTTTGTGGCTCTCTCATAAAAAATTCATTTTGATCTTCGACTCTCAGTCTGGTTAGCGGCTTGCTAAAAACTTAGTCATATTGGGACTTGAGTAGCTCACTCATTTCCTTGTTGTCATCTGTGTAGACCCATCTTGTTTAAGTAGGGGCCCAATACTGGACGTTGTTCTCGACTTTGATTTGGCATAGGAGAAGAAATACTTTGGGTTTCTTTCGATTTCATTTATGGCTTTTAGTTCTTCCCGCGATTCCTGACTCCTAAAGGATTCTTTTAGCTTAAGTTCGATGCTTGCTATTTCTCTGACCAGTGTCTCCCTGCGCATTTCAGATATATTGACCTCTTTTAGCCGCTCTGTTATTCTTTTCCGTCGCCTGTAAAGGGAGCGCCTGTCTCTTTCTATTTTACATCTACTCCTCCTTTTTCTTAGAGGAATAAGCCTTGTGCATACATCGAGTGCCACCGAGTTAATCTGTTCTAGGCATAAGTTTGGGTCTGTGTTGCTTAGTATATCTTCCCAGCTTATATCGGTTAGGACTTGGTTTACTTGGTCCCACTTTATGTTTTTGTTATTGAAGTTGAATTTGGTGAATGCTCCCTCGTGACTAGTCTCATTTTGTCGGTCTGGGGCTCCACGCATACATGTCTGAACCTCAATTATGTTGTGATCTGAGTATATTGTTTTTGATATGGTGACATTTCTTATCAGATCATCATTGTTAGTGAAGATGAGGTCTAGTGTATTCTCCAGTCTAGTAGGCTCTATTATTTGCTGGTTTAAATTGAATTTTGTGCAGAGATTTAAAAGCTCGTGTGAGTGTGAGTTTTCATCAGAGCTGCCTCCTGGTATTATTACTGCAACAATATTATTTGCTATATTCCTCCATTTTAGGTGCCTTAAGTTGAAATCCCCCAGGAGCAAGATGTTGGGTGCAGGAGCTGGAAGATTTTCCAGACAGTGGTCAATTTATAACAGCTGTTCCTGGAATTGCTGGGATGTTGCATCCGGAGGCTTGTAGACTACCACAATGACTAGGTTTTGGTTCTCGACCTTTACTGCTAAAAACTTCCACTACGTCATTTGAGGCATTAAGCAGTTCTGTGCAAACAAGTGACTCTGCAATGTACAGGCCAACCCCCCCCCCTTTTGCCTGTTCACTCTGTCACATCTGTATAGGTTGTAACCTGGGATCCATATTTCGTTGTCCAAGTGATCCTTTATGTGGGTCTCAGTGAAAGCCGCGAACACTGCCTTTGCCTCTGCAAGCAGTCCACGGATGAAAGGTATTTTGTTGTTTGTTGCTGGCTTTAGACCCTGTATATTTGCAAAGAAGAATGTTATCGGACTGGTGGTATTGTTGGTACTGGGGGGGGATTTTTTTTCCGGCATTAGTATCTGTATCTGTTGGTTTGGAGTGGAGGCCATCGACTGTGGTTCCACTCCAGGAATGACTGGATTTGGTGTACGATTTCTGCCATTTCCTGCCAGTTTTTTTTCCTTCCTGGCACTAAAAAACCTCTCCCTCTTGAGTGGCTGTGGCTACCCAGGTTTTCCCATGGCCTGGATGTTTTGTATCTTTTTGTCCCCTTTAGATGGTATGCCTGGCAATTTAAGTTATAGCACAGTCTTTCCTGTACTGAAGAGGTACACATTTCAGGGTGAAAAAGCTTACAGGAAGGGAGTTTGCATTTTCCTGTTGTCATATGGGCATGACATTTTCTAGGGTGGTCATAGTTGCACGTCCCATCTGTTTTTCCAGATTTCCCATGCCAGCAGATACCAAGTGCATAGTATGTGCACAGGCTTGGTTTCCGTTTGCCTTGGGTTTCTGTGACTGTATTCCCTGTTGGTGCATGTTTCCCTGTCTTTACTCCTATCCTCCCTAGCACCAACAATGGAGCTCCCACCAGTTGTTTTTGGTAATTTATCCTCACTATTGCTATTGGAGTCCTCTTGTTTGCTATTTCCTGCGGTATTTCTAGTTTGCAATATTGGTTTTATCTTATCTTTTGACTACACTTGTTTCCCTACTATGGCTCCTGTCCTCTATGAGGTCATTTATATGTATTCCTTCCTGCGTATAATTCCCGACTACCTGGACAAAATCTCCAGCTTCACCATTACTGTCTCCCAGGACAGTATCTCCAGCTTCACCATTTCTGTCTCCCAGGACAGCACCTCCAGCTTCACCATTACTGTCTCCCAGGACAGCACTATCAGCCCCACATTTACTGACTACCAGGACATCACCTCCAGCCTTACAGTTTCTGACTACATGGCCAGTATCAAGGGCAGTACCATTCAGCCCAGACTTTTTATGTTCCCATCTGTTGTAGAAAGCTTCCAGGTTTTCTATGAAAGCAGCTTTGATGTTATCCTCTTTTAATACCCTTGTGATTTTAGTCCACAGATTTTCCTCATTTGGGCATACCCAAAAACACTTCTCTGTTTTAATGCTGTTTGTAGCTAGTTCTGGGATATCTGCACAAGGGGCGTGACACCAATTTCCACAAAAATGACAATTTATCCATGTGGAAGCCCGTTTGTTTGACTGACCACAGACTACACACAGTTTCATAATGATTTGAATGGTTGATTTACTGCAATTCTACTAGCAACCTCTTGAATATTATATTAATAACCTTAAATGAAGCTCTAGCTATTTGTATTTCTGTTTCTAACTCTTTTTGTATATTGGACAGCTTACCGTCACGTTCCTGATTTTTAATGTTTGTGTTTATAAGGGCGCCTACAAACCCATCCGTTTACAGTCTGCTTTATTGTCCAACGAAACTGTTTGAAACCAGTCCCGGGTTCGGACCAGTCAAGGGTTCGGACCAGTCAAGGGTTCGGACCAGTCGATCTGCTCTGATCAGTGGGTCACTTATTTAAAACATACTGGTCGGTGATTTGAGCTAACACATGAAGGATCTACTGGAAAATTCTACCCGAGTAATATGTGATTTGACTGATACAAAAGTATAACTTGCGTGTTGAAGAGCCGGTGATATCTGGCAGCTCCTACAATGACGTACAGTCGACCTCTTTGTTTATCAATCGCTGTATCTGGCTTTTCTATTTTTTTTTTTTTTCCATCTCCACCACAATAAATGCTATATTATCACTATAGTTGACTGGTGCAAATTTTGGAGGAGGGACGCTTTTTCTGTAGTAATAATTGCTTCTCGTTGTGTATATTGCGACCGCTGGTAACTACAGGTTATATGAAATTCACAGTATACGTCTGGTATTTCAAGAAAAAGAAACTAATGAAAGTCACTCCACTCCACTAAGTACCATTATAATACTGGTTAGTTGCTACTACAGCACTGTATTCTGCTATTCACTGGTATCACTAGATTATATGCGAGTACACTAGCAGGCCAGGAAGATTATTAAAAACAGCTGACCTGTGGTAAGTTTCTGGCGACTTCTGGCACCTGCCTCTATAGGCTTATCACTTCATTTACAAATTCACCTGTTTTCAAATGATACTTTAGCCTTTATCATCTATATACTAGGGAGCCACTGTAGTATACACTATAACACTATGTATATCTTAAATTGTATATCTTAAATGTTTCTCACAATTATATCACATAAATGTTAAACCTAAAACCCAATCTAACTTTATTATTTTTTAAATACACTACCTAACAGAATCCTTCATATGACCTGTCTTTGTAATACTCACTTGTGCTTTATAGTAATCTGTTTACATTAATGTTTTATCACTGACTTCATCATTGCTTAATTAATCTTAAGTTAATTTTAAGCCAGCCCGTAATGCTTTGCATAGTATAAGTGGCTTTGGCATACTGCTCTTATCTGTATTTTTTTGTACCTCTGTATGTGTGCACAAATTTATAATAAATAAATAAATAAATAAATAAATAAATACACAATGTTATCAGGGAGACTTTCTTTCCTCTGACACAAAGTTCAATTATTATTATTTTTTTCACACGGAAAACAGGCCTATGATTCCCCTCTGGCAGTAAACTCTGCTAGGTAATGCACACTAATTCTCCTTTTTTGACTCAGTATATAATGTTTTCCGCCCAAGATTGGTTCCAGGCGCTAGAGGGATGTATCGTATAGGATTGATGACACAAATTAAAGTTCTAGCTCGTAAGAGCGACCGTGAAAACACGAGAAAACCCGGAGCACAACGAGGCACGCTGACAGTCATGCGTGGGATTCTGGGATGAGATGAAGGTCGTTGAAGTAGACATTCCATAACAATGGTCCCAGCACGCTTCCTTGTGGAACACTTGCCCCAGTAGGATGTCTTGCTGATTCTGTTCCATTGAGAACTACCCTTAGAGATCTACCATGAAGGTCTCTCTCTCTCTCTAATATTCAACTTACCTTGGTTACACACACCAGCTGGCTGTCACACACACTAGCTGGCTGTCACACACACCAGCTGGCTGTCACACACACACCAGCTGGCTGTCACACGCACAAGCTGGCTGTCACACACACCAGCTGGCTGTCACACACACACCAGCTGGCTGTCACACACCAGCTGGCTGTCACACACACCAGCTGACTGTCACACACACCAGCTAGCTGTCACACACACCAGCTGGCTGTCACACACACCAGGTGACTGTCACACACACCAGGTGACTGTCACACAAACCAGGTGACTGTCACACACACCAGGTGACTGTCACACACACCAGGTGACTGTCACACACACCAGGTGACTGTCACACACACCAGGTGACTGTCACACACACCAGGTGACTGTCACACACACCAGGTGACTGTCACACACACCAGGTGACTGTCACACACACCAGGTGACTGTCACACACACCAGGTGACTGTCACACACACTAGCTGGCTGTCACACACACTAGCTGGCTGTCACACACACCAGGTGACTGTCACACACACCAGGTGACTGTCACACACACCAGGTGACTGTCACACACACCAGGTGACTGTCACACACACTAGCTGGCTGTCACACACACCAGGTGACTGTCACACACACCAGGTGACTGTCACACACACTAGCTGGCTGTCACACACACCAGGTGACTGTCACACACACTAGCTGGCTGTCACACACACCAGGTGACTGTCACACACACTAGCTGGCTGTCACACACACTAGCTGGCTGTCACACACACCAGGTGACTGTCACACACACAATGTGACTGTCACACACACCAGGTGACTGTCACACACACTAGCTGGCTGTCACACACACCAGGTGACTGTCACACACACCAGGTGACTGTCACACACACTAGCTGGCTGTCACACACACCAGGTGACTGTCACACACACTAGCTGGCTGTCACACACACCAGGTGACTGTCACACACACTAGCTGGCTGTCACACACACTAGCTGGCTGTCACACACACCAGGTGACTGTCACACACACAATGTGACTGTCACACACACCAGGTGACTGTCACACACACCAGGTGACTGTCACACACACCAGGTGACTGTCACACACACCAGGTGACTGTCACACACACTAGCTGGCTGTCACACACACCAGGTGACTGTCACACACACCAGGTGACTGTCACACACACCAGGTGACTGTCACACACACCAGGTGACTGTCATACACACCAGGTGACTGTCACACACACTAGCTGGCTGTCACACACACCAGGTGACTGTCACACACACCAGGTGACTGTCATACACACCAGGTGACTGTCACACACACCAGGTGACTGTCATACACACAAGGTGACTGTCACACACACTAGCTGGCTGTCACACACACCATGTGACTGTCACACACACCAGTTGACTGTCACACACACCAGGTGACTGTAACACACACTAGCTGGCTGTCACACACACCAGCTGGCTGTCACACACACCAGGTGACTGTCACACACCAGGTGATTGTCACACACAGTAGGTGACTGTCACACACACCTGGTGACTGTCACACACACCAGCTGGCTGTCACACACACCAGGTGACTGTCACACACACTAGCTGGCTGTCACACACACTAGCTGGCTGTCACACACACCAGGTGACTGTCACACACACTAGCTGGCTGTCACACACACAAGCTGGCTGTCACACAAACTAGCTAGCTGTCACACACACCAGGTGACTGTCACACACCAGGTGACTGTCACACACACTAGGTGACTGTCACACACACCAGGTGACTGTCACACACACTAGCTGGCTGTCACACACACTAGCTGGCTGTCACACACACCAGCTGGCTGTCACACACACTAGCTGGCTGTCACACACACCAGGTGACTGTCACACACACCAGGTGACTGTCACACACACCAGGTGACTGTCACACACACCAGCTGGCTGTCACACACACTAGCTGGCTGTCACACACACTAGATGGCTGTCACACACACCAGGTGACTGTCACACACACCAGGTGACTGTCACACACACCAGGTGACTGTCACACACACTAGCTGGCTGTCACACACACCAGGTGACTGTCACACACCAGGTGACTGTCACACACACCAGGTGATTGTCACACACACCAGGTGACTGTCACACACACCAGCTGGCTGTCACACACACTAGCTGGCTGTCACACACACCAGGTGACTGTCACACACACCAGGTGACTGTCACACATACCAGGTGACTGTCGCACACACCAGGTGACTGTCACACACACCAGGTGACTGTCACACACCAGGTGACTGTCACACACACCAGGTGACTGTCGCACACACCAGGTGACTGTCACACACACTAGCTGGCTGTCACACACACTAGATGGCTGTCACACACACCAGCTGGCTGTCACACACTAGCTGGCTGTCACACACACCAGGTGACTGTCACACACACCAGGTGACTGTCACACACACCAGCTGGCTGTCACACACACTAGCTGGCTGTCACACACACCAGGTGACTGTCACACACACCAGGTGACTGTCACACACACCAGGTGACTGTCGCACACTATGGGCTGGCTGTCACACACACTAGCTGCCTGTCACACACACCAGGTGACTGTCACACACCAGGTGACTGTCACACACACCAGGTGACTGTCACACACACCAGGTGACTGTCACACACACCAGGTGACTGTCACACACACCAGGTGACTGTCACACACACTAGCTGGCTGTCACACACACTAGCTGGCTGTCGCACACACTAGCTGGCTGTCACACACACTAGGTGACTGTCACACACCAGGTGACTGTCACACACACTAGCTGGCTGTCACACACACTAGCTGGCTGTCACACACACCAGGTGAGTGTCACACACACTAGCTGGCTGTCACACACACTAGCTGGCTGTCACACACACCAGGTGACTGTCACACACACCAGGTGACTGTCACACACACTAGCTGGCTGTCGCACACACCAGGAGACTGTCACCCACACCAGGTGACTGTCACGCACACCTGGTGACTGTCACAAACACTAGCTGGCTGTCACACACACCAGGTGACTGTCACCCACACCAGGTGACTGTCACACACACTAGCTGGCTGTCACACACACCAGGAGACTGTCACACACACTAGCTGGCTGTCACACGCACTAGCTGGCTGTCACACACACCAGGTGACTGTCACACACACCAGCTGGCTGTCACTCACACTAGCTGGCTGTCACACACACCAGGTGACTGTCACACACACCATCTGGCTGTCACACACACTAGCTGGCTGTCACACACACCAGCTGGCTGTCACACACACTAGCTGGCTGTCACACACACCAGGTGACTGTCACACACACTAGCTGGCTGTCACACACACCAGCTGGCTGTCACACACACTAGCTGGCTGTCACACACACCAGGTGACTGTCACACACACCAGGTGACTGTCACACACACCAGGTGACTGTCACACACACCAGGTGACTGTCACACACACCAGGTGACTGTCACACACACTAGCTGGCTGTCACACACACTAAGCGGCTGTCACACACACCAGGTGACTGTCACACACACCAGGTGACTGTCACACACACCAGGTGACTGTCACACACACTAGCTGGCTGTCACACACACCAGGTGACTGTCACACACCAGGTGACTGTCACACACACCAGTTGACTGTCACACACACTAGCTGGCTGTCACACACACCAGGTGACTGTCACACACACCAGGTGACTGTCACACACACCAGGTGACTGTCACACACACTAGCTGGCTGTCACACACACTAGCTGGCTGTCACACACACCAGGTGACTGTCTCACACCAGGTGACTGTCACACACACCAGGTGACTGTCGCACACACCAGGTGACTGTCACACACACTAGCTGGCTGTCACACACACTAGCTGGCTGTCACACACACCAGCTGGCTGTCACACACACTAGCTGGCTGTCACACACACCAGGTGACTGTCACACACACTAGCTGGCTGTCACACACACCAGGTGACTGTCACACACACCAGGTGACTGTCACACACACCAGGTGACTGTCACACACACTAGCTGGCTGTCACACACACCAGCAGGCTGTCACACACACTAGCTGGCTGTCACACACACCAGGTGACTATCACACACACTAGCTGGCTGTCACACACACCAGGTGACTGTCACACACACCAGGTGACTGTCACACACACCAGGTGACTGTCACACACACCAGGTGACTGTCACACACACCAGGTGACTGTCACACACACCAGGTGACTGTCACACACACTAGCTGGCTGTCACACACACCAGGTGACTGTCACACACTAGCTGGCTGTCACACACACTAGCTGGCTGTCAAACACACCAGGTGACTGTCACACACACCAGGTGACTGTCACACACACCAGATGACTGTCACACACACTAGCTGGCTGTCACACACACCAGGTGACTGTCACACACTAGCTGACTGTCACACACACTAGCTGGCTGTCACACACACCAGCTGGCTGTCACACACACTTGCTGGCTGAAACACACACCAGGTGACTGTCACACACACCAGCTGGCTGTCACACACACTAGCTGACTGTCACACACATACCAGCTTACTGTCACACACATTAGCTGGCTGTCACACACATACCAGCTGGCTGTCACACACACCAGGTGACTGTCACACACATACCAGCTGACTGTCACACACACTAGCTGACTGTCACACACACTAACTGGCTGTCACACACACTAGCTGGCTGTCACACACATACCAGCTGGCTGTCACACACACTAGCTGGCTGTCACACACATAGCATCTGACTGTCACACACACCAGCTGGCTGTCACACACACCAGCTGGCTGTCACACACACTAGCTGACTGTCACACACATACCAGCTTACTGTCACACACACTAGCTGGCTGTCACACACATACCAGCTGGCTGTCACACACACCAGGTGACTGTCACACACATACCAGTTGACTGTCACACACACTAGCTGACTGTCACACACTAACTGGCTGTCACACACACTAGCTGGCTGTCACACACATACCAGCTGGCTGTCACACACACTAGCTGGCTGTCACACACATAGCAGCTGACTGTCACACACACTAGCTGGCTGTCAATACACATACCAGCTGGCTGTCACACACACTAGCTGACTGTCACACACATACCAGCTGACTGTCACACACACCAGCTGACTGTCACACACATACCAGCTGACTGTCATACACACCAGCTGACTGTCACACACACTAGCTGGCTGTGACACACATACCAGCTGACTGTCACACACACTAGCTGGCTGTCACACATACCAGCTGGCTGTCACACACACCAGCTGACTGTCACACACACTAGCTGGCTGTCACACACACCACCTGTCACCCACACAAGCTGGCTGTCACACACACCACCTGTCACCCACACAAGCTGGCTGTCACACACACCACCTGTCACCCACACTAGCTGGCTGTCGCCCACACCAGCTGTAACAAACACTCGCTAGCTGTCACCCACACCAGCTGACTGTTACCGGCACCAGCTGTCACTCAAACCAGCTGGCTGTCACCAACACAGCTGACTGCCACCCGCACCAGCTGTCACCCAGCCAGCTGGTCCAGTAATTACTCTCCCAGTCTTTCCCCCCTTTTTTTTTCAAAAAAAACGGGAAAAAGGGGGGGGGGAAAAGGGGGAAAGAAAAAAAGGGGGGAAAAAAAAGGGGGTGGGGAAAAGGGGGGGGGGGGGGGGGGGAAAAAAAGGGGGAAAGGGAAAAAAGAAAGGGGAAAAAAAAAAGAGAAAAGGGGGGGGGAAAAAGGGGGGGAAAAAAAAGGGGGGGGGAAAAAAGGGGAAAAAGGAAAAAAAGGGGGATAAAGGACGAATGGGGGGGAAAAAGGAAAAGGGGGGGGAAAAAAAGGGGGGAAAAAAAGGGGGGGGGGAAAAAAAAAAGGGAAAAAGGGGGAAAGGGGGGGGGGGGGGGGGGGGGGGGGGGGGGGGGGGGGGGGGGGGGGGGGGGGGGGGGGGGGGGGGGGGGGGGGGGGGGGGGGGGGGGGGGGGGGGGGGGGGGGGGGGGGGGGGGGGGGGGGGGGGGGGGGGGGGGGGGGGGGGGGGGGGGGGGGGGGGGGGGGGGGAAAAAGGGGAGGGAAAAGGAGGGGGGAAAGGGGGGAAAAGGGGGAAAAAGAGGAAAAAGGGGGGAAAAAGGGGGGGGAAAAAGGGGGAAAAAAAGGGGGGGGGGGAAAAGGAGGAAAAGGAAGGAAGAGGAGGGGGGGAAAGGAAGGGGAAAAAAAGGAGGAGGGGGAAAAGGGAAGAGGGGAAAGGAGGAGGGAAGGAGGGGAAGGGGAGGAGAGAGGGGAGGAGGGAAAAGGGGGAAAGGAGGAAAAGGGGAGGGAGAGGGGAGGAGGAGGAGAAGGAGGAAAAGGGAGGAAAAGGGGGGAAAAAGGGGGGGGGGAAAGAGGGGGAAAGGGAAAGGAGGAGGAGGGGGGGAAAGGAGGAGGAAGAGGGGAAAAAAGGGAAAGAGGAGGGGGAAAGGAGGAGGGGGAGGGGGGGAAAGGGGGGGAAAAAAAGAGGAGGGGGAGGAGGGGGGGGAAAGGAGGGGAGGGGGGGGGAGGGAGAGGGAGGAGGAGGGGGAAGGGAGGAAGGAGAAGAAGGAGGAGGGAGGGGGGGGGGGGGGGGGAAAGAGGGGAAGAGGAGGAGAGGAAAAGGGGAGGAGGAGGGGGAGGAGGAAGGGAGGAAGAGGGGGGGGAGGAGGGGGGGGGAAAAGGGGGGAGGGGAGAAAGGGGGAGGAGGGGAAAAAAGGGGGGGGGGGAGGAGGGAAAAGGGGAAGGGGGGAAGAGGAGGAAGAGGAAGGAAGGGGGGGGAAAAAAGAAAAAAAAAAAAGGGGGGGAAAAGTGAAAAAGGGGAAAAAAAGGGAAGGGGAAAAAAAAAAAAAAAAAGGGGGGGGGGAAAGGGGGGGAATTTTAAGGGGGGAGAGGAGGGGGAGAGGGAGGGGGAGGGAAGGAAAGGAGGAAGGGGGAAGGGGAAGGGAGGGAGAAGGAGAAGGGGAAGGGGGGGGGGGGGGGGAAAGGGGGGAGGAGGAGGAGGAAAAGGGAAGGAAAAAAGGAAGAGGAGGGAGGAGGGGGGGGAAAAGGGAAGGAGGAGGAGGAGGAGGGGGGAGGAGGAAAGGGGAAAGAAAGAGGGGAGGGGGGGGAAAGGGAAGGAGGAAGAAGGGGAGGGGGGAAAGGAGGAAAGGGGAGGAGGGAAAGAGAAGAAAAAAAAAGGGGAGGGAAGGAAAGGAGGAGGGGAGGAAAAAAAAAGGGAAGGGAGGAGGGGGGAAGGGGGGAAAGGGGGAGAGAGGGGGGAGGAAAAGAGGGGGAGGGGAGGAGGGGGGGGAAAAAGGAAGGGGGGGAAAGGAGGGGGGGGGGGGAAAAGGGAGGGAAGGGGAAAAAAGGGAGGAGGAGAGGAAAAAAAAGGGGGGGGGGAAAAGGAAAAAAAAAAAAGGGGGGGAAGAGAAAAAAAAGGGGGTGGGGGGAAAAAAAAAAAAAGGGGAAAGGGAAAAAAAAAAAAAAAAAAAAAAAAGGGGGGGGGGGAAAAAAAAAAAAAAAAAGGGGGGGGGGGAGGAGGGGGAGGGGGGAGGGAAAGGAGAGGGGAGGAGGAGGGGAAAAGGGGGAAAGGGAGGAGAGGAGGAAAAGGGGGAGGAGGGGAAGGAGGGGGGAAAGGGGGAGGAAGAGGAGGGAAGGGGGGGGGGGGGGAAGAGAAAGAAAAAGGAAGGAAAAGGGGGGGGGAAAAGGGGAAAGGGGAAAAAAGGGAGGAGGAGAGGAGGGGAGAGGAGGAAGGGGAGGAGGAAAAAAGGGGAAAGGGAAGGAGGGAGGAGGGGAGGAGGGGGAGGGGGGGGAGGGAAAAAGGGGGGGGGGGGAAGGAGGGGAGAGGAGGGGGAAAAGGGGAAGGGAGAGGAGGAGGAAAAAGAGGAGGGGGGGGAAAAGGGGGAAAGGAGGGGAGAAAAAAAGGGGGGAGGAAAAAAGGGGAGGAGGGGGAGGAGGGGGGGGGGAAAAGGGGGGAAGGGGAAAGAAAAAGGGAGGGGGGGGAAAGGAAGGAGGAGAAGGAGGAGGGGGAGGAAAGGAGGAAGAGGAGGAGGGGAAAAAGAGAAGGAGGAGAAGGAGGAGGAAAAGGAAAGGAGGAGGGGGGGAGGAAGAGGGGGAGGAGGGAGAAAAGGAGGAGGAAAGGGGAAAAGGGGAGGAGGAAGGGGAGGGGGGAAAAAAGGGAGGGAGGAGGGAGGGGAGGGGGGGAGGAGGAGGAGGAAAAGGGAGGAGGAGGAAGAGGGAGGGGGGGGAAAGAGGAGGAGGAGGAGAAAAAGAGGAGGAAGAGGAGGAGGGGAGGAAGGAGGGGGAAAAGGGGGGGAGGGAGGGGGGAGAAGGGGGGGGGGGGGGGAAAGGAGGAGGGGGAGGTGGAGGAGGGGGGGGGAAAGAGGAAGGAGGGGGAAGAAGGAGGAGGAGGGGGGGAGGAAAGGAGGAGGAGGGGGGGAAAGGAAGAGGGGGAAAGAGGGGGAGGAGAAGGGGGGGGAAGGAGGAAAGGGAAAGAAAAGGGAGGGGAGGAAGGAAGAGGAGGAAAAGGGGAAAGGGGGGGAAAAAGGAGGAAAAAGGAGGAGGAGGGGAGGGGGGAAGGAGGGGGAAAGGGAGGAGGGGGGGAGGGAGGAGGGGGAGGGGGGAGGAGGGGAGGGGGAGGAGGGGGAAAGAGGGGGGGGAAGGGGGGAGGGGGAAAAAGAGGGGAAGAGGGGGAAAAGGGGGGGGGGAAAGGAGGGGAGAGGGGGGAGGAGGGGGGGGGGGAAGGGAGGGGAGGAAGAGGGGGGGAAAAGGGGAAAAGGGGGGGAGGAGGAGGGGAGGGGGGGAAAAAGGGGGGGAAAAGAGGAGGAGGAGGAGGAGGAGGAGAAGGAGGAGGAGGAGGAGGGGGAAAGAAGGGGGAAGAGGAGGAGGGAGGGGAAGGGGGAGGAGAGGGGGGGAAAAGGAGGAAAGAGAAGGAGGAGAGGAGGAGGGAAGGAAAGGAGGAGGAGGGGGAAAGGGGGAAGAGAAGGGGAGGAGGAGGAGAGGAAAAAAGGGGGAAAGAGGGGGGAAAGAGGAGAAAAGGGAGGAGGAGGGAGGGGGGAAAAAGGAGGAAAAAAGGGGGGGGAAAGGGAGGGGAGAAGGAGGAGGAGGAGGAGGGGGGGAGGGGGGAGGAGGAGGGGGGAGGGGGAAAAGAGGGGGGGGAGAAGAAGGGAGGAAGGGGGGGGGGGGGGGGGAGGGGGGGGGGGGGGGGGGGGGAGGGGGGGCGGGGGGGGGGGGGGGGGGGGGGGGGGGAGGGGGGGGGGAAAGGGGGGGGGGGGGGGGGGGGGGGGGGGGGGGGGGGGGGGGGGGGGAAAAAAAAAAAGGGGGGGGGGGGGGCGGGGGGGGGGGGGGGGGGGGGGGGCTAAAAGGGGGGGTGGGGGGGGGGGGGGGGTTTTTGGGGGGGGGGAAAAAAAAAAGGGGGGGGGGGGGGGGGTTGGGGGGGGGGGGGGGAAAAAAAAAAGGGGGGGGGGGGGGGGGGGGGGGGGGGGGGGGGGGCCGGGGGGGGGGGGGGGAAAAAAAGGGGGGGGGAAAAAAAAAGGGGGGGGGGGGGGGAAAAAAAGGGGGGGGGGGGGGGGGGGGGGGGGGCGGGGGGGGGGGGGGGAAAAAAAAAAAATTTTTTTTTTTTTTTGGGGGGGGGGGGGGGGGTTTTTTTGGGGGGGGGGGGGGGGGTTTTTTTTCTTTTTTTTTCCCTTTTTTTTTTTTTTGTTTTTTTGTTTTTTTTTTTTTTTTTAAAATTGTTTTTTTTTTTTTTTTTTTTTTTTTTTTTAGGGGGGGAAGATTTTTTTGTTTTTTTTAAATTTGTTTAAAAAAAGGGGAAATAGGAAAAAGGGAAATAAAAATATATTAATAAATTTTTATATTATATATAGTATAAAAAGTTGAATAACATAATATTTTATATGTATTTTTGTTTTTTTAAAATATTAAAATTTTTTTATATTAAAATTTGGTATTTATAAATATTAATAATAAAAAAAAATATAATTTTTAAATAAATTTTTTAAATAATTATAATATTATTAAAAAAATTTTTATTTTATTATATTTTAAAAATATTTTAATTTTATTTATATAATTTGGTTTTTTAAAAAGTAATATTTTATATTATTAAAAATTTATATAATAATTATATTTATAAAATAATTAAAATTATTGTTTGTTTATAATAGTATGTATAATTTTTTAATATATTTTAATAGAGTTTGTAAAAATAATTTATATAAAAATTTTTTATTTTAAATGGGGGGGGTTTTTTATTTAGTAAAATAAAAAATATAATTTATAAAATTAAAATATAATAAAATTAATTAATAAAATAAAATATATATAAAAAAATTTATAGTATAATATATAAAAATTTTAATAATAGATTTTATATTTAGGGATATATTTAAAAATATTTAATTTTTTATTTTTGAAATTTTTAATTAAAATATAATAAATTAAAAAAATTTAAATTAGTAAAATAAAAATTATATATTAATTATTAAGGATATATAAGTTAGGAATATCATAAAATAATTATATTTATATGGGTTATTAATATATAAATTTATAAAATTAATATATATTAAAAAATATATATATATAGAAATTTATTATATAATTATTTTTATATATATAAAATATATTTATTATATATATATATATAAATTAAAATATAAATTATTATAAAAAAAATTTTATATAGTAATTTTTTATATAAAATATATTTATAAAAATTTTTTATATTTTTATAGAATACAGTATTATAATTAAAAAAATTTTAAAATATATAATCAATATAGTAAAAAAAAAAATTAAAATTATATAAATATTTATTAAATATATATATATATAAAATTATATATAAAATTAATTTATAATTTTTAAATTTTTTTATATTTTTAAAATAAGAATATATATAGTATAATAAAAAATATATATTATATTATAAATATATTATGGGGAAAAAAGGGTAATTTAAATTATTTTATATAGGGTTTATAAAATATATATTTTTTTTTAAATATATATAAAAAATTTATTTATATATATATTATATTAGTATATTTTTAAAATTAAAAATATGGGTTTATATATAAAAAAATTATATTGAGAAATTTTTATAATTTATTAATTTATTTTTAAAAAATTAATATTTTTAGTAGTTTTTAAAAAAATATATATATTTATATAAAATATATATATTGGGGGAAAAGTATAAAAAATTTTTTTAAATAATTTTTTTATATTATATATGTTATTTTTTAATTATTATAATTTTTTAAATTTAAACGCACATTTTTTTATTAAAAATACAAAAAAAATTTAAATGGGAAATTACTTACAACTTATTTTAAAACATACACATAAAATTTTATTTTAATGAAACCCTAAATTTAGTAGGGTACAACACCCCAAAATTTTTTTAAAAAAAAACTCACCAGCTATTTGGAAATTAAATCTACAACCGATTTTTTCCCCCCCCCCCCCCAAAATTAGTAAAAAAATTCACTTATTTAAAAATTTTTAAATACATACAACCGATTAAATAAAAGGTACAAAACACCCACTATTTGGAAAAAAAACATTAAACCGCGATATGATAGAAGAAGTTAAAAACCCGGGGTTTATATTTAAATCGAGCAACCCTTATAGAGATGATACCAGCAACCCGAAATTTTATAAATAGGGAAAACCCAAGCAAAGAGTAAAAGGGGGTACAGACAAAGGGGGTAGAGATAAAGTCCCGTAGAATGAGTGATTTAAAATTAAAAACCAAGTAAGAGATAGTTTAAGAGAGGAAAAGAGAGAGTAGAAAGTAGTAGTGTGATAGAAGTAGAACAGAGAAAGTGTAGTAGTAGAAAGGGGGGGTTAGCAACAGTTAGTAGTGTAAGGTGCAGTAGCAACAAAATTGGTATAGAAGAGTAGAGTGAAAGTAGAGGGGGGGGGGTTTTTTTAGAAAGAGAAATTTTTTTCGATTTTAGTTTCCCTGGAGGGTTTTTCCGGGGGTCAAGCCCCCGTGCCCCCGGTCTGGACCGGGCCTCCTCGTGTTTTTGTGTTTCTGCACGCAAAAGTTTGGCACAGTGCCCCCCCCCTTTTTTTTTCCTGTTTATTTTCCTTTGTTACGTTTTTTTCCCTTTATTTCTCTCCTTTATTGTTTTACTAGCTTTTCCCTGGGTGGGTCCCCCCGCCGTTTTTTTGCTGTTAGGGACGGGAAATGTTGCTTTAAGCAGCATTTTAGCTTGTTTTCTCACTGTTGTGTACTGTGTGTTTGTGTGTTGGGGTGATTACAACCGTATGTGTGTACAATATGTGTGTTACACACTACACAGGGTGATGCACAGACACTTAAAACGCACACACACTTGGCTGAGTTCCCCACACAACATACCCCAAAAACATAACCCACACACATACACAAAAAACCCCACCCCACACACACACACACACACACACACACACACCAACCACCCCACAAATTATCCCCTTACCATTATCCAAAATTTTTCCAAAAAGTTTTGGGCTACTAGGCAGCAGTAGGGGCCCGAAGCATGAGCACGAAAGTTGTGTTCCATTTTTCATATAAAGTGAAGTGTATAAAGTGAAGTGTATACTATCATAATGAAAAATGAAATCGCGTAGGGAAGAGGGGGTGTATGAGCAATGTGGGGTTTTAATCATCACGGGTGAAGGATCTCCCAAAAAAGGGATTTAGGCTACGTACAGCTACGCATCGCATTGGCAAAATTGGCACGACCCTTTCCAGCGCAAGTATCACCCATATTGTGGTTTTCATGTCGCAGGCTTGGCTTGGCCTTGCATCGCTGTTAGATATGGTCACTCACTCCTGCAAGCTATTACAGTAGTTATTAGTAGTAAGAACACTTAGGAAGCTAGGAAGTCCTCTCTAAACGTGAACAAGGAATAGGATAATAACAGCAATAATTGATACTTAAATCCAGAAAGGACAATAAGCGAAGAGTGTAGCATTTCTAGGAAAGACAGAACAGAGAGGTATAACGGATCTACCCTCCTAACCATCCCTCCCTCAACACACAACACACACACACACACACACACACACACAAGGGCAGACACTTATTGAAGCTTTAGACCCTAGTAGCAATTATCGCTTTTTATAACCCAGAATTACTGTATGTATTAACAGTATCTCACTGCATTTCCTCCCCATACACACATACACACACACACACACACACATACACACATACACATACACACACATACATACACACACACACACATACACACACACATACACACACATACACACACACACACAGACACACACACACACAAAACACACACACAAACACACACACACCCCACACACACACACACACACACACACACACACACACACACACACACACAAAACACACACACACACACACACACACACATACACACACAGACACACACACAAAGTACAGAAGGCAAAGAACACACGAAAATAGGGAGATCAGTCGCAGAGCCAGGAATGAGTACGCACAGGTAAGAAGGGAGGCCCAGCGACAGTATGAAAATGACATAGCATCGAGAATCAAGACTGACCCGAAACTGTTGTATAGCCACATCAGGAGGAAGACAACAGTCAAAGACCAGGTGATCAGATTAAGGACAGAAGGTGGAGAACTCACAAGAAATGATCAGAAGGTATGTGAGGAGCTGAACAGGAGATTTAAGGAAGTTTTTACAGTAGAGACAGGAAGGGCTGTGGGAAGACAGCAAAGAAGGGAACATCAAGAGGGAATATACCAACAAGTGTTGGATGACATACGAACAACTGAGGAGGAGGTGAAGAAGCTCTTAAGTGACCTTGACACCTCAAAGGAGATGGGACCGGACAACATCTCCCCATGGGTCCTTAGAGAAGGAGCAGAGATGATGTGCGTGCCTCTAACCACAATCTTCAGCACATCCCTTGAAAACTGGGCAACACCTGAGAAATGGAAGGACAGCTAATGTAGTCCCCATATTTAAGAAATGAAACAGAAACGAGGCACTAAACTACAGACCTTTTGTCTCTGACATGTATTGGGGTGCAAAGTCATGGAGAAGATATCAGTAGGAGAGTGGTCGAACACCGGGAAAAAGGAACAAGATTATAATGAAAACCAGCATGGGTTCATGAAGGCAAATCTTGTTCACAAACCTCCTGGAGTTTTTTATGACAAGGTAACAGAAGTAAGACACGAGAGAGAGGGGTGGGGTAGATTTGCGTTTCCCTAGACTGCAGGAAGGCCTTTGACAAAAGTTCCCCACAAGGAGATTATGTGCAGAAGCTGGAGGATCAGGTGCACGTAAAAGGGAGGGCACTGCAATGGATAAGGGGAAAAATACCTGACAGGGAGGCAGCAACGAGTCATGGTACGTGAAAGGTATCACAGTGGGGCGCCTGTTACGAGCGGGGTACCACAAGGGGTCATTCTAGGACCAGGCAAATTTTTGATATATGTGAACGAAAATGATGGAAGGGAATAGACTCTGAAGTGTCCTGTTCGCAGATGACGTGAAGTTGATGAGAAGAATTAAATCGACGAGGATGGGGCAGGACGGGCAAAGAGACCTGGCCCAGGCCTGGACAAGTGGTCCAGCAACTGGCTTCTCGAATTCAATCCAGCCAAATGCAAAGCCCATGAAGATTGGGGAGGGGCAAAGAAGACCGCAGACAGAGTATAGGCTAGGTGGACAAAGACTACAGACCTCACTCAGGGAGAAAGACCCTTTGGGGTGACCAAAACACCGAGCACATCACGGAGGCAACATCAACCAAATAAACCGCTGCAGCAAAACGGGCGCCTGGCAAACCTGAGAATAGCGTTCCGATACCTTAATAAGGAATCGTTCAAGACACTGTACACTGTGTATGTTAGGCCCATACTGGAGTATGCAGCACCAGTTCTGGAACCCACACCTGGTCAAGCACGTCAAGAAGTTGAGAAAGTACAAAGGTTTGCAACAAGGCTAGTCCCAGAGCTCAAGGGAATGGCGTACGAGGAAAGGTTTAGGGAAATCGGAAGACGACACTGGAGGACAGAAGGGTCAGGGGAGACATGATAACGACATACAAGATACTGCTGGGAATAGACAAGGTTGGACAGAGATAGGATGTTCCAGAGAGGGGACACAGGGACAAGGGGTCACAACTGGGGAAACTGAAGACTCAGACGAGTCACAGGGACGTTGGAAGTATTTCTTCAGTCCATAGAGTTGTCAGCAAGTGGAATAGCCTAGCAAGTGAAGTACGGGGCAGGAACCTACAATGTTTTAAGAAGAGGTATGAAAAAGTTTCGGGAAACAAGAAGAAAAGGACCATTAGCGATCAGTGAAAAGGGGGGGGCCAGGAGCGGGAGTCCGACCCCTGCAACCACAATTGGGTTTTGAGTACACACACCCCAAAACCACACACACAAACACACACACACACACATACACACACACCACACACACACACCCACACACAACCCCTCGGGGCCAGGGCTCGGACTGCCCCCCGAAAATTTAAAACTAGGTGAGAAACACACACACACACTCACATACAAAACACACTCACATACACACACACACACACCCCCTACACACACACACAACACCCAAAACACACAAAACCCCACAAAACACCACAAAACACACAACCACACACACACACACACAACTGAAAGTACTTCCGGTCAACCCCCAGGGGGGTGGGGTCAGGTCAAAAAGAATTTGTGGGCAGAAAAAGGGACATGAGACCCCATTAAAAACGCACAAGCCACCTCCCTTTTTCAGTACATAAAAAACCCAAACAAAAAAATTCCACAAAAAAATTTACACACACACACAACACATACCAACTCACACATACACCCCCCCCCCTCCCCAAACCGCACCCCTCACTTTTTCCCCTAAATCCCTCACCCCCCCCGTTTAAAAACCCCAAAAACCCCCCCCACCCCCCCGGGAACCCCTCCCCCAACATAGCCGGGTTCCCCCAATTTCCCCTCCCCCTCCACACCTGACATACACACACAAACCCCAAAACATACAGAATAATAGGTTTCCCACTCTGAGGGAACCCGGATAAAGCAAAAAAAGGGTGCCAGGGGAGCAACAAGAAAAACCAAGGGGCCCGGGGGGAGGGAAGCTGCAAAGGGAAGATTGGGGGAGCAAAAGCTCATTTAAAAAAAGGGTCAGAATGGGAAAAAATCTAGAAGAAAATTATCATGAAGAATGGAAGAGAGGAAAAGATATGGAAAGCAGGAAAATGGGGGGTTTCATGTCAAAGCACAGAGGCTAGGTTTCAGAGTTTTTGAAGAGGAAAATGAAAAAACTGAACACCTAAAGAAATAAAAAAAACATTTTGGGGTTGGGCAACAGAGACTGCTACCTCAGCCACAAAAAAAAGGGAAATGTAGGGAAAAGGGAAGGGGGACAACTGCATGGAGATGCTCTATCAGAGGAAAACTGTGGAGGGGCCCCAACAGACAACAAAATGAGCCCCAAAGGGAAAACCCAGAAGGAAAAAAAAGACAGGGCCAAAGAGCCCCCAAATACATTAGCCAGTGAAACTGAAAAAGGAAAGGGAGTGAGGAAAACCCAAATTTAAAAGAGGGGGTACACAGGGATACGCAGTGGGAGAAAAGGGGAAAGGGGGGGAGGCAGTCTTTTTTGTATGGGCCCAGGAAGTTTAAGGGGGAAAAAATATAAAACAAAAAAACAAGGGGAAAAAAAAAACAATTGAAAGCATCATGAAAGCAAAAGGAGAAGACACAAGACCCAATGGAAAAAATTTTGGGAGAAAAGGGGGGGTTTTTAAAACAAAGAACCCGGGGAGGGGGAAAAAGGGGCCTTCAAGGCAGAAGCACTCCCGGGCCAGGATCCTGCAGGGAAAGCACGATTAAGGGGGCTTTCCCGGGAAAACAGGGGTTATCTCGACCGGGGACAGAACACAAGAAAAGGCCGAAATGAGAGAGTGGTACAAAGATGAAAGGGGGGAAAGGGGGGGGAGGGAGAAGAAGACGGAGATCCCAACCCGGGAAGAAGTAAAAAACAGCCTCCCCACAACTTCCTTTTAAACCCCCCAAACCAGGTCAACCCCGTGAACCAAAACTCAAATCAAAACACCCATGCCACATCCAATGCCCCCACCCATACTTTACAAATTCCCCCCCCACAGCAAAAACCCCATAGTTCCTTCCCCTTTCCCCCACTTCCCCAAACCCCCAAAAACCCCCCGGGGCCCCACATTTTTTAGAAAAAAAAAGTTGAAGGTGTGGAACAAATGCAGATGGAATAACAAACAAGTTGAGGAGTGGCACAAAAGAATCAAGGGAACATCCCCAGACATAATAGCACCACGGGAAACAAAACTCACCAGCTTAATAACAGATTAAATCTTTCCTTTGGTAAAAATCCCGGAAAAGGCAGGGGGGGAGGGGGGGGAAAGGGAAACACTGCCTTAAAAACCAGGGGTTTTTGAAAAATGGAAGGAATGGAGGGCATGGCGAAAGAGACTACTTGTAGGAAAAATCCAGTCTGAGGGACAAAAGGGTGAAAATTGCATTTTGTAAAAACCCCACCACAGAACTGGGGAGGCCAAGAGAAGAATCGATGAGAGCAACAGAGAAAATCGACACACTACCCGAGGTGGCCAGGAGAGCACACATGGGGGGAGAAAATTTACTGTTATGGGTGTTTTCAATCACAAGGAGATTGCTGGGAAAACCTGGGCCCCCATGGGGGTCCCGAAACATGGAGAGCCAAGATATGGATGTGGTATGGAAAACCTCAGCATCAAAAAGTTAGGACACTACCCGAGGAGAGGAGAGGATAACCAGCAAGGCTGGACCCCTTTATTCACCATAAGTAGCTGGACTCGAGGTAATGTTTGAAAGGCCCCTGGGGCTAGTGATATTGGTTCTGTGCTTCGACTACATAGTTGAGCTCCAAAAGGGGGGAGTAGCAGGAAAGGGGGGAAAAAAAAAAAACAAAAGGGGGAATTCTCAGGCATGAGGAATTCCTTTAAGAATTCAGTGGAGAGGGGAATGACAGGAAAACCCGACAAAAATGTGGACTATGTAGCAACAAAATGCAAGGGGGCAGAGGGGAGGTTTGTCCCAAGGGAAAAAAGAAATAATGGGAAGAAACAGAACAGTCCCTTTTTCACCCCAAAGGGGGTAGGAGGCAAAAAAAGGGGTACTAGAGAAGGAAAAGGTACAGAAGCAGGAATCAGGAAAAAAGAAATCAGCCGAAGAGCTGGAAAGAAATTTTACAGATAAGAAGGGGGGCTCAGGACAATAGAAAATGAATAGACAAAAGTAAAGACGACCCGAAGCGTTGTACGTAATAGGAGGAAAACAAAGTCAAGGACCAGGAATCAAACTGAGGAAGGGTGATGGGGGGAATTTACAAGAAAAACCAAGGGTATGTCGGACTCACACAAGATTAAAGAGGTATTTCAGGGAAACCAGTAGGACTCCCGGAAAAACAGAAACAGGGGGGGGACACCAGCAAGTGCTGGGTGAGGGACATTAACCAAGGGGAGGTGAAGAAGGCTAGCAACTTGACACCTCAAAGGCGGGGGGCCAGACAAACTCCCAGGGGGCTTAAAGAGGGAGCGAGATTTTTGGGGAGCCATTAACAAAGACTTCAACACATTTTTAAAAAATGGGGAACTCCCGGATGGAAAAAGGCAATGTAGTCCCAATTTTTAAAAAGGGAGACAGACATGAGGCCAAACTACAGACCTTATCACTAAGTGATAGTTGCAAGGTCATGGAGAAAATCTCGGAGGGGAAATGGTGGGGCACCCGGAAAGAAAAAAAGTGTAAAATGAAACCCGCACGGTTTCGGGAAGGAAAATCCTGTGTCACAAAAAATACTAGAGTTTTTAAAAAGGTGACAGAAGTAAGACAAAAGAGAGAGGGGGGGTCGCTGCAATTTTAGACGCAAAAAGGCCCTTTGACACAGTTCCTCCAAAAAAGAGGTTTCTGCCCAAAAAAAGAGGATTATGCACACACAACAGGGGGAAGGCCCCTGGGAAAGGATCGAGAATACCGACAGGGGGCAAAAAAGAGTTTATGGTACGCGACGAGGTGTCAAAAGTGGGGGCCCGTGACAAACGGGGTTCAACAGGGGTCCGCCCAGGACCTTTTTCTGGTTTTTGGTAAATTGTGGAAAAGAATAAAGGAAAAGGGGTAGACTCGAAGTGTCCTTGTTTTCAGATGATGCGGAAGTTAATGAGAAAAATAAATCGGATTTAGGATCAGGCAGGGCCCAAAAGAGACCCGGACAGGCTACAAACCTGGTTTCCCAACTGGGTCCTTGAATTTAAACCCCGCAAATGCAAAATCATGAAGATTGGGGAAAAGGGAAAGAAGACCGCAGACCCAAAATTTGTTTAGTGGCCAAAAACTGCAAACCTACTCAAGGAAAAAAATTTTGGGGATGAGTATAAAAACCGGCAATTTTCCCGAGGCGCACATCAATCAGATTAAATGCTGCAGCAAAAGGGCGCCCGGCCCAAACCCCAGGTAGCGTTCCGATACCTCAGTAAGGATTTTTTTCAAAACCCCTGTATACCCTTTACGTTTAGGGCCCCTAAGGGGGTATGGGAGACCAGTTTGGAATCCACACCCGCAAGCACGTCAAGAAATTTGAGAAAGTGAAAGGTTTTTCAACAAGATAGCCCAGAGTACAGGGATTGTCCCACGAAGAAAGGTTGAGGGGGAAATCGGCCGACGAACTGGAGGACGGAGGGTCAGGGGGGGGACATGATAACGGGCATATAAAATTTCTGCTTGGGGGGGAGGGGAAGGTAAAACAAAAGGGGGGATGTTCCAGAAAAAGGGGGCACCCGACACAAAAGGTCACAAATTTGGGGGTTGAAGGGCCATATGAATCAAAAGGGGTTAGGAAATATTTCTTCAGTCATAGAGTTTGTCAGGCCCGGGGAAAAGATTAGAAAGTGACGGTTTGTGGAGGCGGGAACCCTAATAGTTTTTTAAAGGGGAGGTTGATAGAGCTCAAGGGGCAGGGAGGGGAAAAGGGCCTAGTAGCAAAAAAGCGAAGAGGGGGGGCCCGGAGTTTTGGCTCGGGCCCCCGCAACCCCAAATAGGTGAAATACAAATAGGTTTGGGACACACACACACCAACACACACACCCCAAAACACACACCAAAACCACACAAAAACACCACACAGTGGGGAAAAATTCAAATTCCCGGGAAAATGGGAATGAGAACATTTCCCTCTAGGAAAATGATAGCACGACAACTGTTTAGTCCATTGTGCTGTCGAAACTGTTAAAAAAGCGGGTGTTTGTTAAGTCATAGGGCTGGTGTTTTGGTTTTTGTGTGTTGTGTGTTGTGTGTTGTGTGTTGTGTGTTTGTGTTGGTGTTGTGTGTTGTGTGTTGTGGGGTAGTGTGTTGTGTGGTTTTGTGTTGTGTGTTGTGTTTTTGTTTTGGTTTTGTGGGGGTGTGTTTTGTCTTTGTGGTTTTGTGTAGGGGTGTTTTTGTGGTTTTTGTGTTGTGTGTTGTGTATTGGTGTTGTGTGTTGTGTGTTGGTGTTAGGGGTGTTGTGTGTTGTGTGTTGTGTGTTTTGTGTTGTGTGTTGTGTGTTGTGGGTTTTTTTGGGGTTTTGTGTGTAGTTTGTTGTGTGTTGTGTGTTGTGTGTTGTGTGTTTGGGGGTTGGTGTAGTGTGTTGTGGTTGGGGTGTTGTGTGTTGTGTGTTGGTGTAGTGTGTTTTTGTGTTGTGTGTTTTTGGGGTTGGTGGGTTTTGTGTTGTTTGTTGGGGTGTTGGTTTTTGTTTTGTTTGTGTGTTGTGTTGTTGTGTTTTTGTGTTTGTGTGTTGTGGGTTGTGTGTTGTGTATTGTTTTTGTTGTGTGTTGTGTGTAGTGTGTTGGGTGTTGTGTGTTGTGTGTTGTGTGTTGTGTGTTGTGTCTTTTTGTCTTTTTGTGTTGTTGTGTGTATTTTGTGTTGCGTGTTATGTGTTGTTTTGTAGGGGTTTTGTGTGTTGGGTGTTTTTGTGTTGTGTGTTGGTGTAGTGTGTTGTGTGTTGTTGTGTAAAATTTGGTTTAAATGTTGGTGTTGTGTTAAAATTTTTTGTTTGTTGTGTGTTGTGGTTGTGTGTTGTGTGTTGTGTGTATTTTGGTTTTGTGTTGAGTGTTGTGTGTTTTTGTTGTGTGTTGGTGATGTGTTTTAGTGGGGTTGTGTTTGTGGTTTTTTGTTTTTTGTGTGTTGTGTGGTGGTTTTGGGGTTTTGTTTTGGGGTTGTTTGTTGTGTTTTTGGGTGTTTTGTTGTGTTTTTTAAAGTGTTGTGTGTTTTGGTTGTTTGTTGTGTGTTGTGTTGTAGTGGGTTTTGGGGTGTGTTTGTGGGTGGTGTGTTTTTGTTTTGGTGGTGTGTTTAGTGGGGTGTGTTGGTGTTTTTTGGGGTAGTGGTTGGGTTGTGGGGTTTGTGTTTTAGTGTTTTTGTTGTGTGGGTTGTTAGGGGGAGTTTTGTTTTGTGTGGGTTTTGAAATTTTTTTTTTGGTTTTTGGGGTTTTGTGAGTTGGGGTGTTTGGGGGTTTTTTGGTTTTTTATTGAAGGGGGGGGGGGGGGGTAGGGGGGGAGGGGGGGGGGAGGGGGGGTTTTTTTGGAGTGTTTTGTTTTTTTTTGTGTTTTGTTTGGTTTAGGTTTTATTGAAGGGGTTTTTTTTTTAACCCCCCCCCCCCCCCCCCCCCCCCCCCCCCCAAAAACCCCCCCCCCCACCCCCCTTTTTGTGTGTTTTTGTTTGGGGTTGTGTGTTGTGTGTAGTGGGGTTGTGTGTTTTGTGTTGTGTGTAGTGGTTTTGTGTGTTGTTTTGGGGTTGTGTGTTGGTGTTGGTGGTGCGTTTTGTGGGGTAGTGTGTTGTGTGTTGTGGTTTTGTGTTGTTTTGTTTTGTGTTGTGGTTGGGTTGTTGGGTTTTGTGTTGTGTGTTTGGGTTGTGTGTTTGTGTGTTGTTGTTGTTTTTGTTTGGGGTTGTGTGTTGGTGTTGTGTGTTATTTTGGGTTTTGTGTTTTGTGTTGTGTGTAGTGTGTTGTGTGTTGTGTGTTGGTGTTGGGTTGTTGTGTGTTTTGGGTTTTTTGGGTTTTGGGGTTTGTGTTGTGGTTGGTGTTGTGTGGTTTTGTGTTGTGTGTTGTGTGTTGTGTTGTTGTTTTTGTTGTGTGTGTGGGTTTTGGGGTTGTGTGTTGTGTGTTGTGTGTTTTTTGTTTGGGTGTTGGTGTTGGTGTTGTTGTTGTGTGTTGTGTGTTGGTTTTGTGGTGTTTGTTTGTTGTGTGTTTTGTGTTGTGTGTGGGTGTTTGTGTTTGTGTTTTTGTTGTTGGGTTTTGGTAGTGTGTTTGTGTTGGGTGTTGTGGTTGGGGTGTTGTGTGTTTTTTTGTTGTTTTTGTTTTGTTTGGGGTTTTTGTTTTTGTGTTGTGGTTGTGTGTTGGGGTTTTTGTGTTGTGGTTGTGTTTTTGTGTTTTTGTTTTGTTGCGGGTTTGTTTTCGTGTCGGGGGGTGGGGTTTTGGTTGGGTTTTGGGGTTTTTTTTTGTGTTTTTTTGTTTTTTTTGGGGTTTTTGTGTGTTTGTGTGATTTTTGTGTGTTTTTGTTTTCGTGTTGTGTGTTGTGTGTTGGTGTTGTGGGGTAGTGTGTTTATGTGTGTTGGGGTTGTGGGGTTGTGTGTTGTGTGTTGGTGTTTTGGGGTTGTGTGTTTGGGTGCGGTTGTTTTGTTGTGTGTAGTGGTTGTGTGTTGTGGTTTTTGTGTTGGGTTTTTGGGGTTGTTTGTTGTTTTTGTGTGTTTTGTTTTGTGTGTTGTGTGTTGTGTGTGTGGTTTTTGGTTGGTGTTGTGTGTTGTGTGTTTGTGTTGTTGTGTGTTTGGGGGGTGTTGTGTGTTGTGTGTTGTGGTTGTGTGTGGTGTTGTGTGTTGTGTGTTTTGGGGTTGTTTTTTGTTGTGTGTAGTGTGTTGGGTGTTGTGTGTTGTGTTTTTGTTTTGTTGTGTGTTTTGTGTTGTGTTTTTGTGTGTTGTGTGTTGTGGTTGTGTTTGTGGGTTTTTGGGGTGTGTGTTGGTGGTGTGTTTTGGGGTTGGGGTGTGTTGTGCCCTTTTTTTTGGTTTTGTGTTGTGTGTTGTGGGTTGTGTGTTGGTGTTGTGTGTTTGGTTTTTGTTGTGTGTTGTTGTTTTGTGTGTTGGGGTGTTGTGGTTGTGTGTAGGTGTTGTGTGTTGTGTTTTTGTTTCGTTGGGTTTTGTGTTTTGTGTTGTGTGTTGTGTGTTTGTGTTGTAGGGGGTTTGGGGGGTGTTGTGGGTTTTTGTGTTGTGTGTTGGTGTTGGTGTTGTGTGTTGTGTTTTGTTTTTGTGGGGGTTGTGTGTAGTGTGTTGTGTTTTTGTGTGTTTTTGTGTTGGTGTTTTTTGGTTGTAGTGTGTTGTGTGGGGTTGGGTTTTTTTGTGTGTTGGGGTGTAGTGTGTTGTGTGTTGTGTGTTGTTGTTTGTTGTTTTTGTGTGGTTTTGTGTAGTGTGGGTTTTGGTTTGTGTTTTATTGTGTGTTGTGTGTAGTGTGTTGTGTGGGTTGTTGTGTGTTGGTGTTGTGTGTTTTGTGGGGGTTGTTTTTTGTTGGTGTTGTGTTTTATTTTGTGTGTTGTGTGTTTTGTTTTTTTTGTTGGGTGTTGTGTGTTGGGTTTTGGTTTGGGGGTTGGGGTGTTGCGTGTTTTGTGTTGTGTGTTGGGGTTGCGGGGGTGTTTTTGTGTGTAGTGTGTTGTGTGTTGTGTGATGTGTGTTTTTGGGGTTGGTGTTGGTGTTGGTGTTTTTGTTTGTTGTGCCCCCTTTGGGGTTATGTGTTAGGGGGTGGGTTTTGTGTTGGTGTTGTGTGTTGTGTGTTTTGGGGTTGTGGGGTTTTGTTTTTGTGTGTGTTGTGGTTGTTGTGTTGTGTTGGTGTGGGGTTTTGGGGTTTTTTGGTTGTGTGTTGGTTTTGTGTTTTTGTTGGTGTTGCGTTTTTGTGGTGTTTGTGTGTTGTGGGGTTGGGGTTTGTGTTGTGTGTTGTGGTGTGGGGTTTTGTGAGTGTGTTGTGTGTTTGGTGGTGTGTTTTTTTTTGTGTGTTGTTGTTGGTTTTTGCGTAGTGTGTTATGTGTAGTGTGTTGGTGTTGTGTGTTGTGTGTTGGGGTTTCGTGTTGTGTGTTTGGGGTGTTGTGTTTTTGTTGTAGTGTTTTAGTGTTTTTGTGTGTTTTGTGGGTTTTGTTTTTTTTGTTGTGTTGTTTTGTTTTTGTTTTGGGTTTTGTGTTGTGTGTAGTTGGGGTTGGGGTGTTTGTGTTGGGTTGTGGTTTTTGTGTGTTGTGTGTTTGTGTTGTGTGTTGTGTGTCGTGCGTTGTGGTTGGGGTGTTTGTGTTTTTTGTGTGTTTTTGTGTTGTGGGGTTGGGGTGTAGTGTGTTGTGTGGTTTTGGTTGTTTTTTTGTGGTAGTGTTGGGAGTGTGTTGGGGGGTTGGGGGTTGTGTGTTGTGTGTTGTGTATTGTGTGTTGCGTGTTGTGTGGTTTGTGTTTTTGTGTTGTGTTTAGTGTTTTTGAGTGTTGGTGTTGTGTGTTGTGTGTTGTGTTGTTTGCTTTTTTGTTGTGTGTTGTGGGTTGTGTGTACTGCGTTTTGTGTTGTGTGTTGGGGTTAGGTTTCGTTGTTTTGTTTTGTGTTGGGGTGTAGTGTGTTGGGGTTTTTTGCTGTTGGGTTGTGTGTTGTGTGTAGTGTGTTGTGTGTAGTGGGGTTGTGTGTTGTGTGTGTGTGTGTTTTGGTTTCGTGTTTTGTGTTGTGTGTTGTGTGTTGGCGGGAGTGTGTTATGTTTTGTGTTTTTGGGGGTTGTGTGTTGTTTTGTTTTGTGTTGGTGTTGGGTGTTGTGTTTGTGTTGGGTTTTTGTGTGTGTGTTGTGTGTTTTGTGTAGTGTGTTGTGGTTGTGTCTTGTGTGTTGTGGCGTTTTTGTTGTGTGTTTTGTGTTGTTTTTTGTTTGGTGTTGTGTGTAGTGCGTTGTGTGTTTTGTGTTGTGTGTAGTGTGTTGTGTGTTGTGTGTTTTTTGGTTGTGGTTGTGTTCGTGCGTTTGTGTAGTGTGTTGTGTGTTTTGTGTTTTGTGTTGTTTTGTTGTGGTAGTGTGTTGTGTGGGTTTATTGTTGTGTGTTGTGTGTTGTGTGTTTTTGTGTTGTGTTTTTGTATGTTGTGTGTTGTGTTTTGTGTTTTAGTGGTTGTGTGTTATGGTTGTGTGTTGTGTTTTGTTTGGGGTTTTGTTTTTTGTGTGTTTTGTGTTTTGTGTTGCGGGGGTTGTGTTGGTGTGTTTGTTGTTTTGTTTTGTGTTGTGTTGCGGGTTGTGTGTTGTGTGTTGTGTGTTGCGTGTTGGGGTGTTTTGTGTTGTGTGTAGTGTTTGTGTGTTGTGTGTTGCGTGTTGTGTATTTCGTGTTGCGTGTTGCGTTTTTGTGTGTTTTTTGTTTTTGGGTGTGTGTGTTGTGTGTGGGGTTTTTGTGTTTTTTTGATTTTGGTTTGTGTTTGCGTGTTTTGTGTTTGTGGGTTTTGTGTTGTGCCCTAGTTTGTTTTTGTGTTGTGTGTTGTGTGTTGTGTGTTGTGGTTGGGTGTTGTGTTGTGTGTGTTTTGTTGTGTGAAATTCGTTGTGTGTTGTGTTGTGTGTAGTGCGGTTTTGTGTTGTGTGTTGTGTGTAGTGTTTTGCGTGGTTTGGGGTTGGTGTTGTGTGTTGTGTGTAGGTTTTTGTGTGTGTTGTTGTGTGTTTGTGATTTTGTGTTGGGGGTTTTTGCGGTTGTGTGTTGTGGTTGGGTTGTTGGGGTTTGGGGTTTTTAAGTGTAGTGTTTTTGTGTGTTGTGGTTGGTGTTGTGTGTTGCGTGTTGGGGTTGGGTTTTTCTTTGTGTTTTTGTGTGTAGTGTGTTGGGGTGTTGTGTGTTGTGTGTTGGTGTTGTTTGTTGTTTTTGTTTTTGTTTTTGGGTTTTGTGTTGTGTGTTGTGTTTTAGTGCGTTGTGTGTTGGGGTGTTGTGTGGGGTGTGTTGTGTGTTGTGTGTTTTGTGTGTTTTTGTTGGTTTTCGTGCGTTGTGTGTAGTTGTTGTTTTGTTGTTTTGTTTTGTGTTTTTGGGTTTTGTGTTTGTGTGTTGTGTGTTGTTTGTTGTGTGTTGTGTGTAGTGGTTGTATTTTTGTGTGTTGTATGTTGTGTGTTGGGTTGTGTGTAGTGTGTTGTGTGTTTGTGTTGTTTTTTTTTGTTTGTGTGTAGTGTTTTGTTTTGTTGGTGTTGTTTTTTGTTTGGGGTTTGGTTGTGTGTAGTTTGGTTTTGTGTTGTGTTTTTTCTGTTTTCGTTTTTGTGTGTTGTGTGTTGTGTGTTGCGTGTTGTGTGGGTTTCGGTTGTGGGTAGTTTTGTTGTGTGTAGGGGGTTGGGGTGGTGTGTTGGTGTTGGGGTGATTGTGGGTTTTGTGTTGCGTGTTGTGTGTTTGTGTGTTGGGTGTTGTGTGTTTTCGTGTTTTTTGTGTTGTGTGGTTTTGTGTTGTGTGTAGTTTTGTAGTGTGTTGTGTGTGGGGTGTTGTGTGTTGTTTGTTGTGTTGTGTGTTTTGTGTTGTGTGTTTGTGTTGTGGGTAGTGTGTTGTGTGTTGTGTGTTTTTTTGTTGTGTGTTGTGTGTAGTGTGTTGTGTGTTGTTTGTTGTGTGTTTTTTGTGTTGTGTGTAGTTTCGTTGGTGTTGTGTGTTGTGTGTAGTGTGTTGTGTGTTGGGTTTTAGTGTGTTGTGTGTTGGGTGTTGTATGTTGGGGTGTTTTTGTGTTTGTGTTTTTGGAGTTTTAGTGTGTTGTGTGTTATGTGTTGTGTGTTTGTGTTTTGTGTGTAGTGTGTTGTGTGTTGTGTGTTGGTTTTTGCGTGTTGGTTGTGTGTAGTTTGTTGTTTGTTGGGGTGTTGTGTTTTTCGTGTTGGGGTTGGTGTTGTGTGTTTCGGGGTTGTGTGTTTCGTTTTTGTGTTTTTTGCGTGTTGTGTGTAGGGGTTGTGTGTTGGTGTTGCGTTTTTGTGTGTAGTGTGTTGTGTGTAGTGTGTTGTGTTTGTGTGATGTGTGTTATGTGTAGTGTGTTGGTGTTGGGTTGTTGTTGTGTTTTTGTGTGTTGCGTGTTGTGGTTGTGTGTTGTGTGGTTTTGTGTAGTTGTAGGGGTGTTTGTGTTTGTGTGTTGTGTGGGTTTTTTGTTGTGTTGTGTGGGTTTTTTGTTGTGTGTTGTGTGTTGGGGTGTAGTGTGTTGTGTGTTGTGTGTTTTGTGTTTGTTTTGTGGTGTTTTTGGGTTTTTTGTTTGTTGTGTGTTTTTGTTGTGGTTGTGTGTTGTGTTTTGGAGTGGTTGTGTGTTGTGTGTTGTTTTTGTTGTGGTTTTGTGTGTTGTGTGTTGTGTGTTGTGTGTTGTTTGTGTGTTTTTGTTGTGTGTTGTTGTTTGTGTGTTGTTTTTGTTGTGTGTTTTGTGTGGGGTGTTGTTGGGGTTTTTGTTTTTGTTTTTTGTTGAGGGGGTTGTGTTTGTGTGTTGTGTGTTGGGGTTTTTGTGGGGTTGGGTTGGGGTTGTGTGTTTGTTGTTTGTTTGGGGTGTTGGGGGTTGTGTTGGTGTTGTTTGTTGTGGGTTGTGTTTTTTGCGGGTTGTGTGGGTTTTGGGGTTGTGTGTTGCGTGTTGTGTTTTGTGTGTTTTGTGTTGTGTGTTGGTTTTTGTGTTTTTTTTTTTTTTTTTTTTTCCAGTTTTGTGTGTTTTTGTGTTTTGGGTTTTTTGGTTGTTGTTTTTTGTTGGGGTTGTTTTGGGGTTGTGGTTGGGGTTTTTGTGTGTGTTTTGGGTGTGTTTGTGTGTTGTGGGGTGTTTTGTTGTGTGTTTTGTGTTGGGGTTGTTGTTGTGTTAGTGTTGGGGTGTTTCGTGTGTTGGGGTTGTGTGTTGTGTTTTGCGTTTGTGGGTTGTTGGGGTTTTGGGGTTTTGGGGGTTTGGGTAGTGGTTTGGGAGGTGGTTTTGGTAGGGGGGGGTTTTTGGGTGTTGTTTTTTTTTTTTTTGTTTAATGTTTTTTTTGGTTTTTAAGTGTTTTTTGTTTTTGTGTGTAGTGTGTTGTGTGTGTTTGTTGTGTGTTGTGTGTTGGGTTGTGTGTTGGGTTTTTTGGGTTATGTGTTGTGTTTTTGTGGGTTGGTGTTGTGTGTTTGGTTTTTGGTGTTGTGTGTTGGGGGTTTTGGGGTTGTGGTTTTTTGTGTGTTGGGGTTTTTTGTGTGTTGTGTGTTAAATTTTGGGGGAAGTGGGAGTGTGTTGTGTGTTGTGTGTTGTGTTTGGGGTTGTGTGTTTGTGGGGGTTGTTTTGTTGTGTTTTAGTGTGTAGTGTGTTGTGTGTTGTGTGTTGTGTGTTGGGTTTTTGTTGTGTTTGTGTGTAGTTTTGTTGTGTGTAGTGTGTTGTTTTGTTGTGTGTTTTTGTGTTGTTGTTGTGTTTTGTGGTGTTGTGGGGTTTTGTTGTGTGTTTGTGTGTTGTGTGTTGTTTGTTGGTGGGTTTTGTGTTGTGTGTTGTGTGTTGTGTGTTGGGTGTGTGTGTAGTGTGTTGTGTTGTTTTGTGTTGTGTTTTGTGTTGTGTTTTGTGTTGGGGGTGTGTTTTAGTGTGTTGTGTGTTGTGTGTTGTGTGTTGGGGTTGTGTGTTGTGTTTTGTGTGTTTGTGTTTTGTGTTGTGTGTTTTGTGTTGTGGGTTGTGGGGTTGGGGTTTTTTGTTGTGTGTTGTGTGTGGGGTGGTTTTTTTGTTGTGTGTTAGTTTTTGGTTTTTGTGTAGTTGTTTTTGTTGTGTGTTGTGTGTTGTGTGTTTGTGTTGTGTGGGGGGTGTTGTGTGTTGTGTTTTTGTTGTGTTGTGGTTGTTTTGTTGTGGGTTGTGGTTGTGTGTTGTGTGTTGTTGGGGGTGTGTTGTGTGTTGTGTGTAGGTGTTGGGGGTGTTGGGGTGTTTTGGGTTGTGTGTTGTTTTTTGTGTGTTGTGTTTTTGTGTGTTGTGTGTTGTGTTTTTGGTTTTGTTTGTGTGTTGTGTGTTGTGTGTTGTGTGTTGTGTTTTTGTTTTGTTTTGTGTTTGTGTGTTGTTGTTGGGTTTTGTGTTGAGTTTTTGGGTTTTTTGTTGTATTTTTGTGTGTTGTGTGTTGTGTGTTTGGGGTTTTTTGTGGGTTTGTGTGTAGTGGTTGTGTGTAGTGTGTTTTTTGTTGTTTTGGTTTTGGTTGTGTGTTGTTTTTTGTTGTTGTTGTTGTGTTGTGGTTTGTGTTGTGTGTTGTTGTTGTGTGTTGGTGTTGTGTGTTGTGTGTTGTGTGTTGGGGGTGGGTTTTTGTAGTGTGTTGTGTGTTTTGTTTTTGGGGTTGTTGTGTGTTGTGTGTTTTGTGTTGTTTTGGGTTTTTTGTAGTTGTGTTGTGTGTTGTGTGTTGTGGGTTGTGGGGGTGTTGTTGTGTGTTGTGTTTTTGTGTGTGTTGTTGTTGGGGTGTTGTTGTTGTGTGTTGTGTGTTGTGTGTTGTTTTTTGTGTGTTGTGTGTTGTTGTGTGTTTTGTGTTTTGGTTTTTTGTTGTGTGTTGTGTGTTGTGTGTTTGTTTTGTTGTTTTTTGTGTTAGTTTGTTGTGTGTTGTGTTTGTTAGTGTGTGTTTTGGGGTTGTGTGTTGGGGTGTTGTTTTGTTGGGGGTTGTGTGTTGGTTTGTTGTGTGTTAGTGTAGGGGTTTGTGTGTTGTGTGTTTGTGTGTTGTTGGGGGTTGTGTGTTTGTGTTGTGTGTAAATTGGGGTTTGTGTTGTTGTGGTTTTTGTGTGTTGGGTGTTGTGGGGTGTGTTTTTGTGTTTGGTTTTTGTGTTTTTGTTTTGTTTGTTGTGTTGTGGGGTGTTGGGATTTGTGTGTTGTGTTGTTGGTGTGTTTGTTTTGTTTTTTGTGGTTTTTGTGTAGTGTGTTGTGTGGGTTTTGTTTTGGGGTTTTTGTGTGTTGTGTTTTTATTTTTGTGTTTTTGGGTTTTGGGTTGTGTTTTTGTGTGTTGTGTGTTTTTTGTTGTTTTGGGTTTTGTGTAGTGTGGGGTTTTTTGTTTTGTTGTGTGTTGTTGTTGTGTGTTGTTTTGTTTTTTTGTTGCGGGTTTTTGTGGTTGTGTGTGGTTTTTTGTGGTTTGTGTTTTTGTGTTTGTGTTTTAGTGTGTTGTGTGTTGTGTGGTTTTGTGTTGTGTGTTGTGTGGGTGTGTTGTGTGTTGGGGTTGGGGGTTTTTGTTTGGGGTTGTGGGTGGTTGGTTGTGTGTTGTGGTTGGGGTTTTGGTTGTGTGTTGTTTTTGGGGTTTTGTGTTGCGCTTGTGGGTTGTGTGTTGTGTGTTTTGTGTTGTGTGTTGCGTGTTGTGTGTTGTGTTGTGTGTAGTGTGTTGTGTGTTGCATGTTGTGTGTTGTGTGTTGTGTGTTGTGTGTTGTGTGTTGCGTCTTGTGAGTTGTGTGTTGCGTGTTGTGAGTTGTGTGTTGCGTGTTGTGTGTTGTGTGTTGCGTGTTGTGTGTTGTGTGTTGTATGTTGTATGTTGTGTGTTGTGTGTTGTGTCTATGTGATAGTTATGTGGTCTATGTTGACTATGTTTCAGTTATGTGGACTATGTTGATCTGTGTTATAGTTTTGTGGATTATGTTGGTCCATGTGGTAGTTATGTGATCTATGTTGGTCTATGTGGTAATGTGGACTATGTTTATCTATGTGGTAGTTATGTAGATTATGTTGATCTCTTCGGTAGTTATATGGATGATGTTGGTCTATGTGTGTAAGTTACGTAGACTATATTGGTGTATGTGCAAAATTTCTGTGGTCTGTGTGGTAGTTATATGATCTATGTGGTAGTTATGTGGTCTATGTGGTAGTTGTGTAGTGTATGTGGTAGTTATATTGACTATGTGGTAGTTATATAAACTATGTGGTAGTTATGTGGTCTATGTGGTAGTTATGTGGTCTATATGGTAGTTATATGATCTATGTGGTAATTATCCTTTTATGTGGGAGTTATGTGGTCTATGTGGTAGTTATATGATCTAAGTGGTAAGTATGCTCTTGTGGGGTAGTTATGTGGTCTATGTGGTAGTAATGTGGTAATTATGTGGTCTATGTGGTAGTTATGTTGTCTATGTTATAGTTATGTGGTAATTATGTTGTCTGTGTGGTAGTTATGTGGTCTATGTGGTGGTAATGTGGTCTATGTGATAGTTATGTGGTCTGTGTGGTAGTTATGTGGTCTATATGGCAGTAATGTTGTCTATGTTGTAGTTATATGGTCTATGTGGTAGTAATGTGGTCTATGTGGTAATTATGTGGTATATGTGGCAGTTATGTGGTCTATGTGGTAGTTGTATGGTCTATGTGGTAGTTATGTGATCTATGTGGTAGTTATGTGGTCTATGTGGTAGTAATGAGATCTATGTGGTAGTTATGTGGTCTATGTAGTAGTTATGTGGCCTATGTGGTACTTATTTGATCTATGTGGTAGTTATGTTGTATATGTGGTAGTTATGTGGTCTACGTGGTAGTTATGTCGTCTATGTGGTAGTTGTGTGGTCTGTGTGGTAGTTATGTGGTCTATGTAGTAGTTATGTGGTCTGTGTTTTAGTCATGTGGTCTATGTGGTAGTTATGTGGTCTATATGGCAGTAGTGTTGTCTATGTGGTAGTTATATGGTCTATGTGGTAGTTATGTTGTCTATGTGGTAGTTATATGGTCTATGTGGAAGTTATGTTGTCTATGTGGTAGTTATGTGGTCTGTGTGGTAGTTATGTGGTCTATGTGATAGTAATGTGGCCTATGTGGTCTATGTGGTAGTCATGTGGTCTATGTGGTAGTCGTGTGGTCTATGTGGAAGTCATGTGGTCTATATGGGAGTAATGTTGTCTATGTGGTAGTTATATGGTCTATGTGGTAGTAATATGGTCTATGTGGTAATTACATGGTCTATATGGTAGTTATATGGTCTATGTGGTAGTAATGTGGTCTATGTGGTAGTTATGTGGTCTGTGTGGTAGTAATGTGGTCTATGTGGTAGTTATGTGGTCTATGTGGTAGTTATGTGGTCTATGTGATACTAATACTAATGCCAGAAAAAAAATCCCCCCCCCCCAGTACCAACAATACCACCAGTCCGATGACATTCTTCTTTGCAAATATACAGGGTCTAAAGCCAGCAACAAACAACAAAATACCTTTCATCCGTGGACTGCTTGCAGAGGCAAAGGCAATGTTCGCGGCTTTCACTGAGACCCACATAAAGGATCACTTGGACAACGAAATATGGATCCCAGGTTACAACCTATACAGATGTGACAGAGTGAACAGGCAAAAGGGGGGGGGTTGGCCTGTACATTGCAGAGTCACTTGTTTGCACAGAACTGCTTAATGCCTCAAATGATGTAGTGGAAGTTTTAGCACTAAAGGTCGAGAACCAAAACCTAGTCATTGTGGTAGTCTACAAGCCTCCGGATGCAACATCCCAGCAATTCCAGGAACAGCTGTTAAAAATTGACCACTGTCTGGAAAATCTTCCAGCTCCTGCACCCAACATCTTGCTCCTGGGGGATTTTAACTTAAGGCACCTAAAATGGAGAAAAAATTAAGGCACCTAAAATGGAGAAAAAATTAAGGCACCTAAAATGGAGGAATATAGCAAATAATATTGTTGCAGTAATAACACCAGGAGGCAGCTCTGATGAAAACTCACACTCACACGAGCTTTTAAATCTCTGCACAAAATTCAATTTAAACCAGCAAATAATAGAGCCTACTAGACTGGAGAATACACTAGACCTCATCTTCACTAACAATGATGATTGATAAGAAATGTCACCATATCAAAAACAATATACTCAGATCACAACATAATTGAGGTTCAGACATGTATGAGCGGAGCCCCAGACCGACATAATGAGACTAGTCACGAGGGAGCATTCACCAAATTCAACTTCAATAACAAAAACATAAAGTGGGACCAAGTAAACCAAGTCCTAACCGATATAAGCTGGGAAGATATACTAAGCAACACAGACCCCAACTTATGCCTAGAACAGATTAACTTGGTGGCACTCGATGTATGCACAAGGCTTATTCCTCTAAGAAAAAGGAGGAGTAGATGTAAAATAGAAAGAGACAGGCGCTCCCTTTACAGGCGACGGAAAAGAATAACAGAGCGGCTAAAAGAGGTCAATATATCTGAAATGCGTAGGGAGACACTGGTCAGAGAAATAGCAAGCATCGAACTTAAGCTAAAGGAATCTTATAGGAGTCAGGAATCGCGGGAAGAACTAAAAGCCATAAATGAAATCGAAAGAAACCCAAAGTATTTCTTCTATGCCAAATCAAAGTCGAGAACAACGTCCAGTATTGGGCTCCTACTTAAACAAGATGGGTCCTACACAGATGACAGCAAGGAAATGAGTGAGCTACTCAAGTCCCAATATGACTCAGTTTTTAGCAAGCCGCTAACAAGACTGAGAGTCGAAGATCAAAATTATTTTTTTATGAGAGAGCCACAGAATTTGGTTAACACAAGCCTATCCAATGTTATCCTGACGCCAAATGACTTCGAACAGGCGATAAATGACATGCCCATGCACTCTGCCCCAGGGCCAGACTCATGGAACTCCGTGTTCATCAAGAATTGCAAGAAGCCCCTATCACGAGCCTTTTCCATCCTATGGAGAGGGAGCATGGACACGGGGGTCGTCCCACAGTTACTAAAAACAACAGACATAGCCCCACTCCACAAAGGGGGCAGTAAAGCAACAGCAAAGAACTACAGACCGATAGCACTAACATCCCATATCATAAAAATCTTTGAAAGGGTCCTAAGAAGCAAGATCACCACCCATCTAGAAACCCATCAGTTACACAACCCAGGGCAACATGGGTTTAGAACAGGTCGCTCCTGTCTGTCTCAACTATTGGATCACTACGGCAAGGTCCTAGATGCACTAGAAGACAAAAAGAATGCAGATGTAATATATACAGACTTTGCAAAAGCCTTCGACAAGTGTGACCATGGCGTAATAGCGCACAAAATGCGTGCTAAAGGAATAACAGGAAAAGTCGGTGGATGGATCTATAATTTCCTCACTAACAGAGCACAGAGAGTAGTAGTCAACAGAGTCAAGTCCGAGGCAGCTACGGTGAAAAGCTCTGTTCCACAAGGCACAGTACTCGCTCCCATCTTGTTCCTCATCCTCATATCCGACATAGACGAGGATGTCAGCCACAGCACCGTGTCTTCCTTTGCAGATGACACCCGAATCTGCATGACAGTGTCTTCCATTGCAGACACTGCAAGGCTCCAGGCGGACATCAACCAAATCTTTCAGTGGGCTGCAGAAAACAATATGAAATTCAACGATGAGAAATTTCAATTACTCAGATATGGTAAACACGAGGAAATTAAATCTTCATCAGAGTACAAAACAAATTCTGGCCACAAAATAGAGCGAAACACCAACGTCAAAGACCTGGGAGTGATCATGTCGGAGGATCTCACCTTCAAGGACCATAACATTGTATCAATCGCATCTGCTAGAAAAATGACAGGATGGATAATGAGAACCTTCAAAACTAGGGAGGCCAAGCCCATGATGACACTCTTCAGGTCACTTGTTCTATCTAGGCTGGAATATTGCTGCACACTAACAGCACCTTTCAAGGCAGGTGAAATTGCTGACCTAGAAAATGTACAGAGAACCTTCACGGCGCGCATAACGGAGATAAAACACCTCAATTATTGGGAGCGCTTGAGGTTCCTAAACCTGTATTCCCTGGAACGCAGGAGGGAGAGATACATGATTATATACACCTGGAAAATCCTAGAGGGACTAGTACCGAACTTGCACACGAAAATCACTCACTACGAAAGCAAAAGACTTGGCAGACGATGCAACATCCCCCCAATGAAAAGCAGGGGTGTCACTAGCACGTTAAGAGACCATACAATAAGTGTCAGGGGCCCGAGACTGTTCAACTGCCTCCCAGCATACATAAGGGGGATTACCAACAGACCCCTGGCAGTCTTCAAGCTGGCACTGGACAAGCACCTAAAGTCGGTTCCTGACCAGCCGGGCTGTGGCTCGTACGTTGGTTTGCGTGCAGCCAGCAGCAACAGCCTGGTTGATCAGGCTCTGATCCACCAGGAGGCCTGGTCACAGACCGGGCCACGGGAGCGTTGACCCCCGGAACTCTCTCCAGGTATACTCCAGGTCCAGGTTATGTGGTCTATATGGTAGTAATGTAGTCTATGTGGTAGTTATGTGGTCTATGTGGTAGTTATGTAGTCTATGTGGTAGTTATGTGGTCTATGTGGTAGTTATGTGGTCTGTGTGGTAGTTATATGGTCTATGTAGTAGTAATGTGGTCTATGTGGTAGTTATGTGGTCTATGCGGCAGTTATGTGGTCTATGTGGTAGTTATGTGGTCTGTGTGGTAGTTATATGGTCTATAGTAGTAATGTGGTCTATGTGGTAGTTGTGTGGTGTATGTGGTAGTTATGTGGTCTATGTGGTAGTTATGTGGTCTATGTGGTAGTTATGTGTCTATGTGGTAGTTATGTGGTCTATGTGGTAGTTATGTGGTCTATGTGGTAGTTATGTAGTCTATGTAGTAATTATGTGGTCTATGTGGTAGTTATGTAGTCTATGTGGTAGTTATGTGGTCTATGTGGTAGTAATGTGGTCTATGTGGTAGTTATGTGGTCTATGTGGTATTTATGTGGTCTATGTGGTAGTTATGTGGTCTATGTGGTAGTTATGTGGTCTATGTGGTAGTTATGTAGTCTATGTGGTAGTTATGTGGACTAGGGAGGCCAAGCCCATGATGACACTCTTCAGGTCACTTGTTCTATCTAGGCTGGAATATTGCTGCACACTAACAGCACCTTTCAAGGCAGGTGAAATTGCCGACCTAGAAAATGTACAGAGAACCTTCACGGCGCGCATAACGGAGATAAAACACCTCAATTATTGGGAGCGCTTGAGGTTCCTAAACCTGTATTCCCTGGAACGCAGGAGGGAGAGATACATGATTATATACACCTGGAAAATCCTAGAGGGACTAGTACCGAACTTGCACACGAAAATCACCCACTACGAAAGCAAAAGACTTGGCAGACGATGCAACATCCCCCCAATGAAAAGCAGGGGTGTCACTAGCACGTTAAGAGACCATACAATAAGTGTCAGGGGCCCGAGACTGTTCAACTGCCTCCCAGCACACATAAGGGGGATTACCAACAGACCCCTGGCAGTCTTCAAGCTGGCACTGGACAAGCACCTAAAGTCAGTTCCGGATCAGCCGGGCTGTGGCTCGTATGTTGGTTTGCGTGCAGCCAGCAGCAACAGCCTGGTTGATCAGGCTCTGATCCACCAGGAGGCCTGGTCTCAGACCGGGCCGCGGGGGCGTTGACCCCCGGAACTCTCTCCAGGTAAACTCTCCAGGTAAACTATGTGGTAGTAATGTGGTCTATGTGATAGTTATGTGGTCTATGTGGTAGTTATGTGGTCTATGTGGTAGTTATGTGGTCTATATGGTAGTTATGTGGTCTATGTGGTAGTTACGTGGTCTATGTGGTAGTTATGTGGTCTATGTGGTAGTTATGTAGTCTATGTGGTAGTTATGTGGTCTATGTGGTAGTTATGTGGTAGTTATGTGGTCTATGTGGTAGTTATGTAGTCTATGTGGTAGTTATGTGGTCTGTGTGGTAGTTATGTGGTCTATGTGGTAGTTATGTGGTCTATGTGGTAGTTATGTGGTCTATGTTGTAGTTATGTGGTCTATGTGATAGTTATGTAGTCTATGTGGTAGTTATGTGGTCTATGTGGTAGTTATGTAGTCTATGTGGTAGTTATGTGGTCTATGTGGTCTATGTGGTAGTTATGTGGTCTATGTGGTAGTTATGTGGTCGATGTGGTAGTTATGTGGTCTATGTGGTAGTTATGTGGTCTATGTTTTTATTTCCACAGATCAGGCTGGGTCAACTAGCATCAACAACCATCAATTATGATCAACCAGGCATCAATCACCACCACCAGCGACAACCACGACTAGCATCAACCACCACCATCAACCACCACCATCAACCACCACTAGCATCAACCAGCAGTAGTGTCAACCCACAGTCAACCACCATCAACCATTACCATTAGCCACTACCGTCAACCACCATCATCAATCACTACCATCAACCACCACCAACAACCGCCATCAACAGTCACCATCAACCACCACCACCACTAGCATCAACCACTATAGCATCAACCCACAGTTAACCACCATTACCATTAGTTATCACCATCAACCAGCACCAACCACCACCACCAACTACCACCTCCAACCACCACAATCAATCACCATCATCAACCACCATCACCACCATCAACCACCACCATCAACCATCAACCACCACCATCAACAACCACCATCAACTACCACCACTAGCATTAACGACTAGTAGCATCAACTCACAATCAACCACAATCATCAACCAACAATCACCACCATCAACCAACAACCACCACCATCAACCACCACCATCAACCAACAACCACCACCATCAACCACCACCATCAACCAACAACCACCACCATCAACCAACAACCACCACCATCAACCACCACCATCAACCAACAACCACCACCATCAACCACCACCATCAACCAACAACCACCACCATCAACCACCACCATCAACCAACAACCACCATCAACCACCATCAACAACCACCATCAACCAACAACCACCAACATCAACCATGGCATCATCAGCCACTCAAACCTTCCTCAACAATCCATCAAGCAACTCATCACTGTTGATCAACGGGACTTACTTACAAACAGTAGAGTCTCTCTGTTGGGACAACTTCAACGGTAGGCCTACCCTGCCTCTGCCTAAACTGCCCAGGTTCATCTGTGGCCTCATTCTCACCGCCATAGGCCTATTAGGGCTGGCTGGAAACCTCATCTCTATTACCATTTTATCCAGGTACGTTTTATTACCGTTCTATCACTGTTCTATTCATTGATACAATGTTCTATCACTGTTCTATTCATAGATACAATGTTCTATCACTGTTCTATTCATTGATACAATGTTCTATCACTGTTCTATTCATAGATACAATGTTCTATCACTGTTCTATTCATAGATATAATGTTCTATCACTGTTCTATTCATAGATACAATGTTCTATCACTGTTCTATTCATTGATACAATGTTCTATCACTGTTCTATTCATTGATACAATGTTCTATCACTGTTCTATTCATTGATACAATGTTCTATCACTGTTCTATTCATTGATACAATGTTCTATCACTGTTCTATTCATTGATACAATGTTCTATCACTGTTCTATTCATAGATACAATGTTCTATCACTGTTCTATTCATCGATACAATGTTCTATCACTGTTCTATTCATTGATACAGTGTTCTATCACTGTTCTATTCATAGATACAATGTTCTATCACTGTTCTATTCATTGATACAGTGTTCTATCACTGTTCTATTCCCACAGACCAAAAATTCGGTCTCACTTATTCAAAATCCGGTTTAACTCCTTGTAAATCCTATCCCCACCAGACCGAAAATGAGGTCATCCATCAACTGTTGTCTAATCGGTCTGACCAGCTTCGACATGATCGTCACCAGCACCTCGGTCCTGATGTTCGGTCTGCCAGAGATAGGAGAATACACCCAGACCATGGTCTGGTACACCCAGGGGGTCTTCCAGAGGGTCACCCCCTTTGTCTTCCCCCTGGGACTGATAGCCCAGACAGGTTCGGTCTACCTGACAGTCACGGTCACCCTGGAGAGGTACATTGCGGTCTGCAGACCGTTGAGGGCTCGGTCTCTGTGTACGTACGGTCGTGCTAGAGTGTACGTGATCAGTGTGGCGCTCTTCTCCGTCCTTTATAACCTTCCTAGATTCTGGGAGGTCTCTTATCAGGTAACTAACTTAACTAGCTAGTTAACTACCTAACTGGCTAGGTAGTTAACTAGCTAGTTAACTACCTAGTGAGTTAACTAGCTAGTTAACTAAGCTTGCTAACTTTGGTCTATAACCTTCCTAGGTTCTGGGAGGTCTCCTACCAGGTAACTAACTTAACTGACTAGTTAATTAACTAGATATCTAACTAGTAAACTAACTAGATATCTAACTAACTAGCTAGCTAAATAAGTTAACTAACTAGATGTCTAACTAACTAGCTAGCTAAATAAGTTAACTAATTAATTAACCTTCCTAAGGTCTGGGATGTCTCCTGTCAGATAATTAAGTTAATTAACTAGCTAGTTAACTATCCTTGCTAATTTTGGTCTCTAACCTCCTTAGGTTCTGAGAGACCTACCAGGTAACTAAGTTAATTAACTAGGTAGCTAACTAGCTAGTTGACTGACTAACCTTACTAACCTTGGTCTATAACCTTGCTAGGTTCTGGGAGGTCTCCTACCAGGTAACTAACTTAACTAACTAGCTAATTAACTAATAAGCTAGTTAACTAATCTTTCTAAGTTCTGGGAGGTCTCCTATCAGATAACTTAGCTAACTAGTTAACTAATCTAACTGGTTAAACTATCTACCTAACAACTATTTAACTAACTAGCTAGTTAACTACTTCCTTAACTAACTAGCTAGTTAACTAATTTACTAGCTACATAACTAACTCCCTAACTGGCTACCTAAATAATTAGCTAGCTAGTTAAGACTACAACAAGAGTAGTAATGTTAACTGTACATCTACAGGAGTGCTACATCAGGGGAGAATGGTTAACAGTCGTGGTCCCCTCACAACTACGACAGGATCCTTACTACATCGAGATCTACATCATGTGGCTATATCTGATTGTCATGTACCTGATCCCCTTCCTCAGTCTGATGGTCTTTAATTTCTTCATCTACAAGGAGGTGTGTTGTAGTAGTAATAGTAGAGTTAATGTATGTGTGAATTTACTATGTGCGTGTATGATTCACCATTGTACATATATCACAAACAACAGAAAATGGTGTATCACATCTGACCTGAAATACAGAAAACGTCTCTTCCTGGTGGGGGAACTATACAATAAATTTCAATGTGCGACTAAAATATTTATCCTCACGTTTCCAGGTCCGCGCCGCCAACCACGAGCGCCAGCAACTGAGCCGCCTGCAACGCAAGGAGATAGGCCTAGCTGTCATGTTGCTGGTGGTGGTCACTGTCTTCTTCGTCTGCAATGTTCTGGCTTTCATTATCAACATTCTGGAGTTGCTAGACATCACTATTGACCTCCTGACGATGGCTAGCAACCTGCTGGTCACTATTAATTCTTCAGTCAACTTTATCATCTACTGCATCTTCGGTCAAAAGTTTCGCAAGCTTTTCCTGAAGATGTTTTGCTCTGGGGTGCTGTCAAGGGCTGTCAGGAGGGAGGTGGCTATTGATTCAGGAGCTTTTGGCAACAATAGCCTTTATGGGGACTCCCGGATGCTGTCAAACGGCAAGACACAGATGTACCGGATGTCCTCTTGGAACGGATCGCGGTCATCCGGTCGGGTGTTCAACCCACGGAGCATCCACGACCACCATGGTCACTCCTGCAGGGGGACCTTCTGGAGGATCCCCAGGTACTCCAGTGTCCCCCTGGGGGACTCCTCCACTTCAAGGACGACCCCTTCCTCCTTCACTCCATCCAGAAGTCCATCATTAGTACCCCAGAGGGGTCCTATAGATAATGTTCATGTCCTCTGAATGGAGGATTGATCCTTTGTGTAGGACTATGGCATCCTTAACATTCCAGTGAATTCTGTGCATCATGGGGTCCTTCAAAAATGACCCCCCTATCTTGAAAAGTCAGTCAGGAACCCCCAGTGAAGCCTACATATTTTGGAGGGTCCTTCAGAGTGACTCCGCTAACTTGAAAAGTCAGTCAGAGACCCCAGTGTAGTCTATGTGTCATGGGGTCCATCAAAATAACCCCTTACCTTGAAAAGCTCAATCAGGTAAACCAGGTAAACTCCAGGGACCTCAGTCAGGAACCCCAATCAGGCCTATGTATCATGGAAGATCCTTCAAAATTACCCATATCTTGAAAAGTTAGGGACCCCAAGCATGTTCTATTTCTAAATGAGAAAGGACCGTACCATTGTCTCATAGATTTAGAACCATGTAAACAGTCTATGTGATGAGTATGTCCCCCCTGATGCTCTCTAGCAGTGTCACACACACCTGTGTCACGAACACCTGTGTCACGAGCACCTGTGTCACAAACACCTGTGTCATGAATACTGCCGTGCACGATAACAAAGGCTAGTGTAATCATACGTTCCCCCCCTGATCTGCTACGCATAGCCTCCGGAGGACACGGAACACTAGGACACAGGGGTGTCTTGTGATTAGAAGAGATAAGACGCTCGAAGTGGTGCAGGCAGGATCCATACATAGCTTTAAGAAAAGGTATACTATAGCTCCTGGGCCCGGGAGAGTGTGGACCTAGTAGCCACCAGTGAAGAGGTGAGGCCAGGAGCCGTGACTTGACCCCTGTAACCACATATATGTGAGCACACTCACACAGGATCCATACTTAGCTTTAAGATGTATGATACAGCTCCTGGGCCTGGGAGAGCGTATCTAATAGCGACCAACAGAGAGGCTGGGCCAAGAGCTGTGAATCGACCCTTGCAATCACATATAGGTGGATATAGAGACAAGGAGACAACATCCTCAGAAAGAAGTCAAGTCTAAAATTTACTTCCAGAAAAAATATGGTCGTATAAAACTTTGACTCGCGGGCTGCCCTGTGGCCCCTACGAGCATAGTGCTCCCTCACGGAAGTCCCCTATGAGCGCCCCAAAATGCGCCCATCACAAATTTTCAAAATTTTCAGTGATTCAAAAATCCAGAGGATATTATTGAGTACCTCCCCAAAAAAATCATAGGAAAGAAAGAATTTAGGAGAAAACAGTGAAAAAAAATTATACAGTGGAACCTCGGTACTCGAACAGATCCATACTCGAACAATTCGGTATTTGAACGCTTTGTTCGGTAAACAAATTGCTCGGTAGTCGACCATCTGCTCGGTACTCGACCAAACAAATACAACCTGCCAGAACTACACTGTGAACTATTCCGTGTTTCATTACATTTTTTTTTAATAATTTGTATAAATAAGTCACCATGGGGCCTAAGAGGACTAGTGATAACAGCCAACCAAAAAGAAAAATTCGTTCTGTACTTGAACAGAACGGCACATGAAGAACCTTCTGGAACCAACGGAACGGCACTTGAACAACCTTCTGGAACCAACAGACTGGCACTTGAACAACCTTCTGGAACCAACAGAACGGCACTTGAACAACCTTCTGGAACCAATGGAATGGCACTTGAACAACCTTCTGGAACCAACAGATCGGCACTTGAACAACCTTCTGGAACCAATGGAATGGCACTTGAACAACCTTCTGGAACCAACAGAACAGCACTTGAACAACCTTCTGGAACCAACAGAACGGCACTTGAACAACCTTCTGGAACCAACAGATCGGCACTTGAACAACCTTCTGGAACCAATGGAACGGCACTTGAACAACCTTCTGGAACCAACAGAACAGCACTTGAACAACCTTCTGGAACCAACAGAACGGCACTTGAACAACCTTCTGGAACCAACAGATTGGCACTTGAACAACCTTCTAGAACCAACAGATTGGCACTTGAACAACCTTCTGGAACCAACAGATTGGCACTTGAACAACCTTCTAGAACCAACAGACTGGCACTTGAGCAGCAGACTTCTGGAACCAACAGACTGGCACTTGAGCAGCAGACTTCTGGAACCGACAGACTGGCACTTGAGCAGCAGACTTCTGGAACCAACAGACTGGCACTTGAGCAGCAGACTTCTGGAACCAGTTAGGTTCGAGTACCAAGGTTCACTCTAACTGAAAAAGAATTTTGTAAAGACCAAAAAAAAAAAAAAAGAAAAAAAATTGATGGAAAAATTGGAAAATTAAAAGGGGGATAATTTTTTTGTGATTTTTTTTTGTATGTATAAAAAGTTTACTATGAAAGTTGGCATTTATAATATATAAGAATTTTTGTCTCATTTTTGACATGATATAAACAAAAAAAAATGTGACTTTTTAACCACTTTTGTTACGGAAGATCTTCAGAGTGATAGCAAGAGGCCTTTCACCTTGCAATACTTCATCAGAAGCTTGCTAGAGTGATAGCAAGAGGCCTTTCACCTTGCAATACTTCATCAGAAGCTTGCAATGAGTAAGAAGGCCCAAGTTTGCACTTCTCATTCCTGCAACTCTGCAAGTTCTTGATGATGTCATTGCAACACGAAAGACATATATATATATATATATATATATATATATATATATATATATATATATATATTATATATATATATATATAATATATATATATATTATATATATATGTAATGATAATTTTAGGCCTAGTCATTGTAGAATTTCCTAGTAGAGGACAATGACTTACAATGATATAATTCCAGAAGATCCTTGATGTATATTAATGTTTATATAGAGTTGAAATTTGTCAGTGTGTATGACTGACCCATGTATATCAGATGTATATGTACCTTGCATAATGTATATGATGTATATGTGCCTTGTTTAATGTATATGTACAGTGATTAATGTCCTAGAATAATGATAATTATGTCCTATATATATATATATATTATATATATATATATATATTATATATATATATATATATATATATATATATATATATATATATATATATATATATATATATATATATATATATATATATATATATATATTCACTTCTTATGCTCATTGTGTCTGTCATTGTAGATGTATAATGACTTATGTATAACTCATAGATGTATAGTGAGTCATTCCAGATGTATAATGAATCATTGTAGATGTATAATGAATCATTATAAATGTATAATTAATCATTATAGATGTATAATGAATCATTATAGATGTATAATTAATCATTATAGATGTATAATGAATCATTATAGATGTATAATGAATCATTATAGATATATAATTAATCATTATAGATGTATAATGACCCCCAGGGGAGGGCTATTGCTCTTCTTCCTTGGATCAAAACAGAGAATATGGCAAGTGTGGCCCCTGCGTGTTGAGCGCCTCCTGTACCTCCTAGTTTAGGCCTATGAGAGACCTAGGCCTACAAGAGGTTTAAAAGGCCTTTAAAGGTTAATTTGAAGCCTGCCATAGGCCTAGGCTGGGAAAAAACTGTCGGCCTAAGAGGAAATAATTGAGTCACGTCTTGTAACTGCTCAAATAGGCCTCTTCCAGCATAGGCCTACCCAGCCATAATCTAGTGGGTCTTTAAGGCTAGTAACACGACTTTAGAAATGTTCAGAGACTCTGGGAGGCAAAATTATGTAAGACAAAGGTGGTTTCATTAGGGTTTAGCGCGTGTATACTTGTACTTCACTCTTGTAGGCCAATAAAAGGCCCTTGAAAATCCGAAAGGTAGGGTCAAAAGCCAGTTTTGATTCCCCGGCCCCCTGACACGCCCCCCTGCATTTCATTCTTCCCCTTGCAGGGGCGCAGCCTCCTGAAAATACCATTTAAAAGCCCCCAAAACTCAGGGGAGGTGAAATTATTTTTTTTAATCTCTCACTCTCTCCGCTATACGCCACTCTCAGGCTCTTGATCCGAGAAAGAGGAGCACAGATTCAGCTTCCTGGATCAAACTTAGTGTCCCTGTGTCCATTACAGGGGCTGTTGCAGCCCCTACAGGTCTACAGAGCCTCTGTTGTGCTTATATGATTCTCTAGGGTTATGACCCTTTAGGGACCTCCAGAACTCCCCCTAGGGACCTCCAGGACCACCATAGGGACCCCCAGGACCACCTAGGTACTTAATAGTCTACCTAGTGACCAGCTAGGGACCCCCAGGACCACCTATAGGTCCCCAGGATCACCTAGGGACCTCCAGGACCCCAGGACCATCTAGGGAGCTCTAGGACCACCATAGAGCCCCAAGATTACCCCTAGGTACCTCCAGGATTCCCTAGATTCCTCCTAGGTAACTCCAGGACCCCTAGATTCCCCCTAGGTGCCTCCAGGGCCCCTAAATTCCTAGGTACCTTCAGAACCTCCTAGATACCCCCAGGACCCCGTAGATACCTCCAGAACCCCCTAGATTCCCCCAAGGTACCCTCAAGGCCCCCTAGATTCCCCCTAGGTACCTTCAAGACCCCTAGTTACCTCCAGGAACCTCTAGATTTTATTAGGTACCTCGACCCCCTAGACTCCCCTAGGTACCTCCAGAACCCCCTAGATTTCCCCTAGGTACCTCCAGGACATCCTAGATACTCCCTAGGTGCCTTCAGGACCGCCTAGATTCCCCCTAGGCACCTCCAGGACTTCTTGAATTCCCTATGGACTCTAAGACCTCCTAGGGGCATCCAAGACCATCTAACGACCCGCAGGGACTCCAGGACTGCTTAGAAACCATCAGGACCACCTAGACACCCCAGGACCACCTGGGGATCTCCGGGAACCCGAAGACCTTCAGGACCACCTAGGTACTTCCTAGACTACCAAGAGACCACGTAAGGACCTTCGTGGCCCCCAGGACCACCTGGGGACCTCCAGGACCGCAGGACCAACTAGGGAGATCCAGGACCAACCTGGGACCCGGTAGAATCCCCCTAGGAAACTCCAGAGCTATCTAGGGACCTCCAGGAACACCTAGGACCTCTAGGAACTCCTACGAACCTCGGGCACCTCCCCTAGGGATCTTTATGGACATCTAAGGACCCCCTGGACCATCTAGGGACTCCAGGACTACCAGGGAACCTCCAGGACCAAGTAGGAAGTCCAGGGTCCCTGGGGGTCCTGGAGGTCCCTAGGGACCTTCAGGACCCCTAGGGATATCTAAAACCTTCTAAGGGATCTCCATGACCCCTAGGGACATCCAAAATCTCCTAAGGGACCGCCAGGATTGCCTAGGGACCCTTGGACCATCTAGGGACCTCCAGGAACCGAAGGATCTCCAGGACCACCTAGATACTTTCTTGATTATCCAGGAACCACCTAAGGACCTCCAGGACCACCAAGGGAGCCGCGGGACCACCTTGGGACCCCCAGAATTCCCTCCAGGGAACTCCAGAACCATATAGGAACCTCGAAGACCACCTAGGGACCTCCTGGGCCAACTAGACTATTCCAAGACCACATAAGGATTTCCAAGACCCTCTAGGGATCTCCACCACAACCTAGAAGCCTCCAGGACCACCCAGGGACCTTCGTGACCACCTAGGGACCTGTACTTAAGTCTTCACTGTATCATTGTTATATAAATCATGAATGTTATTGTGAGTATAATTCAACACCTTTTTTTTGGGGGGGACTTGGCTGGGAGTTCTTCAGGTATACACAAATACAGTTACATAGATTATCATACATAGCAGCATATGTGTAGGGTCCTTCCAAGATAACCAAAACAAGTCAAACGGACTTATTTCCATTGGGGTCTTTGTGATAATTATTTATATTTCAAAGTTAACAATAGGTAAGTATCTTAACTATGTTAAAATAATTACAATGAAAGAAGATATACTAGGGGAGGTAACATTATTATTGTACACTCAATCTCCTCCCTTTCTGTACCTTATTCATGAGGTATATTTTGGTTCTCTTCTCAAACTGGCTTCATGCTATGACTGGCTTTGACATGTGCAGGCAGTCTGTTCCACTCTTTTATTGCTGTACACAAAAATGTGTTTGAAGTCTGACCAGTGACTCTAGGCGCTACAAAATTTGTTCTCCCTTCCCTAGTTCTGTAATTACATTGGTTCTCGGCCTTAACAAACTTGGCAGTAAGATATTGGAGAAGATGATTGTAAGAAATTTTATAAAACTGAAATAGTTTTAGTAGTTTTACTCTGTCTTCAACATTCTGAGTCTGTGTTGTTGATCATAATAATTTAGTGTTGTTCAGCCAGAACTACAGGACCCATGTCCAGAGCTGTAGTGTCTTACATAACATATTGTGTCTGGCTGGGCTTGGCAAGCTCATCTATCTCATCTAATTACCAACTTCTATATACTAAGGAACTCTTGTTCCTTTTCCTTCATTATTATAATTAATGGAGAGCGCTAAACATGTAGGATAATACAGCGCTTGGGAGGGGGGAGGATGTGGAAGTTATTCAGACTTAATTCAGGGAACTGGATAACAGATCCAATTTCCTAAATCGAGAGCCCTTCAACAGCATCAAGGACCCTCCCTTAAGGGTCCGTAATCTTCCCTGAACATCGGGAAGTCGGGTTCATTACGGCCTCAGGTCTCACTGGCCCTATAAACCAACAACAACAACAACATTGGACTCGAACAACATTTTAGCAGCAGAAAATGTGGAATATTTTGGTGCATCAGCTGAGAGACACATGTTGACCTTGATGGAAGGTGTGACAGACAGATTTAAGGTCATTTAAAGCAGTGGTCACTAACATTATTACCCCTATTGACATAATAATGTTTAAATCTACATGATACAACTTATACAGACCAGAACTGACACTCATCACATACTACTGTGTAGAAGGTCTCGCACATTATGTTAGTTTTGTCCCCAGGATGCCACCCACACCAGTCACCTAACACCCAGGTACCTAGTTAGGTATCTTTATTGTGAAACGTTTCGCCTACACAGTAGGCTTCTTCAGTCGAGTACAGAAAAGTTGATAGAAGCAGAAGATACTTGAAGACGATGTAATCAGTCCATCACCCTTAAAGTTTTGAGGTGGTCAGTCCCTCAGTCTGGAGAAGAGCATTGTTCCGTTGTCTGAAACAATATGAAGTTGAAGTGACAGAATCGGGCCTTATATAGTGCCAGGAGGTGAGACGTAGGTTGATTTGGGAGGGCAGGTCCCTCTCAAACCCAGCCGTTCTCACTGAGGGACTGACCACCTCAAAACTTTAAGGGTGATGGACTGATTACATCGTCTTCAAGTATCTTCTGCTTCTATCAACTTTTCTGTACTCGACTGAAGAAGCCTACTGTGTAGGCGAAACGTTTCACAATAAAGATACCTAACTGTTGCATATGTGTCTTACCTAACAATCTGTCGGTATTTTATACCATTTTTAATGTTCACCCAGGTACCTATTTTACTGCTAGGTGAACATGGACAGCAGGTGTAACTAACACTCAGGTACCTATTTTACTGCTAGGTGAACATGGACAGCAGGTGTAAACTAACACTCAGGTACCTATTTTACTGCTAGGTGAACATGGACAGCAGGTGTAACTAACACCCAGGTACCTATTTTACTGCTAGGTGAACATGGACAGCAGGTGTAACTAACACCCAGGTACCTATTTTACTGCTAGGTGAACATGGACAGCAGGTGTAACTAACACTCAGGTACCTATTTTACTGCTAGGTGAACATGGACAGCAGGTGTAACTAACACTCAGGTACCTATTTTACTGCTAGGTGAACATGGACAGCAGGTGTAACTAACACTCAGGTACCTATTTTACTGCTAGGTGAACATGGACAGCAGGTGTAACTAACACCCAGGTACCTATTTTACTGCTAGGTGAACATGGACAGCAGGTGTAACTAACACCAGGTACCTATTTTACTGCTAGTGAACATGGACAGCAGGTGTAACTAACACCCAGGTACCTATTTTACTGCTAGGTGAACATGGACAGCAGGTGTAACTAACACCCAGGTACCTATTTTACTGCTAGTGAACATGGACAGCAGGTGTAACTAACACCCAGGTACCTATTTTACTGCTAGGTGAACATGGACAGCAGGTGTAACTAACACTCAGGTACCTATTTTACTGCTAGGTGAACATGGACAGCAGGTGTAACTAACACCAGGTACCTATTTACTGCTAGGTGAACATGGACAGCAGGTGTAACTAACACTCAGGTACCTATTTTACTGCTAGGTGAACATGGACAGCAGGTGTAACTAACACCAGGTACCTATTTACTGCTAGGTGAACATGGACAGCAGGTGTAACTAACACCAGGTACCTATTTTACTGCTAGGTGAACATGGACAGCAGGTGTAACTAACACCAGGTACTATTTTACTGCTAGGTGAACATGGACAGCAGGTTAACTAACACCAGGTACCTATTTACTGCTAGGTGAACATGGACAGCAGGTGTAACTAACACCCAGGTACCTATTTTACTGCTAGGTGAACATGGACAGCAGGTGTAACAAACACTCAGGTACCTATTTTACTGCTAGGTGAACATGGACAGCAGGTGTAACTAACACCAGGTACCTATTTTACTGCTAGGTGAACATGGACAGCAGGTGTAACTAACACCAGGTACCTATTTTACTGCTAGGTGAACATGGACAGCAGGTGTAACTAACACTCAGGTACCTATTTTACTGCTAGGTGAACATGGACAGCAGGTGTAACTAACACTCAGGTACCTATTTTACTGCTAGGTGAACATGGACAGCAGGTGTAACTAACACTCAGGTACCTATTTTTTCTGCTAGGTGAACATGGACAGCAGGTGTAACTAACACTCAGGTACCTATTTTACTGCTAGGTGAACATGGACAGCAGGTGTAACTAACACCAGGTACCTATTTTACTGCTAGGTGAACATGGACAGCAGGTGTAACTAACACCCAGGTACCTATTTTACTGCTAGGTGAACATGGACAGCAGGTGTAACTAACACTCAGGTACCTATTTTACTGCTAGGTGAACATGGACAGCAGGTGTAACTAACACCCAGGTACCTATTTTACTGCTAGGTGAACATGGACAGCAGGTGTAACTAACACTCAGGTACCTATTTTACTGCTAGGTGAACATGGACAGCAGGTGTAACTAACACCCAGGTACCTATTTTACTGCTAGGTGAACATGGACAGCAGGTGTAACTAACACTCAGGTACCTATTTTACTGCTAGGTGAACATGGACAGCAGGTGTAACTAACACTCAGGTACCTATTTTACTGCTAGGTGAACATGGACAGTAGGTGTAACTAACACTCAGGTACCTATTTTACTGCTAGGTGAACATGGACAGCAGGTGTAACTAACACTCAGGTACCTATTTTACTGCTAGGTGAACATGGACAGTAGGTGTAACTAACACTCAGGTACCTATTTTACTGCTAGGTGAACATGGACAGCAGGTGTAACAAACACCCAGGTACCTATTTTACTGCTAGGTGAACATGGACAGCAGGTGTAACTAACACTCAGGTACCTATTTTACTGCTAGGTGAACATGGACAGCAGGTGTAGCAGAGGCTTCCACTTCAAATCATCTGTTGCATTACAGAGACAAACTTATTCATCAGTGGCGTTGCTAAGGTTGGTGTCACCCGGGGTGGCATCTTAGGTGTCACCTGGGGTGGCATCTTAGGTGTCACCCGGGGTGGCATCTTAGGTGTCACCCAGGGTGGCATCTTAGGTGTCACCTGGGGTGGCATCTTAGGTGTCACCTGGGGTGGCATCTTAGGTGTCACCTGGGGTGGCATCTTAGGTGTCACCTGGGGTGGCATCTTAGGTGTCACCTGGGGTGGCATCTTAGGTGTCACCTGGGGTGGCATCTTAGGTGTCACCTGGGGTGGCATCTTAGGTGTCACCCGGGGCAGCATCTTTGGTGTTACCCCCATGAAATGCAAGGAAGGGGGGATGGGGGAGTAAACTCAAGTTACGTCACTACTGCATGACCAGTAACTAATGTTTAACAATAAGAACGTTTAAGGGCCATAAACTGAACAGGAGAATACTTCTCAACTCATTAATGATAATATAAATAATCATAGTAATATTGAGGAAACATAAACTCAAATAGTACCATTTTGAGTACAGCCAACAGATCCTACATTTATTCATCTTCAACGATGCAAAAAAAAAAAATACTTGAAAAATAAAGAAAAACAATGCAATATCAGAGAAACACTCATTCCGATTTGACCTTGAGTACAGGTAACATCTCAGTGAATCAGATCTTCCGTTTAGCCAGAAACAGTGTAATGTTGAGCAACGTGTAGAATATTTCCCTCCACCTTGTCTTCTGGATTTCCATTGAAACAATTATTTTTGCATCTATGATTTTGTTTACCTTTAGACCGGCTGCCATGGTTTTCCAGTTCTCAAGGCAACGTAGATGTTCATCAGAAGTTTCATAATTGTGTACCTCTGGATTCAGCTTCCACCATATTTGAAACCGAGTCACAAACTTTGATGTTATACTTGTAATACTAGTGGTAAACAATCTACAACAGTAACAGTATAATTTCCCACTGACTGGTGAGTATACCATCCATGATAACAAAACTTTTTCACCATTTGGCATCTGTTTGTAAAACCATTCTTTAGAAAGCTGACGTTCATTGCCTTTTGCATTTTTCCTCTTTGTAACACGAAAAGTACCATTCTTGTTCTGATAAACATAACTACCTCTTTTGGCGATTTCAATCCTGGAATGGTCTGGAACTTGAAGTTTCCAAGAATAAACATCACACATCGATGCTAACTCTCTCAGACTCTCATTCCCGTCATTCCTCTCTTATTTTAACATTGTCGGAGTCAGAATCAACATCAGTGTTATCAGTAGGATCATGACTAAAATCATCTGATGAACTCCGGCCATTATCGGGTTGCTTGAGATATTGAACCATAGACTCAGCCATTTTTCTCATTAGCTGAAATTTTAATTTTTTTGCCTTCCTTTGTTGACATCCACGAGGCTTCTTCGATTTATGCACTCCACGAGGCATGATTTTACATCAATGATCTGCCAAAAGAATGTCAGATTCACTGTTTTGATTCTACTGAATATTAGGTAATTTTCAATATTGGCAAACAAATAAATGGTGCCACTTTTATTATCCTACTGAGGATGAAATGAAGTTGGGAAAGAAATAAGTGGGTTAACTTCAGATGAAATTAAGACTATTAATAACTGTTGTTTCATGATTGCATTAATTTTTTTCAATAGAACCTAATTTGGATATTTAACTCAGACTCTAACCAGACTGAGAGCAAAGCAGAAAAAAATGTAGCCTACTTCCCAATGAACTGGCAAAACAATCATAATGGTCATTATGGTTGTAATACTTATGTGTACCATATTATTTGGTAAGCCTCCTGGCCTTTTAGGCTTTACTCCACAAGGATTGATAACAACAATGTATGGTTAAAACAGGTATCAACATAAATACAGTAGGCTAAGAATGCACATTACATTATATACATGACATACAACTTTACCAAAACAAATATACAGTGGACCCCCGCTTAACGATCACCTCCAAATGCGACCAATTATGTAAGTGTATTTATGTAAGTGCGTTTGTACGTGTATGTTTGGGGGTCTGAAATGGACTAATCTACTTCACAATATTCCTTATGGGAAAAAATTCGGTCAGTACTGGCACCTGAACATACTACTGGAATGAAAAAAGTTCGTTAACCGGGGGTTCACTGTACTGAAAAAACTTGATTTTGCCTTTGAACTTTTTATTAATTGCAAGTTTTCATATCTTAACTGGGAATACCAGTGTTCAAACTATCAAATTAAATCATTTGATCTGCCACGAACACTATCCCTAAGCTAAATAAAATCGCTCAGTGATAGCCATAATATAATGATATAATGGTAAACTACTTCATCACAGTAAACCCGTTAATACTGAAAAGGCATAATTTCATTAACATTGGCAGTTATGTACCAGGTTATTTTAACATTTCATGAATGCCAATCCTGACGTGTTCATACATCTTGATTACCTGGAGTTTACCTGGAGAGAGTAGCAAGACGTACCTAAAACCTTGCATGTTTATGAGACAGAAAAATGGACACCAGCAATCCTACCATCATGTAAAACAATTACAGGCTTTCGTTTTACACTCACTTGGCAGGACGATAGTACCTCCCTGGGTGGTTGCTGTCTACCAACCTACTACCTAGGACTGTAATATCATTATTACTATTTTTAAAAAAACCTTCTCATACAGTAGATCCAAAATGTTTAAGCAATGTGGACTAAAGTCGCTTCTGGGGCCCCTTCGGGATTAGGGGTTTTCAAGCTTAGGCTTCATTAGTTTCATAGTAGGTCTGCCCCTGATAGCAGCCACGACCATGACTTATCTGTTTTCTTTGTTCCCTGACTTGTAGGTCACCCATGACAGTTTATTATTTATACCCACTCATGCACTCATCATTCAGTCTAATTTTCCCTTAATTTACAGCATTCTATGTGACTATCAACACATTAAGTAACATGAAGTTAACAATGGCTGCTACAGCAAGTGGTGATTGTGCCAAGATAAAACGTGTGGTTCTTGGATATCTACGTCATCTCAGCCAATACATATGTCTTCTCAGCCATCAACATTATTTTTACTAGTAGAGCCTCACAGCTACTCTGGCTCAATAACTCTTATTCTGAGTCACCATTATCAGTCACAGCAGTTTGAATCTTGTCTCTCCACCACAAAAAGGTTAGTAAAATTACTGTTAATTACATAGTACTATGAAATTACTTTACATTATTGTACTGTAATATTACAGGTTACAGTACCCACATTCTTAGTGTCGTGGTGTCTTCTGTATCAGTGGACAAGTCCACTACTTCACACATGCTTGTCGTAGTTAGTCTGTTAATAAGAGGTTTTACTATACTGTATTACATTATGTATATTTAACCTAGGTTCACCCGGTAACATCAAACAGTGTGACTTATTTCTTCTATGGAATGATCATTTAAACACTCAGTTTAGATGACATTCATCTTTGCAAATATACAGGGTCTAAAGCCACCAACAAACAGCAAAATACCTTTCATCCGTGGACTACTTACAGAGTCAAACACAGTGTTTGTGGTTTTCACAGAGACTCACATAAAGGATAACTTGGACAGAGTGAACAAGCAAAGGGATGGGGGGGGGGGGGGGGCTGGCCTGTACATCACAGAGTCACTTATATGCTCAGAACTACTAAATGCCTCAAATGATGTAGTTGAAGTTTTGGCAGTAAAGATCGAGACCCAAAACCTGGTCATTGTGGTTGTATACAAGCCTCCGGATGCAGCGTCCCGACAGTTCCAGGAACAGCTTTTGAAAATTGATCACTGTCTTGGAAAATCTTCCAGCTCCTGCCCCCAACATCCTGCTCCTGGGGAATTTCAACCTAAGGCACCTAAAATGGAGGAATATAGCAAATAATGTTGTAGCAGAGATAACGCCAGGAGGCAGCTCAGATGAAAACTCACACACACACAAGCCTTTAAATCTCTGCACCAAATTCACCTTAAACCAGCAAATAACAGAGCCTACAAGATTGGACTATACACCGGACTTTATCTTCACTAACAGTGATGATCTGATATGAAATATTACCATATCAAAAATAATATACTCACATCACAACATGATAGACGTACAGACATGTATGCACGGGGTCCCAGTTAGTTTAATATGTTTATTATGCACCCCATACCCATCCTGTGGGCGGTATCCGGGGTCCCAGACTGACAAAATGTGATCAGTCACGCAGGAGCCTTCACCAAATTCAACTTCAATAACAAAAACATAAGGTGGGACCAAATAACCCAGGTCCTTAATGATATAAACTTGGAAGATAGCCTAAGCAACGTCTAGAACAAATTAACTCTGTGGCACTCAAGGTATGCTCAAGGTATATTCCTTTAAGGACAAGGAAGAGAAGATGCAAACTAGAAAGAGAAAGGCGCTCCCTGTACAGGTGAAGGCGAAGAATAACAGAGCAGATAAAAGAGACCAATATCTGTAATACATAGGGAGACACTAGATACCTGTAAGATAGGCAGGAAGAACTAAAAGCCATAAATGAAATTGAAAGAAACCCAAAATATTTCTTTTCTTATGCCAAATCAAAATCAACATCCAGTATTTGGCCCCTACTTAAACAAGATGGGTCCTACACAGATGACAACGAGGAAATGAGTGAGCTACTCAAGTCCCAATATGACTCACTTTTTAGCGAGCCGCTAACCAGACTGAGAGTCGAAGGCCTAAATGAATTTTTTATGAGAAAAACAGAAGTTGGCAGATTCGAACCTATCTGATATTACCATGATGCCAAATGACTTCAAAAAGGCAATAATTGACATGCCCATGCACTCTGCCCCAGGGCCAGACTCATGGAACTCCGTGTTCATCAAGAACTGCAAGAAGCCCCTATCACGTGCTTTTACCATCCTATGGAGAGGGAACATGGACACTGGGGTCGTCCCACAGTTACTAAAAATAACAGACATAGCACCACTCCACAAAGGTGGCAGTAAAGCAATAGCAAAGAACTACAGACAGATAGCGCTAATGTCCCATATCATTAAAATCTTTAAAAGGGTACACACGTGACTTTGTCAATGGTCCAAGTCGGACCGAAACGTCGTCGTAAGCTTCTGTCTTTTATGTGCGGGTTATTTGTGTATCGTTCCAGTCACGGTATTGTGCCTTTTTGTTATTTATTTCTTTAAAAGGGTCCTAAGAAGCAAGATTGCCACCCATCTAGAAATCCATCAGTTACACAACCCAGGGCAACATGGGTTTAGAGCAGGTCGCTCCTGCCTGTCCCAGCTACTGGACCACTATGACAAGGTCCTGGATGCTCTAGAAGACAAACAAATTGCAGATGTAGTATACACAGACTTTGCAAAAGCCTTTGACAAGTGTGACCATGGCGTAATAGCACACACAATGTGTGATTAAGGAATAACAGGAAAAGTTGGTAGATGGATCTATAATTTCCTCACAAACAGAGCACAAAGAGTAGTAGTCAACATAGTAAAGTCTGAGGCGGCTACGGTGAAAAACTCTGTTCCACAAGGCACAGTACTCGCTCCCATCTTGTTTCTCATCCTCATATCCGACATAGACAAGGATGTCAGCCACAGCACTGTGTCTTCCTTTGCAGATGACACCCGAATCTGCATGACAGTGTCTTCCATTGCAGACACTGCAAGGTTCCAGGCGGACATCAACCAAATCTTTATATGAGCCACAAAAAACAATATGAAGTTCAGTGATGAGAAATTTCAATTACTCTGATATGGAAAATGTGAGGAAATTAAAACTGTGTGATTATAAAACAAATTCCAACCACACAATAGAGCAAAAAACTAATGTAAAAGACCTGGGAGTGATCATGTCAGAATATCTCACCTTCAAAGGCCATAACAGTGTATCAATCACATCTGCTAGAAAAATGACAAGATGGATAATGAGAACCTTCAAAACTAGTGATGCCAAGCCCATGATGACACACTTCAGGTCACTTTTTCTGTCTAGGCTGGAATATTGCTGCACACTGACAGCACCTTTCAAGGCAGGTGAAATTGCTGACCTAGAAAATGTATAGAGAACCTTCACGGCGCGCATAACTGCAATAAAATGCCTAAATTACTGGGAACGCTTGAAGTTTCTCGACCTGTTCTCCCTAGAACACAGGCAGGAGAGATACATGATTATATACACTTGGAAAATCCTAGAGGGATTAGTACCAAACTTGCACGCGAAAATCACTCCCTATGAAAGCAAAAGACTTGGCAGTTGATGCAAGATCCCCCCAATGAAAAGCAGGGGTGCCACTAGCACTGTAAGAGACAACACAAAAAGTGTCCGGGGCTCAAGACTGTTCAACTGCCTCCCAACATACATAAGGGAAATTACCAGTAGACCCCTGGCTGTCTTCAAGAAGGCGCTGGACAGGCACCTAAAGTCAGTACCTGACCAACCGGGCTGTGGTTTGTACATCGGGTTGCGTGTGGCCAACAGTAACAGCCTGATTAATCAGACCCTGATCCACCATGAGGCCTGGTCACAGTCCAGGCCATAGGGGCATTGACCCCCGAAACCTTCTCCATATTAATCTGCAGGTGAAATATTGCATGGCAGTGTGATCAGGTGTTGTACCCTTGACTCCACACATTGTGTTATAAAGCTGATTATCCTTTTTTAAAGTTTTCAAACAATCAGACAATAAACATATACTGTTGTGAACACTCTGCTTCCTTCTTAAACAATATTTCCCGTACTGTACATGAAGGTTTATGTCTTACTTTCCCAGCACTCAGTAGAGATCCTTTCCTTGTTGTCTCAGTCTGCAATCTTGTTAACATTCCCTTGTGTTCTCTCTGATTGTATGTATGGTGAATTCCCTCAGACAAAACATGCAAGCATTATGTATCACATACAAGTACCATCCGACTTATGACCACTCGTACTTATGACCGTACGTCTGGCAGCGTATATAGTAGTAAAATACTCAAGTAAAAAGTAACATATGATACTATGTAGGTACTTTATATAGCAAAGGTTTGACATTATGCCCTACTCAGGGTGTCGGCAATTTTCTAAGGTTTGACTTGCATCCATTTTGACTTACGACCAGTTGGTCAGAACCAAGCTTGGTCGTAAGTTGGATGGTACTTATATGCATATTTAAAGTTTCCATCTTTATGATTATTATATTCTGCTTGATACCTCTAGCATCACTAATATTCCTCTTGGGCGCCATGTTGAATATCCAGAATACAGATGATGCGAGAAAAAAGATCCAAAATACTTTGATGACACTGAGAAAGGAACAAGACAATCCCAACTTGTGTTGAAGGGAAGGAAATCAACTATGCAAACTTAGGTGATTTTTACATATAACTTGAGTATTCTGTGCCTACAAAGTTTTTTAAGTGCTATTCACAAAAAGATTATTATAATCATGGGGGAGCGCTAAACCCATAGGATTATACAGTGCATGGAGGGGGGAGGAGATGGAAGGTATTCAGGTAACTGGAGCACAGATCCAATTCCCTAGATCAAGAGCTCATCAGCATCAAGGAACCTCCCTTGAAGGGTAATATAATGCAAGCAGTGCTGGTTGTGGTACATAATACTGTACCTTTGAAAGGATGCCAACTGCTTTTTACACGTGTTGAATTTCAAGATGAAAATTTAGACACATGCACAACATCTGGGTATCTTTATTGTAGATGTTTCGCCATCCAGTGACTTTATCAATACAGATTCTAGGACGTAATTTAAAGACAGTAGAACTCAGTGGCGGCTCATAGTGCCAGCAATACTTATACTATCATACTGCATCAAACTTCTCTTTTTAATCATTTTTTATCTCGTTTCAACAAAAAATTTGCTTATAAATACATTGAAAACAACATACAACAGATTTTCTTCTATATATTTGTCAGTTGCAAATTATTTTAGTGTAAGGTTGATGGAGTCATACATCTGGCAGTCAGCATCTGGGGGTCTGCAGCTCCTGTGGACGAGCCGCCACTGGTAGAACAATTTGCAAAAGATGAGGTAATCAATCCCTCAGCCTTGGAGTTGATGTGAAGAGCACCGTAGTCATGTAGATTCAGAATCCTCATGACTACGGTGCTCTTCACACCAACTCCAAGGCTGAGGGACTGATTACCTCATCTTTTGTATATAGTTCTACTATCTTCAAATTATGTCCTAGAATCTGTATTGATAAAGCCACTGAATGGCGAAACGTCTACAACAGAGATACCCAGATGTTTGCACGTTACTAAATTTTCATCTTCTCGGTATTGTTTACCATTCTTGTATGAATTTCAAGTTGCAGCCCAAGAAATTTTCCCTCATTATGTTTATGATTGACAATACTAGTATTGCTAATGTTTAACTGGACATTATTTGCTCTGCTCCCAAACATAAACATAGACAAAACCTTCTATACGTATTAAGTTTATTGGTAGTCATCCAGGTTGATATTTTTAAGGTGTTATTCATTAACAGTGTTGATAAGTGATGCTGGATTACGGTGGGAGATAAAAATTTTGTTGTGAGCAAAGAGAACAGGTCTAAGATGTTGTGATACATTTGGAAGGTCGTTAATGTATAAAAGGGGCCAAGAATGCTTCCCTGTGGAACAACAGTGTCCAGAGGTCTTGTTGACAAGGTTGTGTTCTTAATAGAGATGTATTGATGTCTGTTAGTAATGTAAGACTTTATATATGCAAGTGCATGACCTCTTGATACTGTAATGATCAAGTAGGCTGTTGTGGTCTACTGTATCAGAAACTTTCTTAAGGTCGATAAAGAGGCCTAGTGGACATTCATTTTTTTTTCCAGTGCTGCATGAAGTAGGTCGACCATTTTTATACTTACCATTTGTTTGTAATGAAGCCAGACTGGCCAATGCTATAAAGTAGTATAATATCTTGTGTAAGAGTTTCTCAGAGACTTTGGATAGCAAAGGTATGTTATAGGCCCATAGTTGTTTACATCTGTTGGGTCACCATCTTTGTGTATTGGAGTAACTCTTGCTGTCGTGAGTAATGTTGGAAATATGTTGGTTTCCAGTGATTTATTGAAGACTAATATATTGGTGGGTGTGAGGACATTATTATCAAAGAAAGTGCTAAACCTACAAGGGTATAATACAGTGCTGAGAGAGGACATGAGCCACTTGTTTGAACACTGAAATATTTGTGAATTAATAATTGTGGTAACTTGAGTGGGATCTGTTGGAGCAAGTAATCGGGATGTTTGCTTCCAAGTAATCACTCGCTCAGGTATTGATGACTTGATCAATGTTAGCTGTATCAGTAATGTGTGACCCAAATGGGTTCTATCTCCTATTTTCTACCTATTCTCTCTCCCTCTTTTGTAGGTACATCTTTATTGTAACACAAATAAGTTTGTCTTCATTATTTCATCAACTAACCCCCATATTCTTGTTATTTAATGATAGTTGTCTACAAATGGCACCTCACAAGCTGCCGTCTGTATCTAATAGTTAACCATTTTTAACAGCATAATTTTTGAAACATCAATTAATAAATTTTAACTTTGCATTATGGAACAGTTCTGTTTTTGTTTTTTTTTTAAATAGTGAATTTGTTGTCTGTTTTTGACAGATGACTAGTGTACAGTGGCGTCATGGGCTGCCCTGGGTGACGCCAATCCTAGAAACGCCTCTGCTGGTGTACGTATTAAAAAATAACATCATTTGCAGCTTGATAATTGTCCACAATAGTCAAAAAAATCCTCTCCAAATTATAGATTACTTGTGACTTTTAGTTCTCAGAATTATATTTATTTTACAAACTCCAGCGTCTTAACTTATAATTGATGCCATCGTATGTTCTGGTAACTCAGATTCCTTTCACAGTCCAAAGTAGCAACATTATAGCTTTTGGTGTGGGACTCTTGATCCAAGGAACTGGACTTACTCCTAACCTTGGATGCCTCACATCTCCAGCCACTACACTATATGACCCACACTTACCTGATCAATATAACAAAAACAGTTTATACTACTCTTGGGATCCCAAAAGTATCTAGTGAAGTTTGTATTGGCCCTTCACACCGCAACAGTCTGAGACGCCTGAACAATGTAATTACCACATCATCCACTGAATTGTTGCAGCTGTGTGGTCAGGGATACCCATGTGTTGTAATATGATCATAGACCAGTCATGGTTAACACTATAACCACAAAGGAATTATCAAAAAGATGTACAAAACCACAAAGGAAGTATAATCCAAGTTGACAGAAATTCTTAATAATGGTTTGTGTCAAAGACTGGATGTACCAGTGCCTTATTAAGCACTGCTAATCTCAGTAATTACTACAGTATCACTTCTATGGGTCTTGGTACTGCCTCATGAAAAGGACAAACATGATCGAGTCACTTACGTTCATTATTATTGTAATGAAAGACCTGCTAAACCCACTAGGGTTATACATCTTAACTTAGGCTCTAATGTTCCTGTACTCATGATTATCAATATTGCCCTCAGCTGCTTTAGTTTACGTTTCTCTTATTATAAATATTTTTCTATGTTTGTCAATAAAAGACGGCTTTTAATACTATATAATACAGCTTCAATAAAGACTTTGCTAGGTTACAATTTTAATTTGTAAGGTACAAAGACCCACTATCGTGCCCGGGCCTGACACACCCCAGCCTTGTGTGGCGACTTCAACATAATATTGCTCTCCATAAATAATTATTTACAAAAATATCATTGGGCAGTGCAAATAAGGCTAAAAATACATGTAATACTAATTATTGATATATGTACAAAGTATATAGGCCCAGCTGATATCAACTTATATGGGAGCACTAAAGCTGTAGGGGATGAAAGGCATTCAGGCACTGATCCAGTTCCCTAGATCAAGAGCCCCTCATCAGCATCAAGGAACCTCCCTTGAGGGAAAGAGTAAGAATAGGGAGGGATGAATGTAAGGTACCTGAGCACTAAACCCACCAGGCTCACACACCACTAACATTATAATAATAACTAAGCACTAAACCCAAAAGAGTCACACTGCTATCTTATACATGGCATACAAAAACATCCTTTAAATAGGAGAGCACTAAACTATTATGGGTCACTGTCCTGTGGAACATGATTATTATTTACAGTGTGAAGTAATAATTCCATAAAGGTCATACAATTCCTTGGGAATAATAGACACAATCCAAGGAATGGGAGACATGTCAGGTGACATTATTATTATTATGTCAGGTGACAGGACACAAGTGCTCCTGGAGACCAAAACGTTGCCACGATAAAATGTCACATTAGTTACACTTGTGACCTACCCGACATTGTCAGTAATTTTACCAACATTAGTACAATGGGAAGATAACTCCAATGCCTTGGATCAAGTAACCAAAGTTTAGAAGTAAAAATAACCTATGTGCTATCAACTATTTTCAAATTATTAATAGACAACTATTAAATATAAACGAGTCATAAAGGAATCCATTTTTCTCTATCATAACAGAACTATGATCTGGATTTATTTTATCCACATCCAAACTATTTTCATCATTCTAACGTCAATTAACATTTATTGCTTTTATCACAGGCAGAGAAATAAATCCATAGAAATAGACCATGTACTATTGTTCATAGGAAAATACAAGAGTTATAGCCAATAGTAGACTGTCTTCTCAGGCATCTTGTGAATGCTCTCACTGTCGCTGGAAGCTGCACGCCACTACCTGTCAACATCAAGTGTAATTACTGTCATAATCAAATAGATTTTTATCCAAAAAATGTTAACAGGATAGAAAATGATTACTAAGTTTCTTAGAAATAAAATTGTTGAACCAAGCAACAGGATCTGAGATCTGGTGAACACCCTTGAACATTACCCACCTACCTACTCCTCTGACTCACCGTACTTGTTCAGTCTGAACACACTCATCAGGAGCCGCCAGTCTGTCAATATTAGGGACTTCATTACCTAACCTAATTTATACACGGTAACTTAACCAATCTCCTCCTCAGTGCCTCTTGTGTTGCCCTACCATACATCTGTTACATCATCAGCAACACAAGTCTTCCTTCACATACCAAACATCCATTATAGCTCTTTATTCCACATGTATAAATCTGACTTCATAAAAACAATTAATGCCTCTGGTTATAATTATATCAAATATATCTTACATGTTTATATTATAATATTTCTTACTAATTCTTCTTTATACAATATTTTTACAATCACATCTGAGCACTAAACCCACAAGTCATGCACCGCTTAGTAAAACATCATGCAAAATATATACAAATCTACTCGTGGAAAGACAGTGTATTTATTTCTAATCAGGACAGAGTGCTAAACCCACCAGGTTCCTGCACCTGTTATTACCAGCATATTTATTTTTTTCATTTAAAAACATCTGTCTATCATAGCTCTTCCTTCCATATATGCAAATTTCTTGTTATCATATATATATATTTCAGTTATCCAGCTTTGAATAATTTTTTTTTTTTTTAACAAGTCGGCCGTCTCCCACCGAGGCAGGGTGACCCACCGAGGCAGGGTGACCCACCGAGGCAGGGTGACCCACCGAGGCAGGGTGACCCACCGAGGCAGGGTGACCCACCGAGGCAGGGTGACCCACCGAGGCAGGGTGACCCACCGAGGCAGGGTGACCCACCGAGGCAGGGTGACCCAAAAAGAAAATACTTTCATCATCATACAACACTTTCACCTCACTCGCACATAATCACTGTTTTTGCATAGGCTCCCAGATACAACAGTTTAGAAGCATATATAACATATCCCTCCAAACTGCCAATATCACAAACCCCTCCTTTAGAGTGCAGGCAACATTGTACTTCCCATTTCCTGGACTCAAGTCTGGCTATATAAAAATAACCGGTTTCCCTGAATCCCTTCACTAAATATTACCCTGCTCACACTCCAACAGCTCGTCAAGTCCCAAATACCATTCGTCTCCATTCACTCCTATCTAACACGCTCACGCATACTTGCTGGAAGTCCAAGCCCCTCGCCCACAAAACCTCCTTTACCCCCTCCCTCCAACCTTTTCGAGGACAACACCTACCCTGCCTTCCTTCCCCTACAGATTTATACACTCTCCATGTCATTCTACTTTGATCCATTCTCTCTAAATGACCAAACCACCTCAACAACCCTTCTTCAGCTCTCTAATACTTTTATTAACTTCACACCTTCTCCTAACATGACTCAAGAAATCGTAATGACACGATTGCAAATAAACCATACCCCCGGCCGGTATTGAACCCGCGGTCATAGAGTCTCAAAACTCCAGCCCGTCGCATTAGCCACTAGACCAGCTAGCCACAATAAGATTCATCCAACTAGGTATATTTCTACACCATAGGAAAGTTAGCACAGGCACCTCTGTGACCACAAATGCAAGTTTTTACAGACGAATCTCCAGCTAGCGTGGCCGTGAGCTGGAGTTTTGAGACTCTATGACCGCGGGTTCAATCCCGGCCGGGGGTATGGTTTATTTGCAATCGTGTCATTACGATTTCTTGAGTCATGTTGACGGCAGTGAAGGGACTTGAGCTAGAGTTCGTCATGGCCACGCTAGCTGGAGATTCGTCTGTAAAAACTTGCATTTGTGGTCACAGTGGTGCCTGTGCTAACTTTCTTATGGTGTAGAAATATACCTAGTTGGATGAATCTTGTGGCTAGCTGGTCTAGTGGCTAACGCGACGGGCTGGAGTTTTGAGACTCTATGACCGCGGGTTCAATCCCGGCCGGGGGTATGGTTTACCTTCTCCTAATTTCCATATTCCGAATTTTCTGCATAAGATTTACACCACACATTGCCCTTAGACAGGACATCTCCACTGCCTCCAACCGTCTCCTCGCTGCAACATTTACAACCCAAGCTTCACACCCACATAAGAGTGTTGGTACCACTATACTCTCGTACATTCCCTTCTTTGCCTCCATAATTATATCACTATATTAAATACATATAAGATGCTTATATTCTATAACCATCTCTTTCCCTACTTATTCTTCCTTACCAAATATTATTACAATCAGAACTAAGTACTAAACCCACATGGCTCACTCAGCTCCTCGTAAAACACATTATGAATACTATAGACATTTAGTCATGTAAAGACAGTTTACTTAAATTACTGCTTTAAAACTTGAGTGTTTTATAGCAGTAATTTAATTTGAGTGTTAATACAATGTGGCATTTAAGTCGTTTAGTGTTCTGAGGACAGGATTACAAAGTCGTGAGGGCAGATTTACCAAGTAACAACAATATATTTAGCCATAACACATTTACCACTCAAGTTCAGTATTTCTGAGCATTGCCAAGTACAGAGTGAATATTTACCAACGATACCATTAATGTGTGTGTCTATGATCAAGAAAGTGTTTACCGCTCTCCATTTAAACCAGCAATTTCTGCCCCACCTTGCACTATCTCTACTGCTACCATGATAATGCCTCCAGTAGTAAGCCATAAAACTATATATTTCACTTGTCTTACATACAAAATATATTACCTTCCACTTCTTACTGTGTTAATAGTTTTTGTCACTCTGGACGACCAAAGAACATTCCATCACTTGTGAGACCTAACAGTTTAATACATCTCTGCTACACAAAACAACCTTCCAACCAGATCTATATACTGACTAAAACCTTTCTATAATATTTTCTTTAAGGATTCAAATCGGAATGAACAGGTGACATGTAGATTGCGTCTACTAGATACACTTTAAACAATCTAATAAACTGTTTTTAATACAGTCAATACACTGAGACCAATAACCTGCACTTCCACAATTAAACTTATGGCACCATTTCCATCAAAATGGGTCAGTTAGCTAGTTAATGGTCAAAGTCTGACCAGAATGTTAATCATTCTGTTGTGTCCACTTAAGGCTGATAATCAAAACTGTAAATCTTCTCTACCAAACTTACTAAAGTCATATATCATGAACTAACACAATATTCAGTTTCTTGTAATCATTGTAACTCACCTAATGACCATATATACAATTACATTGCAGACACTGCAAGGCTCCAGGCGGACATTGCAGACACTGCAAAGTCATATGTCACAAACCCACCAGGGTCATAGTGTTGCAGGGTAGTCATAAACCCACCAGGGTCATAGTGTTGCAGGGTAGTCACAAAACCCACCAGGGTCATAGTGTTGCAGGGTAGTCATAAACCCACCAGGGTCATAGTGTTGCAGGGTAGTCACAAACCCACCAGGGTCATAGTGTTGCAGGGTAGTCATAAACCCACCAGGGTCATAGTGTTGCAGGGTAGTCACAAACCCACCAGGGTCATAGTGTTGCAGGGTAGTCATAAACCCACCAGGGTCATAGTGTTGCAGGGTAGTCACAAACCCACCAGGGTCATAGTGTTGCAGGGTAGTCATAAACCCACCAGGGTCATAGTGTTGCAGGGTAGTCACAAAAACCCACCAGGGTCATAGTGTTGCAGGGTAGTCATAAACCCACCAGGGTCATAGTGTTGCAGGGTAGTCACAAACCCACCAGGGTCATAGTGTTGCAGGGTAGTCATAAACCCACCAGGGTCATAGTGTTGCAGGGTAGTCACAAACCCACCAGGGTCATAGTTGTTGCAGGGTAGTCATAAACCCACCAGGGTCATAGTGTTGCAGGGTAGTCACAAACCCACCAGGGTCATAGTGTTGCAGGGTAGTCACAAACCCACCAGGGTCATAGTGTTGCAGGGTGTTGCAACCCCTGAATGGGTTGCAATATATATAATGTATGATTATGAATAATGTATATTACCTTTTCATATAATTTTATATTGCTTATATTTGTGATAATAGCTAAATCGTAAATGCATTGCTTTATATTATTATTTGACTTAGCTTCCTTTGGTTAGGTAGGATGTAACATATTATGCGCTCAGTTCAAGTCTTGATTGTCTAACTACTGTAATTATCGCTCTTTGCTCGTTTCCCTGCCGGCTTCTTGCTGGGCAGCGACCCACGGAGCTATCACGTGATCGAGGGGGGGGGTGTCCTCACCTCGCCTGAAGTATTCAGTCTGATCTAGACTCTCTTGGTGGTTGGACAGATTGTCTGTCTCATTATTCTTGTTAGTTCTGTAGAACTCTGTTCACAGAACATTGTATAGACTTTAGTGATTTTCGACGTTGTACTGAGGTTGTCTCTCTTAGACACTCTGAGCAACTCAGGTCCTGAGCTGTAGCTTCTGACCTAACTTGTACTGGTATCTGTGTATTATCACAGTCGGGGATTTTCTTATGCTGAACTTAGATTCAGTAGTATGGGAGTTTTGTGACTTTTGTGGAGGATCTGCTGATGGTCCCTACTAGCTGTCGTTATATTATCTCCTTGTTCCTGATTCTGTGTCGCAGTTGCTTGTTATATTGCTATTGGGCTTAGAATTATTTTTATTGTTCAAGCAGACTGTTCTGATTGCCAGTTGGTCAAGAAGTTAGTTTATTTGAGGACTTTGTCAGTCACTTGTTTAAGTCTAGTTGAGTCATGAGACATAGTGAACTACTTAGAGCACTTACACACATACACAAACTTACTTGTACATATTTGCAATATCTTATTAAATGTTAATGTACCAGAGAGTACTTAAGAATTATGAATGTGATGTGTGCTTTCAGCACAATACTATTGTATACGAGAGAAGTGATTATTATTAATTTGTTTGAATTGATTAATTTAATTTAATTTGGTGATATACCTCTAGACGATACTTAATAAATTTATTAAATTTTAATTTCTCTAGTTAGTAGCCTACCAGTTGTAATCCTGAAGCACTATTGAATAATACTGAATTCTAATGGATAATTGGACCAGGATACTGACTAATTGTTACGAAAACCCAGTAACAGGCTGGATGCTAGAAGGGCAGTCCTTTCTAGTATTACCTGGAGATCTCTAAGCTTTTAGAATCGCGCTTTTTGTAACACAGGGTAGTCATAAACCCACCAGGGGCATAGTGTTGCAGGGTAGTCATAAACCCACCAGGGTCATAGTGTTGCAGGGTAGTCATAAACCCACCAGGGTCATAGTGTTGCAGGGTAGTCATAAACCCACCAGGGTCATAGTGTTGCAGGGTAGTCACAAACCCACCAGGGTCATAGTGTTGCAGGGTAGTCATAAACCCACCAGGGTCATAGTGTTGCAGGGTAGTCACAAACCCACCAGGGTCATAGTATTGCAGGGTAGTCATAAACCCACCAGGGTCATAGTGTTGCAGGGGGGGTGATAAACCCACCAGGGTCATAGTGTTGCAGGGGGGGTGATAAACCCACCAGGGTCATAGTGTTGCAGGGGGGGTGATAAACCCACCAGGGTCATAGTGTTGTGGGGGGGGGTGATAAACCCAC
>NC_069404.1:7018872-7224654 GCF_026875155.1 Cherax quadricarinatus | reverse complement strand
ACCGGAAACCGACAGGCAGCCTCCAGAGATACACCCGTCACCTGCAAGACCTCCTTCAGCCACCACCACCCGGAAACTGACAGGCGGCCTCCAGAGATACACCCGTCACCTGATATGGTTGACCCTGGGCACTGGTTGACCCTGAGCACTGGTTGACACTGGGCATGGTTGACCTTGAGCACTGGTTGACCCTGGGCATGGTTGACCCTGGACACTGGCTGACCCTGGGCACTGGCTGGCTCTGGGCACTGTCAACTACCTGACCACCTCCCCAGGGTACATCTCAGCTAGCTGACCACCTCCCCAGGGTACATCTCAGCTAGCTGACCACATCCCCAGGGTATATGTCAGCTAGCTGACAACCTCCTCAGGGTAATTTCTACTAGCTGACCACCTCCCCAGGGTACATCTCTACATTGTAACAACACATTTCACACCAATACATTTCACCTCATTGCAACATCAACATTCTATATTTTTTTCACTTGAGGCAAAATAAAGGAACACAAACATAGCACAACAAAATGCAGGTGTATTGTACACACAAAATTTTTATCACGAGATTCACAAATTGAAACGGAGCATAATTTCTCAATATACAAACATGTGTTGAGGTAATATACATTGCTAGTCCCTCATTGTAGTGTGAGAGGCCACTGTCTCTGAATGTTACCCATCATTCTAGTAATTATTACAATGCTAGTCCCTCATTGAAGCATGAGAGGCCACTGTCTCTGAACGTTACTCATCATTCTAGCAATTATTATAATTCTATCAGAATGTTACTGAGCCTGCTCACAGTTACAGCCTCTCCTCACTTAGCAACATACTCATTTACCGACGACTTGAACTTACGACGGGCTCTCTGATCAGTATGCATACCTAAATAATGTATATTATAGTTGATTTCCTCTATTCTGTTTATTACAATATACAGTACACTACTGTATAAACATTTAGAAATATACCAGAAATGTTATAAATGGTGCAAAGGTGACATTAAAACAATAACAAAGATGGTTGACACACACCCACTACCATTATAGTATGATCCTCACTTAGCGATGAATTTGTTTACCAACGTGGTCTCAGGAATGCAACTCCATCATTTAGTCAGGAGAGGCTGTACATCTGAATGTTACTCACCATTCTTACAATTACAGCCTCTCCTAACTTAACGACGGAGTTGCAGCCCTAAGACCACGCTGGTAAACGAATTCGTTGCTAAGTGAGGAGCAAACTATAATGGTAGTAAATTTGTGTCAACCATCTTTGATGTTGTGTTAATGTCACCTTTGCATAATTCATAACATTTTTAGTATATTTTTAAATATTTATATAGCAGTGTATTGTAATAAACAGAAGAAATCAGCTCTAATGTACATTATTTAGGATGGAGAGCTGGTTGTAAGTCTGAGTTATTGGTAAATGAGTACATCGCTAAGCCAGGAAAGGTTGTATTACAATTATATCGGAACATTTCTCATCATTCTTACAATTATATCGGAACATTACTCATCATTCTTACAATTACATCGGAACGTTAAAATTCATTCTTACAATTATATCTGAACATTTCTCATCATTCCTGATCTTTCTTACAATATGAATGTTACTGATCCTTCTGTAATATTTGAATGTTAATGATCATTCTACAATATCTGAATGTTACTGATCCTTCTGTAATATCTGAATGTTAATGATCATTCTACAATATCTGAATGTTACTGATCCTTCTGTAATATCTGAATGTTAATGATCATTCTACAATATCTGAATGTTACTGATCCTTCTATAATATTTGAATGTTACTGATCCTTCTACAATACCTGAATGTTACTGATCCTTCTACAATATTTGAATGTTACTGATCCTTCTACAATATTTGAATGTTACTGATCCTTCTACAATATTTGAATGTTACTGATCCTTCTACAGTATTTGAATGTTACTGATCCTTCTACAATATTTGAATGTTACTGATCCTTCTACAGTATCTGAATGTTACTGATCCTTCTAAAATTTTTGAATTTTTACTGATCCTTCTACAATATTTGAATGTTACTGATCCTTCTACAATATTTGAATGTTACTGATCCTTCTACAATATTTGAATGTTACTGATCCTTCTACAGTATCTGAATGTTACTGATCCTTCTACAATATTTGAATGTTACTGATCCTTCTACAATATTTGAATGTTACTGATCCTTCTACAATATTTGAATGTTACTGATCCTTCTACAATTTATTTTGAATGTTACTGATCCTTCTACAATATTTGAATGTTACTGATCCTTCTACAATATTTGAATGTTACTGATCCTTCTACAGTATTTGAATGTTACTGATCCTTCTACAATATTTGAATGTTACTGATCCTTCTACAGTATCTGAATGTTACTGATCCTTCTACAATATTTGAATGTTACTGATCCTTCTACAATATTTGAATGTTACTGATCCTTCTACAGTATCTGAATGTTACTGATCCTCTACAATATTTGAAGTTACTGATCCTTCTACAATATTTGAATGTTACTGATCCTTCTACAGTATCTGAATGTTACTGATCCTTCTACAATATTTGAATGTTACTGATCCTTCTACAATATTTGAATTTTTACTGATCCTTCTACAATTTTTGAATGTTACTGATCCTTTCTACTATTTGAATTTTTACTGATCCTTCACAATATTGAAGGGTTACTGTTTCCTTCTACAATATTTGAATGTTACTGATCCTTCTACAGTTTTTTGAATGTTTACTGATCCTTCTACAATATTTGAATTTTTACTGATCCTTCTACAGTATTGAATGTTACTGATCCTTCTACAATATTTGAATGTTACTGATCCTTCTACAATATTTGAATGTTACTGATCCTTCTACAATATTTGAATGTTACTGATCCTTCTACAATATTTGAATGTTACTGATCCTTCTACAATATTTGAATGTTACTGATCCTTCTACAATATTTAAAAGTTACTGATCCTTCTACAGTATTGAATGTTACTGATCCTTCTACAAAATTTGAATTTACTGGATCCTTCTACAATATTTGAATGTTACTGATCCTTCTCCCATATCTGAATGTTATGATCCTTCTACAATATTTGAATGTTACTGATCCTTCTACAATATTTAAATTACTGACTTCTACAATATTTGAATGTTACTGATCCTCTACAATATTGAATGTTACGATCCTTCTACATATCTGAAGTTACTGATCCTTCTACAAATATTTGAATGTTACTGATCCTTCTACAATATTTGAATGTTACTGATCCTTCTACAATATTTGAATGTTACTGATCCTTCTACAATATTTGAATGTTACTGATCCTTCTACAGTATCTGATTGTTACTAATCCTTCTTACAATATCTGACTGTTAATGATCCTTCTACAATAACACAGAGGTTGTGCACCAGCTCTACACCCCTGAGGTTGGCCAGTCGCGTTACAACATTCGCTTATAAGTGATATGTTCTACCACCCTAGAGTGACAACTCAATATTTCAATTAAAACAAAACATCAGTTTTTGAGTGGAAACAAGTCAATCTTTGGTTCTCTATGCCTATACAGTGAAAGAAAAATTGACCTCTTGTTGCAGTGTTATGATAATGGGTTGCTAGCCAGCGGAAATCAATGTAGCTTGCATGGCTATCCATGGCCCTTGCAATACTGCTTCAGGCAACATTAGATGGTCTAGGATGAACCACAGGGCCATACAAGATGACAGAGTTGCAGTACCCAGGGTACTGTTGTTGCAGTACCAAGGGTACTGTTGTTGCAGCACCCAGGGTACTGTTCTTGCAGCACCCAGGGCACTGTTCTTGTAGCACCCAGGGTACTGTTCTTGCAGCACCCGGGGTACTGTTGTTGCAGCACCTTGGGCACTGTTGTTGCAGCACCCTGGGAACTGCTGTTGCAGCACCCTGGGTACTGTTGTTGCAACATCCAGGGTACTGTTGTTGTAGCTCCCATGGTACTGCTGTTGCAACATCCAGGGTACTACTGTTGCAGTATCCAGGGTACTATTTTTGCAGCACCTAGGGTACTGTTGTTGCAACATCCAGGGTACTATTGCTACAGCACCCAGGGTACTGTTGTTGCAGCACTAGGATACTGTTGTTGCAGCACCCAGGGCACTATTGTTGCTTCACCCAGGGTACTGCTATTGCAGCACCCACAGTACTGTTGCTGCATCACCCAGGGTACTGTCAGAACACTCAAGGTACTGTTGTTAGAACACCCAGGGTACTATTGTTGCAACACCCAGGGTACTGTTGCAACAACCAGGGTACTGTTGCAACACCCAGGGTACTGTTGCAACATCCAGGGTACTGTTGCAACACCCAGGGTACTGTTGCAACTTCCAGGGTACTGTTGCAACACCCAGGGTACTGTTGCAACATCCAGGGTACTGTTGCAACACCCAGTTCTACGTAACACTCAGTTCTAGGCAACATCCAGTCCTATGTATAGTAGATAGTCAAGGCAGGAGAGTAGTTCTAGATAGACAGTAGTCAAGGCAGGAGAGTAGTTCTAGGTAGACAGTAGTCAAGGCAGGAGAGTAGTTCTAGGTAGACAGTAGTCAAGGCAGGAGAGTAGTTCTAGGTAGACAGTAGTCAAGGCAGGAGAGTAGTTCTAGGTAGACAGTCAATGCAGGAGAATAGTTCTAGGAAGACAGTCAAGGCAGGATAGTAGTTCTAGGTAGACAGTAGTAAAGGCAGGAGAGCAGTTCTAGGTAGACAATAGTCAAGGCAGGAGAGTAGTTCTAGGCAGACAGTTAAGGCAGGATAGTTCTAGGTAGACAGTAGTCAAGGCAGGAGAGTAGTTCTAGGTAGACAGTAGTCAAGGCAGGATAGTTCTAGGTAGACAGTAGTCAAGGCAGGAGAGTAGTTCTAATTAGACAGTAGTAAAGGCAGGAGAGTAGTTCTAGGAAGACAGTAGTCAAGGCAGGAGAGTAGTTCTAGGTAGACAATAGTCAAGGCAGGAGAGTAGTTCTAGGTAGACAGTAGTCAAGGCAGGAGAGTAGTTCTAATTAGACAGTAGTAAAGGCAGGAGAGTAGTTCTAGGAAGACAGTAGTCAAGGCAGGAGAGTAGTTCTAGGTAGACAATAGTCAAGGCAGGAGAGTAGTTCTAGGTAGACAGTAGTCAAGGCAGGAGAGTAGTTCTAGGTAGACAGTAGTCAAGGCAGGAGAATAGTTCTAGGTAGACAGTAGTAAAGGCAGGAGAGTAGTTCTAGGTAGACAATAGTCAAGGCAGGAGAGTAGTTCTAGGTAGACAATAGTCAAGGCAGGAGAGTAGTTCTAGGTAGACAGTAGTAAAGGCAGGAGAGTAGTTCTAGGTAGACAGCAGTCAAGGCAGGAGAGTAGTTCTAGGTAGACAGAAGTCAAGGCAGGAGAGTTCTAATTAGACAGTAGTAAAGGCAGGAGAGTAGTTCTAGGTAGACAGTAGTCAAGGCAGGAGAGCAGTTTTAGGTAGACAGTCAAGGCAGGTGAGTAGTTCTAGGTAGACAGCAGTCAAGGCAGGAGAGTAGTTCTAGGTAGACAGTAGTCAAGGCAGGAGAGTAGTTCTAGGAAGACAGTAGTCAAGGCAGAAGAGTAGTTCTAGGTAGACAATAGTCAAGGCAGGAGAGTAGTTCTAGGTAGACAGTAGTCAAGGCAGGAGAGTAGTTCTAGGTAGACAGTAGTCAAGGCAGGAGAGTAGTTCTAGGTAGACAGTAGTCAAGGCAGGAGAGTAGTTCTAGGTAGACAGTAGTAGTCAAGGCAGGAGAGTAGTTCTAGGTAGACAGTAGTCAAGGAGAGTAGTTCTAGGCAGACAGTAGTCAAGGCAGGAGAGCAGTTCTAGGTAGACAGTAGTCAAGGCAGGAGAGTAGTTCTAGGTAGACAGCAGTCAAGGCAGGAGAGTAGTTCTAGGTAGACAGTAGTCAAGGCAGGAGAGTAGTTCTAGGTAGACAGTAGTCAAGGCAGGAGAGTAGTTCTAGGTAGACAGTATTCAAGGCAGGATAGTTCTAGGTAGACAGTAAAGGCAGGAGAATAGTTCTAGGTATACAATAGTCAAGGCAGGAGAGTAGTTCTAGGTAGACAGTAGTCAAGGCAGGAGAGCAGTTCTAGGTAGACAGTAGTATTCAAGGCAGGAGAGTAGTTCAAGATAGACAATAGTCAAGGCAGGAGAGTAGTTCTAGGTAGACAATAGTAGTCAAGGCAGGAGAGTAGTTCTAGGTAGACAGTAGTAGTCAAGGCAGGATAGTTCTAGGTAGACAGTAGTCAAGGCAGGATAGTTCTAGGTAGACAGTAAAGGCAGGAGAATACTTCTAGGTAGACAGACAAGGCAGGAGAGTAGTTCTAGGTAGACAGTAGTAGCCAAGGCAGTAGTTCTAGGTAGACAGTAGTAAAGGCAGGAGAGGAGTTCTAGGTAGACAGTAGTCAAGGCAGGAGAGTAGTTCTAGGTAGACAGTAGTAAAGGCAGGAGAGTAGTTCTAGGTAGACAGTAGTAAAGGCAGGTGAGTAGTTCTAGGTAGACAGTAGTAAAGGCAGGAGAGTAGTTCTAGTTAGACAGTAGTAGTCAAGGAAGGAGAGTAGTTCTAGGTAAACAGTAGTAGTCAAGGCAGGAGAGTAGTTCTAGGTAGACAGTAGTCAAGGCAGGAGAGAAGTTCTAGGTAGAAAGTAGTCAAGGCAGGAGAGTAGTTCTAGGTAGACAGTCAAGGCAGAATAGTTTTAGGTAGACAGTCAAGGCAGGAGAGTAGTTCTAGGTAGACAGTAGTAAAGGCAGGAGAGTAGTTCTAGGTAGACAGTAGTCAAGATAGAAGAGTTCTAGGTAGACAGTAGTAAAGGCAGGAGAGTAGTTCTAGGTAGACAGTAGTAGTCAAGGCAGGAGAGTAGTTCTAGGTAGACAGTAGTCAAGGCAGGAGAGTAGTTCTAGGTAGACAGTCAAGGCAGGAGAGTAGTTCTAGGTAGACAGTAGTAGTTCTAGGTAGACAGTAGTAAAAGGCAGGATAGTTCTAGGTAGACAGTCAAGGCAGGAGAGAAGTTCTAGGTAGACAGTAGTCAAGGCAGGAGAGTAGTTCTAGGTAGACAGTAGTAGTGAAGGCAGGAGAATAGTTCGAGGTAGACAGTAGTCAAGGCAGGAGAGTAGTTCTAGGTAGACAGTAGTCAATTCAGAAGAATAGTTCTAGGTAGACAGTAGTCAAGGCAGGAGAATAGTTCGAGGTAGACAGTAGTAAAGGCAGGAGAGTAGTTCTAGGTAGACAGCAGTCAAAGCAGGAGAATAGTTCTAGGTAGACAGTAGTCAAGGCAGGAGAGTAGTTCTAGGTAGACAGTAGTCAAGGCAGGATAGTAGTTCTAGGTAGACAGTAGTAAAGGCAGGAGAGTTCTAGGTAGACAGTCCAGGCAGGATAGTTCTAGGTAGACAGTAGTCAAGGCAGGAGAGTAGTTCTAGGTAGACAGTAGTCAATGCAGAAGAATAGATTTAGGTAGACAATAGTCAAGGCAGGAGAATAGTTCTAGATAGACAGTAGTAAAGGTAGGAGAGTAGTTCTAGGTAGACAGTAGTCAAGGCAGGAGAATAGTTCTAGGTAGACAGTCAAGGCAGGAGAGTAGTTCTAGGTAGACAGTAGTCAAGGCAGGAGAGTAGTTCTAGGTAGACAGTAGTCAAGGCAGGAGAGTAGTTCTAGGTAGACAGTAGTAGTCAAGGCAGAAGAGTAGTTCTAGGTAGACAGTAGTAGTCAAGGCAGGAGAGTAGTTCTAGGTAGACAGTAAAGGCAGGAGAGTAGTTCTAGGTAGACAGCAGTAGTCAAGGCAGGAGAGTAGTTCTAGGTAGACAGTCCAGGCAGGAGTAGCAGCTCTAGGTAGACAGTAGTCAAGGCAGGAGAGTAGTTCTAGGTAGACAGTAGTAAAGGCAGGAGAGTACTTCTAGGTAGACAGTAGTCAAGGCAGAAGAATAGTTCTAGGTAGACAGTAGTAAAGGCAGGAGAGTAGTTCTAGGTAGACAGTAGTCAAGGCAGGAGAATAGTTCTAGGTAGACAGTAGTAGTCAAAGCAGGAGAGTACTTCTAGGTAGACAGTAGTCAAGGCAGGAGAATAGTTCTAGGTAGACAGTAGTCAAGGCAGGAGAGTAGTTCTAGGTAGACAGTAGTCAAGGCAGGAGAGTAGTTCTAGGTAGACAGTAGTCAAGGCAGTAGAGTAGTTCTAGGTAGACAGTAATCAAGGCAGGAGAGTAGTTCTAGGTAGACAATAGTCAATGCAGGAGAGTAGTTCTAGGTAGACAGTAGTCAAGGCAGGAGAGTAGTTTTAGGTAGGCAGTAGTAAAGGCAGGAAAGTAGTTCTAGGTAGACAGTAGTAGTCAAGGGGGGAGAGTAGTTCTAGGTAGACAGTAGTAAAGACAGGAGAGTAGTTCTAGGTAGACAGTAGTAAAGACAGGAGAGTAGTTCTAGGTAGACAGTAGTCAAGGCAGGAGAGTAGTTCTAGGTAGACAGTAGTCAAGGCAGGAGAGTAGTTCTAGGTAGACAGTAGTCAAGGCAGGAGAGTAGTTCTAGGTAGACAGTCAAGGCAGGAGAGTAGTTCTAGGTAGACAGTAGTCAAGGCAGGAGAATAGTTCTAGCTAGACAGTAGTCAAGGCAGGAGAGTAGTTCTAGGTAGACAGTAGTCAAGGCAGGAGAGTAGTTCTAGGTAGACAGTAGTCAAGGCAGGAGAGTAGTTCTAGATAGACAGTAGTCAAGGCAGGAGAGTAGTTCTAGGTAGACAGTAGTCAAGGCAGGAGAGTAGTTCTAGGTAGACAGTAGTCAAGGCAGGAGAGTAGTTCTAGGTAGACAGTAGTCAAGGCAGGAGAGTTCTAGGTAGACAGTAGTCAAGGCAGGAGAGTAGTTCTAGGTAGACAATAGTCAAGGTAGGAGAGTAGTTCTATTTAGACAGTAGTCAAGGCAGGAGAGTAGTTCTAGGTAGACAATAGTCAAGGTAGGAGAGTAGTTCTATTTAGACAGTAGTCAAGGTAGGAGTAGTTCTAGGTAGACAGTAGTCAAGGCAGGAGAGTAGTTGTAGGTAGACAGTAGTCAAGGCAGTAGTTGTAGGTAGACAGTAGTCAAGGCAGGAGAGTATTTCTAGGTAGACAATAGTCAAGGTAGGAGAGTAGTTCTATTTAGACAGTAGTCAAGGTAGGAGAGTAGTTCTAGGTAGACAGTAGTCAAGGCAGGAGAGTAGTTGTAGGTAGACAGTAGTCAAGGCAGTAGTTGTAGGTAGACTGTAGTCAAGGCAGGAGAGTAGTTCTAGGTAGACAATAGTCAAGGTAGGAGAGTAGTTCTATTTAGACAGTAGTCAAGGTAGGAGAGTAGTTCTAGGTAGACAGTAGTCAAGGCAGGAGAGTAGTTGTAGGTAGACAGTAGTCAAGGCAGTAGTTCTAGGTAGACAGTAGTCAAGGCAGTAGAGTAGTTCTAGGTAGACAGTAGTCAAGGCAGGAGAGTAGCTCTAGGTAGACAGTAGTCAAGGCAGTAGAGTAGTTCTAGGTAGACAGTAGTCAAGGCAGGATTATTATTATTATAATCAAAAAGAAGCGCTAAGCCACAAGGACTATACAGCGCTGCAGGGCAGGAAGGAAGCGAGGGCATCAGGTGGCAAAAGGGAGATGGATGAGCAACAGGTTACGGATAACAGCGGGGCAGTGGATGGTGAAAGGGTAAAGGGCAGCAAGAGACTGAACCAGAAAGGGCTGAGGGGAGTGCGAAAAGTATCATCAGAGTTTGTGGAGTAAATCAGTCGTTGTCAAGAAGTCAATGAGAGAGTCAGGATTAAAGGAGGGTCCATCAGCAAGAAGGGAAGGTAAAGAGAGAGTAGGAGAACGAAGACGACGTTGGAGGTAAATTCTGCGTGCTCGTTGATAGAGAGGGCAGTCTAACAGAATGTGGCTAATCGATACTGGAACTTGACACTGCTCACAGAGAGGAACAGGGTGCCTCTCCATGAGATACCCATGAGTAAGACGAGTGTGGCCAATGCGAAGGCGGGAGAGAGTGGTCTCCCAACCTCGGCACTGATGACAAGAAGACGGCCAGTAACCTATGCTCGGTTTAATAGAATGAAGTTTGTTACCGAGCAGAGTTGACCACGTTGTTGCCAACGGGTGCGAAGGTGGGTAGCTAATTGCAGCAAAATAGTCCAGAAATGGAAACACCTCGATAGGAAATTGGTAGGTCATATACTGCTAGACCGCGCAGCAGTGTCTGCCTGTTCATTGCCCTGTACGTCGACATGACCAGGGACCCAACAAAAAAACAATATCTTTATGTTTGGTAGAGATACGGCGTAGCCAAAGTTGGATACGGAGAAACTAGGGGATGAGATGTATCAAATTTTCGTATAGCCTGTAGAGCACTAAGGAGTCTGAGACTACTACAAATGATGACACAGGCATAGATGCGATACGAATAAGTGCTGCAAGAATGGCATACAGTTCAGCAGTAAAAATGCTAGCTGAAGATAGTAAATGCCCTCGTACGACGCTTGTCCGGAAACACTGCTGCGAATCCGACGCCGTCTGAAGACTTAGAGCCATCTGTGTACACAGCGGTGGCATGAGAATGAGAGTGGAAGTGATCAAGAAAAAGAGAGCGGGAAGCCACCGTAGGCAGTTGAGCTTTCGAGCAAGGGAGTGAGAAAGAACAGACCCGAACAGCTGGAACTTCCCAGGGGGTAGGGAAAAGTGAGATGCTACATGAACATATAAAGGTGGTAACTGAAGGGAAGACAAGAGTGAAAGTAGGCGAAGAGAAAAGGGACGGAGCAAACAGGGGCGGCGAACGAATAAAGAATGTCTACTAATATCGGTGACCATTCTATAAATGGAAGGATTGTGTAGATCGTGAGAGCGTACATAGTAACGAAGGCAATGGGCATCACGGCGATCAGACAAGGATGGAACATTTGCTTCTGTATAGAGGCTCTCAACAGGGGAAGAGCGAAAAGCACCAAGGCACAAACGTAAGCCTTGGTGATGGATAGAGTTAAGGCTAGAGAGAGTAGCAGGAGAGGCCGCGGAATAAATCTGGTCACCATAATCGAGTTTCGATAAAACGAGGGCTGAATGTAGGCGAAGCAGAGTTCGACGATCAGCTCCCCAGGAAAGATGAGCAAGGGTTTTAAGAAGGTTTAGCCGGCTGTGACAAGTTGCCTTCAGAGAGGTAATGTGAGGTTTCCAGGTTAACCGACGGTCAAAGAGAAGGCCTAGAAACCTGACTGTATCACGTTCGGGATACGGGAGCCATAGAGATACAAAGGATGATCGGAGATAACAGAGCGTCTAGTGAAAGTAATTTGGTGAGTTTTGGTACTTGAAAATTTAAAACCCATGTGTGGTGGCCCAAGTGGAAACACGTCGACCGCATGCTGGAGAGAAACTGCAATAAGGTGACAGTCAGCGCCTGCACAAGCAATAGCGAAGTCATCAACATAGAGTGATGACCAAATATTGGGGAAGAACAGAGGCCAAATCATTTATAGCAAGGAGAAAAAGTGTTGTGCTTAGAACACATCCCTGAGGGACACCTTCAGCTTGGACGAAGTCCGGGGAAAGAACATATTGACTCGACACGGAAATGTCTGTCAGTTAAAAAGTTCTTAAGGAAGGATGGTAGATTGCCTCGGAGGCTAAGGAATGGGCCTGGGCCAAAATATTATACCTCCAAGTTGTGTCATATGCCTTCTCAAAAGGGCAAAAAATATGGCAATAACTGAGTGATTATTCGCAAAGGCATTACGAACATACGTTCCAAGCGTAGTAAGGGGTCTATGGTAGAACGACCCTTACGAAAGCCATATTGACTAGCGGAAGAGACTGTTGTGAGTCTCTAAATACCACATAAACGTCGATTTACGAGGCGTTCCATCACTTTGCAAACTGCACTTGTAAGAGCGATGGGGCGATAGTGGGAGGCATCATGTCCTGTAGTACCCGGTTTGCGGAAAGGGAGAACAATGGCAGATTTCCACAGCTGGGGAAGAACTCCTTGTGCCCAAATAAGATTGAAGAGGTGTAAGAGGACTACAAGGGCTGACCGATGTAAATGTTGTAACATACGAATATGAATGTCATCAGGCCCAGCTGCCGATGATCGGCAAGCTGAGAGCGTTGCCTCCAGTTCTTGAAGTGTAAAAGGCACATTATACTGTTCTTCTCCGAGAGGAAGAAAAGTCCAAGGGTTACTAACTCTCTGGCAGACTTTGAGGAAAGAAACGAGGGGCATAGATGGAGCCCTCGGGAAATACGGACCAGATGTGTGCCAAGTTCAATGGCAATCGTCGAGAGGGTTTGCTATATCAACACCAGTGACCCGTAGAACAGGAGCGGGTCAGGAGAGTATTTACCACTCAATTTCCTCACTTTTTTCCAGACTGCACTCATAGAAGAAGCAGAGGTGATGGTGGAAACATAGTCTCGCCAACAAGTGCGTTTAGCTTCACGGATGACACGGCGAGCGATCGCACGCTTCTGCTTAAAATCAACAAGTCTCTCAGCGGTTTCTATTGTACCGGTACCTGCCCCATGCTAGCCACGTTTCAAACGTACTGCACGAGCACAAGCAGGAGACACCAAGGCACGCACTTCTGAGAATGCCTGCCTGAGGTTTGGGGTATAGAATGAGAAGCCGCGGTATAAAAATGATGTCGAGAAGATGTGTAGGAGCTCATCAATGAGGATGAAGAAGGAACCTCACTAAAAGCAGTGAGGTGTGGAGTAAAGATCCCAATTTGCTCCGATCAAATTGCCAGCGAGGGCTACGGGAAGGTGGTGAATAGGAAGGAGAAGTAAGAATGATCGGAAAATGATCGCTGTCATGTAAGTCTGGTAGAACAGACCAGGTGAAGTCTAGTGCAGTGGAGGAAGAGCAGACTGATAGATCGATGCAAGAGAGAGTATGAGTACGAGGATCAAATGGGTGGGAGTACCCGTATTAAAACATGGAGGGGGTGAGAGCAAGAAAAGCCTCCAACTGAATGCCACGTGAGTCACAATGAGACCCCCCCAGAGGAAATGGTGGGCATTAAAATCACCAAGTAACAGAAGTGGTGGTGGTAAGGATGAAACAAGAAAGGCAAAGTCTGGATAGAAAATGCTCGAGAAGGAGAGAGATATAAAGAACATATTGTAAACCACTTATTCAAGTGGATACGGGCTGCAGTGTAATGCAGCGAGGTATGGACAAATAGTTGACAGTACGGAATATCATTGCGTAGAAGAAGGGCACTTTCATTAAAGGTCCCATCTGAGAAAGGATCCGAAGAATACAATAAATTATAGCCTGAGATAGGTTGGAAAACAGCCGAGTGTAATTTTGGTTCTTGTAAGCAAGCACCAACAGGGAAAACCTGGAAAGCAACATCTGAAGCTCACCCCGATTACCCTGAGGCGCGGATATCCACTGTAAATAGGCCATGATTGGCGATGAAGAAAATATCAGGAATCTGTAGGTAAAGGCACCTACGGACTAGAGGGGTTAGAAAAGTCAACGTGTGGTGGCATTGGAAGATGTTCAAGTAGCGAAGGAACGGAGCGTTGCGAAGAATGGGTTGTGAAGATGGAGGAGAGGGAAGAGAAGGAACAGGAAGTGAATCAGTGTCCATTGAAGGTTTAGTCTCTGCAATTATATTCTGAAATGGCTTCAAGTGTTTCTGAATTCAAAGATGTATGGGAAACCATATTGGAGATAGGAGGAGAGGGTGAGTAAAGATTGGGACAGTAATGGACTGTACCAAAGTAGAGGGGGAGGGAAAAGTGTAAGGACTGGAGATGAAGTGTGGGGGGGGACAGAAGAGGTAGAAACCTGGAGGGTGACAGAAGAGGGAGAAACTTGGGAGGGGACGGGGGTGGAAGGCATAGTACGAGGAGGAGGGTGAATCTCCACACTTGTAACAGAGCCAAGAGAGGGGAAGAACTAGGTACAGAGACTGGAAAGGTAACGTGTGGAGTGGAAGAAGGGAAGGAAGGGGCAAAGAAGATTTGAGCAATGTGGATTTTTTGGACTTCTGAGTAGAGGGGCGATTGGTATTAGGTGTCGTACGAGGTCCTTGTCGATACTGGGGCTTGTGAGGAAGGACGCGAAGATGTGAGAACAGACTGAGTTGTAGTCGGGACGTCAGAGCCAAGGACAGCAAAAGGATTAGATGCCGTAATGGCTATGGGAGGGGTAACAACAGAGGAGGCTGCAGAAGATGGGACCCAGAAGTGGGGGGATGTTTGGAAACACGAAGAATAAGAAACACGGGTGAGTCTCCCTTGGAGGCGGAGATGAGTAACTGCCATAGCATAAGGGAGACCTTCTGCCTCTTTGAGGCAACGGATTTCACGTTCATTTAAGTAGACCTGGCAACGGCGGGAGTACGAAGGGTGAGCTTCATTACAATTAAGGCAAGATGGAGGTTGACTGCAAGATGTATTAGAATGGTTGTCGGCACCACAGACTGGGCATTCGGCCATAGATCTGCAATATTTCGCTGGGTGACCAAAACGCCAGCAATTTCTACATTGTTGTGGTGTAGGTATCACCTTTCGAACTTGTAACCGATGTCCCGCGACATATACAGAGGACGGGAGTTCTCGGCTGTCAAAAGTTAAACGAGCCACATTGCAAGGGTAACGTCTCCGCCCCCGGGCAGGAAGGACATAAGTGTCTACTTTGAGGATTGGGAGATCCTGGAGTTCCAGCTGTTCAAAAATGTCATTGCCACATGACTGGAATTCTGTTGGACTATGGTATGGGGGCAGAATGACAGTACCACTACAAGAATTGAGAGAAAGATGTTTTTCAATAGTGATAGGAGTAGTATCGATATTCGAAAGGAGAGAAAGATCATGAGCTTGGGTAGCATTCTGGACAGTGACGATGCGCGTACCGCTCCTGAGAGCGTGAAATGAAATATCTCTGCCACATGACGCAGGAGCGCTTGGCAATACTATGGTCAGAAAGGTAGGCAGAAGAAGAAGTTGGTCTTAAAGTAAAGAATTTAGTCCATTGTGTGGTCCGAAACTGAGCGTGGAGAGGGAGTGCTTGACGTGTCGGTCGTTTCCGAGTAGAATGGAAGGTAACGACGGAGCATCATCAGGAGATTGACGTTGGCGTTTAGGAGTAGGACCGGAGTTGGTCCGGCATGAAATGGGTGGGCGATTCGAAAATTGCCGTACCGTAGAGGGAGAAGCCGGAAGCATAGTCAAAGGAGAGCGGAGTTCAGACAAATCGAAGGAGTCAGTCGAAGCCCCGGTACCTGAAGCGGGTGAGGAAACAGCACCAGCAAGAGGTACAGGGGCATCAGGAGTGTCCGAAGAGTGGTCTAAACACAAGGCAGGGTCAGAATGGGTGCGGTATCAAGAAGGGGCCCGGGGGTAGTGGTTTCATGGACTAGGGCTGCCATGGTTAGGTTACTCCTTTGCTTTTTGTTTTTAAGAAAAAAAAAGAAAGAAGAAAAGAAAATAAAAACAAAAAAAAGAATAAAAAAAGGGGGGAGCGGGGAGGAATAGTTCCCAGGAGGAATGAAAGGGCCGGAAATCTCCCTCCGCGCCCAAGAGGACTCGACACGCTAGTAGTGCAGATGCAGCATGGAACCCGTGCCATACCTACCCTTCATGCCAGTAAACCAGCAATCCGGATAGCAACCTCACATCTGCCGAGCTACCTCGGTGGACAAAAGAGAGGGCGGCCGGATATCCGCCACAAAGCATACCTCCTTCAGCCACCACCCCGAATCCGAAAGGTGGCTTCCAGAGATAACCCATCGCCCAAAAGACACCCAAAGCTACTCCGGGATACCGGAGAGGGATCGGGACATCCCTAGGCAATCCAGATTCCACGGCAAACTACGCCACCGCCAAGAAACCTCAACGGAATGGGATCGACCCCGGTGTCCTTTCCCCTACCTAGGAACTAGCGCGCCTGTGGGAGAAATCACGAAGGCTAAAAAGAGGAAGGGCAAAAGGGAGGGGTGAGGAGGAGGAGGAGGAATGGAAAAAGGGGAGGATGGGGAGGATGGGATAGGGGAGGGGAGAATGGGGGGTAATTAGGTTCGGTCTGAGGAAGAAGACCGACAGGGCTAATTCCTCAGACCAAGAGCCTCTTCACCACGCCAAGGAGCCCCCCTTGAAGAGGAGTCAAGGCAGGAGAGTAGTTCTAGGTAGACAGTAGTCAAGGCAGGAGAGTAGTTCTAGGTAGACAGTAGTCAAGGCAGTAGAGTAGTTCTAGGTAGACAGTAGTCAAGGCAGGAGAGTAGTTCTAGGTAGACAGTAGTCAAGGCAGGAGAGTAGTTCTAGGTAGACAGTAGTCAAGGCAGTAGAGTAGTTCTAGGTAGACAGTAGTCAAGGCAGGAGAGTAGTTCTAGGTAGACAGTAGTCAAGGCAGGAGAGTAGTTCTAGGTAGACAGTAGTCAAGGCAGTAGAGTAGTTCTAGGTAGACAGTAGTCAAGGCAGGAGAGTAGTTCTAGGTAGACAGTAGTCAAGGCAGGAGAGTAGTTCTAGGTAGACAGTAGTCAAGGCAGGAGAGTAGTTCTAGGTAGACAGTAGTCAAGGCAGTAGAGTAGTTCTAGGTAGACAGTAGTCAAGGCAGGAGAGTAGTTCTAGGTAGACAGTAGTCAAGGCAGGAGAGTAGTTCTAGGTAGACAGTAGTCAAGGCAGGAGAGTAGTTCTAGGTAGACAGTAGTCAAGGCAGTAGAGTAGTTCTAGGTAGACAGAAGATCACTATAACCTACAACCAAGCAACATTGAACACAACACAAAGCAACATTGCAGAGGGCAGTCATATTACCAGAAAAATCTCACATGTGTCGGGTTTTTAGCATTTCACATCAACTTTGCTTGAAAATTGTTGCACAGATGAGACAAGATGGAACACAGTTTTGGTGAATGTATTGAACACAAGTGTTACATAGCAACACTGAAGCAATGCTTTACAAGTGTTGTAGTGTTGTCAAGACCTGATGAATGTTCTGGAACTCAGATGGTCATATACTGTGTTTTAGTGGTCCAAGTGAACAGTGAACACTTTACAGTAGCACCCCCTTAGCCATGGATTCACTTTTCAATGTTCCACTTAGCCACAGTTTACTGTGGCCCAAAAATAACCCTTCAGCTTAATAATGACCACAAAGCATTGATGGTGACAGTTGTTCAAAGTCTCAGAGAAGCTGTGAAGTGTTTCCCATCAGTGATAAAATGATAATTCTAGACTTACTGTGCATAATTTATCAAACATACTTTCTCATAGCTGTGTATGTATACCAAAAACCACTTATATACATGTATATTCTTGTCTATTATCCACAGTTTCTCTTATCCATAGTTGTTCTTGGAAGGTATCACTTGAGGATACCGGAGCACTACTGTATGGTGATGGCTACTATCCATGGTTCCTGGTATCCATGGTTGTTCTTGGAAGGTATCACTTGAGGATACCGGAGCACTACTGTATGGTGATGGCTACTATCCATGGTTCCTGGTATCCATGGTTGTTCTTGGAAGGTATCACTTGAGGATACCGGAGCACTACTGTATGGTGATGGCTACTATCCATGGTTCCTGGTATCCATGGTTGTTCTTGGAAGGTATCACTTGAGGATACCAGAGCACTACTGTATGGTGATGGCTACTATCCATGGTTCCTGGTATCCATGGTTGTTCTTGGAAGGTATAACTTGAGGATACCGGAGCACTACTGTATGGTGACGGCTACTATCCATGGTAGTTCTTAGAAGGTATCACCCAGGGATACTGGAGTACTACTGTATAATTATACACTGAGTTGTATTCACACGTTTAAACATATTTGGCAATAAATACGGTTACTTTGAATTTGTTTATTCTTTTTACATAACACAGAGGAACACTGCAGAAGGCCTACTGGTCCATACTAGGCAGGTCCTTCTCAAACCCACTATCTGCCCAATCCACTGTCAATGCTAATTATCTTACAGAAACTGTAATCATCATATTTTCATAAAAATAGATAAAAAACATAGCAAAAAAGGGTTAAATTCGTGCATTACTGACAGATAGACTACTTTTGTTTTTCCAATGAACCAGCTGCATCCCACTCAGACGGTGACCTAAAAATGCAAAGTTTCTCTCATACAGTGGACCCCCACCTTACGATCAGCTCCCAACTTGAACAATTATGTAAATGTATTTTTGTAAGTGCTTTTGTACGTGTATTTTTGGGGGTCTGAAACGGACTAATTGATTTACAATATTCCTTATGGGAACAAATTTGCTCGGTAACGGCACCCGAACAGACTTCTGGAATGAATTAATATCGTAAGGCAGGGGTCCACTGTATTTCGTAATGTATACAGGAGAAGGGGTTAGATAGCTTACTATCATACAGGTTAGATAGCTTACTATCATAAAGGTTAGATAGCTTACCATCACAGTAAGGTTAGATGGTATCCTATCATAGAAAGGTTTGATAGGATACTATTATAGAGAAGTAGGTGACAAGGTGAATGTTGTTAAGTTGTCATTATTAACAATGGTGGTAATAATGGCAACATCACTCCAGTCACCTGCTGACACTTGTGGCAGCATCACCCCAGTCACCCGCTGACACTTGTGGCAGCATTACCCCAGTCACCTGCTGACACTTGTGGCAGCATCACCCCAGTTGCCTGCTGACACTTGTGGCAGCATCACCCCAGAGTCACCTGCTGACACTTGTGGCAGCATCACCCCAGAGCCACCTGCTGACACTTGTGGCAGCATCACCCCAGAGCCACCTGCTGACACTTGTGGCAGCATCACCCCAGAGTCACCTGCTGACACTTGTGGCAGCATCACCCCAGAGCCACCTACTGACACTTGTGGCAGCATCACCCCAGAATCACCTGCTGACACTTGTGGCAGCATCACCCCAGAGCCACCTGCTGGCACTTGTGGCAGCATCACCCCAGTTGCCTGCTGACACTTGTGGCAGCATCACCCCAGAGTCACCTGCTGACACTTGTGGCAGCATCACCCCAGAGCCACCTGCTGACACTTGTGGCAGCATCACCCCAGTTGCCTGCTGACACTTGTGGCAGCATCACCCCAGAGTCACCTGCTGACACTTGTGGCAGCATCACTCCAGAGCCACCTGCTGACACTTGTGGCAGCATCACCCCAGTCACCTGCTGACACTTGTGACAACAACATAACTCTGACTTTGGGTATTTCAAGTTTATGATGGTTCAACTTAGAATAATTTGACTTTACGATGGTTCAACTTAGGATATTTCAACTTTATGTTGATGCTGCAACAATAACTTTGAAGATGAAACATAAAATAATTACCCAACATGAAGGCAACAAGTCCCTAACTTGTATTCATTTACTGACTTTTTAATACTGGTATATACTTCTAAACTGTTGTATTCTGAGCACCTCTGCAAAAACAGTGATTATGTGCGAGTGTGGTGAAAGTGTTGAATGATGATGAAAGTATTTTCTTTTTGGGGATTTTCTTTCTTTTTTGGGTCACCCTGCCTCGGTGGGTCACCCCGCCTCGGTGGGTCACCCTGCCTCGGTGGGTCACCCTGCCTCGGTGGGTCACCCTGCCTCGGTGGGTCACCCTGCCTCGGTGGGAGACGGCCGACTTGTTAAAAAAAAATTTAGTTAATTATTTGTTTATTGAGTTATTCAGTGACACTAGTTATTTACTGATTTATTTATTTATTAATATATTTGACTTTTATATTTTCAAGCATAAGATGGTTGATAGATTAACATGGGTATGGAACTGTGATGACAACGTACATACCCACTGTTGTACCTGCGTACACAACGTACTTCCAGGCTTGGCTCTTGTAACTGAGGCTACAGGTACACTAAGTGTTAAACATGTGGAACACATGTACATGTTCAATATTCAATAATAACCAAACCACAAATGGGATTACAACCCACGGTTTGTTTGCACTGGTGCTATTATGATTTCATGAGTCGTGAAGACTCAGCAATAACCCAAAAGGAGCAGGAAACACAGGAGGTTAATTGATATGCATATTTTGACCCCATTTTGGGGTCCTCTTCACCAGATGACCACGAAGATGGTCAAAATATACACATCAACTTCCTGTGTTCTGGTCTCCATGTGTGTCATTACTGAACACTGACAAGTGTTCATTACACCATAGTCATTCATGTGTTCATTGCATTCCACCATAACTGAATCATTCATTCAACATTTCCTAATCGATGTAATAGGCCTAAACCCCACAAATATTCAATTTTTCCGGTGTGCCTAATAATCCGGCCGCCTCTCCATACTTAACTACGAAACGTAATGAGCTGTGTCATTGTTCAAGACACTGGATGTTCAATGCAACAAATTAACTAGGCCCTAAAGGTACACTGTCTTGCTGGTGTTGTTGTGAAACTATATCAATATTGTTGCAAAGGTACACTGACTTGCTGATGTTGCTGCAACAATAAAAGTCAGTGTTACAAAGGTACACTGACTTGCTGATGTTGCTGCAACAATAAAAGTCAGTGTTACAAAGGTACACTGACTTGCTGATGTTGCTGCAACAATAAAAGTCAGTGTTACAAAGGTACACTGACTTGCTGATGTTGCTGCAACAATAAAAGTCAGTGTTACAAAGGTACAATGACTTGCTGATGTTGCTGCAACAATAAAAGTCAGTGTTACAAAGGTACACAGACTTACCAGTGTTGTGGCAACAATAAAAGTCAGTGTTACAAAGGTACAGTCTTGCCAGTGTAGCCGTGAAGATAAATTTTTGATGCAGACTTAAAACAAGTGACTTACAAAGGTAAGAGTGTATTTCAGGTGTTGCAGAGTACATGTGAAGCAACACAAGAGGGCCACAACAGAGTTGCAGCAACAGCAACACTGGTCAACAAGCTCCCAGGCTACAATGTCATCAATAAGTCGTACCTCTTATAAAGCTCCACTATATAATCTGTAAGTGTGATTGACCAAGTCAATCTAAAACTGGAGTGTGTGGAAATGCACTTAATTTCCACTGCACTCTTTCAACCGTATTCATTACAATACTTAACAGAAATTGAATATTGCAAGGACAGACCTTCATGGTACAGTAAACCCTTCATATAATGGACTGATGCGGGAGGATTATCCAAGTGTACAATAACTCATTAAGTAATAAAACAAGTCTCTTATATCAAGTTTACTGTACCTACTACTCAATTTCCGCTGTACGTTTTCAACCGCATTTGTGAGAAGATCGAGTAACTAGAGGAGTCTGATAAAAGGCCTAATCATACACACAATAAATGGGGTAGACAGAGAATATATAAGAAATATCAGAATTAATAAAAATTGCAAGTAAAACCATACACTGGAAATCATACAAATAATTTCCATTTAAAAAGTCCCAATTATTACTAATTATACATATCTCAAAATTCCAAAACCACAGATAATACTACTAAATGGTCTTATGGAAACACTTCACTAATAAAGGCCCTCAAAATCAAAAATGGCTTAAAAGGAGAATAAAATGATAAACTGACAAAGAATCCTTCAAAACTATCCTAGTATACTGCATGACATCCTAACAAACTAAGGAACTAAAACCTGGGTCCTGTGGGGGTGACTATCCGGGTGTGTATAAGAGTGCACTCGCAGGCATCGCTCATACACATACAGTAATACACTCGTATGCATGCATCAATACTGCATGCACACGTATGTACAAGCACCTCACACACATATGCATTCAAGTTCATGCATCTGCACACACTCTCACATACTCAAGTATAAAACATGCACTCACTGCCATGCACTCATACAAAAAACACACGCACAATCACCCTACACATCAACAAGCATCGCGAATTCCTCGGGCAGAGTCGAGGTGCAGCGACGCCAGAAATGACATGGTAGGCGCCTGCTGGCGTAGGCTGGCGGACACACATCAACCGTGTCAACCCACAGGACCACCACCCTAATAGAACACCACCCAGTGTTCCGTTCTCAACTACAGTTTGCAAGATGGACAATAGGCTCATAATCACATAGCGGGAGCACATGGAAAAAATGTCAAACGCTCACAGATCACCAACATCATCGGTGAGTTCCAAGCCATCCCAGCGGCCGACTTCCAGAGTTACGGCAATCTGGAAACCAGGCCTAAGACTCTAGGATCCTGGCTGCCTATAGGCGAGTTAGAAGCCATCCCAGCAGCCGACTTCCAGAGTTACTGCAATCTGGAAGCCAGGCCTAAGGCTCTAGGATCTTGGCTGCCTATAGGTGCTTAGAAAACCCAACCCTGCTATCTACATAGCATAAAGTGACTTCAATAAACTGGACACAAATATCTGAGAGAACTATAGTAGTAATACAGGTAGAAGTAGTAAGGGTCAGGTGGGAAGGGTCGTAGTGGTACTATCCAACACACTGAAGATAGTATTAGTACTATCCAGCACACTGAAGGTAGTATAGGTACTCTCAAACACACTGAAGATAGTGCTAGTACTCTCCAACACACTGAACACAGTACTAGTACTCTCCAGCACACTGAAGATAGTACTAGTACTCTCCAGCACACTGAAGATAGTATTAGTACTACTAGTACTAATCCTGATAGTCAAAGTGACAATCTGAGCACAGTTTCACATCTAGAAGTCACCAGAATAAGTGAAAATCTTTCTTAAGCAGTAAAAAGGTCACTGAATCCTAGCTACCACAAACTGGGAAATCTAGAATGGAGTCAGGGAGAAATATAAATGTTTTTTGAAGCGTGACAATGTGATATTTAGAATACTAACAAAGATTGTTTAGAAACACTGAGGATATTTGTGTCACCTAATATCATTAAATACACATTACAATTATCTTACAAAGTTTTTACACACCTTTAATGACCCAAAATATTACACTCACAATTGTATTTACACTTTCAAGAAAAATATAGATACGTACACTCATATCTTTTTGTGTACTACGTCCGCGTACTACCTCAATGTACTACACCGGTGTACACTGATGAACTCTCTTAGTGTTTTGTGAGGGCAGAACTAACATTGGGCGACAATGTTACATTGTTATACTGAACCCACACAAACAATCTTGATTGCTGGGTGACGATACACCCAGATGCACTGGCCTCTCCATTCATTGGACGAGGGAGCTAGGGGCCGCGGACGACTCCCTCAGGGCCCCAGCATTGCACAATAAAGGAGGGCCAAGTATGTACACCACCTGTTTTCAGTGTTCTGCACTTTTGTTGGCTTCCAATTTAGGCATCATTCCACACATCGGTGACAATCACCAGCACGTGGAATGTAACGAACAATGGCCAATGAAAACATAACACCGAAAATAGGTAGTGTACATGCAGGGCCCTCCCCTACACTGACATTGAGAGAGAGAGAGAGAGTCACCTGGTGACACATTACCCAACAATCAACCTTGTCTATATGTTATATATGCTAAAATACTAGAGCTTAGGCACTCTAAATACAAACATCACATGTTGAGGGCTGTTATAAAGGTGCTGATAACCAGCACCAAAACTAGTGATAACCTCTACTGGACCAAATTGATGATTTGTGTACAGTGTTCCAATGGTCAGTCTCACAGATTCTTACTAACCCAGTTCCATTCTTGGGGCCAGGAGTGAACTGAGGTATCTTAACCTGAATCAAGGGCAATTATTTCAACATTATTAATCAATTTAAAGAGGACAATTATTCAATTTACCACCAGGACATTTCATGAGGACAATGAGATAGTCAGACTTGTGTAATCACACGCACAATGCTGTGCTTCACACCAAGCACGCACAAGGTCACTAAGCTACTTATGTACAGTCAACACATGATCTGCTCTCCAAGGATAACGTCTAGTTTCTAACTTACAAAAATTCTAAACTAAAAATGTCCGAATGGCAAAAAACGTCGACTGAAAATAACTGGGCATTTGTTTATGAAGTGTCTGGCGTAGATAACCTCAGAACACACCCTGCATCACGTGGGTCGTCATAACCTGGAGACGACCTTGGCTACTGCTGCCCCCTACATACAAGGTCGCAGCCAACATCTACAGCAGCTGTAGATCTGACCACCACCCTACATGTCTAGGTCTAAGATAAAAAAAAAAGATAGGCATGGCTGCCCCCCCCATCCTCTCTCCTCACTGAAGTAGTCACTAGCAATGTGTATGAATGGTATATAATACCCACAACATGGAGAATTAAACACGTGTGCAACATCTGCACGTTGCAGATGCTGCACGTGTCTAATTTTTCAGTTACTATCAATGCCGACTCCATTACTTCTCAGGCCTAAAAGTCCTATACCATTCATTTCTTTTTGTGGTAAAAGTACAAACTTTCAGAATTATCAAACTTTCTTATATCTTGAACTTAAACAATAAAAATATTCTAAAAGACTTTAAAAGAAGAAGAAAAAAAAAGTCAATCAAAAATATTGCAACACTCGCAACTCTACAAGAAACATGTTTACTAACACATCAGATGTTTGTCACCAAGGCAAGGTGACCCCCAAGAAGACACACCTTCACCATCACTCACTCAATCCCTCTCTAGTAGAGTAAGTCCTTGACTTACACATTGAGAATCTTCTGTATTGTGTATAATATCAATATTATATCATTATTGTGTATAATAAAATCATTATTATGCACAATACAGGAGGTCCACAATGTGTTTGTAAGTTGAGGACTTACTGAACCAGCAAGCCTCTGGCAAGACAATAACGGTGTGAGTGACAGTCAAAGTCTTTCTTCTATTTTGGGTTGGTGTCTTAATAAAAAAATCTTGCCATGAGAGAAGTCACAGTGGAGGTTAAGAGAGGCAGGTGATGGGGGTCAGCACTTAGCCCATGTGTGTAATAGTCTCTCCTGCTACCCACGGAGACCACGGCCCAGAGACCTCAGTCCGGAGACCTTGGTTCAGAGACCACAGTCAGGAGACCTGGGTCTGGAGACCTTGGTCCGGAGATCACAGTCAGGAGACCTTGGTCCCGGAGACCTTGGTCCCGGAGACCTCAGTCCTGGAGACCTGGGTCTGGAGACTACACTCAGGAGACCTGGGTCCAGAAACCACAATCAGGAGACCTCGGTCCAGAGATCACAGTCAGAAGACCTTGGTCCAGAGACCATAGTCAGGAGACCTAGCTCCAGAGACCACAGTCAGGAGACCTGGGCCCAGAGACCACAGTCAGGAGACCAGGGTTCAGAGACCATAGTCAGGAAACCTGGGCCCAGAGACCACAGTCAGGAGACCTGGGTCCAGAGACCACAGCCAGGAGACCTGGGTCCAGAGACCACAGTCAGGAGACCTGGGTCCAGAGACCACAGTCAGGAGACCTGGGTCCAGAGACCACAGTCAGGAGACCTGGGTCCAGAGACCACAGTCAGGAGACCTAGGTCCAGAGACCACAGTCAGGAGACCTCAGTCCAGAGACCAAAGTCAGGAGACCTCAGTCCAGAGACCACAGTCAGGAAACCTCAGTCCACAGACCACAGCCAGAAGACCACAGCCAGGAGACCACAGTCAGAAGACCACAGTCAGGAGGCCACAGTCAGAAGGCTACAGTCAGGAGGCCACAATCACAAGACCACAGTCAGGAGACTTCAGTCTGGAGACCATGGTCCAGAGACCACAGTCCAGAGACCATGGTCCAGAGACCACAGTCCAGAGACCAGTCAGGAGATCTCGGTCTGGAGACCACGGTCCGGAGACCACAGTTCAGAGACCACAGTCAGGAGACCCTGGTCCAGAGACCGCCACAAATACCATACAGAGGATGTTTCAAGATAAAAAGAGAAGGTCCTCACACGCTGGACATAAATAACATCTTTACACATAGGGAAGAAGTCCAAGAAAGCGTATATGTTAATGGAGATCAAACAAACCTGCGAACAAACACCAAACACGGTGCACCGTGCCGGCGAGCGCTGCACCGCCGCCGCCCCGCCTTCCCTTGCTTTGTGGACGGGAAGACGGGCTCGACCACACGGCGCCGAGACCCTCGGCTTCGTCGGCTATAAACACAAGACTACTCGTGCTAAAACATCTACTACAGACCACTGTCAAGCCCCTTGTATCCCTTTAAAACATATCAAACGTATTTAGACTGGGTAAAACACAAAATAAATATACACCTGTATAACTGCATATTGTTAGGCCTACTTGACTGAAGATACAGTTCGTGGCATTTATTAACCAATATCCTTAGTGGCTAACCTTCACAGAATTAACACTTGGAGTTTCAACTAAAATCTTACACTTGATAAGATTTATCAAGTTCAACACAAAACAAACTTAGAACTTCTTTGGCCGACTTAAAAGTTTAAAAATGTGGCCACTTTGGTGAACCAAAGTGGCCAGCGCGCACACAGTGTCCATCCTTCAAGAGCGGCGCTCCTACCATTCAAGGCTCGCACACAAACCATAATATACAATAAAAAGTGATAACTAGTTCTCTTACTCATCAACAATATGCTGATGAATATCACCGCCCCAGGGACGGCCGATGTACGGTTAAGATGCTGAGGGCGCGCTCCAGCGCACATGCACTAGTTCTACACACAACTCTGGGGCCCATACTGATCCTTGAGTCATGTTAAGAGAACAATCAACTCAAAAACTCTATATTGGCCCCCAATCAGTAATCACAGGGCAGTAATTATATCAAAGAGCTTTGCACCTATGGAGATTTATAACACTCTCATATTTACTACTTTTGTTAAACACTTAGTCACTGTCAACCCTGACACTTGGCACGAACAATAATGACTATTTCCTCCTGGCATTTATCGTTTCCCATTTTTCTAGTCAAAATCTAGCAGGCCCATGATGCCATTTTTTTTGTAATGGTGATGTTTGTAGTAAGGCAGCTCTTTGTTAAAATGTAGAGAAGGTGGTGAGGGTCAGGCCTACACTAGACCCCTTCTTTCCCCTCATTATCCACCTTTCAATTCTACAATTCTTGAGGGGGTTACCAAAAAATTTATTTCCAGCTCAACTTCTGGGCCATTTCTATTCTTTGACGGCGGACAGACGAGAAGTTTCTTCTATTCGGAGAACCAGATGCTCTGGTACTGGCTCTTGGCAGGGGAGAGCGCCGTGTATGCATTGTACGGCGGCGCCACTTGTGGGTGTGTGGGGAACACAGCCGTTGGTTGCATGTGGGCGGGAAGCGGGTGGGCGGGCGGTGCGGCCAGCACGGCACGCCCATTGCTGTGGTGAGCGGGTGGTGGCAACGCGCCTCTGAAAGCAAGCAAAACACATTATCAACAATGTCTTAACTTGTACTTTAAATAATATCCAATACATGTCCTCTATTTTTAAGAGAATGGCCATGTCCCACCAAACAGGGAGGCTTAACCCTGGGTCCGTACTGTAGTTCTACGGCTTTGAAGCCAGGGTCTGTGCCGTTGTTCTACATGATGAGCTCAGCTTACTCAGACAAGCTGTGAGCAGAGAATTTGGGACTAAATATGATAGAATGGGTCAATGCAGTAAGTGTGCACCATATAAAATAAATCCTGCAGCACACAGTGCATAATGAGGGGAAAATAGCTGTTTTTTATTTAAAACAGCCAATTTATGGTGTATTTTTATATGGTTCTTATGGGTGTATTCTCAGTTTCTTGGTCTCATTTGACAAAGTGGAAGATATATTACAGAAATAGAGATGATTCTGAAGGTTTTGAGGACTCAAAATAGCTTGAAAATGAGCTCAAAGTAGCGGAAATGTTCGATTTTTGCCGATGTTGAAGAGTAAACAAATCACGTCCGTCGTCCAATACACGTCAACTGGCAGGTCTAACATGCATTCATTGATATTATTTATACAATTATTACAATACTGCATGACAGTAAATCTTCTATTTTTTTGGTGAATAAAAAATCAAAATGGAATTCATCTGTAAAGCTTGGAAACGTAACTAAAAAACAGAAGAAATGTTATTTTAGTGCCAGGAATGCTGGACCCTATTTTGAAATTTGTGTCAAATTAGCTAAATTCCCAATTTCTGATCACTTTATTGAGTAGTTGAAATAGTTGATTGGGTGGTTTCTTAGGCTCAGTCAATAAAATAGAAGACATACTAGCAAAATAGATAAGAATTTGGTCACAAGGAACCATGTAATTGGCCTAAAATAGGAGTCACAGTGGGCAAAATTGCCATCGCATAAATATCGCCGACACCGCAAAATTCGTGATAGCGTAATTTTGCCAATTTTCCACCAAATTTCTTACTTTTTTTTTATTACCTTCAGAAAAACATTCTCCACCATTTCATAAGAAAAAATAACAAAAGTTTCTTTTGAAAATTCTTGGACCCTGTGGACAAGTTTCAGATCAGGGGTCTGGAACCTGAACGGTTAAAGAAAATGCATTCACAATTGTTCAGTCAAACACTTCAGACACTGTACTTCACACTTCCAGTACTGAAATAATCTCACTCATCCTTCAGAGTAGAGTCACTGTGCTTTCCACTGCCAGAACAGTAACATTCTCACTCATCCTTCAGAGTACAGTCACTGTGCTTTCCACTGCCAGAACAGTAACATTCTCACTCATCCTTCAGAGTACAGTCACTGTGCTTTCCACTGCCAGAACAGTAACATTCTCACTCATCCTTCAGAGTGCAGTCACTGTGCTTTCCACTGCCAGAACAGTAACATTCTCACTCATCCTTCAGAGTGCAGTCACTGTGCTTTCCACTGCCAGAACAGTAACATTCTCACTCATCCTTCAGAGTGCAGTCACTGTGCTTTCCACTGCCAGAACAGTAACATTCTCACTCATCCTTCAGAGTGCAGTCACGTGCTTTCCACTGCCAGAACAGTAACATTCTCACTCATCCTTCAGAGTGCAGTCACTGTGCTTTCCACTGCCAGAACAGTAACATTCTCACTCATCCTTCAGAGTGCAGTCACTGTGCTTTCCACTGCCAGAACAGTAACATTCTCACTCATCCTTCAGAGTGCAGTCACTGTGCTTTCCACTGCCAGAACAGTAACATTCTCACTCATCCTTCAGAGTACAGTCACAGTGCTTTCCACTGCCAGAACAGTAACATTCTCACTCATCCTTCAGAGTACAGTCACAGTGCTTTCCACTGCCAGAACAGTAACATTCTCACTCATCCTTCAGAGTGCAGTCACTGTGCTTTCCACTGCCAGAACAGTAACATTCTCACTCATCCTTCAGAGTGCAGTCACTGTGCTTTCCACTGCCAGAACAGTAACATTCTCACTCATCCTTCAGAGTACAGTCACAGTGCTTTCCACTGCCAGAACAGTAACATTCTCACTCATCCTTCAGAGTACAGGTACAGTGGTACCTCGGGATACGAGCAGCTCAAAACTTGAACAATTATGTAAGTATATTTATGTAAGTGCTTTTGTAAGTGTAATTTTGGGGGTCTGAAACAGATTAATCTAATTTACATTATTCTTTATGGGAACAAATTTGTTCGGTATCGCCACTTAAACAGCCTTCTGGAACGAATTAAGTTCATATCCCAAGGTACCAATGTACTGTACTTCTCTGTATAACCAGGGATTTTCTATATAGAATGTCATATAGTAGCTTATGAGAGGTTTTTACAATGCAGAGTGTTATAGGAAGAGCAGAGTATGGAGAGTTAAAGAAAGGTGAAGAGAGTGGTGAGAGAGTGCAAAAGGAGAGCAGATGATAGAGTGCAAAATGCATTGTCAAGAAATTTTGATGAAAATAAGAAAAATTTTTAGAGTGAGATAAACAAGTTAAGAAAGCCCAGGGAACAAATGGATCTGTCAGTTAAAAATAGAGTAGGGGATTTAGTAGATGGGGAGATGGAGGTATTGGGTAGATGGCAGGAATATTTTGAGGAACTTTTAAATGTCGATGAAGGGAGGTGGTAATTTCATGCACTGGTCAGGGAGGTATAACATCTTTTAGGAGTGAAGAAGAGCAGGATGTGAGTGTGGGTAAGGTGCATGAGGAATTATGTAGAATGAAACGGGGTAAAGCAGCTGGAACTGACAGGATCATGACAGTAATGTTAAAAGTGGGAGAGGGGGGGGGGGAATAGTGTTGGAGTGGTTGGTATTTTTGTTTAATAAATGTATGAAAGACGGGAAGGAACCTAGGGATTGGCAGAGAGCTTCTACAGTTTCTTTATATAAAGGGAAGGGGGACAAAAGAGATCGTAAAAATTGCAGGGAATAAATTTACTGAGTATACCAGGAAAAAGTGTACAGTAGGGCTATTATTGAAAGAATTAGAGGTAAGACAGAGAGTAGGATTGCAGATGAGCAAGGTTTTAGAGTGGGTAGGGGATGTGTAGATCAAGTGTTTACATTGAAGCATATATGTGAACAGTATTTAGAAAAAGGTAGGGAAGTTTTCATTGCATTTATGGAGGGGCTTGGACTTCCAGCAGGCATGCGTGAGCGTGTTTGATAGGAGTGAATGGAGACAAATGGTTTTTAATACTTGACGTGCTGTTGGAGTGTAAGCAAAGTAACATTTATGAAGGGGTTCAGGGAAACCGGCAGGCCGGACTTGAGTCCTGGAGATGGGAAGTACAGTGCCTGCACTCTGAAGGAGGGGTGTTAATGTTGCAGTTTAAAAACTGTAGTGTAAAGCACCCTTCTGGCAAGACAGTGATGGAGTGAATGATGGTGAAAGTTTTTCTTTTTCGGGCCACCCTGCCTTGGTGGGAATCGGCCAGTGTGATAATAAAAAAAAAAATTATGGATTTAGAAAAGGTATATGATAGAGTGGATAGGGGAGCAATGTGGCAGATGTTGCAAGTATATCGAATAGGTGGTAAGTTACTAAATGCTGTAAAGAGTTTTTATGAGGATAGTAAAGCTCAGGTTAGGATGTGTAGAAGAGAGGGAGACTACTTCCTGGTAAAAGTAGGTCTTAGACAGGGATGTGTAATGTCACCATGGTTGTTTAATATATTTATAGATGGGGTTGTAAAAGAAGTAAATGCTAGGGTATTCAGGAGAGGGGTGGGATTAAATTATGAGGAATCAAATACAAAAGGGGAGTTGACACAGTTACTTTTTGCTGATGATACTGTGCTTATGGGAGATTCTAAAGAACAGTAGCAAAGGTTAGTGGACGAGTTTGGGAGTGTGTGTAAAGGTATAAAGTTGAAAATGAACATAGAAAAGAGTAAGGTGATAAGGGTATCAAACGATTTAGATAAAGAAAAATTGGATATCACATTGGAGAGAGGGAGTATGAAAGAAGTGAACGTTTTTAGATATTTGGGAGTTGACGTGTCAGCGGATGGGTTTTTGAAGGATGAGGTTAAACATAGAATTGATGAGGGAAAAAAGGTAAGTGGTGCATTGAGGTATATGTGGAGACAAAAAACATTATCTATGGAGGCAAAGAAGGGAATGTATGAAATTATAGTGGTACCAACTCTTTTATATGGGTGTGAAGCTTGAGTTGTAAATGCAGCAGTGAGGATGCGCTTGGAGGCAGTGGAGATGTCCTGTCTATGGGCAACGTGTGGTGTAAATATTATGCAGAAAATTCGGTGTGGAAATTAAGAGGTGTGGAGTTAATAAAAGTATTAGTCAGAGGGCTGAAGAGGGATTGTTGAGGTGGTTTGGTCATTTAGAGAAAATGGATCAAAGCAGAATGACATGGAGAGCATATAAATCTGTAGGGGAAGGAAGGCGGGGTAGGGGTCGTCCTCGAAAAGTTTGGAGGGAGGGGGTAAAAGAGGTTTTGTGGGAGAGAGGCTTGGACTTCCAGCAAGCGTACATGAGAGTGTTAGATAGGAGTGAATGGAGACGAATGGTTTTTGGGACCTGACGAGCTGTTGGAGTGTGAGCAGGGTAATATTTAGTGAAGGGATTCAGGGAAACCGGTTATTTTTATATAGCTGGACTTGAGTACTGGAAATGGGAAGTACAATGCCTGCGCTTTAAAGGAGGGGTTTAGGATATTGGCAGTTTGGAGGGATATGTTATATATCTTCATATATGCTTTTAAATTGTTGTATCTGGGTGCTACTGCAAAAACAGTGATTGTGTGTGAGTGAGGTGAAAGTGTTGAATGATGATGAAAATATTTTGGGGATTTTCTTTCTTTTTGGGTCACCCTGCCTCAGTGGGAGATGGCCGCCATGTTGAAAAAAAAAAATGTTATTAATGACAATTATGGTCTGTATAAGTTGTATCATGTACTGGTGTCAAAATAAGGATTATTATTATTATTATTTTCTAGCATCATCAAATAATTACTAAAACTAGAGATATATTCTTGTAGAAAGAGTATTCATCCAGTATACCTGGGTAAGTTGGGGTCACTCAGGATAAATGTTAAAATATAATAAATATTTTCCCAAGCCATTATCATCATACCCATGAGTGCCTCACCATACCCACGAATACCTCACCATACCCATGAGTGCCTCACCATACCCACGAGTGCCTCACCATACCCGTGAGTGCCTCACCATACCCACGAGTGCCTCACCATACCCACAAGTGCCTCACCATACCCACAAGTGCCTCACCATACCCACAAGTGCCTCACCATACCAAGTGCCTCACCATACCAAGTGCCTCACCATACCAAGTGCCTCACCATACCTATGAGTGTTACTGGTCCGCAGTGATGAACCATAATGTTGTCGTAATGTCCCAGTGAACCGGTCCAGTCAATGTTGTGCATTTGTTATTATTTATAATTATTACATTATAATAGAACAGGAAGAACCAGTTATTGTGACTTATACTGTGAGTTTTACACACAACACACACACACACACACACACACACACACACACACACACACACACACACACACACACACACACACACACACAGGACCAAGCACGGATAACAGGGAAGGCACTACAATGGATCAGGGAATACTTGTCAGGAAGACAGCAGCGAGTCATGGTACGTGGCGAGGAGTCAGAGTGGGCGCCTGTGACCAGCAGGGTCCCACAGGGGTTAGTCCTAGGACCAGTGCTGTTTCTGGTATTTGTGAACGACATGACAGAAGTGTCCTGTTGCAACCCCTGAATGGGTCACAATGTATATAATGTATATTACCTTTTCATATAATTTTATACTGCTTATATTTGCAATAATAGCTAAATCGTAAATATATTGCTTTATATTATTATTTGACTTAGTTATGTTGTTAGGTAGGATGTAACATTTATATATTATTATTATGTGCTCATAGTTCAAGTCTTGATTGTCTAACTACTGTAATTATCGCTGGTGGCTCGTTACGTTGCCGGCTTCTGTATTGCTAGGCAGCAACTGTCCATGGAGCTATCACGTGATCGAGGGGGGGTGTTCACACCTCGCCTGAAGTATTCAGTCTGGTCTAGACTCGCTTGGTGGTTGGACGTATTCTAGACAAGACGAGCCTAAATCTCCCTTATTGGCCCTTGTTGGAAGATCGTCTCTGTCTCACTGCTGTAGGTTCTGTGGGACTCTGTTCACAGAACATCGTCTAGACTTAGTGATTTTCGACGTTGTACTGAGGTTGTGTGTCGCATAGACACTCTGAGAAACTCAGGTCCTGAGCTGTAGCTTCTGACCTAATTTGTATTGGTATCTGTGTACTGTCACAGTCGGGACTTTCTTATGCTGAACTTAGATTCAGTATTATGGGAGTTTTGTGACTTTTGTGGAGGATCTGCTGATGGTCCCTACTTAGTGTCGTTATATTATCTTGTTCCTGATTCTGTGTCGCAGTTGCTTGTTATATAGCTATTGGGCTTAGCAATCGTTTTATTGTTCAAGTAAGCTGTTCTGATTGCCAGGTGGTCAAGAAGTTAGTTGATGTGAGGACTTTGTCAGTCATTGGTTTAAGTCTAGTAGAGTCGTGAGACATAGCGAACTACTTAAGAGGACTTACGCACATACACACAAACTTATTTGTATATTGTATTATTAAATGTTAATGTACTAGACGGTACTTAAGATGTATAAATGTGATATGTGCCATCAGCACAATACTACTGTACACGAGAGAAGTGATTATTATTAATTTGTTTAAATTTATTAATTTATTTTAATTTGATAATATACTCCTAGACATCTTGATTGTTAATAAATTTATTAAATTTTAATTTCTTCAGTTAGTAACCTACAAGTTGCAATCTTGAAGCACTAATAATTATTATTGAATTTTAATGGATAATTGGACCAGGATACTGACTACTTGTTACGAAAACCCAGTAACAGGCTGAATGCTAGAAGAGCAGTCCTTTCTAGTATTAACTGGAGATCTCTAAGCTTATTAGAAATCGCATTTTTTGTAACATGTTTGCAGATGACGTGAAGTTGATGAGAAGAATCCATTCGATCGAAGACCAGGCAGAACTACAAAGGGATCTGGACAGGCTGCAGACTTGGTCCAGCAATTGGTTCCTGGAGTTCAACTCCACCAAGTGCAAAGTCATGAAGATTGGGGAAGGGCAAAGAAGACCGCAGATAAAATACAGTCTAGGGGGCCACAGGCTACAAACCTCACTCAAGGAAAAAGATCTTAGGGTGAGTATAACACCAGGCACATCTTCTGAAGCACACATCAACCAAATAACGGCTGCAGCATATGGGCGCCTAGCAAACCTCAGAACAGCATTCCAACATCTTAATAAGGAATCGTTCAGGACCCTGTACACCGTGTACGTTAGGCCCATATTGGAGTATGCGGCACCAGTTTGGAACCCACACCTTGCCAAGCACATAAAAAAACTAGAGAAAGTGCAAAGGTTTGCAACAAGACTAGTCCCAGAGCTAAGGGGTATGTTCTATGAGGAGAGGTTAAGGGAAATCAACCTGACAACACTGGAGGACAGGAGAGATAGGGGGGACGTGATAACGACACACAAAATACTGAGAGGAATTGACAAGGTGGACAAAGACAGGATGTTCCAGAGATTGGACACAGCAACATGGGGACACAGTTGGAAGTTGAAGACACAGATGAATCACAGGGATGTTAGGAAGTATTTCTTCAGCCACAGAGTAGTCAGGAAGTGGAATAGTTTGAGAAGCGATGTAGTGGAGGCAGGATCCATACATAGCCTTAAGCAGAGGTATGATAGAGCTCACGGTTCAGGGAGAGTGACCTAGTAGCGACTAATGAAGAGGCAGGGCCAGGAGCTAGGACTCGACCCCTGCAACCTCAACTAGGCGAGTACACACACACACACACACACACACACACACACACACACACACACACAAAACCACCACAAACTTACCCTGGTGTAAAAGGGTTGACAGTATGAGTAGCAGGGATGGATGAGGGTAGGTAAGTTGGTTGAGTGGTAGCAACGTACACCTGAGCAGCAGCGGCAGCAGCGGCAGCGGCCTGTGGCGGTGCAGCACGGCGATACTCCCGGTAAACATCCGCCTGCGTGGGCACAATACCAGCCAGGGAGCTGGTGACAGCTATCTGGGAGATGGGCGACAAGCCGTGAGCCTGGGCGGTCGGGGAGTGGTGGCTGCCGCCGCCACCTCCAGCGTGTGCCCGCCCTAGCGTGTGGGCGTAGGTCAGGCTGCTGTTACTGCTGCTGCCGCTACTGCCCTGCCCGCCCACCACCGCACTGCTGCCTCTGCTGCTACTGCTGCACCAGCCCTTCATGCTGCCTACCACCACGCGCTGGTCACGGTTACTGTGGGCTACTGGAGGCTGTGAGTAGTCCTTGTGTCCTGCAACAACACATACTACATCACAGTATAACACATCATGTAATGAACATCATATACACTAAGTTGAACACTTACAAGCACCCTGACATCTTCTGTATATTGTCTATATCATCATTATTATATATTACTGTACACAATACAAGAGATCCACAATGTAAGTTGAGGACTTTGTAATGTAATGTAATGTAATGTAATGTAATGTAATGTAATGTAACATATCAAGTAATGAACACAATACAGGTGTTCCTCAACTTACAATGGTCTGACTTACAATATTTCAAATTACGATGGTTTGACTTATGGTGGGTTAGTCGGACTGTGACCTTATGGTAAGTCAAGGACCACCTGTACTAATGTAACACACACTGTAACACATCATGCGACTTGCTTATATCAACAGTGCCACAACAGTGACTTACTTGTATCAACAATGCCATAACAGTGACTTGCTTATATCAACAGTGCCACAACAGTAACTTGTTATATCAACACTGACTTGCTTATATCAAGTGCCAAAACAGTGACTTGCTTATATCAACAATGCCATAACAGTGACTTGCTTATATCAACAGTGCCACAACAGTGACTTGCTTATATTAACAGTGCCATAATAGTAACTTGTTATATTAACAGTGCCACAACAGTGACTTGCTTATATCTACAATGCCATAACAGTGACTTGCTTATATCAGCAGTGCCACAACAATGACTTGCTTATATCAAGTGCCACAACAGTGACTTGCTAATATCAGCAGTGCCACAACAGTGACTTGCTTATATCAACAGTGCCACAACAGTAACTTGTTATATCAACAGTGCCACAACAGTGACACTAATATCCCCACCCACAATCCAAAAAGCTATCATGACATATCTTCTCATCCCCCTCAGGCAAGATAACAGTATGCACTAGAACCACAGTTGAAGTCTCCCCAACCGCAGTCTTCAGTCACTGACATTCATTGCGACTCATCCTGTGTTCACCTCAGGCAAGATAACAGTATGCACTAGGACCACAGTTGAAGTCTCCCCAACCCCAGTCTTCAGTCACTGACATTCATTGCGACTCATCCTGTGTTCATTCAGGAATAATACACAATATATTGGTACAAATACATATAAGGGAACGTGTCAATTATAATTTGAAACACCTGTGTTGTTCACACCTGTGTTATCCACACCTGTGATGTTCACACCTGTATTGTCCACACCTGTCTTGTTCACACCTGAGTTGTTCACACCTGTGTGGTCCACATTTGCCTCGTCCACACTTGCCTCGTCCACACTTGTCTCGCCCACACTTGTCTCGTCCACAATTGCCTTGTCCACACTTGTCTCTTCCACACTTGTCTTGTCCACACTTGTCTTGTCCACACTTGCCTCATCCACACCTGCCTCAGGTAACTTACCACATGTTCTTAAAGCATCGACCATTTTGCATTGAGGTAAAGTGGCCACAAACACTTACCACTTAAAACATTGCCACTTTCCCTCCAATATACTTTCTGGTTCATAAATAAACCAACAACAAGTAGGTGTTACTAGCACCCTGCTGCTAATATCTAGTAATTTATACACAAGTAGGTGTTACCAGAACCTTGCTGCTAGTATTTATTTATACAGTAGTAGGTGTTACTAGCACTCTGCTGCTAGTATTTGTCACCTAGAATGATGCAGGTACATGGTGACTATTAATTCTTAAAGCTAGGACTAATATACATCAACTGATAACTAGAGAGGATAATTAACACTAGTCAATGCTTAGAAAATTACCGTATTTTACAGCAAACAGGACGCTCAGTTGTCAACACTGCCCCAATTCTGATAGGCTAAATTTTTGACAAATGAACTTCTGCCTCCAAGACTTCAGGAAAATTTGCGGAAATATTTGGGGAAAAATGGCATCTTTGATGCTGTAAAATACAGTAACTGATGTGTGCGTTGACCCCCTGTTGGGGTTGTCTGCTGAAGAGGACCCCAGAAGGGGGTCCAAAAATGCCCATTAATCAATTTCCAGAGTTCCTGTCACAATGGAGGACATTACTGAGCATCAAGTAATCAATTTTACAGAGGTTTGTACTCTACTAAAAAGTTTGTACTCTACTAGAAAGTCTGTAATCTACTAAAGAGGAATTGTAAAAATCTTACCAGGCGGGTGTACTCCAGACTGTATAGAGTAGTCTTTATGTGCCTGTGGAGGCTGGGTGTAAGAGTGAGTGTGAGTGTGGGTGTGGGTGCGGGCGGGGTCGCGGGTGTGGGCGGCGGGCGGTGGGAGGTTGTCGTGGTGGGTGGGTAGCGGCTGCAACAGTGAGTCCCTGACGTGGGCGGCGGGCGGCGCCAGGTGATCCCTGTGGGCAGTGGGTGGTTATTAAGGTGGGCAGTGGGTGCATATACTGACTTACAATGATCTATAACACTGCTACAATGATCTATAATACTGTCTTACATTGATCTATAATACTGTCTTACATTGATCTATAATACTGTCTTACATTGATCTATAATACTGTTTTTCATTGATCTATAATACTGTCTTACATTGATCTATAATACTGTTTTACATTGATCTATAATACTGTGTTACATTAATCTATAATACTGTGTTACATTGATCTATAATACTGTCTTACATTGATCTATAATACTGTCTTTCATTGATCTATAATACTGTCTTACATTGATCTATAATACTGTCTTACATTGATCTATAATACTGTCTTACACTGATCTATAAAACTCTTACACTGATCTATAACACTGACTCTTCTGATGATCTATAACACTGACTTACAGTAATATAACACTACACATCTTACCTATAATATAACCGTCTTAGGGTCGTTGCAATACAGTGGACCCCCGGTTAACGATATTTTTTCACTCCAGAAGTATGTTCAGGTGCCAGTACTGACCGAATTTGTTCCCATAAGAAATATTGTGAAGTAGATTAGTCCATTTCAGACCCCCAAACATACACGTACAAACGCACTTATATACACTTACATAATTGGTCGCATTCGGAGGTAATCGTTATGCGGGGGTCCACTGTAGTTCTATGTCAATGAGCTCAGCTCAATTAGATGAGCTTTGAGAGGTCACTTTTGACATAGATATGAGAGAATGGGTCTATGTGATGAGTGTGCACCGTATAAAAAAATCCTGCAGCATGCAGTGCAGGGTGGGAAAAACAGAACAGCGACCGTGCGTTTGGTTTAAAACAGCGACTTTGCTGAGTATTTTTGGGATGGTTTTTGTGGTTTTATTCTTGGTTTAATTTGATAGAATGAAAGGTATATTACTGAAATATAGACGATATTGACTGTTTTCAAGACCAGAAGTATCTTGAAATTGATGCTAATCACATCACTCGTCTAATACATGTCAAATGTCCGGTCTAATACACATCCAACTGTCCGGTCTAATATACGTCCAACTGTCCAGTCTAATACACGTCCAACTGTCAGGTTTAATATACCTAAACTCTCCAGTCTAATAAACTGTCCGGTCTAATATACGTCCAACTGTCCGGTCTAATATACATCCAACTGTCCTGTCTAATATATGTCCAACTGTCCGGTCTAATGCACATTCACAATAAGACAGTAGCCTGCGTAACACTAAATCTAATACTTGTTGTGTGAATAAAAATTAAAAGTGGAAGATAAATGTAATATAAAGGAGAGGTCTGAGGAGGCCTAGGGAGACCTAGAGATGCCTGGGAAGGTCTGGGGAGGCCTGGAGAGATTTGGGGAGGCCTGAGGAGGAGTAGGGAGGTCTGGGAAGGCCTAAGGAGAACCTGGGGAAGCATAGGGAGGTCTATGGGGCCTATGGAGGCCTGGGGAGGTCTGTAGAGGCCTAATGATGCCTAGGGAGGACTGAGGAAGCCTGGTGAGAAATGGAGAGGGCTGAGGTGGTCTGGAGAGGCCAGGGGAGGTCTGGAAAGACCTAAAGAGGCCTGGGGAGGTCTGGAGAGACATGGAGAGGTAACTAATGAACAAAGGAAATGTTTTAATGCCAGCAATGTCTACATTGTTTATCCGAGACCCTATTTTAAACTGGCATTTTTTTGTGTGTAAAACTAACCAAATTATTAACTTGTGACCACTTTATTAGTTAGCTGTAATAGTTTGGTCAGTTTGTTGCACTCAATCCACAGAATGGAAGACACACTAGTGATAGAGCTAAGAATTTGGTCAAATGGAACATTGGAATTGGTGTAAAATAGGCTTCAAAGTGGACAAAACAGCCGGTGTGTAAATCTCGCTGGAGTAATTCCACAAGTTTTCCACCAAACTTTGTACTTTTGGCATCGTTACCTTTGGAAAAACATTCTTTATCATTTCATGAGAAAATTTTAAATTTTTGGACCCTGAGAGCAAGTTTCAGATCAGGGGTCCAAATAGGGACAATGTGAGAAGCAAATAAGGTTTGATCCAAGGGAAAGGAAAGTCACATTCCCTGAGGGGATTCAGTGAAAGGTCACATTCACTGAGGGACTCACACAATAACAAGCTAGACAGTGGAAGTACTGACTCACCTGAGGGTACTGACTCACATGGCAGTAGTAACTCACCTGGGAATACTGACTCACCTGGCAGTAGTGACACCTGGGAGTACTGACTCACCTAGCAGTAGTGACACCTGGGAATACTGACTCACCTGGCAGGAGTGACCCACCTGGGAGTACTGACTCACATGGCAGTAGTGACCCACCTGGGAATACTGACTCACCTGGCAGTGGTGACTCACCTGGGAGTAGTGACTCACCTGGGAGTAGTGACTCACCTGGTGGTGTAGATGTTGTCGCGGGAGTGTTGAGCAACATAGTCGCGAGCTTCTGGCTTTGCAACGTGCAACATGCACTCGCTCTGAGCCTTGGCCAGCAGTCTCTTCTTCTGGCTGTGAGACGCTCCCACCGACGAGTAGTTGTGGGACAAACTGACGACCAAATGTTATGTTACAATAACTATCAGCACTTGTTCCATTAAGGTAAGGGTGACAATATTAACTAGTCACACTAACATGTGAAGGTACGGGTGACAATACTAACCAGTTACACTAACATGTGAAGGTAAGGGTAAGAGCATTAACTAGTCACACTAACATGTGAAGGTAAGGTATTAACTAGTTACACTAACAAGTGAAGGTAAGGGTGACAATATGAAGGTAAGGGTGAGAGTATTAACTAGTTACACTATCATGTGAAGGTAAGGGTGAGAGTATTAACTAGTTACACTATCATGTGAAGGTAAGGGTGAAAATATTAACTAGTTACACTAACATGTGAAGGTAATTGTGACAATATTAACTAGTTACACTATCATGTGAAGGTAAGGGTGACAATATTAACTAGTTACACTAACATGTGAAGGTAAGGATGACAATATTAACTAGTTACACTAACATGTGAAGGTAAGGGCAATAATATTAACTAGTTACACTAACATGTGAAGGTAACTGTGATAATATTAACTAGTTACACTAACATGTGAAGGTAAGGGTGACAATATTAACTAGTTACACTAACATGCGAAGATAAGGGTGACAATATTAACTAGATACACTAACATGTGAAGATAAAGGTGAGAGTATTAACCCTTTCAGGGTTGGTGCCGTACTAGTACGGTGTGCATGCCAGGGTTGGTGCCGTACTAGTACGCATAAATTCTATTGCCTTCAAATCTAGCGAGAGAAAGCTGGTAGGCCTACACATGAAAGAATGGGTCTGTGTGGTCAGTGTGCACAATATAAAAATCCTGCAGCACACGGTGCATAATGAGAAAAATAAACTCCGACCGTGTTTTTGGAGTGTTTTTGCAGTGTATTTTCGTATGCTATTTATGGTTGTACTTTAGTTTTCCTGGTCTCATTTTATAGAATTGAAGACATATTATGGAAATTGAGATGATTTTTATTGGTTTCACAATGAAAAGCACCTTGAAATTAAGCTCAAAGTAGCAGAAATGTTTGATTTTTGCCAAAGTTCAAAAGTAAATAAATCATGCCAAGCGGCCAATACACATCAACTGGTGAGTCTAATATTATTTCACAAGTGCACTGATATTATTTATACCATTTCTACACTAATGCAGTAGTCTGCATAACAGTAAATCTTATTTTTTTGGTGTGTGAATAAAAATTCAAAGTGGAAAGCAAAAGAAATGTAACAGAGGCCTGGGGACATCACTAATGAACAGAGGAAATGTTATTTTAGTGCCAGGAATGTCTGTCTTGTTTATTCTGGACCCTATTTAGAAATTGGCATCTTTTGAAATTTGTGTGAACTTGGCAAAATTGCCAATTTCGGACCATTTTACTGGATAGTTGAAATCGGTAGATGGGTGGTTTCTTGTACTCATTCGATAGAAAAAATGGAGTTCTAGTGAAATAGTTATGATTTTTGTCGACTGGTACACTGGAATTGGCCGAAAATAGGGCTCAAAGTGGGTGAAATCGCCGATGCATAAACATCGTCGAGACCGCTAACTTCATGAGAGCATAATTCTGCAAGTTTTCCATCAAATTTCATACTTTTGGTATCACTATGATCGGGAAAAGATTCTCTCATTTCTTAAGAAAAAATAATTATTCTTTTTTTTTTTTTAAATTTCCGACCCTGAGAACAAGTTTAGGAGAGGGCCTGCCGACCTTGAAAGTGTTAAGTAGTTACACTAACATGTGAAGGTAAGGGTGAGAGTATTAACTAGTTACACTAACATGTGAAGGTAAGGGTCACAATAATAACAGTAATAATAGTAACAGTAACAGCAGTAACAGTAATAGTAGTAACAGTAATAATAGTAACAGTAACAGCAGTAGTAGTAACAGCAGTAGTAGTAACAGTAGTAGAAGTAACAGTAATAGTAGTAACAGTAATAGTAGTAACAGTAATAGCAGTAGAAATAACAGTAACAGCAGCAGCAGTAGTAACAGTAACAGCAGTAGTAGTAACTAGTAATAGTGTACTACTACAAACAACAATCAAGATAACATAAATAATTATAATAAAAGACAGTCATTATAACAAGGTCTCTACTCACCTAGCATATTTGTCATCGTGCGATGTCTGCTGTTGCTGTTGTTGCTGCTGCTGTTGTTGCTGGTGCTGCTGTGAACTGGAAGCAATCTTGTTGTTGTTGACACACGTTGAGCAGTGACGGTCCTTGCAACATTTACCTGCAACAGTCGATCATTGTTACCCCAGACATGCAAGATTGTAAATACAGCCTCTCCTAACTTAATGACGTAGTTCCATTCCTAAGACCACGTCGTTAAACAAATTCATCACTAAGTGAGGCGCATACTATAATGGTAGTGGGTTTGTGTCAACCATCTTTGATATTGTTTTAATGTCACCTTTGCACCATTTATAACATTTCTGGTATATTTCTAAATGTTTATACAGTAGTGTACTGTACTATATTAAGATAAACAGAATAGAGCAAATCAGCTCTAATATACAGTTTGTAGGTATAAATACTGGTCAGAGAGCTAATCGTAAGTCCAAGGCGTCAGTAAATGAGTACATTAGTAAGTGAGGAGAGGCTGTATTGTAAATATTGTACATCCAACCATGATAAAGCAAGGAGGCTCTGTACAGGAGGACCCTGCTTCACAGTGCTTTGCATTACAAGGTTTTGTTTTACAGCGCTTCACTTTACAGTGTGTGTCTTAACAGTGTTTTGCTTTACAGCAGTTTGCTGTAAAATGAAATGCTTTTACAGCACTATGCTCTATAGCATTTTGTTTTACAGCGCTTTACTTCAGAGCACTTGTCTTTACAGTGTTTCACTTTACAGTAGTATTTTGCTGTAAACTAAAACACTTTACAGCGCTTCATTTTACAGCATTTCATTAATACAGTGATTTTCAATTCTAGCCATTCTTCACTTACTCTGACTTGCTGTATAAGTGGGGCTCTACAGTAGCCTGGAACCTAACTTGCTGTACAAGTGGGGCTCTACAGTACCTGGAACCTGACTTGCTGTACAAGTGGGGCTCTACAGTAGCCTGGAACCTAACTTGCTGTATAAGTGGGGCTCTACAGTAGCCTGGAACCTAACTTGCTGTATAAGTGGGGCTCTACAGTAGCCTGGAACCTAACTTGCTGTATAAGTGGGGCTCTACAGTAGCCTGGAACCTAACTTGCTGTATAAGTGGGGCCCTACAGTAGCCTGAACCCTACCCTGCTGTATAAGTAAGGCCTTACAGTAGCCTGAGACCTAACCTACTGTATAAGTACCAAGTCAACAATAACTGTGGTAGCACAGACCTGCAGCCTCGTCGTCACTGTCGCTGATGGTGATGACAGAGACGGCCGGAGATGGAGTGTCACGGATGGTGATGGTTTGCTGTCTGCCACTGCTGTTGATACTGCTGCTATAATTGCTGTTGGAGTGCTGCTGGCTGCTGTGTGTCTGTTGAGATGCTTGACCAGTGTGTCCACCTGTTAATAAACAAGCTTTATAAAACAGTGGCACTGTACTCCTTACAATAACCTCTGTATAAGTCTTACAATAACCTCTGTACAAGTGCTACAATAACCCCTGTGTAATTGTTACAATAACCTCTGTATAAGTGTTACAATAACCCCTGTACAATTGTTACAATAACCTCTGTACAAGTGTTACAATAACCCCTGTACAATTGTTACAATAACCTCTGTACAAGTGCTACAATAACCCCTGTGTAATTGTTACAATAACCTCTGTACAAGTGTTACAATAACCCCTGTACAATTGATACAATAACCTCTGTACAAGTGTTACAATAACCACTGTATTGTTACAATAACGTCTGTACAAGGTATTACCTGCAATAACCTCTGTACAAGGTATTACCTATAATAACTTCTGTACAAGGTATTACCTACAATAACCTCTGTACAAGGTATTACCTACAATAACCTCTGTACAAGGTATTACCTACAATAACCTCTGTACAAGGTATTACCTACAATAACCTCTGTACAAGGTATTACCTACAATAACCTTCGTACAAGGTATTACCTACAATAACCTCTGTACAAGGTATTACCTACAATAACCTTCGTACAAGGTATTACCTACAATAACCTCTGTACAAGGTATTACCTACAATAACCCCTGTAGAAAGTATTACCTACAATAACCTCTGTACAAGGTATTACCTACAATAACCTCTGTACAAGGTATTACCTACAATAACCTCTATACAAAGTATTACCTACAATAACCTCTGTACAAGGCATTACCTACAAAAACCTAGGTACAAGAATTATCTACTATAACTTCTGTATAAGTTTCTTAAAACCTCCAATAAGTACCTATTTTTTTTTTTAACACACTGGTCATCTACCATCAAGGTAAAACGACCTGAAAAAAGAAACAGTTTCATCAGCATTCACATCATCAGTGTCTTGCCAGAGGCACCGATACGACGGTTTACATGTCACTCCAAACAGCCAATATTCCAAACCTCTTCTTTACAGTGCAGGTACTGTACCTCCCTCCCACCTCTTCTTTACAGTGCAGGTACTGTACCTCCCTCCCACCTCTTCTTTACAGTGCAGGTACTGTACCTCCCTCCCACCTCTTCTTTACAGTGCAGGTACTGTACCTCCCTCCCACCTCTTCTTTACAGTGCAGGTACTGTACCTCCCTCCCACCTCTTCTTTACAGTGCAGGTACTGTACCTCCCACCTAGAGGACTCAAGTCTGGCTAACCAGTTTCCCTGAATCTCTTCATGTTACCTTGCTCACACTCCAACAGCACACCAAGTCCCAAATACCACTTGCCTCCACTCACTCCTAACACACACGCACACACGCACACCACACACACCACACACACACAACACACACACACACACCACACACACACACACACACACACACACACACACACACACACACACACACACACACACACACACACACACACACACACACACACACACAACACCACACACACACACACACACACACACACACACACACACACATACACACGCACACACATGCACACACACGCACACACACGCACACACACGCACACACACGCACCACACACGCACACACACACGCACACACACACGCACACACACCCACACACACGCACACACACGCACACACACGCACACACACCACACACACACACACACACACAGCACACACACACACACACACACCACACACAACACACACGCACACACATGCACACACACATGCACACACACATGCACACACACATGCACACACACGCACACACACGCACACATGCACACACGCACACACACGCACACACACGCACACACACACACACACACACAGCAGTGAGTCATGGTACGTGGCGAGGTGTCAGAGTGGGCACCTGTGACCAGCGAGGTCCCACAGGGGTCAGTCCTAGGACCAGTGCTGTTTCTGGTATTTGTGAATGACATGACGGAAGGAATAGACTCTGAGGTGTCCCTGTTTGCAGATGAAGTGAAGTTGATGAAAAGAATTCACTCGATCGAAGACCAGGCAGAACTACAAAGGGATCTGGACAGGCTGCAGACCTGGTCCAGCAATTGGCTCCTGGAGTTCAATCCCACCAAGTGCAAAGTCATGAAGATTGGGGAAGAGCAAAGAAGACAGCAGACAGAGTACAGTCTAGGGGGCCAGAGACTACAAACCTCACTCAAGGAAAAAGATCTTGGGGTGAGTATAACACCAGGCACATCTCCTGAAGCACACATCAACCAAATAACTGCTGCAGCATATGGGCGCCTAGCAAACCTCAGAACAGCATTCTGACATCTTAATAAGGAATCGTTCAGGACCCTGTACACCGTGTACATTAGGCCCATATTGGAGTATTCGGCACCAGTTTGGAACCCACACCTAGCCAAACACGTAAAGAAACTAGAGAAAGTGCAAAGGTTTGCAACAAGACTAGTCCCAGAGCAAAGAGGTATGACCTACGAGGAGAGGTTAAGGGAAATCAACCTGACGACACTGGAGGACAAGAGAGATAGGGGGGACATGATAACGACATACAAAATACTGAGAGGAATTGACAAGGTGGACAAAGACAGGATGTTCCAGAGATTGGACACAGTAACAAGGGGACACAGGTGGAAGTTGAAGACACAGATGAATCACAGGGATGTTAGGAAGTATTTCTTCAGCCACAGAGTAGTCAGTAAGTGGAATAGTTTGGGAAGCGATGTAGTGGAGGCAGGATCCATACATAGCTTTAAGCAGAGGTATGATAAAGCTCACGGCTCAGGGAGAGTGACCTAGTAGCGATCAGTGAAGAGGCGGGGCCAGGAGCTCGGACTCGACCCCCGCAACCTCAACTAGGTGAGTACAACTAGGTGAGTACATACATACATACATACATACACACACACACACACACACACACACACACACACACTCGTGGAGGAGTCACGCGGTTTGAGCTCGTGTTTTGGTGATACAGTGGACCCCCGGTTAACGATATTTTTTCACTCCAGAAGTATGTTCAGGTGCCAGTACTGACCGAATTTGTTCCCATAAGAAATATTGTGAAGTAGATTAGTCCATTTCAGACCCCCAAACATACACGTACAAACGCACTTACATAAATACACTTACATAATTGGTCGCATTCGGAGGTAATCGTTATGCGGGGGTCCACTGTAATTTCTGACTGTGCCATAAGGAATAGTGTGTGGGATATAGGCGTGTGCACGCATAAGAGTGCATATAATCACTTAAGCCCCGAAAAAAAGGAAATATAAGTGATCACAGAAAAGAAAACAAAGGAAATATTGGCTGAGTGTTTAGTAGGGGCCGTTGGAAGGGTGAACGGTTGTGTCAGGCCTAAATAGTGTTGCCATAATAACGCAGTGGGGTATTTTGAAGAATAAGTGCGACTCAAGACCAGGAAGATAAGAGATGTGTATAGATGTGTCAGTAAATACAGTGAGTGAGTGAAAAAATTAGAAAAGCTGGAGACTATAGTGCATACAAGAAGTTAGTGGAAAAATTACCGAGAAGCATCAAACATCAACTTCTGGGACAGGACAGACCCTCAACGTTACTCCACTGCCAGCCGCAAGTAATATTCACCTAGTTTGAGTTGCATGGGGCCAGTAGTACCTGTCTCTAGCTGGAATTGGGGGTCACTCTCCTCGAGCTATCAGAATTAGAATAAGCAGCATTTACTGGCATTTAATAGAATTTAGAGGTAGCGGTACATAGGCGAAGCCTAGTGTATTTATTTTTGAACATAATTTTAAATGCATAAGACTACAGTGGGAACCAAGAGATCGGGTACATATGCAATACATATGATGTACATACGTGGGAAATAAGGACTGTTTACATAAACATATGCACACACACTTGGTGAGAACAGCTCTGCTGTTAGGTACTTGAATAGTTGTAGCACACACACACACACACACACAGTGGGCACCTGTGACGAGCGGGGTCCCACAGGGGTCGGTCCTAGGACCAGTGCTATTTTTGGTATATGTGAACGACATGACGGAAGGGTTAGACTCAGAAGTGTCCCTGTTTGCAGATGATGTGAAGTTAATGAGGAGAATTAAATCTGATGAGGACCAGGCAGGACTTCAAAGAGACCTGGACAGACTGGACACCTGGTCCAGCAAATGGCTTCTCGAATTTAATCCTGCCAAATGCAAAGTCATGAAGATAGGGGAAGGGCACAGAAGACCACAGACAGAGTATAGGCTAGGTGGCCAAAGACTGCAAACCTCACTCAAGGAGAAAGATCTTGGGGTGAGTATAACACCGAGCATGTCTCCGGAAGCACACATCAATCAGATAACTGCTGCAGCATATGGGCGCCTGGCAAACCTGAGAACAGCATTCCGACACCTTAGTAAGGAATCATTCAAGACACTGTACACCGTGTATGTCAGGCCCATACTGGAGTATGCAGCACCTGTTTGGAACCCGCACTTGATAAAGCACGTCAAGAAACTAGAGAAAGTACAAAGGTTTGCAACAAGGTTAGTTCCAGAGCTAAGGGGAATGTCCTATGAAGAAAGATTAAGGGAAATCGGCCTGACGACACTGGAGGACAGGAGGGTCAGGGGAGACATGATAACGACATATAAAATACTGCGTGGAATAGACAAGGTGGACAAGGACAGGATGTTCCAGGGAGGGGACACAGAAACAAGAGGCCACAATTGGAAGTTGAAGACACAAATGAGTCAGAGAGATAGTAGGAAGTATTTCTTCAGTCATAGAGTTGTAAGGCAGTGGAATAGCCTAGAAAATGACGTAGTGGAGGCAGGAACCATACACAGTTTTAAGACGAGGTTTGATAAAGCTCATGGAGCGGGGAGAGAGAGGGTCTAGTAGCAACCGGTGAAGAGGTGGGGCCAGGAGCTAGGACTCGACCCCTGCAACCACAAATAGGTGAGTACACACATACACACACAGGCCCATATTGGAGTATGCGGCACCAGTTTGGAACCCACACCTAGCCAAGCACGTAAAGAAACTAGAGAAAGTGCAAAGGTTTGCAACAAGACTAGTCCCAGAGCTAAGAGGTATGTCCTACGAGGAGAGGTTAAGGGAAATCAACCTGATGACACTGGAGGACAGGAGATAGGGGGGACATGATAACGACATACAAAATACTGAGAGGAATTGACAAGGTGGACAAAGACAGGATGTTCCAGAGATTGGACACAGTAACAAGGGGACACAGTTGGAAGTTGAAGACACAGATGAATCACAGGGATGTTAGGAAGTATTTCTTCAGCCACAGAGTAGTCAGTAAGTGGAATAGTTTGGGAAGCAATGTAGTGGAGGCAGGATCCATACATAGCTTTAAGCAGAGGTATGATAAAGCTCACGGCTCAGGGAGAGTGACCTAGTAGTGATCAGTGAAGAGGAGGGGGCCAGGAGCTCGGACTCGACCCCCGCAACCTCAACTAGGTGAGTACAACTAGGTGAGTACACACACACACACAGGAGCTCGGAGCTCGGACTCGACCCCCGCAACCTCAACTAGGTGAGTAGACACACACGCACACATATACAGGATTTCACACCTTCCTGTGAAGTGACCCTCTAACCCTTTCCCCCCCCCCCATCTCTCTCCCTCTCCTCTCCTCTCTCTTCCTCTCCCTCTCTCTCTCTCCCCCTTTCTCTCATCCTCTCTCTCTTCCTCTCTCTCTCTCTTCCTCTCTCTCCCTCTCTCTCTCTTCTTCTCTTACTCTCTCTCTTCCTCTTCTTTTCTCTCTCTCTCTCTTCCCTTGTCACTCTCCCCCTCTCTCTTACCTTTTCCCTCTCTCTCACTTTCTCCCCCTTTTTCCCTTCTTTTCCCCTCCTTCTGTCCTCCCCTTCTCTCTCTTTCTCCCTCTCTCTCACTCTCTCCCCCTTTTTCTTTTTCTCTTTCTCTCTCTCTTTCACTAAAAAAAAAAATGGTTGGGACTCGCAGGAATCAGGGATCAGATGACAATGATACTGGTAGAGAGGAATGGATGGAGGAGCAGTGGAAAAGGATAGAGCAAGAATGGGAGAGAAAATTAGGAGAGCTTTCTGAAAAAATGGAGAAAGAGCTCTCTGTGAAATGGGAAAAGAGGTTGGAGAAGGAGACAAAGAATTGGGAGGCACAAGTCAAAACTGCAGTAGCCAGGGTAAAGGTCCTACAATTTGAGGTAAACAGGCTGAAGCAAGTCTCAGGGGTAGTAACCAGAGAAGACACACCATACGAAGCTGAGAGGCTGAACAGGAGGGAAGGAGATATGAATTATGCTAAGGTCATATCAGCCTGCAAAGAAGGGCCAGGGAGTGGAAGGGAAGAGCAGATGGGTGCAGATGGAGAGGGAGATAGGTTGAATGCTGAGGCACAACCATGCTACCAAGAGCCACTGGAAAAATCAAGGGAGAAAATGACCACATACAGACAGGAACCAGAGTCACAGAGGGAGAGGCAATGGGAGGAGGAAAGGGCAAAATCAGTGATTATCCATGGGCTTCGGGAGAGAGAGGAAAGGACACACACTGAAAGACGGCAGGAAGAAAGAAAGGAGATTGAGAAAATCATCACGGAAATAGGGGAGAAGACATGGATGAGATTGTAAATTTTCAGAGAATAGGGGGGTACTTGAAGGGGAGAAACCGACCGATCAAGCTGATTCTCAGGACAAAAACAGTGCGGAACAGGATCCTCCAAGAGAAACCACGGTTGAAAAGCTCGGAAGAGTACAAGAAGGTGTTCCTAGACAGAGACAGAACTCAGAGAGACAGCAGCTGAGGGAGAGGACAAAAAAGCGAAAGGAGCTAGGAAAGGAGACAAGGATGGAACCCAGCAGAGGTCAGTCAGAGCAGAACAGAGCAGCAAGGGCAAGCGCACACACAACTATCCTCAGAACCCCACAACCTATCACACCATCCCAACACACAATACAATCCATACCCACAGCTTCCACCCAATCCCCAACCATAGAATCCCACAGTATGCTATCAGGTCTCCCACCCCCACAGGCCCCCCAAACCACAGTGTTGGAAAGGAAACTGAAGGTATGGTACACAAATGCTGATGGAATAACAAACAAGTGGGAGGAGTGGCACGAAAGAGTCAAAGAGGCATCACCATACATCATAGCGATCACAGAAACCAAGCTTACAGGTATGATAACAGATGCCATCTTTCCAGCGGGATACCAGATCCTGAGAAAAGACAGAAGGAACAGGGGGGGTGGAGGAGTGGCATTGCTGATCAAACACCGATGGAATTTTGATGAGCTGGAGAGAGGAGACAGCAGAGAAGAAAGTGATTACATAGCGGGAACGCTTCACTCTGGAGGTCCCAAGGTGATAATTGCAGTGATGTATAACCCACCACAGAACAGCAGGAGGCCAAGGCAAGAGTATGACGAGAGCAATAGAGCGATGGTTGACACACTGGCTACAGTGGCCAGAAGAGCTCATGCATGCAGGGCAAAGCTCCTGATCATGGGCGACTTTAACCACAAGGAGATCGAATGGGAGAACTTGGAGTCACATGGGGGCCAAGATACATGGAGGGCTAAGATGATGGAGGTGGTACTGGAAAACTTCATGTACCAACACGTAAGGGACACTACAAGAGAGAGAGGAGAGGATGAACCAGCAAGACTGGACTTAGTATTCACCTTGAGTAGTGCAGATATTGAGGACATCACATATGAAAGACCCCTTGGGGCCAGCGATCATGTGGTTTTGAGCTTCTAATACACAGTAGAGCTACAAGTGGAGGGGGAAGCAGGAAGGCCAGGACAAATGAAACCAAACTACAGGAAAGGGGACTACACAGGAATGAGGAACTTCTTGAATGAGGTTCAGTGGGACAGAGAACTGGCAGGGAAGCCAGTTAATGAGATGATGGAATATGTAGCAACAATGTGCAAGGAGGCCGAGGAGAGGTTTGTACCCAAGGGTAACAGGAATAATGAAAAAGCCAGGATGAGCCCATGGTTCACCCAAAGATGCAAGGAGGCAAAAACCAAGTGTGCTAGGGAATGGAAGAAATATAGAAGGCAAAGGACCCAGGAGAATAAAGAGAGCAGTCGTAGAGCCAGAAACGAATATGCACAGATAAGAAGGGAGGCCCAACGTCAATATGAAAACGACATAGCAGCAAAAGCCAAATCTGACCCGAAGCTGTTATACAGCCACATCAGGAAGAAAACAACTGTCAAGGACCAGGTAATCAGGCTAAGGAAGGAAGGAGGAGAGACATCAAGAAATGACCGTGAAGTATGTGAGGAACTCAACAAGAGATTCAAAGAAGTGTTCACAGAGGAGACAGAAGGGGCTCCAGAAAGACAGAGAGGTGGGGTACACCACCATGTGCTGGACACCGTACACACAACCGAGGAAGAAGTGAAGAGGCTTCTGAGTGAGCTAGATACCTCAAAGGCAATGGGGCCAGATAACATCTCTCCATGGGTCCTGAGAGAGGGAGCAGAGGCACTATGTGTACCCCTAACAACAATATTCAATACATCTATCGAAACAGGGAGATTGCCTGAGGCATGGAAGACAGCAAATTTAGTCCCAATCTTTAAAAAAGGAGACAAACATGAAGCACTAAACTACAGACCAGTGTCACTGACATGTATAGCATGCAAAATCATGGAAAAGATTGTCAGGAGAAGAATGGTGGAACATCTAGAAAGGAATGATCTCATCACCAGCAGCCAACATGGTTTCAGAGACGGGAAATCCTGTGTCACAAACCTACTGGAGTTCTATGACATGGTGACAGCAATAAGACAAGAGAGAGAGGGGTGGGTAGATTGCATTTTCTTGGACTGCAAGAAGGCGTTTGACACAGTACCACACAAGAGATTAGTGCAAAAACTGGAGGACCAAGCAGGGATAACAGGGAAGGCACTGCAATGGATCAGGGAATACTTGTCAGGAAGACAGCAGCGAGTAATGGCACGTGGCGAGGTGTCAGAGTGGGCACCTGTGACCAGCGGGGTCCCACAGGGGTCAGTCCTAGGACCAGTGCTGTTTCTGGTATTTGTGAACGACATGACGGAAGGAATAAACTCCGAGGTGTCCCTGTTTGCAGATGACGTGAAGTTGATGAGAAGAGTTCATTCGATCAAAGACCAGGCGGAAATACAAAGGGATCTGGACAGGCTGCAGACCTGGTCCAGCAGCTAGCTCCTGGAGTTCAATCCCACCAAGTGCAAAGTCATGAGGATTGGGGAAGGGCAAAGAAGACCGCAGATGGAGTACAGTCTAGGGGGCCAGAGACTACAAACATCACTCAAGGAAAAAGATCTTGGGGTGAGTATAACACCAGGCACATCTCCTGAAGCGCACATCAACCAAATAACTGCTGCAGCATATGGGCGCCTGGCAAACCTCAGAACAGCATTCCGACATCTTAATAAGGAATCGTTCAGGACCCTGTACACCGTGTACATTAGGCCCATATTGGAGTATGCGGCACCAGTTTGGAACCCACACCTAGCCAAGCATGTAAAGAAACTAGAGAAAGTGCAAAGGTTTGCAACAAGACTAGTCCCAGAGTTAAGAGGTATGTCCTATGAGGAGAGGTTAAGGGAAATCAACCTGACGACACTGGAGGACAGGAGAGATAGGGGGGACATGATAACGACTTACAAAATACTGAGAGGAATTGACAAGGTGGACAAAGACAGGATGTTCCAGAGACTGGACACAGCAACACAGGGACACAGTTGGAAGCTAAAGACACAGATGAATCAAAGGGATGTTAGGAAGTATTTCTTCAGCCACAGAGTAGTCAGGAAGTGGAATAGTTTGGGAAGCGATGTAGTGGAGGCAGGATCCATACATAGCTTTAAGCAGAGGTACGATAAAGCTCATGGTTCAGGGAGAGTGACCTAGTAGCGACCAGTGAAGAGGCGGGGCCAGGAGCTTGGGCTCGACCCCTGCAACCTCAACTAGGTGAGTACACACACACACACACACACACACACACACACACACACACACACACACACACACATACATACATACACACACACACCCACACACACCACAACACACACACACACACACACACACACACACACACACACACACACACACATACACATCACATACACAACACACATACACATACACACACACACACACACACACACACACACACACACACACACACACACACACACACACACACACACACACACCTGCTGGATGTCTAATATTGAATCAACAGTAGACATTGTCTTGGACATCCAGCAGATGTGTGCGTGTTAGACAGGAGTGGAAGCAAATGGTTTTTGGGATTTGATGAGCTGTTGGAGTGTGAGAAAGGTAACATATATGAAGGGATTCAGGGAAACCAATGGAAAACCAGGCTTCCCTAGTTCCTTACTGATGACCTGGTCAACAAGACTGTTGGTGCCAGCAATACAATGCAATACAGCAACACTTACCACTAGAGGCTGGGTGCATCTGTATGACAGCTGTGACTGACACACCTGTATGGCAGCTGTTACTTACACACCTGTATGACAGCTGTGACTTCCTCACCTGCATGACAGTTGTGACTGACACACATGCATGACAGCTGTGACTGACACAAATGTATGACAGCTGTGACTGACACACATGTATGACAGTTGTGACTGACATGCCTGTATGGCAGTTGACTAACACACCTGTATGACAGCTGTGACTGACACACCTGTATGACAGCTGTGACTGACACACCTGTATGACAGCTGTGACTGACACACCTGTATGACAGCTGTGACTGACACACCTGTATGACAGCTGTGACTGATGCACCTGTATGACAGTTGTGACTGACACACCTGTATGACAGCTGTGACTGATGCACCTGTATGACAGTTGTGACTGATGCACCTGTATGACAGTTGTGACTGACACACCTGTATGACAGTTGTGACTGACACCTGTATGACAATTGTGACTGACACCTGTATGACAGTTGTGACTGACACACCTGTATGACAGTTGTGACTGACACACCTGTATGACAGTTGTGACTGACACACCTGTATGACAGTTGTGAATGACACACCTGTATGACAGTTGTGACTGACGCCTGTATGACAGTTGTTGTAGACAGCCTGTACTGTCTGCACAGACAGCCTATGCTGTCTGCCAGCTGAGTTCATATTACGCGCCATGCTCGTGCTGCCTGCCCAGACCTGCCTCTCTCTCACTCTCTCAGCGGACTTCACTCAGTCAACAAGGCCTACTCCTCTCTCCCTCGCGGTCATGGCCCTCCCGGACCATGGGCACAAACACACTGCCTGTGTACCCCCACGACATTCCAAATAAAGACGCCTCCAAAGCCTTATCATTGAACCCCGCTCTGCAATGTGACACAACCAACACATTTACAATTGGTGGCAGTGGTATTTACAATTGGTGACAGAGACATTTTACAATTGGTGACAGCGGTGCCTCACAGCAAGTGTGTTTGCCCGGAGAGAGGAAGAGGAATGAAGTCGTCTTCACTTCATCACCCCACACAAGAAGCATCCGTCTCTCAACGAGCTATCCTGATGTCGTGTCTGCACATTTCAGCATCCAGACACAGGTACAAGCAGGATCCTAGCCGAAATTTGCCAAATTTCTTCAAGAAATGTAAGTGGAGTCACCTGACACTTCACAGAGCCCCACACTGTTTCTCAGGTCACGTGTTCAGCATTACCAGTATGTTCTGCTGTTGTTTTCAGCTTTGCACAGCTATTTCAGCAAGTCAGAGGTGAGTTTGTGGTGATTTCAGCATCCAGTGTGGGTGTTTCTCCAAGTGGGTATGTGGGAGAGGAAGCAGCCGGGTTCCTCGCCTCACTCACACCTCATTCCCCACCATGTACTCACCCTCTCTGCTGTGTTTTCTGCTGTTTTCTGTGTGAATTCATTGCCAGAGCTGTGTATCGGAGTGCCCAAGGCCACTCGAAGCTACGTGGATCACGAAGCCACGTGGATCAGCAAGCCACATAGATGACAGAGCCATGTGTGGACGAAGCCACGTGGATCACAAAGCCACGTGGATCAGCAAGCCACATAGATGACAGAGCCATGTGTGGACGAAGCCACGTGGATCACGAAGCCACATGGGGTGTGGACGATGCCACGTGGATCTACAAGCCACATGGGTTACCAAGCCAGATGTCCCAAGCCACATGCTGTGGTCTGCTGCCGCATCAATCCACTGACGTCACCCACGATGCTGCCCGACTTCACGACGTCACAATGTTTGCTTGACATCACCTTGCGATGTCACCCCATGACATCCCTCATGGTGTCACTCCAGGACATCACATCGAGATGTCTGCTGTCACTTCGCGATGTCATCCCATGGCATCACCTCACGAAGTCACGCCTGACATCACCACATGATGTCACATTGAATGTTTTCACAGTGAGCAAATTGTTTTAAGTATTATTGAGAAGACTGAGAGAAGCTATGTCCAGTGTTAATTAAATCCTCTCAGTCAGTGTTCTCACATGTTCGTGTATGGCTTAGTGTTGATTTTTGCATAGAAAAGCATCATTTGCTAGTAAGCCCTGTTGTACCACATGTACAGTGCAGGTGTGTACAGTTTTCCGTGTGTCCTGTGTGGTCTTGAGCCCAGCTGCGTGTGGACCACAGGTCTGCGCCCAGACCACTGTATAGCACCTCGTGTTACTTGTCACCTGGTGTGACCCATGTGTTTGGCAGTCCAGAGCATCTGAGCCCTTTTGTACAGAAAGCTTTTTATGTTCGCCGGTCATGATGCCCTGCAGAATCATATCTGCTACGATTCCCATCGAGATTTGTTTCACTTCACCTCCTGACCTTCAGAGCAGTTATATGTAAACCAGTCTGGGGACGCTTAGACTAACCTCTGCTATAACTCCAACTGCCGAGAGAATGACACTCATCAAGCCGCAGTTAGACCCTGTCGGCAGGTGCTGTGTCAGCCTCGTGTCACAAGCTTCAGTGAGCAGCCTGCACAAAGATGATGTCACTTTGACTGCTAGACTGCTCACTTCAGATGTTTTACCGTGTCATCCCTGCCACGACTCACTCCACGCTCGCCGGCAGTGACAGCTCCAGCAACAGTACCAGTCGAGAAATGTCCTCCTGAGTCGCTTGCCAGAAGTCCTGCCAGCTGCCGAGTACTGACGATGCCTCACTCGAGGGCACCAGCAGGTTGTGCCCCAGGTTGAGTGAACCCTGCAGCAACTCCTACGATGACTACTTCACTGTTCCAGAAGAGACCGTACCCTGTTACATCAAAGCTCAGCTGCAGCGATGTCTCCTGTGTTGCAATATCTGTCCAGACGCAGGAAGGTGTGCAGTGATGCCCATCAACACTCACTGTCTTAGACCACAATGTTTAGCACACCCCACCTTTTTTTCCTCCCTCCCTGTAGGAAGTTTTATTTTCCATGTCCACATGTATATTTTTTTTTTCCTTAACAAGTCGGCCATCTCCCACCGAGACAGGGTGACATGTATATATGTTTTTATTTTGTGTCCTGTGCCCTGTTCCTGTGAAAGAGAGACCGAGTTTTTTTTTTTACTGCCAGTCATGATCAGGGTCGACCATGGTGTGCATGACCGAGTGAATGTAGACAGCCTGTACTGTGCACAGACAGCCTATGCTGTCTACCAGCTGAGTTCGTATTACGCGCCATGCTCATGCTGACACCTATAGGCCTATGCCACTTCAGTATGCCCAGACCTGCCTCTCTTTCACTCTCTGTGGCCTTCACTCAGTCAACAAGGCCTACTCCTCTCTCCCTCGTGGGCATGGCACTCCTGGGCCATGGGCACAAACACATTGCCTGTGTACCCACTATCTCACAAATAAAGAAGCCTCCGAAGCCTTATCATTGAACCCCGCTCTACAACAACGTGACACAACCAACACATTTACATTGTGACTGATGCACCTGTATGACAGTTGTGACTGATACACCTGTATGACAGCTGTGACTTCCTCACTTGTATGAGAGCTGTGACTTCCTCACCTGTATGAGAGCTGTGACTGCCGCCGCCACCACCTGTGCCGCCGCTGACATGACTGGTGTGGTTGGAGTGACTGCCATGTATCACCGGGTGATGACTGGAGGAGTGGGTGGAGTGGTGGGTAGAGTGATGACTTGGATGGTGAGGATGACCCTGGTGATGACTCCCGTGGTGAGCTGAATGATGACTGAAACATACATTAATTATTATTATTGGTGTTCATCTTGTTCTTGTTATTTATATGTGATTGTAATAGTTATATGTGAATGCTGTGGTATTTGTTACATATGATTGTTGTGGTACTTGTTACATATGATTGTTGTGGTAGTTGCTTTATGTGATTGTTGTGGTAGTTACATATGATTGTTGTGGTAGTTATATATGACTGTTGAAGTACTTGTTACATGATTGTTATGGTACTTGTTACATATGATTGTTGTGGTAGTTTTATGTGATTGTTATGGTAGTTATATATGATTGTTGTGGTAGTTATATATGATTGTTGCAGTAGTTACATATGATTGTTGTGGTAGTTGTTTTATGTGATTGTTATGGTAGTTATATATGACTGTTGTGGTAGTTATATATGATTGTTGTGGTAGTTGTTACATATGATTGTTGTGGTAGTTGTTACATATGATTGTTGTGGTAGTTGTTACATATGACTGTTGTGGTAGTTGTTACATATGATTGTTGTGGTAGTTGCTACATATGATTGTTGTGGTAGTTGTCACCTATGATTGTTGTGGTAGTTCTTACATATGACTGTTGTGGTAGTTGTTACATATGATTGTTGTGGTAGTTGTTACATATGATTATGGTAGTTGTTACATATTGTGGTAGTTGTTACATATGATTGTTGTGGTAGTTGTTACATGATTGTTGTGGTAGTTGTTACATTTGATTGTTATGGTAGTTGTTACATATGATTGTTGTGGTAGTTACATATGATTGTTATGGTAGTTATGTATGATTGCTATGGTAGTTGTTACATATTGTGGTAGTTGTTACATATGATTGTTATGGTAGTTGTTATATATGATTATGGTAGTTGTTACATAATTGTTATGGTAGTTGTTACATATTGTGGTAGTTGTTACATATGATTGTTTTGGTAGTTGTTACATATGATTGTTTTGGTAGTTGTTACGTATGACTGTTGTGGTAGTTGTTACATACGATTGTTGTGGTAGTTGTTACATATGATTGTTGTGGTAGTTGTTACATATTATTGTTGTGGTAGTTGTTACATACGATTGTTGTGGTAGTTGTTACATACGATTGTTGTGGTAGTTGTTACATATTATTGTTGTGGTAGTTGTTACATATTACTGTTGTGGTAGTTGTTACATATTATTGTAGTGGTAGTTGTTACATACGATTGTTGTGGTAGTAGTTACATACGATTGTTGTGGTAGTTGTTACATATGATTGTTGTGGTAGTTGTTACATACGATTGTTGTGGTAGTTGTTACATATGATTGTTGTGGTAGTTGTTACATACGATTGTTGTGGTAGTTGTTACATATGATTGTTGTGGTAGTTGTTACATACGATTGTTGTGGTAGTTGTTACATATGATTGTTGTGGTAGTTGTTACATACGATTGTTGTGGTAGTTGTTACATATGATTGTTGTGGTAGTTGTTACATACGATTGTTGTGGTAGTTGTTACATATGATTGTTGTGGTAGTTGTTACATACGATTGTTGTGGTAGTTGTTACATATGATTGTTGTGGTAGTTGTTACATACGATTGTTGTGGTAGTTGTTACATATTATTGTTGTGGTAGTTGTTACATATTATTGTTGTGGTAGTTGTTACATATTATTGTTGTGGTAGTTGTTACATATAACTGTAGTGGTAGTTGTTACATGTGATTGTTGTGGTAGTTGTTACTTACACATGATTGTTGTGGTAGTTATGGTTGAGTTGTGTCGCTGTGCCACTGCCGCCCCAGTGTGTAGATGACGCACCTGGCGGTGTACCTTCCTTCACCCGCTTCTTGACGGGTGACAGCTGCTGGCTCAGATCTTTCTTGTCGTGTGCAGGCGGCTGTGTTGGTCGACCGCCCACATGGAGGGTGTGGGCAGCGTGTGCGCCGGAGTGGCTCAGCAATGAGGCTTTGCTCGAGCGCTTGCTACCCGCCCAGGTGCCAGACGGGTAAGCCTCGTAGAGCTCTGGGTGCAGGTCCACCGGAAACATGGCGGGTGGTGCATCTCCCTGCACCACTGACGAGTCAACCAGGAATGTCCGCCGCCAGGCATCTGTGGCGTCAGGCAGGAGACTGGCTGGTTGCTGCAGAGAAGTCGGTGGCTGTGGCAGCTGCTGCCAGCCGCCGGGAACCAGGGCCATCTGGCCGCCACGACCCCATCCTCCGCCCACTGCCGCACCAGTTGTCAACAACATGCCACGTCCTGGTTGCTCCACCATAGAGACAGGTACATACTGACCACCACCGCCAACCTATAACAACCACAATAGATGTCACACAAATTAAACAACCGTCTCTTGACAAGCATTGTATGTGTCCTGTGTACATGAAACAAAGATACAGCACCACCTTGTATGTTCTGCATACTGTAAGTTCTCTTATAAAGTTACTCTATATACAGTTAGTTCTCTTATAAAGTTCCTCTACATAATGTAATATTTTTTGTGACTACAACTACAAAAGCTGAACCACAATAGTGAGCATTATGCAGACCATTCCACATGCTATACAATTCTAGTTCTACATGATCAACTGCTCTTACTAAAAAGTCACACCAATGTAGAAATGTAGCTGTGAGGTTTAGAACTTACTAGCCATGGTTCAAATCACTACCCGTTCCCCGATACATAGAAGAGATTTATAAAAGAGGAGAGTGCACCAATAAGAGAATAAACACAATCGAAAAAGTACAGAAAGTCACAATATCATGACTGGAACAGCACACAAATAATCCACACATAGCATAAACTAATGAGCACATTTCTGGCTGATTGGACTTGTATATGGTCTAAATAAGACCAAAATGTTGCCATATGTTTCTCTCTCCTATGTGTGGGTTGTGCAGTGCATCGATAAGGAATGTACCAATAAGAGGACAGCCATAACTGATAAAGAAACATGACTGGAACAAAACACAAATAATTCACATATAGGAGATACTCATGACTACATTTCTGTCCAATTGGAACAATACACAATTCTGCCCACTTCGAACAATACACAATTCTGTCCAATTGGAATAAACAAATAATTCACATACAGAAGAAACTAATGACCACATTTCTGTCCAACTGCATTTGTATACGGTCAAATCTGGATCAAAATGTGGCCATACCCTTCTCTCCTAGGTGCAGGTTTAGTGAATTGAGTGAAGGGACTGTCTGCTGACCTGCTGGGGGAGCAGAGAAGGCTGCAGTTGAAGTTGTGGTTGCTGTGTCACTACCGTGACATGCTTGCCCGGGGACGCCAGACCTTGGTATGGCGGCGGACAAAGGATGGACGACACCAGCTGTGGCTGGAAGCTAGCCGCCGCCGCAGCCGCTGCCGCGGCTTCTCCTCGACTGCTGCCACTGTAGCCTCGTCCGCTGCGACTCCCTTGGTACAACCCATACTGTGGGGGGCAACCCATTTTTAATAACCAATACCTTAAAGTGTATAAATCTATTCTCAAAGTAAATCTACTTTTATTATCAATTATTAAAGATAAAGGCAGTCAATATCTTTGCTTTAATAAATCTACTCTCTATTTTGAAACTAAAATATCTACTGCAATCATTTTATTAGCTAATACAGATATAAGTATTTACTACCTTTCCTTTAAGTAAATGTATTAGTCATCAGTCATCTAAGTGTCTACCACCACAAGACAATGATATGCACCTGATTGCTTATCTTATTTAATAAAATTCATCAGTTATTTGAGTGTCTACCTTCACAAGACAATGGCACACATCTGACTGGTGATCTTATTAAATAAAAGTCATGCTGTCTGAGTGTTTACCATCACAATAGCACACACCTGATTGGTGATCTGATTGTTGAAAGTGAGAGTGACAGAACCATTGGTGGAATGAACATAGTTAGGCATGAGTGAGGGCGGGAGCGCCTGAGCCTGGGAAACCGTGGCAGCTGTGGCGTATGCTGGAGCCGGCCGCCGGCACACCTCCATCATCTGCTGAGATGTATAATGACCACATTATTATTAACTTTCACTGATATTTTCACAAATATAATGCCATTATTATCATATACTTTCACTAACTTTTTTTTTCAATATGTCAGCCATCTCCCACCAAGACAGGGTGACCCAAAAAAGAAATGCTTTCACCATCACTCATACATAATCACTGTCTTTGCAGAGGCGCTTAGATACAACAGTGTAAATGTCCCTTCAAACTACTAATATCCCAAACACCTTCCTTTATAGTGTAGGCATTGTACTTTTCACCTCCAAGACTCAAGTCTGGCTAACTGGTTTCTCTGAATCCCTTCACAAAATATTACCCTGCTCACACTCCAACTCGTCATATCCCAAAACCCATTTGTCTCCATTCACTCCTAACACACTCATGCATGTCTGCTGGAAGTCCACACCTCTCACCCATAAAACCTCCTTTACCCCCTCCCTCCAACCTTTTTGAGGAAGACCATACCCCACCTTCCTTCCCCCTACAGATTAATACACCCTCCAAGTCATCCTATTTTCCTCCATCCTCTCTAAATTACTAAACCACCTCAACAACCCCTCTTCAGCCATTTGGATAATACTTTTAGTAACTCCACACCTCCTCCTAATTTCCACAATACGAATTCTCTGCATAATGTTTACACCATACATTGCCTTTAGATGCAACATCTCCACTGTCTCCAGCCTCCTCCTTGTTGCAACATTTACAACCCAAGCTTCACACCCATATAAGAGTGTTGGTACCACTATACTCTCATAAATTCCCTTCTTTGCCTCCATGGATAATGTTTTTTGTCATAACACATTATAATAATGACAGACACTATACATCATAACATAACTCATTATAGTGAAAATAATGACACATTATATGTACATCATACCATAACTTATTATAGACATTATACATAACATATTACCCCTTATAGTGGGAATAATGATAGATATTATACAACATAACATAACCCATTATAGACATTATACATCCTAACATAACCCATTATAAACATTATACATCAAAACCCATTATGGACATTATACATCATAACCTAACGCACCTGCATTGAAGCCTTAACATTGGAACAATGAGGATAATCCAGCAGGTGTTGGAGGGTAACAAAGCTGTGCTGGAGCGCTTCTCCGGGACTGATCCGCCGTTCTTGATCCATGGTTAACATGCGCTTCAGCAGATCGATGAACTCCCGTCGGTCCGCCTTTTCCGCCAGCAACTCACCGCCTTCAAGTTCAGTGGGTACGTTGACCTGACCCATGTCATCCAGGCAGTTGAAGATGTATTTACGTGCTTCTTTGCTTTTTATACCGGTCTCCCCTTCATGTTCCTCTGGGGTCTGTTGTGACAACATAATTTACAGTTATAATTTCATATCAACAAGTCACAATAGACAACATATTTTATAGTTACAATTTAAGATGAACCAGTCACAATAAAGACACAATTTAATGCCTTAAGGAGGCTAATTTAGTAACAGCCTAGTCATAAGTGGGCTGATATTACTATGTAAATGACCTTGGAACTGTAACATTCTCACTTATCCTTCAGAGTACAGGTACTGTACTCCCCACCTCCAGTACTATAACATTCTCACTCATCCTTCAGAGTACAGTCACTGTATTTCCCACTTCCAGAATTGTAACATTCTCACTTATCCTTCTGAGTACAGGCACTGTACTTCCTACCTCTGGAACTGTAACATTCTCACTTATCCTTCCGAGTACAGGCACTGTACTTCCCACCTCCGGAACTATACTATCCACACCCATCCTCCAGTGTTCAGACACTATCCTTACTACTGCTACAGGATAAGACTCACCTTAAGCCGCCAGAATGGATAGGTCGACTCATTGTCTCTATAAAAGAATTTGGTGGTCTTGGTGGCATTGTTGAGCATGTGTTCCGCAGGGATCCCTTGTGTTTGACTAATGTAACGAATCTGTAAACAAAAGATCACAGTTATAACGCCTTACACTCACAACAAAAGCTGAAGGTCACAGTTATAACACCTTACACTCACAACAAAAGCTGAAGGTCACAGTTATAACATCTTACACTCACAACAAAAGCTGAAGGTCACAGTTATAACATCTTACTCACAACAAAAGCTGAAGGTCACAGTTATAACATCTTACACTCACAACAAAAGCTGAAGGTCACAGTTATAACATCTTACACTCACAACAAAAGCTGAAGGTCACAGTTATAACATCTTACACTCACAACAAAAGCTGAAGGTCACAGTTATAACATCTTACACTCACAACAAAAGCTGAAGGTCACAGTTATAACATCTTACACTCACAACAAAAGCTGAAGGTCACAGTTATAACATCTTACACTCACAACAAAAGCTGAAGGTCACAGTTATAACATCTTACACTCACAACAAAAGCTGAAGGTCAGTTATAATACCTTACACTCACAATAAAAGCTGAAGGTCACAGTTATAACATCTTACACTCACAACAAAAGCTGAAGGTCATAGTTATAACACCTTAAACTCACAACAAAAACTGAAGGGCAAAGTTATAACATCTTACACTCACAGCAAAAGCTGAAGGTCATAGTTATAACATCTTACACTCACAACAAAAGTTGAAGGTCACAGTTATAATATCTTACACTCACAACAAAAGCTGAAGGTCACAGTTATAACAACTTACACTCACAACAAAAGCTGGCAGTCACATTAAATTGAATAATAATGGCAGAATCACCAAACATAATTTTAGGTAAACAAACACAGATGCAACCAATGCAACATTATATTGTGGCAATGTTTCCCTCTGCAGGAACTTAGTTGAAACATTACAAACAAGAACACAAGAGTGCATATGCAGGTACCATGTGAGATCAACAGCAGGCCTAGTGACCCATTAGGTAGGTAGGTCAACAGGCCTACTCTTTTGCATCACATGTTAGAGGTACTGCATACAGTCAGTTCTCTTATAAAGCTAGTCTATTCGGAGCAATTTTTTTAAAATAAATGGCATAGCTTGTATTATGAAGGACTTTCCACTTGCTATTCAATTTTGGATCATCTTTTTCAACTGCTCTTACAAAATATTGTACTGTATAGAGGAGCTTCGTGAGAGAACTTAAGTGCAATACAAAGTTCAATAATGTAGTTGTAATACAAACTATTGTACTATATAGACAAACTTAATATGAGAGCTTAGCGTAAGACAAAGTTCAATAACTTACCTGGTCGTACTCAGAAGACCCTGGATAGAGCGGCCATCCCAGGAAGAGCTCAGCAATGACACAACCTAACGACCACATGTCAATAGCTTCGGAGAAGGGCAGGCCGAGGACTATCTCTGGGGCACGGTAGTAGCGAGACTGCAGGTAGGTGTTACACACGGCCTTGCTCACATGAGAAGCGCTGCCAAAGTCGATGACCTTGACACGATACGGTTGTCTGACCGGGTCTACCAACATGATGTTCTCTGGCTTCAGGTCTGCATGGATCAGCCCAAGTTGCTGTGTGCGATACAAATACAAACATAATTACAGAAAGTCTTCAACTTACAAATACATTGAGGACCTTCTGTATTGTGTATAATAATGATATTATACATAATATACAAGATATACAAGACTTTCAGCAAGCGTGCGTGAGCGTGTTAGATAGGAGTGAATGGAGACGAATGGTACTTGGGACCTGACGATCTGTTGGAGTGTGAGCAGGGTAATATTTAGTGAAGGGATTCAGGGAAACCGGTTATTTTCATATAGTCGGACTTGAGTCCTGGAAATGGGAAGTACAATGCCTGCACTTTAAAGGAGGGGTTTGGGATATTGGCAGTTTGGAGGGATATGTTGTGTATCGTTATATGTATATGCTTCTAAACTGTTGTATCCTGAGCACCTCTGAAAAAACAGTGATAATGTGTGAGTGTGGTGAAAGTGTTGAATGATGATGAAAGTATTTTCTTTTTGGGGATTTTCTTTCTTTTTTGGGTCGCCCTGCCTAGGTGGGAGATGGCAGACTTGTTGAAAAAAAAAAATACAAGATTCTCAACAGGTCTGTAAGTCCCTCGTTGTTCGTAATTAATCCATTCCTGGAGCCGTTACTATAAACGAAATTTACGAATCAATTTTCCCCATAAGAAATAATGTAAATGCAATTAATCCGTTCCTGACACCCAGAAGTATTAAAACAAAAAAATTTTTAACATGAAATATGCATGTAGTACATAAACAATACAATGGGAAATGATGAATGAAACATTAACAGCATAACACTTACCTTTATTGGAGATTCTTCTTAGTGTATGGGAGACTGGAGGAGGAGAGAGTGGGGATTGTTTATAGTTTGGAAGGGGAATCCCCTTCCATCAACACCTCAGGTACCATTTGCTTTTCTGGGGTTGCTTCTATGTTTCTTAATGCCACTAGGACCACCTTGAGAGTCACTGGAGTCCTGTCTCACAAAATAACTGTGGAGAGAGCTCTGTTTCTGGCGTCTCTTTAACACTTCCCTAAAATGGTCCAAGACTTTGTCACTGTACATGTTGCCAAACTGGCTTGCAACAACCTTGTTAGGGTGATGTTTCTCCATAAAGCTTTCCATCTTACCCCACATAGTAAAAATCTCTTTAACCCTTTGACTGTCGCAACCCCCAATCCTGAGGTGTCTCCTGGTGTCGCAAAATTTAAAAAAAAAAAATTATTTTTTCTTATGAAATGATAGAGAATCTTTTCCCGATTGTAATGACACCAAAAAAACAAAATCTGATGGAAAACTGACGGAATTATGCTCTCGCGAAGTTAGCGACCTCAGCGCTGTTTACAAATCAGCAATTTCGCCCACTTTGAGCCCTATTTTCGGCTAATTCCATTGTTCCAGTCGCCCAAACTCATAGCTACTTCTTTAAAACTCCATTTTTTCTATCGATTGAGTACAAGAAACTGCCCATTTACCGATTTCAACTACCTAATAATGTGGTCAGAAATTTGGAATTTGGCCAATTTCACGAAAACTAAAAAATATGACAATTTCAAAATAAGGTCCAGAATGAACAATGCAGACATTCCTGGCTCTAAAATAACATTTTCTTTGTTCATCAGTCACATCTCCAGTCCCCTCTGATATTACTCTTGCTTTCTATTTTGAATTTTTATTCAAACAAAAAATAGAAGACTTACTATTATGCAGACTACTGCAATAACTGTAATAATTGTATAAATAACATCAACCCATTCATGACTGCATATTAGAATGGCTAGTTGGACATTTATTGGACAATGGCATCATTTGTTTACTTTTGAACATTGGCAAAAATCAAACATTTCCCCTACTTTGAGCTCCAATTGTAGGTTCTTTTTATAGTAAAATCAATCAAAATCACCTCTATTTCTATAATATGTTTTTCATTCTATCAAATGAGACCAAGAAAACGAGAATACAACCATAAATACTATACGAAAATAGACCACAAATTCGGCATTTTAATTAAAAAAAATGGTCGGAGTTTTTTTTTTCTCATGCACTGCGTGCTCCAGGATTTTTTTTATATGGTGCACACTGACCACACAGACCCATTCTCTCCCATGTGGGCCTACCAGCTTTCTCCTGCTTAATTTGAAGCCGCTAGAATTTATGAGTATATATACGTCAAACACGGTACCTCGTAAGACATATATATACGGCCGCGACAGTCAAAGGGTTAATTTCTGAAGAAGGCACCTTCTTCCATCTCTCTTCCTCCTCCTCTGCAGCAAGATTCTGAGCTGCGACGTGTTGCTCTTCCTGCTGAAGCTCTTGCAGCTCCTCAGTGGTGAGCTCTTCATTGTGGTCTTCCACCAATTCTTCCACATCCTCCAAACTCACATCCAACCCCATGGAACTCCCCAGTGCCACAATTGATTTTACAACAGACATAGGCTCATTAGGGTCAGTCCCAAATTCTTCAAAATCCCTCTTGTCGACACAATCTGGCCACAATTTTCTCCAGGCAGAGTTCAAAGTCCTGGTAGTCACTCCCTCCCAAGCCATACCTATAAGGGTTATGCAATGGAGGATGCTGAAGTGTTCTCTCCAAAATTCCCTTAGGGTCAAGTGAGTGTCTGTGGTCACAGTCAAGCACCTGTGAAACATTGCTTTTGTGTAGAGTTTTTTAAAGTTTGCAATAACCTGCTGGTCCATGGGTTGGAGGAGAGGAGTGGTATTCGGGGGCAAGAACTTTACTGTGATGAACCCAAACTCCTCGAAAATTAGGTCATCCAAGTTTGGAGGATGAGCAGGTGCATTGTTCATTACTAGCAGGCACTTGAGATCCAATTTCTTTTCCAGGAGATACTCCTTCACACTAGGGCCAAACACTTCATTGAACCACTCGACAAAAATTTCCCTCGTGACCCATGCCTTACTATTAGATTTCCAAAACACACACAATTTACTCTTCATAACATTGTTTTTCCTGAACACTCTGGGATTTTCTGAATGGTACACTAGTAATGGCTTCACTTTGAAATCCCCACTAGCATTAGCACAGAACATTAGCGTCAGCCTGTCTTTCATAGGCTTGTGTCCTGGCATTGCCTTTTCCTCTTGTGTAATGAAGGTCCTCTTTGGCATTTTCTTCCAAAAGAGGCCTGTTTTGTCACAACTGAACACTTGTTCAGGTTTCAGTCCTTCAGCCTCTATGTACTCCTGGAATTCATGCACATATTTTTCAGCCACCTTGTGGTCCGAACTGGCAGCCTCACCATGCCTTACCACACTGTGTATGCCAGTACGGTTCTTAAATCTCTCAAACCAGCCTTTGCTGGCCTTAAATTCATTCACTTCACCACTATTTGCAGGCAATTTCTTTACCAAATCTTCTTCATGCAACTGCCTAGCCTTTTCACAAATAAACGAAGTCATAAGAGTATCTCCTGCTAATTGTTTCTCATTTATCCACACCAATAATAACTTCTCAACCTCTTCCAGTACTGGTGATCTCATTTTTGTCAGCATAGTTACTCCCTTTGCAACAACAGCATCCTTTATTTCATTTTTTCTTGGCCACTATGGAACATATGGTTGTGTAGGGTTTCTTATACATCCTGGACAGTTCGGCCACACTTGTACCACTTTCATATTGTTCGATGATGGTTTTCTTAAATTCAATCGTATTTCTCACCTTCTTTACCACAGGCTTGGCACTAGGAGCTTTCTTTGGAGCCATGGTAGCTTATTTAGTACTTGCAAGCACTAAAATAAATGGAATATTATAAAATATTTCGCTGGAGCACGTGAGGGGACCTTCGCTCACTGGTAAACAATGCCAGACTGGCTGCTGCCCTGGCTCACGCCTTGGGTACGCGTCCCAGACGAACTACGACTCGCAAGTCAACCTATGAAAAGCGAGTCCATGTTTATACGAAAATACCTCTATGATTGGTGAATTTTACGATTGCCGGGAACTACGAAAAGCGGGGGACCACTGTATATGCACAAATAACCCACACATAGGAGACACACTTACCACGATGTTTTGATCCGACTTAGACCTCTGACAAAATAATTATATTATCCACCTTCCGATTTCTAAGAAAATGCATCAGACTTATCCTAACATGTAAAATCATTTAGTGCTCCACATTTTTTGAGGCCAGGTTACAGACCGAGCCGTGGGGGCGTTGGCCCCTGAAACCCTCTCCAGGTATAATTCAGGTAGACTCCAGGTTAAGATGATGATAAATTATTCCCCTCAACATTTGAATTACAGTCATTTTCTAAAATAATTTTAATAGAGCAATAATTAACTTACTCATACCTTCTAGTAACTTGAGATCATATAACTTAAGGTCATGTAACTTATTTGAGATCACATAAGTTGGTCACATAACTTACACAATATAGATCCTGATTTTGACACAAATATTCTCATCCTAGGCTTATAAATTAGCCTATAGTTGACACAAATACCTTCAGCCTAGACCTATAAATTAGCCTGTAGTTCTGACACAAATACCCTTAGCCTAGGCCTATAAATTAGCCTCTAATTCTGATATAAATAATCTTCAGCCTATGCTGATCACTACAGATTAACCCATGAAATCATCTCATATTTTTAATCACAAAAAAATATTCTTTTTCATTACTGGTATCAGCCTGTATCTCCCCAAGCTGTGTCCACATAAAGATTGACACATTCACTATCATTCAGTCAGTTACTGTCTAGTTGATTCCCACTGAGGCATACTCTATACAGAGTTGTAAGAGAAGGTATGATAGTGCTCACAAGTCTAGAATGGAGCAAATCTGGCAAGTGGCACTGAGAGGATGGGCCAGGAGCTGAGACTCAACACCTGCAACCACAAATAGACGAGTACAAACTGGGGAGGACTGTAGTGCAGTAGAGCCCCCATATCTGTGGATACAGGGGTTCTACTGTACCTTGACATAGATACCCAAAGTCAGTACGTACCTGACCAGCCAGGCTGTGGTTCCTATGGTTTACGTGTGACAGCAGTAACAAAACCTGGTTGATCAGGTCCTGATCCACCACCAGGCCTGGTCATGGACTGGGCCATGGGGGCAATGACCCCCAGAACACCCTCCAGGTATAGTAGAACCCCAGTATCCACGGATTCGGAATCCGAATCCCACAGTACACCGTGACATAAAAATAACCCTTAATTTTGCTTATTAATGGTCCCAAGGTGCAGAAGTAGTGATGGTCGCTGTTGCGGCCCCCTGCCAAACCAGCGGTTAAATGGTTAACCTGCCGGCTGGCAGTACCACAGGGCATGTCATCAAACCCAATGTGGGGACTGCTGAGCCAGCTTTAGAAGCAGTAAGTACCTGAACACCTCACGGTACGCATCTAAGCAGTAAGTACCTGAACACCTCATGGTACGCATCTAAGCAGTAAGTACCTGAACACCTCACGGTACACATCTAAGCAGTAGTTACCAGAACACCTAATGGTACACATCTACTGGCAGTAGAGAGTATTCTACTGGCTTCTACTGATTTTAGAAGAACCGCTCACTGCAGCTCACTGAATCTGATGGCCTCAGTTACTTGACGGCCACATTCAGTGAGCTCGCAGCATGGTGTTCTGCAAGCAGTATTAACTGGACCACCTTGCGGTGTGTCAACTGGTCTTGAAGGCGGTAGACAGTACTCACCAGACCATCTTACGGTGTACTTCTACTGGCCTTTAGAGAGTATTTATAGGATTACCAGGTGATGTCTGCGGACTCACCGCCTACGCTGGTCAACTGTGGGCCGGAGTCATCGGATGCTGTTTTAGTGGGACACTACGTGAAGAAAAGGTTAGAGTGTGACACTGAACTGGGCTAGGACCGTAGTGTGACACTTAAGGAAGTATGACGGAGTGTGACACTGAGATATGCTATAGGACCGTAGTGGAACACTGAGAAGAAAAGGGTGTCGTGTAACACTAAAGAAGTTACGGTTGTAGTGTACATTGAATAGTGTCATGTGACTGGCCTTGAGAAAGACGCTGTGTGAGTGTGTCACTGGGTGTCAAGAGTGACACAGTAGTGTATGACGCAGAGAAAAGGGTGTCGTGTGACACGGAGAGTAGGAGCGTCATTACGCAGAGAAAAGGGCATCAAGGGACACAGCTGAGATGGAGCGTCATTACACGGGTAAGTGTCGTGTGAGACATAGGGAGCGTCACAACTCGGATAAGTGTCGTGTGACACGGAGCGTCATTAGGGTGTCGTGAGACAGAGTTGACTAATTTATTACTGTAAATATGTTATTTATAATTTATTATTTTAGCATAGATATATATAGTGACACAGTAGTGTCTGAAAAAGTGGTACCCTGTGTGTAGGGTTACCAATTATCATTTATTATTTTAAAATGCTAATAATTTATTATTGTAGCATGTATGTATATTTTGAATACCTCTAGACCAAAGATAGTTGTTTTTATATAATATTAAAGATTCACTTACTTTAACGTGTATTTATGTATCCCGAACTCTTTATTACAAAATGAGTAATCCACCATCTAAAAATACTTTTTTTGTAATAGTCGCAGTTGTTCAAAGTCTAAGAGAAGCCATGAAGTGCTTCCCATCAGTGAAAAAGCGTTAATTCTGGATTATTTTGCAAAATTTATTAATTAAACTTTATCATAGGTATGTAAATATAAAATGACTTGTATGTAGTGTTCACTACTATCCACAGTTTCAGGTTTCCATGGTAGTTTTTGGAAGGTATCCCCTGTGGGTACCAGAGCACTACTCTATATAAACAACCCGCATATAGGAGAAGCTCATGACAATGTTTCATAAATGGTTCAAGTCGGACTGAAACACAATCACAAGCCTGTCTCTCCTATGTTCGGATCATTTGTGTACTGTTGCAGTCACAGTACTGTACCATTTTATTCTCTGAAGTACCTTAAGTTTGAGAAGAGCTGTCAAGACCTGCTGAAGGATGGGTCGGATGAATTTCAGCGGCAGTGGAGAGAATTTGTTCTGTTTGAGGAAGTCATAGAGGTTCTGTTCAAGCATTTCAAACACCAGACACGTATGGTTCTTGTGCTGGAAACATTCGAAGGCTCGTACAAAGTTGTAGTCGTCTGCGCTCTCCTGGCTTAACCTTGTCAATATACCAACCTGAAACACAAATCATTATTTACAAGTCTACCTTCAATTATCAACACTTATTATTATTATTATTATTATTATTATTGTTCTTTTCAACAGAATGGTCATCACCCATCAAGACACAGTGGCCTGAAAAAGAAACACTTTCACCATCATTCACACTCTCACTGTCTTGCCAGACACACATAGATACGACAGTTTAGATGCCACTCCAAACAGCAAATATCCCAAACTGCTCCTTTAGAGTACAAGCATTGTAGTACTGCCTACCTCCAGGACTTAAGTCTGGCTAACCAGTTTCCCTGAATCCCTTCCCTGCTCATACTCCAACATGTCAAGTTCCAAAAACCATTTGTCTCCATTCACTCCTATGTAACACACTCACACATGCCTGCTGTATGTCCAAGCCCCTTGCACACAAAACCTCTTTTACCCCCTCCCTCCATCCTTTCCTAGGCTGACCCCTACATCGCTTTCCTTCCACTACAGATTTATACACCCTCTAAGTCATTCTATTTTATTCTATCCTCTCTAAATGTACACTCCAATAAATTATCATGCAACACTCATTTGAAAGGAGTATAGTACCTCCTTGCATGGTTGCTGTTTATCAACCTACTACCCATCCACAAATGAAGTTCCACTTGCATGGTTGCTGTCTACCAACTCATATGACAGAAGTATGATACCTTCTTGAATGGTTGCTGTCTACTACCCATCCACAACCAAGGAAACAAGAGAATAAAATAAAGTGGTATAACAACAAGCACAGAACAGTACCTCAATCTGGCCCTGCCTGGCGTAGGAGGGGTGGTTCTTGAGGATTTTGATTGCCACGATGTCATTGGTGCCCTTCTTCCAGCACTTGACCACTTGGCCAAAGGTGCCGCGGCCAAGGAACTCCAGCACCTCGTACTGCGCTGTGAGCGAGTACAGTACTTCATGCTGTACCAACTGAAACAAAAATTTAGGTGACATTTACAATGGAAATCCAAGTCATTATGAATGACTGGCAGTGAATAAAGAGAAGAATGTTCAATAATAACCCCCATGGAAACAGTAACTCAAGAGATTATTTGATCTGTATACAGGTGCTTGACTTACCACGGAGTTACACTCTGACGAACTCATCATTAGTCAAAAATATCATAAGTCAAAAATATCGCAAGTCAAAAATATGGCAAGTCAAAAATACTGCAGTTCAAAAATATCGCAAGTAAAAAATATAGCAAGTCAGAAATATTGTAAGCCGAATATGAATGTGATTTTTTTTTTTCAACAAGTCAACCGTCTCCCACCGAGGCAGGGTGACCCAAAAAGAAAATCCCCAAAAGGAAAATACTTTCATCATTCAACACTCACATCACTCGTACATAATCAGTGTTTTTGCAGAGGCGCCCAGATACAACAGTTTAGAAGCATAAATAAAGATATATAACATATCCCTTCAAACTGCCAATATCCCAAACCCCTCCTTTAACCCTTTGAGGGTCGACAGGCCCTCTCAGACTCGTTCTCAGGGTCGGCGAAATTTAAAAAAAAAAATAATTTTCTCGTATGAAAAGATAGAGAATCTTTTCCCGATTATAATGACACCAAAAGTTTGAATTATGCTCTTGTGAAGTTAGTGGTCTCGTCGATGTTTACGCATTGGCGATTTTGCCCACTTTGAGCCCCATTTTCGGCCAATTCCACTGTACTAGTCAACAAAAAACATGGATATTTCGCTAGAACTCCATTTTTTCTATCGAATGAGTGCAAGAAACCACCAATTTATCAGTTTCAACTATCCAGTACAGTGGTCAGAATTTAGCAATTTTGCCAATTTCACACAAATTTCAAAAGATGCCAATTTCCGAATAGGGTCCAGAACAAACAAGAAATACATTCCTGGCACTAAAATGACATTTCCTCTGTTCATTAGTCACATCTCAAGGCCCCTCTTACATTCTTTTGCTTTCCACTTTGAATTTTAATTCTATAAAAAATAGAAGATTTACTATTATGCAGACTACTGCATTAGTGTAGAAATGGTATAAATAATATTGACGCACTTGCGAAAGAACAGACTCACCAGCTGATGTGTATTGGACATAGCATGATTTGTTTACTTTTGAACTTTGGTAAAAATCGAACATTTCTGCTACTTGAGCAATTCAAGGTACTTTTCATGTAAACAGTCAAATCACTCATTTCTGTAGTATTCTCATTCTATAAAATGCGACCAAGAAAACTAGAATAACATAAATATTTTTTTTTTATACCACGCCGATTCCACAAGAGGGTGGCGAAAAGAAAAACTTTCACCATCTTCACTCCATCACTGTCTTGCAGAAGGTGCTTACACTAATTTTAAACTGAACATTAACACCCTCTCAAGTGAGGCACTGACTCCCATCTCCAGGACTCATCCGGCTGCCGGTTTCTGATCTTCATAAATGTTTTGTCACACTCAACCACGTCAAGTATTAAACCATTTGTCTCATTACTCTATCAAAAGCTCACGCATGCCTGCTGAATCAATGCCACCGCACACAAAACCTACTGTACCCTCCTCAACCTCAGGCCGACCCTACCGCCTTCCTTCCACTACAGACCATGCGAAAATACAGTGCAAAGTCGCCAAAAAAACGGTCAAAGTTTTTTTTTCTCATTATGCACTGTGTGCTGCAGGATTTTTTTTTATACTGCGCACACTGACCACATAGACCCATTCTTTCATATGTAGGCCTACCAGCTTTCTCCCACTAGACTTGAGGGCACTAGAATTTAGGCGTACTAGTACGTCAAAAACCCTGGGTCGTAAGCCGTACTAGTACGGCCGAAACCCTCAATGGGTTAAAGTGCAAGCATTGTACTTCCCATTTCCAGTACTCAAGTCCGGCTATATAAAAATAACCGGTTTCCTTGACTCCCTTCACTAAATATTACCCTGCTCACACTCCAACAGATCGTCAGGTCCCAAAAACCATTTGTCTCCATTCACTCCTATCTAACATGCTCATGCACACTTGTTGGAAGTCCAACCCCCTCCCTCCAACCTTTTTGAGGATGACCCCTACCCCGCCTTCCTTCCCCTACAGATCTATATGCTCTCCATGTCATTCTACTTTGATCCATTCTCTCTAAATGACCAAACCACCTCAACAACCCCTCTTCAGCCTTCTAACTAATACTTTTATTAACTCCACACCTTCTCCTAATTTCCACACTCTGAATTTTCTGCATAATATTTACACCACACATTGCCCTTAGACAGGACGTCTCCACTGCCTCCAACCGCCTCCTTGCTGCAGCATTTACAACCCAAACTTCACACCCATATAAGTGTTGGTACTACTATACTTTCATACATTCCCTTCTTTGCCTCCATAGATAACATCTTTTGACTCCACATATACCTCAATGCACCACTCACCTTTTTTCCTTCATCAATTCTATGATTAACCCCATCCTTCACAAATCCATCCACTGACACATCAACTGCCAAATATGTGAAAACACTCACTTCTTCCATACTCCTCCTCCTCCCCAATTTGATATCCAATTTTTCTTTATCTAAATCATTTGATACCCTCATCACCTTACTCTTTTCTATGTTCACTTTCAACTTTCTACATTTACACACACTCCCAAACTCATCCACTAACCTTTGCAATTTTTCTTTAGAATCTCCCATAAGCACAGTATCATCAACAAAAAGTAACTGTGTCAATTCCCATTTTGTATTTGACTCTCCATAATTTAATCCCACCCCTCTCCCAAACACCCTAATAATTATTATTATTATTTAACAACCTTTCTCATATGGTACACCCAAAATTTTTAAGCAATGTGGACTAAATTGGCTTTTGGGGCCCCTCCAGGACTACAGGCCCTCAAGCTTAAGCTTCACTGGTTTCATAGTAGATCTGCCCGTGTATGGTATGTTAGAACATTATAGTAGCAATGCTTCTTCCTTTATGATGGTTTGCCTTACAACATTCTAACTTTACAATGGTGCATCAATGATGAATATTCACTACTGTACATTTGTTGACACAATAAACTTGTATTCATTCATTAACTTTTCAATATTGGTATTTAGTTACAGAAATTTTTTGTTTACTGACTTACTCAGTGACAGCCGTTATTTACTATCTATTCATATTCAACATAACGATATTTATAACTTACAATATTTTCAACTTAGGATATTGTCAGCTTACGATACAGCAATACCTTGCATAGTATGGTTCGGAAAGTACCAACATTAGCATCAATAAGCACTTGTTATAAATGAACAGTACAGTAGTATCTAGTAGTAGTGGTAACACTTCAGTATTTGTTATAATACTACAGTACTTGGTATAACACTACAGTACTTGTTATAACACTACAGTACTTGTTATAACACTACAGTACTTGTTATAACACTACAGTACTTGTTATAACACTACAGTACTTGTTATAACACTACAGTACTTGTTATAACACTACAGTACTTGGGTATAACACTACAGTACTTGTTATAACACTACAGTACTTGTTATAACACTACAGTACTTGTTATAACACTACAGTACTTGTTATAACACTACAGTACTTGTTATAACACTACAGTACTTGTATAACACTACAGTACTTGTTATAACACTACAGTACTTGTTATAACACTACAGTACTTGTTATAACACTACAGTACTTGTTATAACACTACAGTACTTGTTATAACACTACAGTACTTGTTATAACACTACAGTACTTGTTATAACACTACAGTACTTGTTATAACACTACAGTACTTGTTATAACACTACAGTACTTGTTATAACACTACAGTACTTGTTATAACACTACTACAGTACTTGTTATAACACTACAGTACTTGTTATAACACTACAGTACTTGTTACAACACTACAGTACTTGTTATAACACTACAGTACTTGTTATAACACTACAGTACTTGTTATAACCCTACAGTACTTGTTACACTACAGTAACAATAAGAGATGTAGTAAAAGGGTAGTTCTTCCACTCACCTGATAGTCGCCGTCTGCGGCCGAGGAGTTACCGCCCTTGGTGGCATTGTTCTGGCCGCCACCGAGGGCCACTTTGCCGTGGGCCACCGTCTTGCTAGTTGTGGTTGGGGCACCTGCTGGGGCCCCTACCTTGCTGTGTTCTACCAACGTTCCACTGCCACTGTGACCATTGTGGTCGAAGCACTTGCGCTATACAACACGAAAAAATATACATGGAAATATATACATGACAATATACGTGGAAATATACATGAAAATATACGTGAAAATATGTGAAAATATGTGAAAATATACGTGAAAATATACACCGGCAAAATATACAGCATGAAAATACACACAGTAGAACCCCAGTATCTGCGGATTCGGTTTCCATGGTTTCAGTTATCCTGAAAATAAGCCTTAATTTTTCTTAATAATGGCCACAAAGCATTAAAGTAGTGATGGTGGTCTAATTTAGCTTAATAATGACCACAAAAGTAGTGATGGTGACAGCTGTTCAGAGTCTAAGAGAAGCTGTAAAGTGCTTCCCATCAGTGATAAAGTGATAATTCTCCACTTATTGTGCATAATTTATCAATTAACATTATCACAGCTGTGTATGTAAACCAAAAACTTCTACACAGTGTTCACTAGTATCCACGGTAGTTCTTGGAGGGTATCCCCAGGGATACTAGGCCACTATTGTATAGGTCTTGAAATGTATCACTCAGGGATACCAGGGCACTACTGTACAGGTCTTGAAAGGTATCACCCAGGGATACCAGGGCACTACTGTATAGGTCTTCAAAGATATCACCCAGGGATACCTGGAGTTTACCAGGGAGGGTTTTGGGGGTCAACGCCCCCATGGCTCGGCCTGAGACCAGGCCTCGTGGTGGATCAGGGTCTGATCAACCAGGCTGTTACTGGTGGCTGCACACAAATTGACGTACAAACCACAGCCCGGTTGGTCAGGTATTGACTTTCGGTGCCTGTCCAATGCCTTCTTGAAGACAGCCAGGGGTCTATTGGTAATCCCCCTTATGTATGCTGGGAGGCAGTTGAACAGTCTTGGGCCCCCGGACACATTGTGTTGTCTCTCAGTGCACTCGTGGCGCCCCTGCTTTTCACTGGGGAAATGTTGCATCTCCTGCCGAGTCTTTTGCTTTCATGGGGAATGATTTTCAAGTGCAGGTTTGGTACTAATCTCTATAGGATTTTCCAAGTATTTATTATTATGTCTATCTCTCGCCTGTGCTCCAGGGAATACAGATCAAGGGCCTTCAACTGTTGCAAGTAATTTAGGCGCATTATCGTACTTATGTGTGCCGTGAAAGTTCTTTATACACTCTCCAGGTCAGCAATTTCCCCTGCCTTGAAGGGGGCAGTTAGTGTACAGCAGTATTCCAGCCTAGAGAGAGCAAGCAATATGAACAGAATCATCATGGGCTTGGCATCCCTAGTTGTGAAGATTCTCATTATCCATCCAGGGTACAACTGTATAGGTCTTGGAAGATACCACCCAGGGATACCAGGGCACTACTGTATAGGTCTTGGAAAGTATCACCCAAGGATACCAGGGTACTACTATATAGGTATACAGTTGATATACCTTTGAAGAGTTTCACTACTCTCGGAGCCCGGCCATGGGCCAGGCTTGTCTGGTGCTTGCCTGGTCAACCAGGCTGTTGCTGCTGGAGACTGACTGCCCCACAGATCCATCACAGCCTGGTTGATCTGGCACCTGGTGAAGATACTTGATCAGTTTCCTCTTGAAGGCTTCTACACTTGTACCAGCCGTATTTCTCATATCTACTGGTAAGATGTTAAATAGTCTGGGACACTGGATGTTAATACAGTGTTTCCTTATTGTCCTCACCGCACCCCTGCCCCTCACTGGGTTTATTTTGCACTTCCTCCCATATCTCTCACTCCAGTATGTTGTTATGGCAGTGTGTAGATTGGGGACCAGGCCCTCCAGTACCTTCCAGGAATATAATATCATGTATCACGAGCCTTTTACCATCCTATGGAGAGGGAGCATGGACATGGGGGTCGTCCCACAGTTACTAAAAACAACAGACATAGCCCCACTCCACAAAGGGGGCAGTAAAGCAACAGCAAAGAACTACAGACCGATAGCACTAACATCCCATATCATGAAAATCTTTGAAAGGGTCCTAAGAAGCAAGATCACCACCCATCTAGAAACCCATCAGTTACACAACCCAGGGCAACATGGGTTTAGAACAGGTCGCTCCTGTCTGTCTCAACTATTGGATCACTACGACAAGGTCCTAGATGCACTAGAAGACAAAAAGAATGCAGATGTAATATATACAGACTTTGCAAAAGCCTTCGACAAGTGTGACCATGGTGTAATAGCGCACAAAACGCGTGCTAAAGGAATAACAGGAAAAGTCGGTCGATGTATCTATAATTTCCTCACTAACAGAACACAGAGAGTAGTCGTCAACAGAGTAAAGTCCGAGGAAGCTACGGTGAAAAGCTCTGTTCCACAAGGCACAGTACTCGCTCCCATCTTGTTCCTCATCCTCATATCCGACATAGACAAGGATGTCAGCCACAGCACCGTGTCTTCCTTTGCAGATGACACCCGAATCTGCATGACAGTGTCTTCCATTGCAGACACTGCAAGGCTCCAGGCGGACATCAACCAAATCTTTCAGTGGGCTGCAGAAAACAATATGAAGTTCAATGATGAGAAATTTCAATTACTCAGATATGGTAAACACGAGGAAATTAAATCTTCATCAGAGTACAAAACAAATTCTGGCCACAAAATAGAGCGAAACACCAACGTCAAAGACCTGGGAGTGATCATGTCGGAGGATCTCACCTTCAAGGACCATAACATTGTATCAATCGCATCTGCTAGAAAAATGACAGGATGGATAATGAGAACCTTCAAAACTAGGGAGGCCAAGCCCATGATGACACTCTTCAGGTCACTTGTTCTATCAAGGCTGGAATATTGCTGCACACTTAACAGCACCTTTCAAGGCAGGTGATATTGCTGACCTAGAAAATGTACAGAGAACCTTCACGGCGCGCATAACGGAGATAAAACACCTCAATTACTGGGAGCGCTTGAGGTTCCTAAACCTGTATTCCTGGAATGCAGGCGGGAGAGATTACATGATATATACACCTGGAAAATCCTAGAGGGACTAGTAACGAACTTGCACACGAAAATCACTCACTACGAAAGCAAAGACTTGGCAACGATGCAACATCCCCCCAATGAAAAAGCAGGGGTGTCACTAGCACGTTAAGAGACCATACAATAGTGTCAGGGGCCCGAGACTGTTCAACTGCCACTAGCATACATAAGGGGGATTACCAACAGAGCACTCCTGCAGTCTCAAGCTGGCACTGGACAAGCACCTAAAGTCGGTTCCTGACCAGCCGGGCTGTGGCTCGTACGTTGATTTGCGTGCAGCCAGCAGTATACAGCTGGTGTGATCAGGCTTGCGTGCCACCATGGGTGGCCTGGTTCACGACGGTGGCCGCGCGGGCTGTTGCCCCGAGGAACTTTCCAGGTAAATCCGGTATCTCTTCTAAAGTATCTACCCAGGAATACCAGGGTACTAACTGTGCATGATATATACATACATCATTAAAACACAAATTTAATCATACATATTTATATGATATATGTCAGTCATCAACACAAGGCATTTACTGAATACAGTAAAAAACTTTCACTTTGTAGACACTTTTGTATGGATCTAAGTTTGTAGTTGATGCACCGACTGCTGCTGTACGCTGCGTCTGCTGTTTATGTATGTTGTTAGCAGCTCTGTCTGTGTTATGACACTGCGGCTGTTACAGCTGCGACTGGTTGTGGCTCTCTGGTGTCTGTAGTTGGTTGGACGAGCTCGGCTGCTGTTAATTTACTAGAGTGCTTGTTAAATAGTATTGTTGTAATCTATTGTTATAACACTACTACAGTACTGTTGTTATAACACTACAGTACTTGTTATAACACTACAGTACTTGTTATAACACATACAGTACTTGTTATAACACTGACAGTACTTGTTATAACACTACAGTACTTGTTATAACACTACAGTACTTGTTATAACACTACAGTACTTGTTATAACACTACTAGTAACACTTGTTTATAACACTACAGTACTTGTTATAACACTACAGTACTTGTTATAACACTACAGTACTTGTTATAACACTACAGTACTTGTTATAACACTACAGTACTTGTTATAACACTACAGTACTTCTTATAACACTGCAGTACTTGTTATAACACTACAGTACTTGTTATAACACTACTACAGTATTTGTTATAACACTATATAAACCAGTGTGTTATATAAGAGGTGAAGGAAGCAAGATAAACCAGTGTGTTTTATAAGAGGTGAGAGAAGCAAGATAAACCAGTGTGTTATATAAGAGGTGAAGGAAGCAAGATAAACCAGTGTGTTATATAAGAGGTGAGGGGAGCAATATAAACCAGTGTGTTATATAAGAGGTGAAGGAAGCAAGATAAACCAGTGTTATATAAGAGGTGAAGGAAGCAAGATAAACCAGTGAGTTATATAAGAGGTGAGAGAAGCAAGATAAACCAGCATGTTATATAAGAGGTGAAGGAAGCAATATAAACCAGTGTGTTATATAAGAGGTGAGGGAAGCAATATAAACCATTGTGTTATATAAGAGGTGAAGGAAGCAAGATAAACCAGTGTGTTATATAAGAGGTGAGGGAAGCAATATAAACCATTGTGTTATATAAGAGGTGAAGGAAGCAAGATAAACCAGTGTGTTATATAAGAGGTGAGAGAAGCAAGATAAACCAGTGTGTTATATAAGAGGTGAAGGAAGCAAGATAAACCAGTGTGTTATATAAGAGGTGAGGGAAGCAATATAAACCAGTGTGTTATATAAGAGGTGAAGGAAGCAAGATAAACCAGTGTGTTATATAAGAGGTGAAGGAAGCAATATAAACCAGTGTATTATATAAGAGGTGAAGGAAGCAAGATAAACCAGTGTGTTATATAAGAGGTGAAATAAGCAAGATAAACCAGTGTGTTATATAAGAGGTGAGGGAAGCAATATAAACCAGTGTGTTATATAAGAGGTGAGGGAAGCAATATAAACCAGTGTGTTATATACGAGGTGAAGGAAGCAAGATAAACCAGTGTGTTATATAAGATGTGAAGGAAGCAAGATAAACCAGTGTGTTATATAAGAGGTGAAGGAAGCAAGATAAACCAGTGTGTTTTATAAGAGGTGAGAGAAGCAAGATAAACCAGTGTGTTATATAAGAGGTGAAGGAAGCAATATAAACCAGTGTGTTATATAAGAAGTGAAAGAAACAAGATAAACCAGTGTGTTATATAAGAGGTGAAGGAAGCAAGATAAACCAGTGTGTTATATAAGAGGTGAAGGAAGCAAGATAAACCAGTGTGTTATATAAGAGGTGAGAGAAGCAAGATAAACCAGTGTGTTATATAAGAGGTGAAGGAAGCAAGATAAACCAGTGTGTTATATAAGAGGTGAAGGAAGCAAGATAAACCAGTGTGTTATATAAGAGGTGAAGGAAGCAAGATAAACCAGTGTGTTATATAAGAGGTGAAGGAAGCAAGATAAACCAGTGTGTTATATAAGAGGTGAGAGGAAGCAAGATAAACCAGTGTGTTATATAAGAGGTGAAGGAAGCAAGATAAACCAGTGTGTTATATAAGAGTGAAGGAAGCAAGATAAACCAGTGTTTATTAAGAGGTGAGGAAGCAAGATAAACCAGTGTTTTATATAAGAGGTGAAGGAAGCAAGATAAACCAGTGTGTTATATAAGAGGTGAAGGAAGCAAGATAAACCAGTGTGTTATATAAGAGGTGAGGAAGCAATGATAAACCAGTGTGTTATATAAGAGGTGAAGGAAGCAAGATAAACCAGTGTGTTATATATAGAGGTGAAGGAAGCAAGATAAACCAGTGTGTTATATAAGAGGTGAAGGAAGCAAGATAAACCAGTGTGTTATATAAGAGGTGAGAGAAGCAAGATAAACCAGTGTATTATATAAGAGGTGAGAAGCAAGATAAACCAGTGTGTTATATAAGAGGTGAAGGAAGCAATATAAACCAGTGTGTTATATAAGAGGTGAAGGAAGCAATATAAACCATTGTGTTATATAAGAGGTGAAGGAAGCAATATAAACCAGTGTGTTATATAAGAGGTGAGGGAAGCAATATAAACCAGTTGTGTTATATAAGAGGTGAAGGAAGCAAGATAAACCATTGTGTTATATAAGAGGTGAAGGAAGCAATATAAACCATGTGTTATATAAGAGGTGAGGAAGCAAGATAAACCATGTGTTATATAAGAGGTGAGGAAGCAATATAAACCAGTGTGTTATATAAGAGGTGAGGAAGCAATATAAACCAGTGTGTTATATAAGAGGTGAAGGAAGCAAGATAAACCAGTGTTATATAAGAGGTGAAGGAAGCAATATAAACCAGTGTTATATAAGAGGTGAAGGAAGCAATATAAACCAGTGTGTTATATAAGAGGTGAAGGAAGCAAGATAAACCAGTGTGTTATATAAGAGGTGAGAGAAGCAAGATAAACCAGTGTTATATAAGAGGTGAAGAAAGCAATATAAACCAGTGTGTTATATAAGAGGTGAAGGAAGCAAGATAAACCAGTGTGTTATATAAGAGGTGAAGGAAGCAATATAAACCAGTGTGTTATATAAGAGGTGAAGGAAGCAAGATAAACCAGTGTTATATAAGAGGTGAAGGAAGCAATATAAACCAGTGTGTTATATAAGAGGTGAAGGAAGCAAGATAAACCAGTGTGTTTTATAAGAGGTGAGAGAAGCAAGATAAACCAGTGTTATATAAGAGGTGAAGAAAGCAATATAAACCAGTGTGTTATATAAGAGGTGAAGGAAGCAAGATAAACCAGTGTGTTTATAAGAGGTGAGAGAAGCAAGATAAACCAGTGTGTTATATACGAGGTGAAGGAAGCAAGATAAACCAGTGTGTTATATAAGAGGTGAGGGAAGCAATATAAACCAGTGTGTTATATAAGAAGTGAAGGAAGCAAGATAAACCAGTGTGTTATATAAGAGGTGAAGGAAGCAAGATAAACCAGTGTGTTATACAAGAGGTGAGAGAAGCAAGATAAACCAGTGTGTTATATAAGAGGTGAAGGAAGCAAGATAAACCAGTGTGTTATATAAGAGGTGAAGGAAGCAATATAAACCAGTGTGTTATATAAGAGGTGAGAGAAGCAAGATAAACCAGTGTTATATAAGAGGTGAAGGAAGCAAGATAAACCAGTGTGTTATATAAGAGGTGAAGGAAGCAAGATAAACCAGTGTGTTATATAAGAGGTGAAGGAAGCAATATAAACCAGTGTGTTATATAGGAGGTGAAGGAAGCAAGATAAACCAGTGTGTTATATAGGAGGTGAAGGAAGCAATATAAACCAGTGTGTTATATAAGAGGTGAAGGAAGCAAGATAAACCAGTGTGTTATACAAGAGGTGAAGGAAGCAATATAAACCAGTGTGTTATATAAGAGGTGAAGGAAGCAAGATAAACCAGTGTGTTATATAAGAGGTGAGGGAAGCAATATAAACCAGTGTGTTATATAAGAGGTGAAGGAAGCAAGATAAACCAGTGTGTTATATAAGAGGTGAAGGAAGCAAGATAAACCAGTGTGTTATATAAGAGGTGAGGGAAGCAACAAACAAGAGTGGTTGAGTTACCTCTGGTTGAGTGATGGTGATGGTGGTGATGGTGGTGGTGATGGTGTCCTGAGGTTGTGGTGGTGCTAGTACTACTAATTTTTTGTGTTTGTTGATGCTGCCCATGCTGCTCCTGTTGATGCTGCTGCTGCTGCTGATGCTGATGTTGTGAGGGTGGCGGCTGCTGCTGCGGTGGCGGCTGCTGCTGCTGTTGAGGCTGCTGCTGCGGTGGCGGCTGCTGCTGTGGATGCGGCTGCTGTGGATGCGGCTGCTGTGGATGCGGCTGCTGCGGCTGCTGCTGCGGCTGCTGCTGCGGCGGCGGCTGCTGCTGCTGCTGCTGCTGCTGCTGCTGCTGCTGCTGCTGCTGCTGCTGCTGTTGTTGCTGCTGTTGCTGCTGCTGCTGCTGCTGCTGCTGCTGCTGCTGCTGCTGCTGCTGCTGCTGCTGCTGCTGATGTTGCTTGGTCTGGTTCAATGTCACACCATCACCGTACAAGTTACCAACCTGTAACATAACCAAATGTCACTCAGGGTTCAACTATATGCACGAACATCTACACAACACACGTTAACACACACTTGTGTTGATACATAACTGCCAGTAGGGTTATTGAATTCCTATGCAATATGCTTGTATAGTATATCGTAAGTTGTATCATCCATATTATATTTGTAGGGTCCCTGGCTAAGCTCAGTGGGTAGTTTGTGACATCAAGAAGCCGCACATGTGAGCGCTTGCCCACAGGCCTCCTCCTCAGTTCCAGTATAGGCATAAAGCAAAACAGGTAGGCCTGGGTTTCCCCTCACGACTCTGCCAATATAGTGTTACCACCCAACCAAGAGTGTTTTACTTCAACCATCATATCTCCAAGGAATCCCACACAATAATTGGTGGCAGCGTGGGAGCGTAATTCTGAGAATTATGGCGATATAAAGAGATAATCTTCTACAAGCCGGTGGACATTTTGTGTGGCCACGTGCTAGGCCTGCAGAGAGACAACGGTACCTACAGCCCCAAGCCAGCATCCACCAGCCTGTCTGCACAATTTCCTGGTCAGTTTTGTGTCTTACTCTGCTTATTTGCATATTTTCGAGGAGTTGATCCGAGTCTGCAACTTAAACCAAGCCAGATAAGCTAGTCTGTGGGGGGATTGCCTAAGCCCTTAGCCAACCAGCCTTGCCTGACAAGTCAGCTTCCCAACCTCTGCTGTACTCATACTTACACAACCCTACTGACAGAGCCAAACATTACCTAAGTTGTAAATATATGCACCAACATCTACACAACACACGAAACACACACTACTTGTTTTGGTAAGATTCTCAGTTCATAATAGCCCATATCATGTTGGCTGTCTCCTGCCTGGTAGAACAAAAAAGAAACTCACCATTATTCTTTTAGTCACTTATTAGATGTGTGCTGACACCACAGATGACCTCCAGGACTGTAACATCTTCATTCACCCTTTGCAGTACAGTCACTGTACTTCCCACCTCAAGGACTAACATCCTCACTCATCCTTCAGAGTACAGTCACTGTACCTCCCACTTCCATTACTGTAACATCCTCACTCATCCTTTACAGTACAGTCACTGTACTTCCCACCTCCAGGACTAACATCCTCACTCATCCTTCAGAGTCAGTCACTGTACCTCCCACTTCCAGTACTGTAACATCCTCACTCATCCTTCAGAGTACAGTCACTGTACCTCCCACTTCCAGTACTGTAACATCCTCACTCATCCTTTACAGTACAGTCACTGTACCTCCCACTTCCAGTACTGTAACATCCTCACTCACCCTTCACAGTACAGTCACTGTACTTTCCACTTACAGTACTGTAACATCCTCACTCACCCTTCACAGTACAATCACTGTACTTTCCACTTACAGTACTGTAACATCCTCACTCACCCTTCACAGTACAGTCACTGTACTTCCCACCTCCAAGACTAACATCCTCACTCATCCTTCAGAGTACAGTCACTGTACCTCCCACTTCCAGTACTGTAACATCCTCACTCATCCTTCACAGTACAGTCACTGTACCTCCCACTTCCAGTACTGTAACATCCTCACTCATCCTTCACAGTACAGTCACTGTACTTTCCACTTCCAGTACTGTAACATCCTCACTCACCCTTCACAATACAGTCACTGTACTTTCCACTTCCAGTACTGTAACATCCTCACTCACCCTTCACAGTACAATCACTGTACTTTCCACTTACAGTACTGTAACATCCTCACTCATCCTTCACAGTACAGTCACTGTACTTTCCACTTACAGTACTGTAACATCCTCACTCACCCTTCACAGTACAGTCACTGTACTTTCCACTTACAGTACTGTAACATCCTCACTCATCCTTCACAGTACAGTCACTGTACCTCCCACTTCCAGTACTGTAACATCCTCACCCTTCACAGTACAATCACTGTACTTTCCACTTACAGTACTGTAACATCCTCACCCATCCTTCCTCTTGACATGTACACCCAACTACTATAATACCTTGTACAACTATGTATCATGTCCTAATAAACTATTATTGTTATTATTATTATTATTATTATTATTATTATTATTATTATTATTATTATTATTATTATTCCACTTGTAGCATTACTTGTAATAATGTCCATATAATTATCTGTTATTGTAAACTGCTTTTAACCCCTTGACTGTCGCAACCTCCAATCGTGAGGTGTCTCCTGGTGTCGCAAAAATTTAAAAAAAAAAATTATTTTTTCTTATGAAATGATAGAGAATCTTTTCCCAATTGTAATGACACCAAAAAAAAAAATTTGATGGAAAACCGGCGGAATTACGCTCTCGGTGATATTTACAAATCGGCGATTTCATCCACTCTGAGCCCTATTTTCAGCTAATTCCATTGTTCCAGTTGACCAAACTCATAGCTATTTCTTTAGAACTCCATTTTTTCTATCGATTGAGTACAAGAAACTGCCCATTTACCGATTTCAAATATCCAATAATGTGGTCAGAAATTTGCAATTTGGCCAATTTCACAAAAATTAAAAAATATGACAATTTCAAAATAGTGTCCAGAATGAACAATGCAGACATTCCTGGCTCTAAAATAACATTTTCTTTATTCATCAGTCATGTCTCCAGGCCCCTCTGATATTACTCTTGCTTTCTATTTTGAATTTTTATTCAAACAAAAAATAGAAGATTTACTGTTATGCAGACTACTGCAATGACAATAAATGGTATAAAATATCGACAATATGGAAACATAAACACATATGCGGTTTAATGTGATCCTTTATTGACAACGTTTCACCCACACAGTGGACTTTTTCAAGTCACAAACAGATCTGTTTGTGACTTGAAAAAGTCCACTGTGTGGGTGAAACGTTGTCAATAAAGGATCACATTAAACTGCATATGTGTTTATGTTTCCAGACTACTGCAATATTGTAATAATTGTATACACAATGTCAACCCATTCATGACTGCATATTAGAGTGGCTAGTTGACATTTATTGGACAATGACATCATTTGTTTACTTTTGAACATCGGCAAATATCAAACATTTCCCCTGGGCTAAATTTCAAGGTTCTTTTCATAGTAAAACCAATCAAAATCACCTCCATTTCTATAATATGTTTTCCATTCTATCAAATGAGACCAAGAAAACAAGAATACAACCATAAATACTATACGAAAATAGACCACAAAGTCGGCATTTTAATTAAAAAAAACGGTCGGAGTTTTTTTTTTTCTCATTGTGCACTGCATGCTGCAGGATTTTTTTATATGGTACACACTGACCACACAGACCCATTCTCTCACAAATGGGCCTGCCAGCTTTCTCCTGCTTGATTTGAAGCCGCTAGAATTTATGAGTACAGTGGACCCTCAGCTAACGATATTAATCCGTTCCTGAAAGCTCATCATTGGCTGAAATTATCGTTAGCTGAATTAATTTTCCCCATAAGAAATAATGGAAATCAAATTAATCCGTGCAAGACACCCCAAAGTATGAAAAAAAAATTTACCAGATGAAATATTAATTTTAATACACACAAACTGACACTTACCTTTATTGAAGATCTGGTGATGATTGATGGGATGGGAGGAGGGGAGAGTGTGGAAGTTGTTAATGTTTAGAAGGGGAATCCCCTTCCATTAGGACTTGATGTATCAAGTCCTTTTCCGGGGTTACTTCCCTTCTTCTTTTAATGCCACTAGGACCAGCTTGAGTGTCACTGGACCTCTGTCACACAACATATCTGTCCATAGAGGCCTGTACCTCCCGTTCCTTTATGATTTGTCTAAAGTGGTTCACAACATTGTCATTGTAATAGTCACCAGCACGGCTTGCAATAGCTGTGTGAGGGTGATTTTCATCCATAAAGGTTTGCACTTCAACCCACATTGCACACATTTCCTTAATCTCTTTCTTCATATCCATAGTAATTCTCACCCTTTTTCCTGCAAGGTTGGCACTAGAAGCTTTCTTGGGACCCATGGTGACTTATTTTGCAGGTACAATCACTAAAAACGCTGTGATAATATGAAATGTTCCGATTGTATGCATGGATGTGACCGCACTGGCTGGCTTGTAAACACTGGCGCGCTCAGGCTACACGTGGACGCGTCTCAAACGAATCGCATAGGGGGAGTTTTTTAGCATTAGCTGAGGCAAAGTTTTTGCATTAAAATGTATCGTTAGCTGGATTTAATGTTAGGTGATGCCATCGTTAGCTGAGGGTCCACTGTATATACGTATACATCAGACATGGTACCTCGTAAGACATATATATACGACCAAAACAGTCAAAGGGTTAAACTGCTCCATTGAGATGTATTACCATATTATAAATTAACCCAAACTGTAGCACTATTTGTAATTATGTAAGTTTTATACGCTAGATTTAAAACTGCAATTACTGTACTCAGATATCCAATACCCAAATAATAATCTGTTACTGCCTTCCTGAACTTAAAGTTAATATTAAGTTTGCCTGCAATGCTCTGCATACAAAGGGACTTTTGGCACGTACACCCAACTATTATATTCTTTGGTATAACTATGTATCATGTCAAAATAAAAATTATTATTATTATTATTATAGTAGTCACTGTACTTCCCACTTCCAGTACTGTAACATCCTCACTCATCCTTCACAGTACAGTCACTGTACTTCCCACTTCCAGTACTGTAACATCCTCACTCATCCTTCACAGTACAGTCACTGTACTTCCCACTTCCAGTACTGTAACATCCTCACTCATCCTTCACAGTACAGTCACTGTACTTCCCACTTCCAGTACTGTAACATCCTCACATCATCCTTCACAGTACAGTCACTGTACTTCCCACTTCCAGTACTGTAACATCCTCACTCATCCTTCACAGTACAGTCAATGTACTTCCCACTTCAGTACTGTAACATCCTCACTCATCCTTCACAGTACAGTCACTGTACTTCCCACTTCCAGTACTGTAACATCCTCACTCATCCTTCACAGTACAGTCACTGTACTTCCCACTTCCAGTACTGTAACATCCTCACTCATCCTTCACAGTACAGTCACTGTACTTCCCACTTCCAGTACTGTAACATCCTCACTCATCCTTCACAGTACAGTCACTGTACTTCCCACCTCCAGGATTGTATCATCCTCACTCAACCTTCAGAATACAGTCACTGTACTTCTCACCTCCAGGACTCAAGTCTGGCTAACCAGTTACCCTGAATCCCTTCATAAATGTTACTTCGCTCACACTCCAACAGCACATCAAACCATAAGAACCACTTGTTTTCACTCTGATCCAATGCAATCACATAAGAATATTGGATAAAAGACCCTAACACATTATCATCATCATTTTTACTTTTAACACTGGCAGTCTCCCACCAAGGCAGGGTGACCCAAAAAAGAAGAAACACTTTCATCACTCACTCCACCACTGTCTTGCCAAAGGCACGCTGTTACTACATATGAAACTACAATAATCTCCTTAAAAAATCTTGGCATGCATGTGGCCGGCACAAACAACCTGGTGGCCAGGTCCAGAACCACACCTCAAGGCCAGTGGCCCTAGAAACCAACTACAGGTAACATACTGGTATAATGAAAAAGATTTATCAGACCTGTAGAGATGTAAGAGCACCAGGTAATGCAAGGTACTAACACCATCACTGGCAAGCACTAAACCAGCAGGGGCCACCTACAACATGGACTATACCAGCATTATCATGCCTTAAAATAATACCAGCAACAATAATAATAGCAATATTACTACAGGTCCTCCATCACAAATCCGGCATCATTGGGACCTGTAGTGTGCCGGATTATTGAGTTTGCCGAATTACAGAGAGGTTAGGTTAGAATACACTTAATAAAATTAACCAACTTGACTTACACAGTTCATTGAACATCGGCAAAAATCGAACATTTCCGCTGCTTTGAGCTCAATTTCAAGGTACTTTTCGTCATGAAAACAATCAAAATCATGTCTATTTTTGTAATATATCTTCCATTCTATCAAATGAGCCCAAAAAAGTGAGAATACAACCATAAAAACCATACGAAAATATACTGCAAAGAGGCGGCTAATGGCTGAGAAGTGAACTCCCTTATTTATCGTCCGTCTTTTTTATTTTTGTTGTACGTTAAGAAGCATCTTTCCATCGTACATTGCCCAAGTTTCAATGAGATAGCCCAACAAACCGAGAAAAAAAATATTTACCAAAAATCATATATGGCAAGCCTAAGCCAGGTACTGGAAATAAGTCACTTTGTCTGACTTTTCTGGGTTATCCCAGGTTCTCTATACATACGCTGCTATGTATAATAATCTATGTAACTGTATTTGTGTATACCTGAATAAACTTATTTACTTCTAGTCTGTCAACTGAGTACAAGAAACCGCCCATTCACTTATTTCAACTACCCAATAAAGTGGTCAGAAATTGGCAATTTGGCAGATTTCACACACATTTCAACAGATGCCAATTTCAAAATAGTGTCCAGAATAAACAATGTAGACATTCCTGGCACTAAAATAAAATTTTCTCTGTTCATTAGTCACAGCTCCTGGCCCCTCTTATATTACTCTTGCTTACCATTTGGAATTTTTATTCACATAAAATAGAAGATTTACTGTTATGCAGACTGCTGCATTATTGTAATAATTGTATAAATAATGTCAATCCATTCTTGACTCCGTATTGGACTGGCAGGCGGACAGGTATTGGACGGTGACGTCATTTGTTTACTCTCGAGCTTCGCTAAAGAATAGAACATTTTCGCTACTGTGAGCGCAATTTCAAGGTACTTTTCATCATGAAAACAATCAAAATCATATCTATTTCTGTAATATATCTTTCATTCTATCAAATGAGACTGAAAAAATGAGAATATAACCATAACAACCATACAAAAATATACCGCTAAGCGGCCGCTAATGGCTGAGAAGTGAGCTCCACTATTTATGGTCTGATTTCTTTCATTTTTGGTGTGCGTGAAGAAGTATCTTCCTGTCATACATTGACCAAGTTTGAATAAGATAACCCAACAAACAACTGAGAAAATAATAATATAATAATAATAATAATAGTAATAATAATAATAATTTTATTTACTACACATACATGTACAAGGTATACAGGCCTAGCTGACATCAGTGACATACTACTGTATAGAAAGCCGCTTGTTATGCAGAGTATTTCAAGAAAATTAGGTCAGTGTCCCATGATAACACCCACACTAGTCGGTTAACACCCAGGTACCCATTTACTGATGGGTAAATATAGACAACAGGTGTAAAGAAACACGCCTAATGTTTCTACCCTGGCTGAGAATCGAATAGTATTTACCAAAAATCATATATGGCTAACCCAAGCCAGGTACTAAAAATAAGCCACATTGACTTTTTTGGGGTTATCCTAGGTTCTCTACACATATGCTGCTATGTGTGATAATCTATAGAAAGAAAATAACTTTTTTGTTTCATGTTTATGGTGGAGTACGAGTGTACAGTGGACCCTCAACCAGCGATATTAATCCGTTCCTGAGAGCTCATCGTTAGTCAGAATTATCGTTAGTCAAGTTAATTTTCCCCATAAGAAATAATGGAAATCAAATTAATCCGTGCAAGACACCCAAAAGTATTGAAAAAAAAAAATTTACCACATGAAATATTAATTTTAATACACACAAACTGAAGATTACATGCACAGTTACATGACACTTACCTTTATTGAAGATCTGGTGATGATTGATGGGATGGGAGGAGGGGAGAGGTGTTAGTGTTTAGAAGGGGAATCCCCTTCCATTAGCACTTGAGGCAGCAAGTCTTTTTCTGGGGTTACTTCCCTTGTTCTTTTAATGCCACTAGGACCAGCTTCAGAGTCACTGGACTTCTGTCGCACAACATATCTGTCCATAGAGGCCTGTACCTCTCGTTCCTTTATGACTTTCCTAAAGTGGTTCACAACATTGTCAGTGTAATAGTCACCAGCACGGCTTGCAGTAGCTGTGTCAGGGTGATTTTCATCAAAAAAGGTTTGCACTTCAAGCCACTTTGCACACATTTCCTTTATCTTAGAAGTAGGCAACTTCTTCAATTTCTCTCTCCCCTCCTCCGAAGCAGTTTCCTCAGGTCTGCCCTCTTGCTGTTCAAGATGATCTAGCAGCTCATCACTGTCCTCCACCACCAACTCTTCCACATCCTCCCCACTAACCTCCAACCCCAAGGACTTCCCCAATGCCACAATGGATTCCTCAACTGGCATAGGATTCTCAGGGTTAGCCTCAAACCCTTCAAAATCCCTTTTGTCTACACATTCTGGCCACAGTTTTTTCCAAGCAGAGTTCAATGTCCTCTTAGTCACTTCCTCCCAAGCCTTACCTATAATGTTTACACAATTGAGGATGGTAAAATGATCTTTCCAAAACTCTCTTAGAGTCAGAACTCTCTTAGAGTCAGTTGAGTTTCTGAGGTCACTACAAAGCACCTTTCAAACATAGCTTTTGTGTACAGTTTCTTGAAGTTGGAAATAACCTGCTGGTCCATGGGCTGCAGGAGAGGAGTGGTATTAGGAGGCAAAAACTTCACCTCAATGAAGCTCATGTCCCTAGAAAGTCGCTCTGCCAAGTCTGAAGGATGACCAGGAGCATTGTCTAATACCAGGAGGCACTTAAGGTCTAATTTCTTTTCAATTAGGTAATTTTTCACATTGGGGGCAAATGCATGATGTAATCAGTCATAGAAAAAGTCCCTAGTGACCCATGCCTTACTGTTTGCCCTCCACAGCACACACAAATTAGCCTTGAGGACATTGTTTTTCCTGAACACTCTGGGAGTTTCAGAGTGATACACCAATAAAGGCTTCACTTTGCAATCACCACTAGCATTGGCACACATCAACAGAGTAAGCCTGTCTTTCATAGGCTTATGTCCTGGGAGTGCCTTTTCCTCCTGAGTAATGTATGTCCTGCTTGGCATTTTCTTCCAAAACAGGCCTGTTTCATCACAATTAAACACTTGTTCAGGTTTCAGTCCTTCACTGTCTATGTACTCCTTGAAGTCCTGCACATATTTTTCAGCCGATTTGTGGTCCGAACTGGCAGCCTCACCATACCTTATCACACTATGAATGCCACTACGCTTCTTAAATCTCTCAAACCAACCTTTGCTGGCCTTAAATTCACTCACATCACTAGTTGCTGGCATTTTTCTAATTAAATCGTCATGCAACTTCCTAGCCTTTTCACATATGATCGCTTGAGAGATGCTGTCTCCTGCTATCTGTTTCTCGTTTATCCACACCAATAAAAGTCTCTCAACATCTTCTATCACTTGCGATCTCAGTTTCGAAAACATAGTTGCACCTTTGGCAAGAACAGCTTCCTTGATTGCCGTTTTCTTGCCCACAATAGTAGCGATGGTTGATTGGGGTTTATTATACAACCTGACCAGCTCAGAGATATGCACCCCACTTTCATACTTATCAATGATCTCTTTCTTCATCTCCATAGTAATTCTCACCCTTTTTGCTGTAGGGTTGGCACTAGAAGCTTTCTTGGGGCCCATGATGACTTATTTTGCAGGTGTAATTACTACAAAGGCTGTGATAATATGAAATGTTCCAGTTGTATGTTTGGAAGCGACCGCGGTGGCTGGCTTGCTTGTAAACACTGGCACCCAAGGGACAAGTGAGGCGTGCTCAGGCCAAAGTGGACGCGTATGGTACGGAACGAATAGTGCTGGTCGGGTTTTTAAGCACTAGTCGAGGCAAAATTTTTGCGTTAAAATGTATCGCTAGTCAGATTTATCGTTAATCGATGCCATCGTTGGTCGAGGGTCCACTGTATATCACAGTTACCCCTGTGCTATACAGTGGACCCCCGGTATTCGATGGCATCGGTATTCGATAAATCCGGTATTCGATGCATTATATCTCAAAAAATTTTCCTCGGTATTCGATTGAAAACCCGGTATTCAATACGATTTGTACAAGACCTGTCCACATGTGGCCTGAAACTGCCCCTCATGTGCCAGTGTTTACAAGCCAGCCAGTGTACGCGCATCTAAGGATACATTCGGTACATTCCATATTATCCATATTATCACTGTGTTTGGTGCTTGTTTCTGCAAAATAAGTCACCATGGACCCCAAGAAAGCTTCTAGTGCCAACCCTGTGGTAAAAAGGGTGAGAATTAGTATGGAAATTAAGAAAGATTTTGAAGGGTTTGGGCTAACCCTGAGAAGCCTATACCAGTTGTGGAATACATTGTGCCTACTTCAAAAATTAAGGAAATGTGTGCACAGTGGGTTGAAGTGCAAACCTTTATGGATGAAAATCACCCTAACACAGCTATTACAATGACAATGTTGTGGTCCATTTTAGACAAATCGTAAAGGAACGGGAGGTACAGAGCTCTATGGACAGATTTGTTGTGCGACAGAGGTCCAGTGACTCTCAAGCTGGTCCTAGTGGCATTAAAAGAAGAAGGGAAGTAACCCTGGAAAAGGACTTGCTACCTCAAGTCCTAATGGAAGGGTATTCCCCTTCTAAACACTAACACCTCTCCCCTCCTTCCATCCCATCAATCATCACCAGATCTTCATTAAAGGTAAGTGTCAATTATTTTATTTATTGTTATTGTAATTATTCTATTGCATTAAACTTAATATTTCATGTAGTAAAATTTTCTTTTTCATACTTTTGGGTGTCTTGCACGGATTAATTTGATTTTCATTATTTCTTATGAGGAAAATTGATTCGGTTTTCGATATTATCGGTATTCAATGAGCTCTCAGGAACGGATTAATATCGAATACCAGGGGTCCACTGTACTCCGTTTTCTCTAATATAAGTCCCCAAGACAGGGATAGGAGAATGGTATTTGTTTACCATATCCTCTTCATAACTCTGTTGAACTGCTCGGTGTTATGCCAAATATTATTCATTCTGGAGTATTAATATGTTTTATGTTATTTACAGTGGAACCTCAAAAATCGAACTGCTCCCAACAAGACCAATTATGTAAGTGTATTTTTGTAAGTGCTTTTATTAGTGTATGTTTGAGGGTCTGAAATGGACTAATCTAATTTACATTATTCCTGATGGGAATAAATTCATTCGGTAAAGGCACTCGAACAGCCTTCTAGACCGAAGAAAGTTCGATATTTGAGGTTCCACTGTATATTGTTTCTTATGTCATATTAGATCAATTGTGATAGGCAAATAAGCTGTAGTGTTGATATTAGCGTAATAATAAAGCATATTCTCCTGCTTCATGAGACTGAGCTCATGGCAACTGACAGTGGCTTCAAAGCCACCTTATCTTTAATGGATAATGTACTGTGTAGGTGCTTTACATAATGAGAAGCATTTCTTTTATTCATTGGAACCATGGCTAGGGCTAAAAGCAAGCAGGTTAAAACAATAAATGGAGAAAAAGAAATTGGAATGACTTATGCAGCAAGTAGCACCACCAAACAGTACCAGCAGGTTAGTGTGGCGACCCTGGAAATTTGAAATTATGCTAGCCAAAATTAGTGCCGAATAACTGAAGGAACCGAATAACTGATTGCCGGATTTGTGATGGCGGACCTGTATTAGTATTAATACCAGCAACAACAATAATTGCAATAATAATAATATTAATGGCAGTATTATTAATACTCGCAACAACAATAATGATGATGATAATAATAATAATAATAATAATAATAATAATAATAATAATAATAGCAATATTATTAGTAGTACAGTGGACCCCCGCATAACGATGGCATCACATAGCGATTTTTCCGCATACCGCTTACTTTTATCGCAAAATTTTTGCCGCACATACCGATTAAAAACCCGCTCACCGATTTTCGTCCGAGACGCGTCCAATGTGCCCTCACATGTGCCGCCCGTCCCATTGTTTACCAGCCAGCCTCCGCGGTAACATCCAAGCATACACTCGGAATATTTCGTATTATTACAGTGTTTTCGGTGCTGTTTCTGGAAAATAAGTGACCATGGGCCCCAAGAAAGCTTCTAGTGCCAACCCTGTGGTAAAAAGGGTGAGAATTAGTATGGAAATTAAGAAAGATTTTGAAGGGTTTGGGGCTAACCCTGAGAAGCCTATGCCAGTTGTGGAATCCATTGTGCCTACTTCAAAGATTAAGGAAATGTGTGCACAGTGGGTTGAACTGCAAACCTTTATAGATGAAAATCACCCTGACACAGCTGTTGCAAGCCGTGCTGGTGACTATTTCAATGACAATGTTGTGGCCCATTTTAGACAAATCGTAAAGGAACGGGAGGTACAGAGCTCTATGGACAGATTTGTTGTGCGACAGAGGTCCAGTGACTCTCAAGCTGGTCCTAGTGGCATTAAAAGAAGAAGGGAAGTAACCCCGGAAAAGGACTTGCTACCTCAAGTCGTAATGGAAGGGGATTTCCCTTCTAAACAGTAAGAAGATAATGCTCTCCCCTCCTCCCATCCCATCAATCATCACCAGATCTTCAATAAAAGTAAGTGTCATGTAATTGTGCATGCCTTTTTCAGTTTGTGTGTATTAAAATTAACATTTCATGTGGTAAAAAAAAATTTTTTTCATATTTTTGGGCGTCTTGCACGGATTAATTTTATTTCCATTATTTCTTATGGGGAAAATTCATTTGCATAACGATTATTTCGCATAACAATTATCCCTCTTGCACGGATTAAAATCGTTAACCGGGGGTCCACTGTAGTATTAATACTAGCAACATTAATAATAGCAATAATAATAACACCATTTATATTAATAGTATTATTATTAATAGCAATAACAAGAGCACTAATAACAGTAATTATCATATTATTAATAGCGATAATAATAATTTGTCAGTAAGGGGCTGGAGGCAGTTGCAACAAACATCCTGCAACCTGCAGAGAGAACGTACAATTGACACGACACTGAACATGGTGATCTTCAACTTGCAACCAGCAATAGTGGTAAACAAGTGCTACAACCCAACCATCTCACCAAGTTGAACCACCACAGGTTAAATATAACGCTGGTTTGTTAACCACGGATGACTGACCTTAAAGATCTGCATATTCATACACGCATGTGTTTCGTGTTCATGAGATTCCATGTTCGTGAGATGTGTTCCATGTTCGTGAGATGTGTTCCATGTTTGTGAAACGTGTTCCATGTTTGTGAACGTGTTCCATGTTTGTGAGACGTGTTCCATGTTTGTGAGACGTGTTCCATGTTTGTGAGACGTGTTCCATGTTTGTGAGACGTGTTCCATGTTTGTGAGACGTGTTCCATGTTTGTGAGACGTGTTCCATGTTTGTGAGACATGTTCCATGTTTGTGAGACATGTTCCATGTTTGTGAGACATGTTCCATGTTTGTGAGACGTGTTCCATGTTTGTGAGACGTGTTCCATGTTTGTGAACGTGCTCCATGTTTGTGAGACGTGTTCCATGTTTGTGAGACGTGTTCCATGTTTGTGAGACGTGTTCCATGTTTGTGAGACGTGTTCCATGTTTGTGAGACATGTTCTATGTTCATGAGACGTGTTCCATGTTTGTGAGACATGTTCTATGTTCATGAGACGTGTTCCATGTTTGTGAGACATGTTCCATGTTTGTGAGACATGTTCCATGTTTGTGAGACATGTTCCATGTTTGTGAGACGTGTTCCATGTTTGTGAGACGTGTTCTATGTTCATGAGACGTGTTCCATGTTCGTGAGACGTGCTCCATTTTCGTGAGACGTGGTCTATGTTCATGGGACATGTTCCATGTTCATGAGAAGGTGTTCCGTGTTCCATGTTTGTGAGACGTGTTCCATTTTCATGAGACATGTTCCATATTCGTGAGGTGTGTTCCATGTTCGTGAGAGGTGTTACACGTTCGTGAGAGGTATTCCATGTTCGTGAGACGTGTTCCATTTTCATGAGACATATTCCATGTTCGTGAGAGGTGTTCCACGTTTGTGAGATGTGTTCCATGCACATCACTATACAGTCCCACTAAAGGTGACCATCTGTCAACTCTGTGCTGTTGTATCCACCTGCAGACAGGTGGCTATGGCTGCTCATCTACAGGGTCCACCTGCAGAACTTGGCTGCTCATCTATAGGGCCCACTGGGCCTGTCACTTGTCAAAGACATAGCTGTGTGACTCCTGGAGTCACAGCAAAGGGGAGTCTACTACAGCATTGGTAATTTATTAAAAACTGATGTATTTTAATACAAGGACAGTGACATGCCATGTGTGGATCATTCAGGACTGGTGGTGACTTGATCCACTACCACCATGTGGATCATTCAGGACTGGTGGTGACTTGATCCACTACCACCATGTGGATCATTTAAGACTTCGTGGCTTGATCTACCACCATGTGGATCATTTAAAACTGCTGGTGGCTTGATCCACTGCCATGTGGATCATTTAGTATGGAGAGGAACAGGGTAAACAGTGTATATATTAACTTCTAGAGATGACAGTGTATATATTAACTACCAGACATGACAGTGTATATAATAACTACTAGACATGACAGTGTTGTGCTCAGGTATATTGCCAGTACAAACAACCCTCAAAGACAATGAAAGTTTTAAGAATAAACAACAATAAAACAAATCTTGGAATGGTTGGGATTCAAGCTCATTCCATGGCTTGTTACTGGTTTGTTGTTCCTCATGATTTCATAAGGAATGACGAACCAATAACGAACTCGTCAATTCTTCACAACTTACTTCTGTTGAACGATGGGAAAGTTGCTATTCCAACTTGTACATTGTAACGAATACGAACACACTAACACCATGACCAGAACGGTACACAATTTTAACGGATACAAACGCACAATATAATGACTGGAACAATACACAAATGTAACGCATACGAGCGCACAACACCAAAATTGGAACAATACACGATTTTAAAGGATACAAAGGCACTAAAACCATGACTGGAACAATACACAACTGTAACAGATATGAATGCACAATACAGTGACTGGAACAACACTTGATTTTAATGGATACAAACGCACAACACCATGAGTGGAACAATACGCCAATAACCCACACACAGGAGAATGACATTTAAGCACAGGTTATTGAAAGGGTCAGAAGTACAGGTGATCCTCGACTTACGATATTTTAACTCACAAATGATGGATTCATCAACACAAAACCCCATCGCAAGTCAAGGAGCAACTGTAATGTCATTATGGTTAATATAAAGCAGCTGGGAATGAAAGAGGATCAGGTATGATGTGAGGGAGGAAAGGATCACTCTGAATCACTGGATCGTGCCCCCCCCCCTGCCTCCCAGGGTCAAAGGATCAAGCCAGTCATAATCAACAACACAGATATGGAATTCGGCACACTATCGGATGGAGAACGGAGGGACGGATGGATGAACGGACATGGGCAACATTACACCTGCTTGCAGAGTAAATAGAAAGGGCATAAAAGCAATAATATCTGGGAGAATGACAGAATGTCAAGCCAATTTTAGTCAACTGCACAGCTATGGAATTTGGCACAGACTGTCAGACGGACGGAGGGAGAGACGGATGGATGGACATGGGCAACATTGCACCTGCTCGCAGACTGAATGGAAGGGTGATAAAAGCAATAATACCTGATACTTGCTGAGTCGTGGGAAGTGACAATAGATGTGATGGCTTACAGTGTTTAACATGTTCACTGGCTAGCAGCTGTAAAGCTGTGCAACTGACCAACACATCATCGCGCCTCCGCTTTCCATCAACTCCCTCCAAGCAAATTCTAAAACAAAACAACACAGATACAGTAAGCCCTCGACTTACAAACATATTGGGGACCTCCTGAATTGTGTGTAATATTCATAATACAGGAGTCTTCAACTTACAAACACATTGGGGACCTTTTGTATTGTGTATAATAATGATATTATACACAATAATTATATAATATTATACAAAATACAGAAGATTGTCAAGGTGCTTGTAAGTCAAGGACTTACTGTACTGTAACTTCTCGTATTTTGTATTTTACCAATTACATCCATCAAACTTATGTGCCATTTTATGTGATGAAAGTACATTGGTGTATTTGTGTAATAATCATTCAAATCCCCCCACAGGGGGACTTGAATGATAGCTCTACGACTTTCATTCAATTCCCTCCAAGCAAATTCTAAAACCACACAGATACTGTAATTTCTCATATTTTGTATCTTACACCAATCACATTCTTGTACCATCACTGTATCCTTTGGACTTATGTACCAGTTGTATTTGTGCAATAATAGCAAAAAAGCACTGCAAAATGCAAAACATACATAGGGAGAACTGACTGACAGCTCTAGGCCTTTCACGTTGCAATCAACACATCTTCAAACGGGTAGAAAGTCCAGGTAGATACGACGTCCCCCTGAATGAGTCTACCTGGACTTCCTACTCATTTCTGCAACACTGAAAGCTCCTGAAGATGTGATTGCAACATGAAAGGCCTAGAGCTATCATTCAACTCCCCTGTGGTTGTCCTGCATAGGTGTACATATATACAAGATGGGATAGTAGGGGAAGCAGAATAAAGTTCCTCACTATGATGAAGTATTTACACAACCCACACACGCAACGTTTTGGTCAGACTTGGACTATTAACTAGTTGTTAGTTCAATGCTCAAAAAGACACCAAAGCTAGAAGGTTAGACTCCAGATGTCTCATAACTTTGAGCAGCTAGCTGGAACACTAGCCACTGTTCTTACAACGGTTTCTTCCTGCAGTATATTTCCTGCGGTATACTGCCTGCAGTATACTTCCTGCAGTATACTTCCTGCAGTATGCTTCCTGCAGTATGCTTCCTGTGGTATACTGCCTGCAGTATACTTCCTGCGGTATGCTTCCTGTGTTATACTTCTTGCGGTATACTTCCTGCAGTATACTTCTTCCTGCAGTATACCTGGGTGTTAAGTCACCTTACACCTGCTGTCAGTGTTCACCTAGCAGTAAGTAGGTACTTGGGTGTTAGTTGACTGGTGTGGGTGGCATCTTGGAGGACAAGATTGAAGGACTACAATGGAATTAAGACGGACAGCCTTCGATGATGCACTAACTTTCTTAGGCTTTCCTGGGTGAATAACCCTCCATACCCTGCATTATCCTGTGTGGCTAACCATCCCTACCCTTTGTTATCCTGGGTGGCTAACCATCCCTATCCTGGGTTATCCTGGCTGGCTAACACTCCCTACCCTGGGTTATCCTGGCTGGCTAAGACTCCCTACCCTGGGTTATCCTGACTGGCTAACACTCCCTACCCTGGGTTATCCTGGGTGGCTAACACTCCCTACCCTGGGTTATCCTGGGTGGCTAACCCTCTGGGTTAAAAATCCCACAAAATCTTCTCTAACCATACAAAGTGTAAAACATTCCTTTTTTTTTACGCAAATCAGTTTTACAGGCTAGGAGATTTTGTACTACCTCAGCTCTTTCCAAAGTTTAATTTGTAAATATTGTAAGTTGTAAATATTGTAAGTTGTAAATATCCTAAGTTGTAAATATCATAAATTGAAAATGTTGTAAGTTGAATATGAATATACAATGGACCCTCGATTATCGGCCGTAATCCAAAATAATATTTCCCATAAAAATTAATTTAAAATACAATTAATGTTCCAAAAACATCCACAAAAAAATAATTTTTTTAACAATTAACCCTTTGACTGTTTACGTCGTATATATACGTCTTACGCGCCACTGTTTCTGATGTATTTATACGCGTAAATTCTAGCCTTTGAAGAATTTCGAGGGTATATCTACTCTCTGAGCCCGGCCATGGGCAGCTTCAAATCGAGCGGGAGAAAGCTGGTAGGCCTACATGAGAGAGAATGGGTCTGAGTGGTGGGTGTGCACCCTGTGAAAAAAATCTGGGACTCAGTGGTGCTTTGTGGGAACGCCATCTTGGTAGTCCATTTTCACCATGCCTCGCAGTAAGAAGTACCTCACTCCTCGGTGGATTGGAAGTCTTTTGTTCCCAAGTGATAGCTCTAACAGCGATGGAAGTGTCAGTGAAAGTGAATTCCATGGTTTTCAAGCAGGTGTGACAGAAAAAAGTGCCCAGGATAACGTAATTGGTGATGAAAACCGAGATGACCCACGACCTTCCGAGGTACCTCTGGTGCTGGGCCGGCTCGTTCACGTTCACGTTCACCTGTACCAGGACGAAAGAGGAAACTATTTGCCCGTGTACAAGACTCAGATGTGAGCAGTGAAAGTGATAGTGATAGTGATTTCAAAGTTACTGAAAGCAGTTCTAGTTGTGACAGTGAGGGTGAATATTCCCCAGTGAAGCGGCAGTACAGTGGACCCCCGCATAACAATATTAATCCGTTCATGAGAGCTCATTGTTATGCGAAATTATTGTTATGCGGATGAATTTTCCCCATAAGAAATAATGGAAATCAAATTAATCTGTGCAAGACACCCCAAAGTATGAAAAAAAAACATTTTTACCACATGAAATATTAATTTTAATACACACAAACTGAAAAAGGCATGCACAATTACATGACACTTACCTTTATTGAAGATCTGGTGATGATTGATGGGATGGGAGGAGGAGAGAGTCTTAATGTTTAGAAGGGGAATCCCCTTCCATTAAGGCTAGAGGTGTCAAGTCCTTTTCTGGGGTTACTTCCCTTCTTCTTTTAATGCCACTAGGACCAGCTTCAGAGTCACTGGACTTCTGTCGCACAACATATCTGTCCATAGTGGCCTGTACCTCTCGTTCCTTTATGACTTCCCTAAAGTGTTTCACAACATTGTCAGTGTAATAGTCACCAGCACGGCTTGCAATAGCTGTGTGAGGGTGATTTTCATCCATAAAGGTTTGCACTTTCAGCCACATCGCACAGATTTCCTTAATCTTTGTAGTAGGCAACTTCTTCAATTTCTCTCTCCCCTCCTCCGAACCAGTTTCCTCAGGTCTGGCCTCTTGCTGTTGAAGTTGATCTAGCAGCTCATCATTGGTTAGTTCTTCATTGTCCTCCTCCACCAACTCTTCCACATCATCCCCACTAACCTCCAACCCCAAGGACTTCCCCAATGCCACAATTGATTCCTCAACTGGCATACTCCTCTCAGGGTTAGCCTCAAATCCTTCAAAATCCCTTTTGTCTACACATTCTGGCCACAGTTTCTTCCAAGCAGAGTTCAAGGTCCTCTTAGTCACTCCCTCCCAAGCCTTACTTATAAGGTTTACACAATTGAGGATATTAAAGTGATCTCTCTAAAACTCTCTTAGAGTCAGTTGAGTTTCTGAGGTCACTACAAAGCACCTTTCAAACAGAGCTTTTGTGTACAGTTTTTTGAAGTTTGCAATAACCTGCCGGTCCATGGGCTGCAGGAGAGGAGTGGTATTAGGAGGCAAAAACTTCACCTCAATGAACTTCATGTCTCCATAAAGTTGCTCTGCCACGTCTGTAGGATGACCAGGGGCATTGTCTAACACCAGGAGGCACTTAAGGTCTAATTTCTTTTCAGTTAGGTAATCTTTCACATTGGGGGCAAATGCATGGTGTAACCAGTCATAGAAAAAGTCCCTAGTGACCCATGCCTTACTGTTTGCCCTCCACAGCACACACAAATTAGCCTTGAGGATATTCTTTTGCCTGAACGCTCTGGGAGTTTCTGAGTGATACACTAATAAAGGCCTCACTTTGCAATCACCACTAGCATTGGAACACATCAACAGAGTAAGCCTGTCTTTCATAGGCTTATGTCCTGGGAGTGCCTTTTCCTCCTGAGTAATGTAGGTCCTGCTTGGCATTTTCTTCCAAAACAGGCCTGTTTCATCACAATTAAACACTTGTTCAGGTTTCAGTCCTTCACTGTCTATGTACTCCTTGAATTCCTGCACATATTTTTCAGCTGCTTTGTGGTCCGAACTGGCAGCCTCACCATGCCTTATCACACTATGTATGCCACTACGCTTCTAAAATCTCTCAAACCAACCTTTGCTGGCCTTAAATTCACTCACATCATCACTAGTTGCAGGCATTTTTTTAATTAAATCCTGATGCAACTTCCTAGCCTTTTCACTTATGATCACTTGAGAGATGCTATCTCCTGCTATCTGTTTTTCATTTATCCACACCAATAAGAGTCTCTCAACATCTTCCATCACTTGCGATCTCTGTTTCGAAAACACAGTTGAACCTTTGGCAAGAACAGCTTCCTTGATTGCCTTTTTGTTGCCCACAATAGTAGCGATGGTTGACTGGGGTTTACTATACAACCTGGCCAGCTCGGAGACACGCACTCCACTTTCATACTTATCAATGATCTCTTTCTTCATCTCTATAGTAATTCTCACCCTTATTCCTGTAGGGTTGGCACTAGAAGCTTTCTTGGGGCCCATGGTTACTTATTTTGCAGATAAAATCACCAAAAACACTGTAATAATACGAAATGTTCCGATTGTATGCTTGGATGTTACCGCGGAGGCTGGCTGGTAAACAATGCCACCGGCGGAACATGTGAGGCTGGCTAAGGCCGCACATTAGACGCGTCTCGGACGAACAGCGTTGAGCGGGTTTTTTAGCGGTATGCGAGGCAAAATCTTAGCGATAAAATGTATCGGTATGCGGATTTAACGTTATGTAAGGCCAACGGTATGCGGGGGTCCACTGTATATACAATGTAGCATGCGGTCTGGTAGTGTTTCATATGCTGTTCCAAGGGGAAGGAGTAAATCTCAGAGCACATCCCGTGGCCCTACACCACGACCTGATAGTGAAGATGACGATATTGTTACGATGGGTATGAATGATGCGAGTGAGGCAGCAGGCGGTGGTGGTGATAGTGATGGTGGCATGAGTCATGTGGCACCGGCAGCGGGCCACAACCAGCCTCACCCAACCCCACACTCCTACAACCTGCACAACCACATTTCAATATCCAGAACCCACCAGCAGACTGCATCTGGGATTGGCAGCAAGGTGATGAGTTTGTTCCCAGTCCCCATGACTTTGATGAAACACAAAGTGGAATACGGCCATCGTGTACACCTGGGAACAATGCTACTGAACTGGAATGCTTTCAGTTATTCTTCGATGAACCCCTGATGGACATTATTGTCAGGGAAACCAACACAAACCAGCACATGAGTACACCATTGCAAATACAATTCTCTCACCAAGATCACGGCTACACCAGTGGAAAGACACAGCTGTGACAGAGATGTACCTGTTTTTTGCCACAATAATGCTTATGCCACATGTGTATAAGCACACAGTAACACATACTGGTCAACAGAATGCCTTTCAACCCCAGGTTTTAGTGACATTATAGGTGTGAATCGTTTCTTGATACTGTTACGTATCAAGACAAAACCAGGCCTGACAGAAGCGACAGGTTATATAAGATCAGAAATGTGTTTATGTACATGAAACAAAAGTGTTGCATGTATTTTTATCCCTTCAGGAAGTTTGTTATTGACGAATCTTTGATTTTATTCAAGGGAAGACTCTCATTCAAGAAAAAACATACCAAGCAAAGGAAATGCTTTGGAAAATTTATTTGTACTGTGTGATGAAAAGTGGTCTCTTTTTGGTTATTTGTACATGGCAATAATAATTGAGAGATACCAGAAAGTTATTGGATATCTCGGTGATTGTGGTTCGAACAAATGATGGAACCAATCTTGGTGGGGGGCATATTTTATTTACTGTAAATGGTACAAAAGCCCTATGTCAGGATTTTTGCGATGAACCCTGCAGACGTGTGTGGCACAGTGCGTTTTTAAAACGTAAACATAGCCAAGGGTTTTAGTGGCACTCGCAGGGTGAGGTGAAAGCCTTGCTCCCATGACATTGTGGCTTTCGGTGGATGACAAAAGTGATGTAACATTGTTGAATCATTCACCGAAAAAGAAATGGCACACACTGGCAGGCACAAAAGAGAGACCGAAAACCCATTCTAAAACCCGCAGTGTATGGACTACAACCCCAATATGCATTAGTGGGCAAATTGACATGCAGATTGGGTTTGCTGATTGTGTACGCAAGAGTTATAAGTGGTATATAAAACTTTTTTTCCATCTTGTTGATATTTCCATGCTAAATACTTATAACATAAACAAGTTGACGACCAACAACAAACCAAAGTATGGTGAATTTTGTTTGTCAGTCATCAGACAAATAATTGCCAAGTACCAAGGAGCAACACCTGCAATAGACCAGCACCCACGAAATTACCAACACACGCCATCTTGTTTGAGGCCTGGTGATCACTACCCCATACAACTGCCTCCTACTGATTTCAAGAAAAGTGCTCAGAAGAGGTGTTTTGTATGTGGACATACCACAAAACGCCTACAAACACGCAGAGACACTCGTTTTATGTGTGAGGAGTGTCAAGTGCCACTCTGCATATACCCATGTTCCAAAGAGTTCCACAAGCTGCAGCAGTTTTAGGAACATGTTCAGTGACTGTACATATGTATATATATTATGGAACAATAGTAATAAACAATGTTTTGTATTGTTTGTGTAAAAAAGTTTTATAGAGAAACTAATAGTGATAATGTTTGTTGTTATTGTGTTGTAAACAATGAGTGCATATTTGAACAATGTACACGTACGTTACTTTGGTCTCACAGGCCACATAAGTTACTTAGAAAAGAAAAATATTGGAAAATACAAGAAACCTTCAAACTGGAGTAAATAAAAGAATACCAGGTAAGAAAAATCATTTTTTTTTTTTTAAATATTTTGCGACATAGAATGCCAGTTTCAGAAAGGGGCTTGCGACAGTCAAAGGGTTAAATCAGTATTACATACCTTTACTGAAGACTAATGCTGCCTGCTACACTTCTGCATGCCTGCTACACTTCTGCATGCCTGCTACACTCCCTGCATGCCTGCTACACTCCCTGCATGCCTGCTACACTTCTGCATGCCTGCTACACTTCTGCATGCCTGCTACACTCCCTGCATGTCTGCTACACTTCCTGCATGCCTGCTACATTCCCGGCATGTCTGCTACACTTCTGCATGCCTGCTACACTCCCTGTATGCCTGCTACACTTCCTGCATGCCTGCTACACTCCCTGCATGCCTGCTCCACTCCCTGCATGCCTGCTACACTTCTGCATGCCTGCTACACTTCTGCATGCCTGCTACACTTCTGCATGCCTGCTACACTCCCTGCATGTCTGCTACACTTCCTACATGCCTGCTACACTCCCTGCATGTCTGCTACACTTCTGCATGCCTGCTACACTTCTGCATGCCTGCTACACTCCCTGCATGTCTGCTACACTTTTGCATGCCTGCTACACTTCTGCATGCCTGCTACACTCCCTGCATGTCTGCTACACTTCTGCATGCCTGCTACACTCCCTGCATGCCTGCTACACTTCTGCATGCCTGCTACACTCCCTGCATGCCTACTACACTTCCTGCATGCCTGCTACACTTCCTGCATGACTGCTACACTTCCTGCATGCCTGCTACACTTCCTGCATGCCTGTTACACTCCTTGCATGCCTGTAACATTCCCTGCATTCCTGCTACACCCCCTACATGCCTGCTACACTCCTGCTACACTCCCTGCATTCCTGATGCACACTCTGCATGCCTGCTACACATCCTGTATGCTTGCTACACGCCCTGCATGCCTGCTACACGCCCTGCATGCCTGCTACACACACTGCATGCCTGCTACACACTCTGGATGCCTGCTACACTCCCTGCATGCCTGCTACACTCCCTGCATGCCTGCTACACTTCCTGCATGCCTGCTACACTCCTTACATGCCTGCTACACTCTCTACATTCCTGCTACACTCCCACCATGCCTGCTACACTTTCTGCATGCCTGCTACACTTCCTGCTTGCCTGCTATACTCCCTGCATGCCTGCTACACTCCTTGCATGCCTGCTACACTACTTGCATGCCTGCTACACTACTTGCATGCCTGCTACACTTCCTGCATCCCTGCTACACTTCCTGCATGCCTGCTACACTCCCTGCATGCCTGCTGCACTCCCTGCATGCCTGCTACACTTCTTGCATGCCTGCTAAACTCCCTCATGCCTGCTACACTTCTTGCATGCCTGTTGCACTCCCTGCGTGCCTGCTACACTACTTGCATGCCTGCTACACTCCCTGCATGCCTGCTACACTCCCTGCATGCCTGCTACACTTCTTGCATGCCTGCTACACTCCCTACATGCCTGCTACACTCCTTGCATGCCTGCTACACTCCTTGCATGCCTGCTACACTCCTTGCATGCCTGCTACACTCCCTGCATGCCTGCTACACTCCCTGCATGCCTGCTACACTCCCTGCATGCCTGCTACACTCCCTGCATGCCTGCTACACTCCCTGCATGCCTGCTACACTCCCTGCATGCCTGCTACACTCCCTGCAAGCCTGCTACACTCCCTGCATGCCTGCTACACTCCCTGCATGCCTGCTACACTTCTTGCATGCCTGCTACACTCCCTGCATGCCTGCTACACTCCTTGCATGCCTGCTACACTCCCTGCATGCCTGCTGCACTACTTGCATGCCTGCTACACTCCCTGCATGCCTGCTAAACTTCTTGCATGCCTGCTACACTCCTTGCATGCCTGCTACACTCCTTGCATGCCTGCTACACTTCCTGCATGCCTGCTACACTCCCTGCATGCCTGCTACACTTCCTGCATGCCTGCCACACTTCCTGCATGCCTGCCACACTTCCTGCATGCCTGCCACACTTCCTGCATGCCTGCTACACTTCCTGCATGCCTGCTACACTTCCTGCATGCCTGCTACACTTCACGCTTAAATTCCATGTTGTTTCTCACTTTGTTTACCTCAGGAACTTGACCAGGAACTTTCTTTGGAGCTATGGTTACTTATTTTGCAGTTGCACTGCAAAAAAAAATGTTTGGATGTACATGAGCAGAAGCTTCCTCACGCACCGAAAGACTCAGCCCCAGCCGGCGGATGGACGCATCCAAAATAGGCGATCACTGAAATAACGGCTGATCACCGGGAGCCGAAAAACTGGCCGATCACTGAGTTGACCGGTAACAAGAACGGCCGATAACAGAGGGTCCACTGTATGATAAATAAGTCAATAAACAAATAATTACTGTAATTAAATACCAGCATTAAAAAGTCAATAAATTATTGTACTAGATATCAGTAGCCCGGAGGACCAGAAGAAAATTTAAAGTTTGATGAGTACTGAATGTGCAACACCACTGAACCATCATAGTCAAAATATTGCAAGTCGAACCATCATAAAGTTTAATTATTGCAAGTTGAATCATCACAAAGTCAAAATGTCACAAGTTGGACCATCATCGAGTGGAGATGTCGCAAACTGAGCCATCGCGGAGTTGAAATTTTCAAGTCAAACCATCGTACAGTTGAAATATCGCAAGTCGAACCATCGTAGAATCAAAATATTGCAAGTTGAACCATCACAGTCAAAATACCACAAGTTGAGCCATCGTAAAAAGCAACACCTGTAATTCCTTAATCACCAGTTGGCTGTGCACCAACTGTCTCTAGCACACCGCCTGAACCACTTACATTAAGATGATGGTGGGCATGAGGCAACACAGACAAGGTGGACATGAAGCTCACCTGATGAGAGAGGTGCTTAGCAGCAAGCGTGTGGGAGGGTAGAGCTGTGGCAGTCACTGTGTAGCTGGGCACAGCATCGACGTAGCCACTGAGAGTTTGGTCCAGCTTCCGCTTCCTCTGCAAGCACTGTCCAGAAGTGGCAGGGGCATGCAAGACTGTGCTAGGCTCACCTCCCGCCGGAGAGATGAACATGTCAAGCATTCCCTGCAACACACCAACAAACACACAAGTGTTACTGGTTAGAACACAACACACTGACACTGTATACGTATTTTATTCCTCTACCTTCTACAACACAACCAGCAAACATACATGTGTTACTGGTTACAACACAACACACAGTGTGCACATTATTCCTCTACCTTCTACAACACACCAACAAACACACATGTTACTGGTTACAACACAACACACAATGTACACATTATTCCTCTACCTTCTACAACACAATGTTACCGGTTAGAACGCAACACACTGATGGTGTACAATTATTCATCTACCTCCTACAGTTACATCCTTTATAAAGTCCATCTATGTGATGCAGTTTTTTTGTAAATGACCCTGAAAAAAAACACATCCAAAACAATGAAGACTTTTGGGTTATCCTATGTAATTTACACATTTTAAACTATGCAAAAATACCCGAGTGCTTTCATGTGCTTACACACACGTTTCTCCAAAGATGTAATAATAATAATAATAATCTTATTTCTACATGTACATGGTACAACTTATACAGACCATAGCTGACATCAATGACATACTACAATGTATATAGAAAGTCCCAGATTATGTACAGCAACTCCATTATCAAGGCAATAAGCTTTGATGATTCTATTCACACGTGCAAGTCCCGCTCAAATCAAATCGTGTGTGTGGGGAAGTACCCTGGCTGGTGTGTTCTTTCTTGAATTCTATCATGTTTCTCGCCTTCTTTAGCAAAGGGCTGTCACTAGGAGGTTTCTTTTGGCCCAAGGTGGCTTATTTAGCAGTTGCAAGCACAAAAAACAATGGATTATTATGGAATGTATCTTATGAACGTGTGGGGTGATGGTCACTCGCCAATAAACAATGCCATACTGACTGGGAATGGTGTGTGAGGCGCCTTTGTGTGGTGTGGACACTGAAAGGCCACTTGTATGCATTCCAGACGAGCAATGAATGGCGAGGCAAATTACGAACCGCGAAGCTATATTTTGACGAAAAAAGTTGTCAAAAGTCGAAATTTACGAAGCAAGAGGCTTACGAATCTCGAGGGCTCTCTGTATTTAGGTTTAAATACTGGTCAGAGAGCCCATCATAAGTCCAAGGCATTGGTAAACAAGTACATCGTAAAGTAAGGAGAGGCTGTATTATGTTTGTGCTGTAGCACATGACTTACTGATTATGTGATAGTGAATGTGTTTAATTTTAGGGGCTGACAGTACCTTGGCAGGAGAGAACCAGTGTCAAAAAAGAGAGTTGTGACCTGACAGTGCTTCACAATGGACCACAATACCTTAGTAGGGGAGAACCAGTGTCACAATGGACCACAATATGTACCTTGGTAGGAGAGAACCAGCATATCAAACACAAAGTTGTGACCTGGCAGTGGTCAACATTGGAACAATCAAGCGTCTAAAGTTTCTGCTGCAAAGAGCGAGTCATTCTTGAAGTTTTAAAAGTAGCAGAGATAACAGGGAATCAAAGATCACACAAACAAGCGATAACATAAATACAGGAAGGCCTCATTTTACAGTGCTTTGCTACAATAAATATAGTCACCACTCACTATAAGCTACAGGTCCGCCATCACAAATCCGGCAATCAGTTATTTGGCACTAATTTTGGCTAGCATAATTTCAAATTTCCAGAGTCGCCACACTAACCTGCTGGTACTGTTTGGTGGTGCTACTTGCTGCATAAGTCATTCCAATTTCTTTTTCTCCATTTATTGTTTTAACCTGCTTACTTTTAGCCCTAGCCATGGTTCCAATGAATAAAAGAAATGCTTCTCATTATGTAAAGCACCTACACAGTACATTATCCATTAAAGATAAGGTGGCTTTGAAGCCACTGTCAGTTGCCATGAGCTCAGTCTCATGAAGCAGGAGAATATGCTTTATTATTATGCTAATATCAACACTACAGCTTATTTGCCTATCAGAATTGATCTAATATGACATAAGAAACAATATAAATAACATAAAACATGTTAAATACTCCAGAATGAATAATATTTGGCATAACACCGAGCAGTTCGAAGGAGGTATGAAGAGGATATATGGTATACAAATACCATTCTCCTATCCTTGTCTTGGTGGCTTATATTAGAGAAAACAGAGTGTAGCACAGGGGTAACTGTGATATACACTCGTACTGCACCATAAACCTGAAACAAAAAAGTTACCTTCTCTATATAGATTATCACACATAGCAGCATATGTGTAGAGAACCTAGGATAACCCAAAAAAGTCAACGTGGCTTATTTTTAGTACCTGGCTTGGGTTAGCCATACATGATTTTTGGTAAATATTCGATTCTCAGCCAGGGTAGAAACATTAGGCATGTTTCTTTACACCTGTTGTCTATATTTACCCATCAGTAAATGGGTACCTGGGTGTTAACCGATTAGTGTGGGTGTTATCATGGGACACTGACCTAATTTTCTTGAAATACTCTGCATAACAAGCGGCTTTCTATACAGTAGTATGTCACTGATGTCAGCTAGGCCTGTATACCTTGTACATGTACGTGTAGTAAATAAAATTATTACTATTATTATTATTATTATTATTATTATTATTATTATTATTATTATTATTTTCTCGGTTGTTTGTTGGGTTATCTTATTGAAACTTGGGCAATGTATGATGGAAGGATACTTCTTAAGGTACACCAAAAATGAAAGAAATCAGACCATAAATAGCGGAGTTCACTTCTCAGCCATTAACGGCCGCTTAGCGGTATATTTTTGTAGGTTTTTTATGGTTATATTCTCATTTTTTCAGTCTCATTTGATAGAATGAAAGATATATTACAGAAATAGATAAGATTTTGATTGCTTTCAAGACAAAAAGTACCTTGAAATTGCGCTCACAGTAGCAAAAATGTTCTATTCTTTAGCGAAGCTCAAGAGTAAACACCGTCCAATACCTCTACGCCTGACAGTCTAAATTCCAATACGGAGTCAAGAATGGATTGACATTATTTATACAATTATTACAATAATGCAGTAGTCTGCATAACAGTGAATCTTCTATCTTTTGTGAATAAAAATTCCAAATGGTAAGCAAGAGTAATATAAGAGGGGCCAGGAGCTGTGACTAATGAACAGAGAAAATGTTATTTTAGTGCCAGGAATGTCTGCATTGTTTATACTGGACCCTATTTTGAAATTGGCATCTGTTGAAATGTGTGTGAAATCGGCCAAATTGCCAATTTCTGACCACTTTATTGGGTAGTTGAAATAAGTGAATGGGCGGTTTCTTGTACTCAGTTGACAGACTAGAAGTAAATAAGTTTATTCAGGTATACACAAATACAGTTACATAGATTATTATACATAGCAGCGTATGTATAGAGAACCTGGGATAACCCAGAAAAGTCAGACAAAGTGACTTATTTCCAGTACCTGGCTTAGGCTTGCCATATATGATTTTTGGTAAATATTTTTTTCTCTCAGTTGTTTGTTGGGCTATCTCATTGAAACTTGGGCAATGTATGATGGAAAGATGCTTCTTAACGTACAACAAAAATAAAAAAGACGGACGATAAATAAGGGAATTCACTTCTCAGCCATTAGCTGCCGCTTTGCAGTATATTTTTGTATGGTTTTTATGGTTGTATTCTCACTTTTTTTGGCTCATTTGATAGAATGGAAGATATATTACAAAAATAGACATGATTTGACTGCTTTCATGACAAAAAGTACCTTGAAATTGAGCTCAAAGCAGCAGAAATGTTCGATTTTTGCCGATATTCAATGAACTTTTGTGTAAGTCAAGTTGGGTAATTTTATTAAGTGTATTCTAACCTAACCACTCTGTAATCTGGCAAACTCAGTAATCTGGCACACTACAGGTCCCAATGATGCCGGATTTGTGATGAAGGATCTGTAAGTCTAAAAATATTTTAAGGTAAGTAAAGTGTGTACAGTGGAACCTCTACTTACGAGTTTAATCCGTTCCATGACCTTGCTCACATCTGGATTTGCTCGTTTGCAGAGTCAATTTTCCTTATTTAAATTAACTGAAATGGAATTAATTCGTTCCAGTGGAATTTCAGGCACGAGAAAATACTTCAATAATTTCCCTAATATCAACTAAATGACTTATTTATCATATCATGTAATATGACACAATAAACAATATTAATAACATACAAACATGATATATACACTAGAATGAATAAAATACATGTCACTACATATGTGTCTAGTGGTGGCGATAGCAGCCATTATTGTTGTTGGGGTTTATAGGGTTACCACAGCGGCCATCCCTGCTACTGACTACATGTGTAGAGAACCTAGGTTAACCCAAAAAAGTCAGACAGAGTGACTTATAAGTGCTACACTCTTAATGCTACACTTAACCCTTTGAGGGTCGACAGGTCCTCTCAGAAACTTGTTCTCAGGGTCGGCCAAATTTCAAAAACAAAAAATTTTTTTCTTATGAAAAGATAGAGAATCTTTTCCCGATCATAATGACACCAAAAGTATGAAATTTGATGGAAAACTTACGGAATTATGCGCTCGCGAAGTTAGCGGTCTAGACGATGTTTACGCATTGGCGATTTTGCCCACTTTGAGCCCTATTTTCGGCCAATTCCAGTGCACTAGTCAACAAAAACCATAACTATTTCGCTAGAACTCCATTTTTTCTATCGAATGAGTACAAGAAACCACCCATTTAACGATTTCAACTATCCAATAAAGTGGTCAGAATTTAGCAATTTTGCCAATTTCACACACATTTCAAAAGATACCAGTTTTCGAATAGGGTCCAGAATAAACAAGAAAGACATTCCTGGCACTAAAATAAAAAGTTCTCTGTTCGTTAGTCACATCCCCAGGCCCCTCTTATATTTCTTTGGCTTTCTACTTTGAATTTTTCTTACAAAAAAAATAAGATTTACTGTTATGCAGACTACTGCATTAGTGTGGAAATGGTATAAATAATATCAGCACACTTGTGAAAGAATATTAGACTCACCAGCTGATGTGTATTGGCCGCTTGGCATGATTTGTTTACTTTTGAACTTTGGTAAAAATCGAGCATTTCTGCTACTTTGAGCTCAATTTCAAGGTACTTTTCAGTGTCAAACCAGTCAAAATCATCTCAATTTCTGTAATGTCTTCCATTCTATAAAATGAGACCAAGAAAACTACAATACAACAATAAATACCATACGAAAATACAGTGCAAAGTCGTTGTTTTAATTCAAAAACACGGTCAATTTTTTTTTTTTATCATTACGCACTGTGTGCTGCAGGATTTTTTTCATACTGCGCACACTGACCACATAGACCAATTCTTTCATATGCAGGCCTAACAGCTTTCTCTCACTAGATTTGAGGGTGCTAGAATTTAGGCGTACTAGTACGTCAAAAACCCTGGGTCGTAAGACGTACTAGTACGTCCGAAACCCTCAAAGGGTTAATTGCTACACTCTTAATGCTACACTTTGCCACTGCTGCTTCATGATGTCTGCCACTGCTGCTTCATGATGTCTGCCACTGCTGCTTCATGAAGTCTGCCACTGCTGCTTCATGATGTCTGCTCCCACTTCGGCTAAGGTGTTGAAGAGCTTTCCAATATGTGAAGGTTGAGGGGCAATGCCAATCAAGCAGGTATTGGACAGTGACTTCATTTGTTTACTCTTGAACATCGCCAAAGAATCAAACATTTCTCCTACTTTGAGCTTAATCTCAAGGTACTTTTCATTGTGAAACCAATCAAAATATCCATTTCTATCAAATGAGACCAAAAAAATGAGAATACAACCATAAAAACCATACGAAAATATACCGCTAAGGGGCTGCTAATGGCTGAGAAGTGAACTCCTTTATTTATGGTCTGATTTCTCTCATTTTTGGTGTAAGCTAAGAACCATCTTTCCATCATACATTGCCCAAGTTTCAATAAGATAGTCCAACAACTGAGATCCAATTCCCTAGATCAAGAGCAAGAGCCCTTCACCAGCGTCAAGGAACCTCCCTTAACCCTTTGGGGGCTTCGGACGTACTAGTACGTCTTACGACCCAGGGTTTTTGACGTACTAGTACGACGCCTAAATTCTAGCACCCTCAAATCTAGTGAGAGAAAGCTGGTAGGCCTACATATGTAAGAATGGGTCTATGTGGTCAGTGTGTGCACTATAAAAAAAATCCTGCAGCACACAGTGCGTAATGAGAAAAAAAAAACTTTGACCGTGTTTTTAGATTAAAACAGTGACTTCGCACTGTATTTTCGTATGGTATTTATTGTTGTATTCTAGTTTTCTTGGTCTCATTTTATAGAATGGAAGACATATTACAGAGAGAGAAAAAAAAAAAAAAAAAAAAAAAAAAAAAAAAGCAATTGCAACTTGTATAATTACTACCAATTCAGAGTCATGCACTTATATATCTGTTATATCTATGTGACTCTGATGGGTTAGTATTATACCCCTTAAAGAATATCTTATCATTTCACATACACTTTTTAAATTACACCAAAGTGGTTGGGCCACTTACCTTTTATATCCTACCTCTCTCCCCCCTCCCACCATTTTCCAATATTTCCATCCTTACCCATCTTACCAAAGCTCTGGTCATCAGAAGAAGAAGAAGAAGAAGAAGAAGAAGAAGAAGAAGAAGAAGAAGAAGAAGAAGAAGAAGAAGAAGAAGAAGAAGAAGAAGAAGAAGAAGAAGAAGAAGAAGAAGAAGAAGAAGAAGAAGAAGAAGAAGAAGAAGATGATTTTGACTGGTTTGACAATGAAAAGTACCTTGAAATTGAGCTCAAAGTAGCAGAAATGCTCGATTTTTACCGAAGTTCAAAAGTAAACAAATCATGCCAAGCATCCAATACACATCAACTGGTGAGTCTAATATTCTTTCACAAGTGCACTCATTCGATAGAAAAAATGGAGTTTTAGCGAAATAGTTATGATTTTTGTCGACTAGTACACTGGAATTGGCCGAAAATAGGGCTCAAAGTGGGCAAAATCGCCAATGTGTAAACATCATCGAGACCGCTAACTTTGCAAGAGCATAATTCTATAAGTTTTCCATCAAATTTCATACTTTTGGTGTCACTATGATCGGGAAAAGATTCTCTATCTTTTCATAAGAAAAAATAATTTTTTTTTTTGAAATCTGGCCGACCCTGAGAACAAGTCTCTGAGAGGACCTGTCAACCCCCAAAGGGTTAAGGCCCGTTTGCATCTGGAAGCAAAAAATTGACTGAGCGACTGCTTCTATCTGGAAAAACTCGCACATGGATGCACTTGTAAGTAGAGGTTCCACTGTACTGTATATACATTTTTTAGACCTAGCTCTATTGCTCATTTAATATATGATAGTGTAAACATGTTATTAGGATCCTATATGCATTTGAAAGTGAAAAAAAAAACTTTCACTTTACAGCAATAGCTTGGAGCCTAACATGCTGTATAAGTGGGGCCCTACAGTAGCCTGGAGCCTAGCATGCTGTAAAAGTGGGGCCCTACAGTAGCCTGGAACCTAACATGCCGTATAAGTGGGGCCCTACGGTAGCCTGGAACCTAACATGCCGTATAAGTGGGGCCCTACGGTAGCCTGGAGCCTAACATGCTGTATAAGTGGGGCCCTACAGTAGCCTGGAACCTAACATGGGGCCATACAATACCCAGAAACCTAACCTGCTGTATAAGTGGGGCCCTACAGTACCCAGGAACCTAACCTGCTGTATAAGTGGGGCCCTACAGTAGCCTGGAACCTAACTTGCTGTATAAGTGGGGCCCTCCTTTATGTTAAAAGTGTAGTACAACAGATGATGCTTGGAGTCACAATATTACATTTACATCCAGGAAACAAACAAACATGGAGAACACTGATGTACCTTACCTGCAGCAGATTAACCAGGCTTAAAACTGTACCACACTCTGCAACAGCTACACCCTATCATCTTATTGCTACATTTTCATTAACTGACTCACCATTAATATAGAAATTATAGACAAAACACTGGGGTACGTTGCAGTCCGTTCCATAATTTTAGTTATAGTGAAGGATGACCATCACTAAACTAGTTATAGTGAAGGATGGACTGTAGCATGTAGTTGCTCAATCATGGGCTAACAGCAACACCCTGGTTGACCAGGCTAATACCAGACCAGCCTGGCTCATGACCAGGCTCCAGTAGAAAAACTCTAGCAGCTTATCAAAGGTATATCAAAAGTAAATAAAAAGTATATCAAAGGTACACCAAAGGTATACCAAAAGTATCAAAGGTATACCAAGACTTCTTTCTTATTTGACCTATTTCAATGCAGCATTGTATATACTGTACATATCTCCTAAAACAGAGGTGCTCCTCCACTTACTATTGTTTGACTTACAATATTTCAACTTTACGATGGTTCAACTTACAATATTTCAACTTAACGATGGTTCAACTTACAATATTTCAACTTTACGATGGTTCAACTTACAATATTTCAACTTAACGATGGTTCAACTTACAATATTTCAACTTTACGATGGTTCAACTTACAATATTTCAACTTTACGATGGTTCAACTTACAATATTTCAACTTTACGATGGTTCAACTTACAATATTTCAACTTTACGATGGTTCAACTTACAATATTTCAACTTTACGATGGTTCAACTTACAATATTTCAACTTTACGATGGTTCAACTTACAATAATTTCAACTTAACGATGGTTCAACTTACAATATTTCAACTTTACGATGGTTCAACTTACAATATTTCAACTTAACGATGGTTCAACTTACAATATTTCAACTTTACGATGGTTCAACTTACAATATTTCAACTTTACGATGGTTCAACTTACAATATTTCAACTTAACGATGGGTTCAACTTACAATATTTCAACTTTACGATGGTTCAACTTACAATATTTCAACTTACGATGGTTCAACTTACAATATTTCAACTTAACGATGGTTCAACTTACAATATTTCAACTTTACGATGGTTCAACTTACAATATTTCAACTTTACGATGGTTCAACTTACAATATTTCAACTTAACGATGGTTCAACTTACAATATTTCAACTTTACGATGGTTTCAACTTACAATATTTCAACTTTACGATGGTTCAACTTACAATATTTCAACTTAACGATGGTTCAACTTACAATATTTCAACTTTACGATGGTTCAACTTACAATATTTCAACTTTACGATGGTTCAACTTACAATATTTCAACTTTACAATGATGCTGCAACAATAACTTTAGAGATGAAACATAAGATAATTATCCAGCATGAAGGCAACAAGTCTCTAACTTGTATTCATTTACTGACTTTTTAATACTGGTATTTGATTACAGTAATTATTTGTTTATTGACTTATTCAATAACCCTAGTTATTTATCGACTTATTTATTTAGCATATTATATTCATTTTTGACTTACAGTATTTTTAACTTATGATATTTTAGATTTATGATATTTTTGACTTACAATATTTTCAATGTGTGATAATTTTGACTTACGATATCTTCGATTTACAATATTTTTGACGTACGAAAGGTTCATTGGAACGTAACCCCATCGTAAGTCGAGGAGCACCTGCGTTTAGCTAAAAAAAAATTCCCAATAGACACTATACCCATAATCCAGTCTTTCAGTACCACCATATTGCAGTATTACTTTTTTCTGACACACCGGTTATCTCCCAACAAGGCAAAGTGACCTGAAAAAGATAAAACACTTTCACCATCATTCACTCCATCACACATATCATCCATCATCCTTACAGCAGATATACATGTACGTATACGTACATACAAATACTCGTCGTTAATAACAAAGTATTCAATATTATTGTTTTTATTATTGTTGCTGTTATTATTGTTGGTGCAATGAAAAAATCATCAGTGGCGACAGTTACCATTGTGATCCTTGACTTATTACCATTGTGATCCTTGACTTATTACCATTGTGATCCTTGACTTATTACCATTGTGATCCTTGACTTAATACCACTGTGATCCATGACTTATTACCACTGTGATCCTTATTACCACTGTGATCCTTGCCTTATTAACACTGGTCCTTGATTTATTACCACTGTGATCCTTATTACCACTGAGGTCCTTGACGTATTACCAGTGATCCTTATTACCACTGTGGTTCTTGATTTATTACTGTGATCCTTGACATATTACCACTGTGGTCCTTGACTTATTACCACTGTGGTTCTTGACTTATTACCACTGTAGTCCTTGACGTATTACCATTGTGATCCTTGAGTTATTATCACTGTGATCCTTATAGACACTGTGATCCTTGACTTATTACCACTGTGGTCCTTGACTTATTACCACTGTGATCCTCGACTTATTACCACTGTGATCCTCGACTTATTACCACTGTGATCCTCGACTTATTACCACTGTGATCCTCGACTTATTACCACTGTGATCCTCGACTTATTACCACTGTGATCCTCGACTTATTACCACTGTGATCCTCGACTTATTACCACTGTGATCCTCGACTTATTACCACTGTGATCCTTGACCTATTACCACTGTGGTCCTTGACTTATTACCACTGTGATCCTTGACGTATTACCACTGTGATCCTTGACGTATTACCACTGTGATCCTTGACGTATTACCACTGTGGTCCTTGACTTATTACCACTGTGGTCCTTGACTTATTACCACTGTGATCCTTGATGTATTACCAGTGATCCTTATTACCACTGTGATCCTTGACTTATTACCAGTGATCCTTATTACCACTGTGGTCCTTGACTTATTACCACTGTGGTCCTTGACTTATTACCACTGTGGTCCTTGACTTATTACCACTGTGGTCCTTGACTTATTACCACTGTGGTCCTTGACTTATTACCACTGTGGTCCTTGACTTATTACCACTGTGGTCCTTGACTTATTACCACTGTGGTCCTTGACTTATAATCACTGTGGTCCTTGACTTATTACCACTGTGGTCCTTGACTTATTACCACTGTGGTCCTTGACTTATTACCACTGTGGTCCTTGACTTATTACCACTGTGGTCCATGACTTATAATCACTGTGGTCCTTGACATATTACCACTGTGGTCCTTGACTTATTACCACTGTGGTCCTTGAAGTATTACCACTGTGATCCTTGACGTATTACCGCTGTGATCCTCGACTTATTACCGCTGTGATCCTCGACTTATTACCGCTGTGATCCTCGACTTATTACCGCTGTGATCCTCGACTTATTACCCTGTGATCCTCGACTTATTACCGCTGTGATCCTCGACTTATTACCGCTGTGATCCTCGACTTATTACCGCTGTGATCCTCGACTTATTACCGCTGTGATCCTCGACTTATTACCGCTGTGATCCTCGACTTATTACCGCTGTGATCCTCGACTTATTACCACTGTGATCCTTGACTTATTACCACTGTGATCCTTGACTTATTACCACTGTGATCCTTGACTTATTACCACTGTGATCCTTGACTTATTACCACTGTGGTCCTTGACTTATTACCACTGTGGTCCTTGACTTATTACCACTGTGGTCCTTGACTTATTACCACTATGGTCCTTGACTTATTACCAACGATCCTTATTACCACTGTTGCCCTTGACTTATTACCACTGTGATCCTCGACTTATTACCACTGATCCTCGACTTATTACCACTGTGATCCTCGACTTATTACCACTGTCATCCTCGACTTATTACCACTGTCATCCTCGACTTATTACCACTGTCATCCTCGACTTATTACCACTGTCATCCTCGACTTATTACCACTGTCATCCTCGACTTATTACCACTGTCATCCTCGACTTATTACCACTGTCATCCTCGACTTATTACCACTGTCATCCTCGACTTATTACCACTGTCATCCTCGACTTATTACCACTGTCATCCTCGACTTATTACCACTGTCATCCTCGACTTATTACCACTGTCATCCTCGACTTATTACCACTGTCATCCTCGACTTATTACCACTGTCATCCTCGACTTATTACCACTGTGGTTCCTGACTTATTACCACTGTGGTTCCTGACATATTACCACTGTGGTTCCTGACATATTACAACTGTGGTTCCTGCCATATTACCACTGTGGTTCCTGACATATTACCACTGTGATCCTTGATGTATTACCACTGTGATCCTTGATGTATTACCACTGTGATCCTTGATGTATTACCACTGTGATCCTTGATGTATTACCACTGTGATCCTTATTACCACTGTTGTCCTTGACTTATTACCACTGTGGTCCTTGACTTATTACCACTGTGGTCCTTGACTTAGTACTACTGTGATCCTTATTACCACTGTTGTCCTTGACTTATTACCACTGTGGTTGTTATTACCACTGTGGTCCTTGACTTATTACCACTGTGGTCCTTATTACCACTGTGATCCTTGAATTATTACCACTATGGTCCTTATTATCACTGATCCTTGACTTATTACCACTGTGATCCTTATTATCACTGATCCTTGACTTATTACCACTGTGATCCTTATTATCACTGATCCTTGACTTATTACCACTGTGATCCTTATTATCACTGATCCTTGACTTATTACCAACGATCCTTATTACCACTGTTGTCCTTGACTTGTTACCACCGTTGTCCTTGACTTGTTACCACCGTGGTCCTTGACTTGTTACCACCGTGGTCCCTTGACTTGTTACCACCGTGGTCCTTGACTTGTTACCACCGTGGTCCTTGACTTGTTACCACCGTGGTCCTTGACTTGTTACCACCGTGGTCCTTGACTTGTTACCACCGTGGTCCTTGACTTGTTACCACCGTGGTCCTTGACTTGTTACCCCCGGGCCGTGGTCCTTGACTTGTTACCACCGTGGTCCTTGACTTGTTACCACCGTGGTCCTTGACTTGTTACCACCGTGGTCCTTGACTTGTTACCACCGTGGTCCTTGACTTGTTACCACCGTGGTCCTTGACTTGTTACCACCGTGGTCCTTGACTTGTTACCACCGTGGTCCTTGACTTGTTACCACCGTGGTCCTTGACTTGTTACCACCGTAGTCCTTGACTTGTTTACCACCGTGGTCCTTGACTTGTTACCACCGTGGTCCTTGACTTGTTACCACCGTGGTCCTTGACTTGTTACCACCGTGGTCCTTGACTTGTTACCACCGTGGTCCTTGACTTGTTACCAACCGGTGGTCCTTGACTTGTTACCACCGTGGTCCCTTGACTTTTTTACCACCGTGGTCCTTGACTTTTTTACCACCGTGGTCCTTGACTTGTTACCACCGTGGTCCTTGACTTGTTACCACCGTGGTCCTTGACTTGTTACCACCGTGGTCCTTGACTTGTTACCACCGTGGTCCTTGAATTGTTACCACCGTGGTCCTTGAATTGTTACCACCGTGGTCCTTGAATTATTACCACCGTGGTCCTTGAATTACCACCATGGTCCTTGAATTATTACCACCGTGGTCCTTGAATCATTATGAAGCTGTGTGTAGTCTGTGGTCAGTCAAACAAACGGGCTTCCACATGCATAAATTGTCATTTCTGTGGAAATTGGTGTCACGCCCCTTGTGCAGATATCCAAGAACTAGCTACAAGCAGTATTAAAACAGGGAAGTGTTTTTGGGTATGCCCAAATGAGATAAATCTGTGGACTAAAATCACAAGGGTATTAAAAGAGGTCAACATCAAAGCTGCTTTCATAGAAAACCTGGAAGCTTTCTACAACAGATGGAACATAAAAAGTCCGGGCTGAATGGTACTGCCCTTGATACTGGCCATGTAGTCAGAAACTGTAAGGCTGGAGATGATGTCCTGGTAGTCAGTAAATGGGGGGCTGATAGTGCTGTCCTGGGAGACAGTAATGGGGAAGCTGGAGGTGCTGTCCTGGGAGACAGTAATGGTGAAGCTGGAGGTGCTGTCCGGGGAGACAGTAATGGTGAAGCTGGAGATGCTGTCCTGGGAGACAGTAATGGGGAAGCTGGAGATGCTGTCCTGAGAGACAGTAATGGTGAAGCTGGAGATTTTGTCCAGGTAGTCGGAATTATACGCAGGAAGGAATACATATAAATGACCCCATAGGGGACAGGAGCCATAGTAGGGAAACAAGTGTAGTCAAAGATAAAGATAAAAACCAATATTGCAAACTAGAAATACCGCAGGAAATAGCAAACAAGAGGACTCCACTAGCAATAGTGAGGATATATTACCAAAAACAAATGGTGGGAGCTCCATTGTTGGTGCTAGGGAGGATAGAAGTAAGACAGGGAAACATGCACCAACAGGAATACAGTCACAGAAACCCAAGGCAAACGGAAACCAAGCCTGTGCACATACTAGCACTCGGTATCTGCTGGCATGGGAAATCTGGAAAAACAGATGGGACGTCAACTATGACCACCCTAGGAAATGCCATGCCCATATGACAACAGGAAAATGCAAACTCCCTTCCTGTAAGCTTTTTCACCCTGAACTGTGTACCTCTTCAGTACAGGAAAGACTGTGCTATAACTTAAATTGCCAGGCATAAAATCTAAAGGGGACAAAAAGATACAAAACATCCAGGCCATGGGAAAACCTGGGTAGCCACAGCCACTCAAGAGGGAGAGGTTTTTTAGTGCCAGGAAGGAAAAAAAACTGGCAGGAAATGGCAGAAAATCGTACACCAAATCCAGTCATTCCTAGAGTGGAACCACAGTCGATGGCCTCCACTCCAAACCAACAGATACAGATACTAATGCCGGAAAAAAAATCCCCCCCCAGTACCAACAATACCACCAGTCCGATAACATTCTTCTTTGCAAATATACAGGGTCTAAAGCCAGCAACAAACAACAAAATACCTTTCATCCGTGGACTGCTTGCAGAGGCAAAGGCAATGTTCGCGGCTTTCACTGAGACCCACATAAAGGATCACTTGGACAACGAAATATGGATCCCAGGTTACAACCTATACAGATGTGACAGAGTGAACAGGCAAAAGGGGGGGGTTGGCCTGTACATTGCAGAGTCACTTGTTTGCACAGAACTGCTAAATGCCTCAAATGATGTAGTGGAAGTTTTAGCAGTAAAGGTCGAGAACCAAAACCTAGTCATTGTGATAGTCTACAAGCCTCCGGATGCAACATCCCAGCAATTCCAGGAACAGCTGTTAAAAATTGACCACTGTCTGGAAAACCTTCCAGCTCCTGCACCCAACATCTTGCTCCTGGGGGATTTCAACTTAAGGCACCTAAAATGGAGGAATATAGCAAATAAATTGTTGCAGTAATAACACCAGGAGGCAGCTCTGATGAAAACTCACACTCACGCGAGCTTTTAAATCTCTGCACAAAATTCAATTTAAACCAGCAAATAATAGAGCCTACTAGACTGGAGAATACACTAGACCTCATCTTCACTAACAATGATGATCTGATAAGAAATATCACCATATCAAAAACAATATACTCAGATCACAACATAATTGAGGTTCAGTCATGTATGCGCGGAGCCCCAGACCGACATAATGAGATTAGTCACGAGGGAGCATTCACCAAATTCAACTTCAATAACAAAAACAAAGTGGGACCAAGTAAACCAAGTCCTAACCGATATAAGCTGGGAAGATATACTAAGCAACACAGACCCCAACTTATGCCTAGAACAGATTAACTCGGTGGCACTCGATGTATGCACAAGGCTTATTCCTCTAAGAAAAAGGAGGAGTAGATGTAAAACAGAAAGAGACAGGCCTCCCTTGACAGGCGACGGAAAAGAATAACAGAGGGCTAAAAGAGGTCAATATATCTGAAATGCGTAGGGAGACACTGGTCAGAGAAATAGCAAGCATCGAACTTAAGCTAAAAGAATCCTTTAGAAGTCAGGAATCGCGGGAAGAACTAAAAGCCATAAATGAAATCGAAAGAAACCCAAAGTATTTCTTCTCCTATGCCAAATCAAAATCGAGAACAACGTCCAGTATTGGGCCCCTACTTAAACAAGATGGGTCCTACACAGATGACAGCAAGGAAATGAGTGAGCTACTCAAGTCCCAATATGACTCGGTTTTTAGCAAGCCGCTAACCAGACTGAGAGTCGAAGATCAAAATGAATTTTTTATGAGAGAGCCACAAAATTTGATTAACACAAGCCTATCCGATGTTATCCTGACGCCAAATGACTTCGAACAGGCGATAAATGACATGCCCATGCACTCTGCCCCAGGGCCAGACTCATGGAACTCTGTGTTCATCAAGAACTGCAAGAAGCCCCTATCACGAGCCTTTTCCATCCTATGGAGAGGGAGCATGGACACGGGGATCGTCCCACAGTTACTAAAAACAACAGACATAGCCCCACTCCACAAAGGGGGCAGTAAAGCAACAGCAAAGAACTACAGACCAATAGCACTAACATCCCATATCATAAAAAATCTTTGAAAGGGTCCTAAGAAGCAAGATCACCACGCATCTAGAAACCCATCAGTTACACAACCCAGGGCAACATGGGTTTAGAACAGGTCGCTCCTGTCTGTCTCAACAATTGGACCACTACGACAAGGTCCTAAATGCACTAGAAGACAAAAAGAATGCAGATGTAATATATACAGACTTTGCAAAAGCCTTCGACAAGTGTGACCATGGCGTAATAGCGCACAAAATGCGTGCTAAAGGAATAACAGGAAAAGTCGGTCGATGGATCTATAATTTCCTCACTAACAGAACACAAAGAGTAGTCGTCAACAGAGTAAAGTCCGAGGCAGCTACGGTGAAAAGCTCTGTTCCACAAGGCACAGTACTCGCTCCCATCCTGTTCCTCATCCTTATATCCGACATAGACAAGGATGTCAGCCACAGCACCATGTCTTCCTTTGCAGATGACACCCGAATCTGCATGACAGTGTCTTCCATTGCAGACACTGCAAAGCTCCAGGCAGACATCAACCAAATCTTTCAGTGGGCTGCATAAAACAATATGAAGTTCAACGATGAGAAATTTCAATTACTCAGATATGGTAAACATGAGGAAATTAAATCTTCATCAGAGTACAAAACAAATTCTGGCCACAAAATAGAGCGAAACACCAACGTCAAAGACCTGGGAGTGATCATGTCGGAGGATCTCACCTTCAAGGACCATAACATTGTATCAATCGCATCTGCTAGAAAAATGACAGGATGGATAATGAGAACCTTCAAAACTAGGGAGGCCAAGCCCATGATGACACTCTTCAGGTCACTTGTTCTATCTAGGCTGGAATATTGCTGCACACTAACAGCACCTTTCAAGGCAGGTGAAATTGCCGACCTAGAAAATGTACAGAGAACTTTCACGGCGCGCATAACGGAGATAAAACACCTCAATTATTGGGAGCGCTTGAGGTTCCTAAACCTGTATTCCCTGGAACGCAGGAGGGAGAGATACATGATTATATACACCTGGAAAATCCTAGAGGGACTAGTACCGAACTTGCACACGAAAATCACTCATTACGAAAGCAAAAGACTTGGCAGACAATGCACCATCCCCCCAATGAAAAGCAGGGGTGTCACTAGCACGTTAAGAGACCATACAATAAGTGTCAGGGGCCCGAGACTGTTCAACTGCCTCCCAGCACACATAAGGGGGATTACCAACAGACCCCTGGCAGTCTTCAAGCTGGCACTGGACAAGCACCTAAAGTCAGTTCCGGATCAGCCGGGCTGTGGCTCGTATGTTGGTTTGCGTGCAGCCAGCAGCAACAGCCTGGTTGATCAGGCTCTGATCCACCAGGAGGCCTGGTCTCAGACCGGGCCGCGGGGGCGTTGACCCCCGGAACTCTCTCCAGGTAAACTCCAGGTAACCGTGGTCCTTGAATTATTACCACCGTGGTCCTTGAATTATTACCACCGTGGTCCTTGAATTATTACCACCGTGGTCCTTGAATTATTACCACCGTGGTCCTTGACTTATTACCACCGTGGTCCTTGAATTACCACCGTGGTCCTTGAATTACCACCGTGGTCCTTGAATTATTACCACCGTGGTCCTTGACTTATTACCACCGTGGTCCTTGACTTATTACCACCGTGGTCCTTGACTTATTACCACCGTGGTCCTTGACTTATTACCACCGTGGTCCTTGAATTATTACCACCGTGGTCCTTGAATTATTACCACCGTGGTCCTTGAATTATTACCACCGTGGTCCTTGAATTATTACCACCGTGGTCCTTGAATTATTACCACCGTGGTCCTTGAATTATTACCACCGTGGTCCTTGAATTATTACCACCGTGGTCCTTGACTTATTACCACCGTGGTCCTTGACTTATTACCACCGTGGTCCTTGAATTATTACCACCGTGGTCCTTGACTTATTACCACCGTGGTCCTTGACTTATTACCACCGTGGTCCTTGACTTATTACCACCGTGGTCCTTGACTTATTACCACCGTGGTCCTTGACTTATTACCACCGTGGTCCTTGACTTATTACCACCGTGGTCCTTGACTTATTACCACCGTGGTCCTTGACTTATTACCACCGTGGTCCTTGACTTATTACCACCGTGGTCCTTGACTTATTACCACCGTGGTCCTTGACTTATTACCACCGTGGTCCTTGACTTATTACCACCGTGGTCCTTGACTTATTACCACCGTGGTCCTTGACTTATTACCACCGTGGTCCTTGAATTATTACCACCGTGGTCCTTGAATTATTACCACCGTGGTCCTTGACTTATTACCACCGTGGTCCTTGACTTATTACCACTGTGGTTCTTGAATTATTACCACCGTGGTCCTTGAATTACCACCGTGGTCCTTGAATTATTACCACCGTGGTCCTTGAATTATTACCACCGTGGTCCTTGAATTATTACCACCGTGGTTCTTGAATTATTACCACCGTGGTCCTTGAATTATTACCACTGTGGTCCTTGAATTATTACCACCGTGGTTCTTGAATTATTACCACCGTGGTCCTTGAATTATTACCACTGTGGTCCTTGAATTATTACCACCGTGGTTCTTGACTTATTACCACCGTGGTCCTTGAATTATTACCACTGTGGTCCTTGAATTATTACCACTGTGGTCCTTGACTTATTACCACTGTGGTCCTTGACTTATTACCACTGTGGTCCTTGAATTATTACCACCGTGGTTCTTGAATTATTACCACTGTGGTCCTTGAATTATTACCACCATGGTCCTTGAATTATTACCACCGTGGTCCTTGAATTATTACCACCGTGGTCCTTGAATTATTACCACCGTGGTTCTTGAATTATTACCACCGTGGTCCTTGAATTATTACCACTGTGGTCCTTGAATTATTACCACCGTGGTTCTTGAATTATTACCACCGTGGTCCTTGAATTATTACCACTGTGGTCCTTGAATTATTACCACCATGGTCCTTGACTTATTACCACCGTGGTCCTTGACATATGGTAACACATTTCCACTGTGACATATAGCAACACATGTTCAGTAACACACAATGTGTTATAGTGAAGGTGGGATCCATACATAGCTTTAAGAGGTATGATAAATCTTATGGAGCTTTATCATACCTGTTGTTATTGTTATTGTATGTTGTTATTGTTATTGTATGTTGTTATGGTTACTGTCTCTTGTTAATGTTAGTTGTTGTTGCTGTCTGTTGCTCTTGTTAGTCTGTTTTTATTTGTTATTGTCTGCTGTTGTTAATGTTTGTTGTTCCTGTTAATGTCTCTTGTTCTTAATGTATCTTATTCTTGTCTGTTGTAACTGTTGTCTGTTGTTGCTATGTTGTCTGTTTTCATTTATTATTGTCTGTTGTTAATGTTGTCAGTGTGGTTGTTATTGTTGGCAGTATTATTTATGACCAGTAATTAATGTATATATGAAGTATACATAATGAATAATTCATATATACATTAATTTGGAGACAACAGAGTGGTAGAGTCAATAAAGACAGTGATGGAGACAATAAAGACAGTGATGGAGACAATAAAGACAGTGATGGAGACAATAAAGACAGTGATGGAGACAATAAAGACAGTGATGGAGACAATAAAGACAGTGATGGAGACAATAAAGACAGTGATGGAGACAATAAAGAAAGTGATGGAGACAATAAAGAAAGTGATGGAGACAATAAAGAAAGTGATAAGACAACTGAGTAATAGAGGCAATAAAGAGTGACAATAAATACAGTGATAAAGGAGACAATAAAGACAGTGATAAAGGAGACAATAAAGACAGTGATAAAGGAGACAATAAATACAGTGATAAAGGAGAGACAATAAATATAGTGATAAAAGAGACAATAAAGACAGTGATAAAAGAGAGACAATAAAGACAATGATAAAGGATAAAATAAAGACAGTGATAAAAGAGAGACAATAAAGACAATGATAAATGAGACAATAAAGACAGTGATAAAGGAGACAATAGTAACAAAGGAGAGAAGTCAGAGGTTAATAAAGACAGAACAAGAGACACAATATAGACAGTAATAAAGGAGAGAAGTCAGAGGTTAATAAAGACAGACAAGAGACACAATATAGACAGTAATAAAGGAGAGAAGTCAGAGGTTAATAAAGACAGAACAAGAGACCAAGAGAGATAATAAAGAGACAACCCCCCCTCCCCCCCACCTACTCACCTGCTAGTCTCACTCCACCTCCTGGCTGCGTCCTGGATCATTCCGCAGCGCAGATCGCACAACCCCGGAAAAATCAAACGTAAAAATGATCTCTTAGGCGTCAGCCATTTTTTTTTTTATCTGTCTCACTGTCTGGCTAGTTCACCTTGGCCATTACTGCCGCTTATTTGTCAGCCTGTGGGCATGTTCCCGGCGCCCCAGGTAGCCTCACACGTGCCCCGGGGTTGTCTGCAGCGGGCGGGGGTGCCACGGGGCAGCCCTGGGCATCACAAGAGGCAGAAAAGTCACAAAATGAAGCATGTATGTCGCCCCTTGACCACCATAACAGATTTCTCTGACACTGCTGGTCAGGGTTCCAATAATGTGCCTGTGTCGCCTTCACTACCACCTTAATCACCTTAAATATCAACTAATTAACCACCTGAGCCTCTGGCTGCATCTTCTACTCACCTGATAATTTTTAAAAGTGGGATAAATTTGGATCTTAGTGAGTCAGAAATGAAAGTAATGGAGGGAAGGTCAGCCGTGAAGGGTTTAATGTGATAGTTTGAGTTAAGGATCAATGGCGGCTGGCTCAGCCAATCAGAAGCTTCATTGACGTGAGAGGAGAATTAACTCACTTTTTCACCTGAAGGTCAACACCTCTTATTTTACCCTTATCTATCCTCTTATCTACCTTATTCTACCCTGCCACAGTCTACCCTCGTCTACCCACCTCGTTAATGCGTCTCAACCTCCTCAGTAACCTCCAGTATGTGAGGGAAAAACGGTAGCGTAATTCTCTACACTTGGTTGGTGCCAAATGTCCATGCAACACCTCATTATTCCTCACTTTAAATTTAAAATACACCATCCATAGCGGGACATTTATTATTTACGTGATTTTGATCACTCCAGTGATGACGGCGTAAAATAAAAACTGGCTTTCATTAGGCGGATCGTGAGGAAAATCAGACAAAATATGTCGCCTTGGCAACAGCGGGAAGTGCACGTGCAACTACGTTTGTGACGTCATCAGTGACGCCATTGCTGTGACGTCAACAGTGACGTCATAATCGTGACGTCACGACCACGTTTTTATGTAAACAGAGAAACAATTTTATCAATGGAGAAATTTTCGGCGCCTTTAATGTGTCAGAATAAGTGGATGATGGCTCAGAGAGGCAGGAATAATATGCAGGAAGACCCACACAATAAATGAAGAGGAGGATAAAGAGAGAAAGTAAGAAATAAAGCATAAGAATAGCAGAGAGTGAGAGGTGGTGTCCCGCATGGTTCATTCTTGGGTTCTTTGTAGGCCTACTGGCCCATGTTAGGTAGGTCTAACTCACACCCACCCACTCATAACAACAGTAGTACACTGCTGTAGGCCTACTGGCCCATGTTAGGTAGGTCTAACTCACACCCACCCACTCATAACAACAGTAGTACACTGCTGTAGGCCTACTGGCCCATGTTAGGTAGGTCTAACTCACACGCACCCACTCATAACAGTAGTACACTTGCTGTAGGCCTACTGGCCCATGTTAGGTAGGTCTAACTCACACCCACCCACTCATAACAACAGTAGTACACTGCTGTAGGCCTACTGGCCCATGTTAGGTAGGTCTAACTCAAACGCACCCACTCATAACAACAGTAGTACACTTGCTGTAGGCCTACTGGCCCATGTTAGGTAGGTCTAACTCACACGCACCCACTCATAACAGTAGTACACTTGCTGTAGGCCTACTGGCCCATGTTAGGTAGGTCTAACTCACACGCACCCACTCATAACAACAGTAGTACACTTGCTGTAGGCCTACTGGCCCATGTTAGGTAGGTCTAACTCACACCCACCCACTCATAACAACAGTAGTACACTGCTGTAGGCCTACTGGCCCATGTTAGGTAGGTCTAACTCACACGCACCCACTCATAACAACAGTAGTACACTTGCTGTAGGCCTACTGGCCCATGTTAGGTAGGTCTAACTCACACCCACCCACTCATAAAAAACAGTAGTCCCACTGCTGTAGGCCTACTGGCCCATGTTAGGTAGGTCTAACTCACACCCACCCACTCATAACAACAGTAGTACACTGCTGTAGGCCTACTGGCCCATGTTAGGTAGGTCTAACTCACCCACTCATAGGCCTACCACATAAATATTTTGACTCATAAGATTATAAAAGTAATAAAAACGTTGACAATTTAATAATTAAAAACATCAAATACATTTAAACTGGTCCTTGGTACGTGGTATGAGGTCCTTGGTACGTGGCTTTGGGTTGGTTTACTGAGAACATAGGTCCTTGGTACATAGTATCAGGTTCTTGGTACGTGGTCTTGGTAGGTTCTCTGGGCACATGGGACCTTGGTATGTGGTATGAGGTTCTTGGTACGTGGTCTTAGTAAGTTCACTGGGCACATGGGACCTTGGTACATGGTATGAGGTCCTTGATACGTGGTCTTGGTAGGTTTACTGGGCACATGTGACCTTGGTACATGGTTGTTGGTACTAGTTTAGTGGGCACATCCCATGGCCTTGGGTATGGCCACTCCTGGACGCTGCTGGTAGACAGCAATAAGAACGTGCCAGCACCTGGGGTATCGCACCTGTAGCGTAGACACAATAACACGTAGGTTCCTGTTCTCCACAGGTGTGCACCTGAAGCACCTACCACCTGTGGTCACCACCGGAATGTACCTACGCAGCTGTTCACCATTGGTATCACAGGGTCCTTGGTCCGCAGCGCAGGCTATGTGGTATTCCACAACCCTGGGATTGTTAAGTTCCCGTAGAACGTTGGTTAGGCTGGTGTTCAGTGCCTGGCTGTGAACACCGTAGCACAGGGATAACACCAGTAGCACTATAACACCCGTCTGGTTCATCCTGGATCACCTGACAACAATAAAAGAAGATAAGAAAAATAGCACTGCAGGAGGCCTGCTGACCCGTGCTAGGAAGGTCATTCTCAAACAACACTTGAAATCAACTCGAAATTGAAGTTGAATATATCAAAGTGGAGATAAAAGGTAATGTTGAGGTACAGTCCCTGGACCCATTTTCAATGCTACGTGGAAATAACCTTATTAACAAGGTCAAGTATTTTCAGTTAAAGAGAGAAATAAAAAAAGGAATTAGAAAAGCAAAAAGAGATTATGAGGTTAAAGTTGCAAGAGAATCGAAGACTAACCCAAAAGGATTCTTTCAGGTATACAGAAGTAAGATGAGGGACAAGATAGGCCCACTCAAAAGTTCCTCGGGTCAGCTCACTGACAGTGATAAGGAAGTGTGTAGAAGTTTTTACACATACTTCCTCTCAGTTTTTACACAGGAGGATACCAGCGATATTCCAGTAATGATAAATTATGTAGAACAGGACGATAATAAACTGTGCACGATTAGGGCCACAAATCCCCAGGCCCTGATGAACTGTATGCAAAGGTTCTAAAGGAATGTAAAGAGGAGCTTAGCAAACCTTTGGCTAATCTTTTCAACATATCACTACAAACTGGCATGGTGCCAGATAAGATAAGATAAGATAAGATTTCGTTCGGATTTTTAACCCCGGAGGGTTAGCCACCCAGGATAACCCAAGAAAGTCAGTGCGTCATCGAGGACTGTCTAACTTATTTCCATTGGGGTCCTTAATCTTGTCCCCCAGGATGCGACCCACACCAGTCGACTAACACCCAGGTACCTATTTGCTGCTAGGTGAACAGGACAACAGGTGTAAGGAAACGTGTCGAAATGTTTCCACCCGCCGGGAATCGAACCCGGGCCCTCCGTGTGTGAAGCGGGAGCTTTAGCCACCAGGCCACCGGGCAAATGTGATACCTATTTTCAAAACAGGTGACAGGTCCTTAGCTTCGAACTATAGACCAATAAGCCTAACCTCCATAGTGGGAAAATTTATGGAATCAATAATTGCCGAGGCAGTTCGTAGCCACCTTGAAAAGCATAAATTAATCAACGAATCTCAGCATGGTTTTACAAAGGGGCGTTCCTGCCTTACGAATTTATTAACTTTTTTCACTAAGGTATTTGAGGAGGTAGATCATGGTAATGAATATGATATTGTGTATATGGACTTCAGTAAGGCTTTTGACAGGGTCCCACATCAGAGACTATTGAGGAAAATTAAGGCACATGGAATAGGAGGAGAAATTTTTTCCTGGATAGAGGCATGGTTGACAAATAGGCAGCAGAGAGTTTGCATAAATGGGGAGAAATCAAAGTGGGGAAGCGTCACGAGCGGTGTTCCACAGGGGTCAGTGTTGGGCCCCCTGCTGTTCACAATATACATAAACGACATAGATGAGGGCATAAAGAGCGACATCGGCAAGTTTGCCGATGACACCAAAATAGGCCGTCGAATTCATTCTGACGAGGACACTAGAGCACTCCAGGAAGATTTGAATAGACTGATGCAGTGGTCGGAGAAGTGGCAGATGCAGTTTAATATAGACAAATGCAAAGTTCTAAATGTTGGACAGGACAATAACCATGCCACATATAAACTAAATAATGTAGATCTTAATATTACGGATTGGGAAAAAGATTTAGGAGTTCTGGTTAGCAGTAATCTGAAACCAAGACAACAGTGCATAAGTGTTCGCAATAAAGCTAATAGAATCCTTGGCTTCATATCAAAGCTTTAAATAATAGGAGTCCTCGGGTTGTTCTTCAACTCTATACATCCTTGGTTGGCCTCATTTAGATTATGCTGCACAGTTTTGGTCACTATTACAGAATGGATATAAATGCTCTGGAAAATGTACAAAGGAGGATGACAAAGTTGATCCCATGTATCAAAACCTTCCCTATGAGGATAGACAAAGGGGCCCTGAATCTGCACTCTCTAGAAAGAGTGTAAAATTTTAGGGGGGATATTGATTGAGGTGTATAAAGGGAAGAAAGGAATAAATAAAGGGATGTAAATGTGTGCTGAAAATATCTAGCCTAGACAGGACTCGCAGCAAATGGTTTTAAGTTGGAAAAATTCAGATTCAGGAAGGATATGGGAAAGTACTGGTTTGGTAATAGAGTTGTGGATGAGTGGAACAAACTCCCGAGTACAGTTATAGAGGCCAGAACGTTGTGTAGCTTTAAAAATAGGTTGGATAAATACATGAGTGGATGTGGGTGGGTGTGAGTTGGACCTGATAGCTTGTGCTACCAGGTCGGTTGCCGTGTTCCTCCCTTAAGTCAAGGTGACCTGACCTGACTAGGTTGGGTGCATTGGCTTAAGCTGGTAGGAGACTTGGACCTGCCTCGCATGGGCCAGTAGGCCTTCTGCAGTGTTCCTTCGTTCTTATGTTCTTAAATTCGTTATTTCTGGTTGTTAGCGGCCCGCGGTCTTGAAGTTTACGTCCAAGAATCTGTGTTGTTAAAGCCACTGGATGGATGATAAAACATCTACAGTAACGACACCCAGATGTAGTACATGTGTCTTAAATTTCTACCTAACATCCTGTATTAAGGTTCACCCAGGTAAGAACATAAGAACATAGGAAAAAAGGAACACTGCAGGAGGCCTACTGTCCCATGCGAGGCAGGCCAAACATCGTTAATAAAGAATTACATTATACTGTCTTTATTTCTCCATAATATTTAAGTCAAAGATATTGACTTACTACTATTGTCACCTTCAAGTGTGAAAATAGAATAAAAAGCATTAATGTAATTTTAAGTCAAACAAGTTGACTTACCACCATCAAGGACCTTCAATTATTGGTGAAAAAGATAGAATAATAATCTTTCAATTACCTGTGATTTTGGGCTCCCCCTGAAGATTTGTGCTGACTCTCTGGTTCCTGAGAGTGTTGTTGTCTACTTTTGGGTCTCCTGGGGAAATGTTGTGTCGCCTTTTGGTCTCCTGAAGATGTTGTTGTCACTCTCGGGTCTCCTAGAGATGTTGTGTTGACTCTCTGGTCTCCTGAGGATTTGTTGTCTGACTCTCTGGTTCCTGAGAGATTTGTTGCGACCCTCTGGTCCCCTGAGAGATGTTGTTGTCTGATCTCGGTCTCCTGAGAGATGTTGTTGTTGACTCTCTGGCAACAAATGAAAAATAACCTGACAATGGCCCCTTTTAAAAACCCGAGATCTCCCAGACCCCCTCCCTCCATTCATTAACCCCTTGTAGTATACTAGTAGATAGTAGTGTAGTAGTAGAGTAGTAAGTGGGCCCTAGAAGGAGCACTTCAATAGGTGATCAAATTTAGCAGGCTTTGCGATACTTAGCGTAATTTTACTGTAAAAATTTGGGTTTTATCAGTCCAATATAACATTAAAATGTCAGAGGAAATAAATGGTATAAAATACCGACACAATGAAAATGTAAACACATAAGCAGATTCTCCTCCACCACGATACTGTGAACACTAACTCCAAGGCTGAGGGACTGATTACCTCATCTTTTGTATATAGTTCTTCTGTCTTCCTATTATGTCCTAGAATCTGTATTGATAAAGCCACTGGAGGGCGAAACGTCTACAATAAAGATATCCAGATGTGCATCAAAATGGTATACAATGTTAGGTAAGACACATATGCAACAGTTAGGTATCTTTATTTCGAAACGTTTCGCCTACACAGTAGGCTTCTTCAGTCGAGTACAGAAAAGTTGATAGAAGCAGAAGATACTTGAAGACGATGTAATCAGTCCATCACCCTTAAAGTTTTGAGGTGGTCAGTCCCTCAGTCTGGAGAAGAGCATTGTTCCGTTGTCTGAAACAATATGAAGTTGAAGTGACAGGATGGAGCCTTTATATAGTGCCAGGAGGTGAGACGTAGGTTGCTTTGGGAGGGCAGGTCCCTCTCAAACCCAGCCGTTCTCACTAGTAGAGGTCGAAGTTGATGGACTGACCACCTCAAAACTTTAAGGGTGATGGACTGATTACATCGTCTTCAAGTATCTTCTGCTTCTATCAACTTTTCTGTACTCGACTGAAGAAGCCTACTGTGTAGGCGAAACGTTTCGAAATAAAGATACCTAACTGTTGCATATGTGTCTTACCTAACAATCTGTCGGTATTTTATACCATTTTAATGTTCATGGTATACAATACCGACAGGTTGTTAGGTTGAAGATTGAGACACTTATGCAACATATGGGAATCTTTATTCAGGAAACGTTTCGCCACACAGTGGCTTCATCAGTCCAATACAAAGTAGAAAGGCGTAAGGAGAGGAGGAGTTTGAGGTAATCAGTCCCTCAGCCTGGAGTCGATGTGTTCAGTCCATCAATCTTGTAGAATGTACAGCATAGGGCCGTAGACGTGGCTTGTCCAACCTTTGGACGAAGACCTACTTCGACTAGTGGATGGTACCACTATGACCCCGCCTCCGCATGCTTCACCTCACCTCACTACAGTATATAAGCCACGTTGGAAATAAATGGTATAAAATACCGACACAATGGCAATATAAACACAAATGCAGTATAATGTGATCCTTTATTGACTACGTTCCTTCCACCCCAGGTAGTTCTGTTTGTGACTTGAAAAAGCCCACTGTGTGGGCGAAACGTAGTCAATAAAGGATCACATTATACTGCATTTGTGTTTATATTGCCATATAAGCCACGTCTACGGCCCTATGCTGTACATTCTACAAGATTGATGGACTGAACACATCGACTCCAGGCTGAGGGACTGATTACCTCAAACTCCTCCTCTCCTTACGTCTTTCTACTTTGTATCGGACTGATGAAGCCACTGTGTGGCGAAACGTTTCCTGAATAAAGATTCCCATATGTTGCATAAGTGTCTCAATCTTCAACTTGTCGGTTTTTCAAACCATTCATCACAGGTTGTTAGGTAAGACACATATGCAACAGTTAGACATCTTTATTCCGAAACTGAAGAAGCCTACTGTGTAGGCGAAACGTTTCGGAATAAAGTTGTCTAACTGTTGCATATGTGTCTTACCTAACATATCCAGATGTTGCACATGTGTCTTAACTTTCACATAAGCAGTATAATGTGGTCCTTTATTAACAAGGTTTCGCCCACACAGTGGTGCTTTATCAAGTCACAAACATATCTACCTGGGTGAAACATACGCGAGTATTTATAGGATAAGAATGTTGAGTCAAGTGGAGAATGTTGAGTCTAGTGGAGAATGAACATTAAAATGGTATAAAATACCGACAGGTTGTTAGGTAAGACACATATGCAACAGTTAGGTATCTTTATTTTGAAACGTTTCGCCTACACAGTAGGCTTCTGAAGAAGCCTACTGTGTAGGCGAAACGTTTCATAATAAAGATACCTAACTGTTGCACATGTGTCTTACCTAACAACCTGTCGGTATTTTATACCATTTTAATGTTCAATCTGTCAGACACTGCAACACAAGGGTATCTTGGTACAGACCTACAATCAACTTCGACAACTTCCACTAGTGAGAGGGGCTGGATTTGAGAGGGACCTGACCTCTCAACATCTGAGTTCTTACCTCTCCTAGTGGCCTACGTCTCACCTCTTGGCGCTATAAAAAGCTCCATCCTGTCACTTCTTCTCCATATTGTTTCATACTATGGAACAATGCTCTTCTCCAGAATGAGGGACTGACCACCTCAAAACTTTAAGGGTGATGGACTGATTACATCGTCTTCAAGTATCTTCTGCTTCTATCAACTTTTCTGTACTTGACTGAAGAAGCCTACTGGGTAGGCGAAACGTTTCATAATAAAGATACCTAACTGTTGCATATGTGTCTTACCTAACAACCTAGTGGAGAATGTTGGATGTGACAATCTTCCGAGTAGTGTGACAGAGTCTAGGACCTTGGGTAGCTTTAATTAAAACGTTTCCACTGTGATCCCGCCTCCTGCTGCTTCGACTCACCTGACTGCAGTATATAACCCACCTCTCTGGCGCTATGTTGCACTTCCTATAAGATTGATGGACTGAACACATCGATTCCAGGCTGAGGGACTGATTACCTCAAACTACTTCTCTCCTTACCCATTTCTACTTTGTATTGGACTGATGAGCCACTGTGTGGCGAAACGTTTCTTCAGTAAAGTTTCCCATATTTTGCGTAAGTGTCTCAATTCTTCAAGCATTTTTGTGAGGAAATGGTATGGTGATACCGACAAGATGTGGAAAAAGACACTTATGTACAGTTCAGGACATTTATTAAAGGAAACGTTTCGCCACGAGTGGCTTCTTCAGTCCTAATACAGAGAAAACTAAGAAAACACACATATATATAGTGGCGGGAGTCAGGTGAGGTGATGCGTGGGTAGAGGTGGTAGTAGTAGTAGTAGTAGTAGTAGTAGTAGTAGTAGTAGTAGTAGTAGTAGTAGTAGTAGTAGTAGTAGTAATGGAACTAAGGAGGTGAGGCTAGAGAGGGACCTGCTGGCATCAAGTAACACCAGTTCCCAGGATGGGTAATATCCTCTTGCTTAGTAATTTTGAAATACTGTAACTACCGGATTTTTGCTTTATAGTGTTACTGACAGAAATTAGTGCAGCTTCAATGCATTTTCTCCGTCTTAAGTCGTCTTCTTTAATAACTAGTTTAGCTAATAAATGTCCTGAACTGTACATAAGTGTCTTTTTCCACAAGCATTTTTGTGTTCGGTGATCCTAATGTCCAGAGATCTGGTTGTTTCTCCTACATATGCTTTGTCACACCCCCCACATGGTATAGTGTAAATTCCTGTACTTGTGCCAGAATCATGCTTGGGTTTTTGTATCAGGTTCCTAATGGTAGTTGAAGAGGTGGTAGATATTTTAGCCAGTTTTCTGTTAAACATTTTTGAAACATTAATTGCAACGTTGCTGACCGGTAAAACGATGTAACTTGGAGGTTTTTCTGCAACTTGACTGGTGTTGCTCTCGTTGAGGATACGTGTCGCACGTTTCCTGCAGTCACGTATGAAGTGTAGGGGAAAGTGTAGTTAACTAAAAGAGTTGGTGATGTATGTGCATTCTTCTACGAGAAACTGCGCACTGGAAATTCTGTAGCTCTCAGAAAAAAGCCAATAACTACCTCTCTTTTAGTTCTGGTGTCATGGTGAGAGAAAAATGTAGATCGTTTGTGTAGGTAGGTTTCCGGTAGACTTTAAAAGAAAGTCTGTGGAAAAAGATACTTACGTACAGTGGAAATAAATGGTATAAAATACCGACACAATGGAAATATAAACACAAATGCAGTATAATGTGATCCTTTATTGACTACGTTTCGCCCACACAGTGGGCTTTTTCAAGTCACAAACAGAACTACCTGGGGTGGAAGGAACGCGAGTATTTATAGTCCGGTTCAGAATGCTGAGGTCAGGTGAAGAATGCTGCATCTGATGATGTACCGAGTGGGGTTATAGAGTCTAAAAACTTTCCAAGCTACCCAAGTTTTTAGACTCTATAACCCCACTCGGTACATCATCAGATGCAGCATTCTTCACCTGACCTCAGCATTCTGAACCGGACTATAAATACTCGCGTTCCTTCCACACCAGGTAGTTCTGTTTGTGACTTGAAAAAGCCCACTGTGTGGGCGAAACGTAGTCAATAAAGGATCACATTATACTGCATTTGTGTTTATATTTCCACTTACGTACAGTGCAGGACGTGTAGGACATGTGTCTTACTCTCACAGTGCAGGACATTTATTAAAGGAAACGTTTCGCCATGAGTGTCTTCTTCAGTCCTAATACAGAGATTAGATTTTAGATTTTTGCCACCGAGGTGGCTAGTTTATTGTGCGCCTCATATCCATACTGTGGACGGTGATAAATTAGATACATATGCAACTCTTGGGTATCTTTATTGAGGAAACGTTTCGCCACACAGTGGCTTCATCAGTCTATACAAAAGAGAAACTTGAAGAACAGGAGGAGAATGACCACAAATGACTTGCATTTGTGGTCACAGAGGTGCCTGTGCTAACCTTCCTATGGTGTAGAAATATACCTAGTTGGATGAATCTTATTGTGGCTAGCTGGTCTAGTGGCTAATGCGACGGGCTGGAGTTTTGAGACTCTATGACCGCGGGTTCAATCCCGGCCGGGGGTATGGTTTATTTATAGTCATGTTCAGAATGTTGAGGTCAGGTGGAGAATGCTGCATCTGATGATCTACCGGGTGGAGTTATAGAGTCTTGGGTAGCTTGGCAGGGGTATTGGACAAGTTGTGAGTAGACCTTCTGCAGTGTTCTATGTTCTTATGTGGGATAGCGATGAAGAAGTTTCTTGGCGAGTGGTTCAGCTATGTTATAGAAGCCATTGTTCTGGTTGAAATTGTTGGTTATAGAGATAAACGATGATTCCAGGATTCTTCGGTATTGAGTGTTGTCTTCTGTGGCGATAAGTCTTGAGTTTCTGTATTAATTAAATGGTTGTGTGAAATTGCGATGTTGTACACAGGCATTCCTTGTATCGTCAGTCCTGCTTGCATATTGGTGTTCTGAAATACGTGTTTGGAGGTCTCTTGATGTTTCGCCCACGTATAATTTGTTGCAGTCATTACAAGGGATTATGTATACCCCTGCAGAGGATGGAGGCTTGTCCTGTCTACTACTGGTGATGTCCTTGATGGTCGTGGTTGTTGAAGGTAAAATACTTGGAAATGATGTATTGGAAAAGATGTTGGAAACGTGTTTGGCAATGGAGTTGGTGGGGAGAACTATGTATCTTCTCGGCAGTGTCTTCTCTGGGTGTGTTGAAGATGTGCAAGAAAGGTATAAAATACCGACAATATGAAAGTTAAGACACATGTGCAACATCTGGATATCTTTATTGTAGACGTTTCGCCATCCAGTGGCCACTGGATGGCGAAACGTCTACAATAAAGATATCCAGATGTTGCACATGTGTCTTAACTGTGTTGAAGATGTTTAATGCCCGCCGTCTGAAGTCTCTGATGAAGTGACGAGGATAGTGGAGTTTAGAAAATACTTGTTTAATTAGAGAGCATTCTTCTTCAAGGAACTCACTGATGCAGATTCTGAGTGCAAGCAGGAAAAGCCTATAATTACACCACGTTTAGTTTTGGTGTCGTGGTGAGAGTAGAAGTGGAGAAGATCGTTTTGGTTGGTGGGTTTTCGATAGACTTTAAAACGAAGTTCGTGGTCAGCTTTCCAGAGAACATCAAGGAAAGGAAGAGTGTTGTCGACTTCTTCAAGTGTGAACTGGATTGAAGGCTCGACCTGGTTGAGCTTGTCTTGGAGAGCTTGAACGTTGAAGCGTCTAGGAGTTATGAGGTGACAGATGAAGGAATAATGGTGGAGAAACGTTCGGCTTCTAGATGTTCCATATATAGGTTCGCCAGGACCGCACTGAGTGGCGAACCCATGGGTAGTCCAGAAGTCTGCTGAAAGAGGTGATTTTCGAAAGAGAAACACGTAAAGCCAACACATAGTTCAACAAGGTCGAAGAAATCGCTGGCTGGAATGGGAAGATCAAGTGAATCGTCATTTTCCTGCGCAAGAGATTGATGGCTTGTGTAGTAGGTACTTTGGTGAATAGGGAAGTTACGTCAAGGCTGGAAAGTTTCTTGTTCCTGATGTTGATGTTGTGAATGCGATTGAGAAGATCACCCGAGTGTTTGAGATGTGCTGGACTGATATGCCCAAAAGTTTAGAGAGGTGTTTGGCGAGAATTCCTGAGAGCTGGTGGGGAGCACTGCCCATTCCCGAGGATATGGCCTCAGTGGGATACCAGGCTTGTGAGTTTTTGGCAGGCCGTACATTCTGGCAGGTCTGGGGTTGCTGGGCTGGTGTGTAGAAGTTTCTTCCCTTGTTCTGAGCCCCTCAGAATGCGGCGAGTCCTTTGAAGAAAAGTTTTAGTAAGGTTGTCCACTTGGTTAGTTGTGAGAGGTTTGTAGGTATCTGGGTCATTAAGTAGATTGAGCATTTTGTTCCTGTAATCGTCAGTGTTCATGATAACAACACCACCTCCTTTATCAGCGGTGGTGACCCTGATGGTCGTGTCTTCTGCTAAACCTTTGAGTGCATTGATGTAACGTCGAGGTATGACTGGGGAGCTGCGTGTTGAGATGGCTGCTGAGATGATGCCTTGAAGATAGCCTTTTTGGGGTACTCCGGCATTTAGTGTGAAGTAGTCAGATCAAGCGACAGTGTTGAGACTTAAATACTGTCGGAAAGAGAGGTGCAGAGTAGTAGTAGTGAGAATGTAGCCACTGGGAGGTCATGTCCCTCTCAGATCAAACAATTCTCACTTGAAAAGGTTGACCAAGGTGTTTTCTCTTCTGTACCAAGATGCCATTGTGTTGCAGTGTCTGACAGAGTGATTATCAAATGGTATACAATACCGACAGGTTGGTAGATAAGACACATAGGCAACATTTAGGCAACTTTATTCCGAAATGTTTCGCCTACACAGTAGGCTTCTTCAGTCGAGTACAGAAAGTAGGCAGGAACACCTCTCCTTCCGACAGTATTTAAGTCTCAACACTGTCGCTTGATCTTCAGTTAGTTCCAGACTTTGGAACAGAACTTCTCCAGGCTGAGGGACTGACAACCTCAAATCTATGACTTCAAGGGTGATGGACTGATTACATCGTCTTCAGATCTCTACTTCTTCTGCCTACTTTCTGTACTCGACTGAAGAAGCCTACTGTGTAGGCGAAACGTTTCGGAATAAAGTTGCCTAAATGTTGCCTATGTGTCTTATCTACCAACCTGTCGGTATTGTATACCATTTGATAATCACCAAGGACTAGTACCTTACATTTATCCACATTGAACTTCATCTGCCATTTTTCAGACCAAGACATTAATTTGTCCAAATCGTCCTGGAGTTCATTAATATCCTCCTCAGAATGAATCATACGGCCTATCTTTGTATCATCAGCAAATTTGCTCATGTCACTCGTAATCCCTTCATCAAGATCATTAATGTAAATTATGAACAAGAGAGGGCCTAAAACTGATCCTTGTGGAACGCCACTAGTGACTAACCCCCATTCAGATTTGACCCCATTAATCGAAACTGCTTTCTATTGGTAAGCCATGACTCTATCCATGCTAGAACTTTACCTCCTATCAAATCAAATCAAATCAAATCAAAGTTTATTCTCTATACGGATTACAATGCAGGGTTTACAGATTTTGGTTAAGCCCACCTCAACACCTCAGATGACCTTCTCTCCCGAATTTCCAACCTGAATGTCAAAAACAAAAGCATGGCTTCCTTCGATGTCACAGCCCTCTTTACCAACGTTCCTACTGACGCTGCAATCAACATTCTGAGACAGAGGCTCACTGAAAACCACGACCTCCCTTTACCTCTTCTAGATTTCATCAATCTAGTGGAACTTTGTGTTAATTTCAACTTCTTCAAGTATCAGGACAACTGTTACAAACAATGCTTTGGGATGGCAATGGGCAGCCCGCTCAGTGCTGTGCTTGCCAACCTCTTCATGGAAAACCTGGAGACAGAAAAATTCAGCACCCTCATTCCCAGCACAGTCACCTGGCTAAGATACGTTGATGATACATTGGTTTTCTATCCGAGACGTCTAAATATCCAGGCCCTTCTCAACAAGATCAATGCAGTTGAACCATCAATAAAGTTTACACTTGAACTCGAAAATGATGGCAAACTTCCTTACCTCGACGTTCTCTGTGCAGATCTCCCGACAGTGACAAACTTCTCTTCAAAGTGTATAGAAAACCTACCAACAAGGACGATCTTGTACACTTTTATTCACACCAAGACACCCGCACTAAGAGAGGAGTCCTCATTGGCTTCTTCTTGAGAGCTCTTCGCATCTCCAGCCCTTGTTTCTAGAAGAAGAATGCACTTACATAACACAAACCTTTACACGTCTTCAGTTCCCATCTTTCTTCATCCGAGATTGCAGACTCAAGGCACAAGCTATCCTCAACAAACCGCCCATGGAACAGCCCCTAAGCAGCTCATAGTACTCCCATAACCCAACAAAAAGCTGCAGTAAGAATAATCACTAAATCCCATCCCTGGCAACCCCCCCCCCACTCTTCATAGATCTAAACTTACTCCCTGTTCAGTACATCCACACTTACTACTGTGCAATCTACATCTACAGGACCTTAAATTCCAATATTAACCTTGACCTAAAACGCTTTCTTGATAGTTGTGACAGAACCCACAGGCATAACACCAGACACAAACATCTCTATGACATTCCCCGTGTCCGACTAAACCTTTACAAAAATTCAATGTATGTCAAAGGCCCTAAAATCTGAAAACACCCTACCTGAAACTCTAGAACTGCAGACACATTCATCACCTTCAAAACTACCATTAGAAAACATCTTATCTCCCTGATAAACCCCGATCAACTAACTACATGAATACCACACCTGGTGGTTCACACTTACACTCACTCACCCATTTGACCATAAACAGAAATATTAATCTCAATCTTAAAATAATGAATCCTATGATACTCCAATACTGAAACTATGTACTGTGCCAAAACAAAAGCATTCACATTGCTAAACTCACAAACTAGTATTTAGTCACTTAGCCATAATACCAACTTACCTCATAATTTGTAATATTTTAAATTTAAGATTTAAACTAAGTTTGCCCGAAATGCCTAGCCATGCTAGGTGTTCTAGTGGTACACTCTGTAATTATTATTTTACTACATGTAAACCACACAATACCCAAATTCTGTAAACTCAGCATTGTAATACTTATAGAGAATAAACTTTGAATTGAATTGAATTGAAGAAAGCGAATGCCAGACTGAAGTTCCTGTATAGACAAGCACAGTGTCTACCTACTGAGGCTCGCAGGACCCTATGTCTAGCCCTCATACAATGCCATATGGATTACGCTTGCTCTTCATGGTACTCTGCCTTGACAAAAAAACTGAAAGATAGACTGCAAATCACCCAGAACAAAATCGTAAGATTCATCCTGGGGCTGGGACCAAGAGAACATGTAGGCCAGGATGAATTACAGCAGTTGGATATGCTGAATGTTGAAGACAGAGTAAAACAACTGAAGCTAAATCATGTTTATAAAATTGCTCACAAACAGTGTCCAGAATATCTTGCTGTCAATTTTGTCAAGGTTGGGAACCAAAGCAATCATAGTACTAGGGGGAGAGAGCACAACTTTGTAGTACCCACAGTCAGTGGCCAGGCTTCAAACACCTTTTATTGTACAGCAATAAAGGAATGGAACAGACTGCCTGCACATGTCAAAGCCAGTCATAGCATGAACCAGTTCAAGAAGACTGCCAAAAGGTGTCTGACGAATGTAGCTACAGAAAGGGAGGGGAATGATTTTCTATTTTTTAGCTAAAATACGTGTAAATTTTACCTTATTCCTAGTAATGACCCTCGTATTGTAGATAGTCGTAATGACCCTCGTGTAGTAGATAGTCTTAATGACCCTCGTGTAGTAGATAGTCTTAATGACCCTCGTGTAGTAGATAGTCTTAATGACCCTCGTGTAGTAGATAGTCTTTTTAGTATGATAATAAGATGTTATCTTCATTGTAGAATAATAAGAAAATATTATAACCTTTATATTATAATAATAAGGTAAAAGGACCCCAATGGAAATAAGTCACTCTGTCTGACTTTTTTGGGTTATCCCAGGTTCTCTACACATATGATGCTATGTATGATAATTCTATGTAACTGTATTTGTGTATACCTGAATAAATTTACTTACTAAACTTACTTACTTACTAATGTGGTGATGTTGCCACGAATACTCGCCGGGCACTTGCTATGAGTAACATCAACGTTTCCACCATAAGATTAGATTTAGACTTTGCCACCGAAGTGGCTAGTTTATTGTGCACCCCATATCCATCCTGTGGACGGTAGCGCGAGAGCATATCCATCCTGTGGACGGTAGCGCGAGAGCATATCCATCCTGTGGACGGTAGCGCGAGAGCATATCCATCCTGTGGACGGTAGCGCGAGAGCATATCCATCCTGTGGACGGTAGCGCGAGAGCATATCCATCCTGTGGACGGTAGCGCGAGAGCATATCCATCCTGTGGACGGTAGCGCGAGAGCATATCCATCCTGTGGACGGTAGCGCGAGAGCATATCCATCCTGTGGACGGTAGCGCGAGAGCATATCCTGTGGACGGTAGCGCGAGAGCATATCCATCCTGTGGACGGTAGCGCGAGAGCATATCCATCCTGTGGACGGTAGCGCGAGAGCATATCCATCCTGTGGACGGTAGCGCGAGAGCATATCCATCCTGTGGACGGTAGCGCGAGAGCATATCCATCCTGTGGACGGTAGCGCGAGAGCATATCCATCCTGTGGACGGTAGCGCGAGAGCATATCCATCCTGTGGACGGTAGCGCGAGAGCATATCCATCCTGTGGACGGTAGCGCGAGAGCATATCCATCCTGTGGACGGTAGCGCGAGAGCATATCCATCCTGTGGACGGTAGCGCGAGAGCATATCCATCCTGTGGACGGTAGCGCGAGAGCATATCCATCCTGTGGACGGTAGCGCGAGAGCATATCCATCCTGTGGACGGTAGCGCGAGAGCATATCCATCCTGTGGACGGTAGCGCGAGAGCATATCCATCCTGTGGACGGTAGCGCGAGAGCATATCCATCCTGTGGACGGTAGCGCGAGAGCATATCCATCCTGTGGACGGTAGCGCGAGAGCATATCCATCCTTGTGGACGGTAGCGCGAGAGCATATCCATCCTGTGGACGGTTAGCGCGAGAGCATATCCATCCTGTGGACGGTTAGCGCGAGAGCATATCCATCCTGTGGACGGTAGCGCGAGAGCATATCCATCCTGTGGACGGTTAGCGCGAGAGCATATCCATCCTGTGGACGGTAGCGCGAGAGCATATCCATCCTGTGGACGGTAGCGCGAGAGCATATCCATCCTGTGGACGGTAGCGCGAGAGCATATCCATCCTGTGGACGGTAGCGCGAGAGCATATCCATCCTGTGGACGGTAGCGCGAGAGCATGTGGATACACAAAAGGCCTAGGAACTAGGCCCCAAAGGGTTAACAGGAATACATATGGATTTATATCTACATATCTATAGTTCACTTATCTGTTAGAAGCAAATTTAGGAAATTTGCTTAGTATATCTGGTATCTTATTTTCATTAATAAGATATCTTGACATGTCACATAGGTTATTATACTGTCTGTCTCTGTATTCCTCAATAAGTGGACAATTAAGCACATAGTGTTCAAGAGAGTGACCATATGCCTGATCACATAATTTACATTTAGTTTGATCATCATCTGTGTGTCTCCCAAACTGCCAGAAGTACTTGTAACTAAGCCTAAGCCTGGCCACTACAACATCAGTCAGTACTTGTAACCAAGCCTAAGCCTGGCCACTACAACATCAGTCAGTACTTGTAACCAAGCCTAAGCCTGGCCACTACAACATCAGTCAGTACTTGTAACCAAGCCTAAGCCTGGCCACTACAACATCAGTCAGTACTTGTAACCAAGCCTAAGCCTGGCCACTACAACATCAGTCAGTACTTGTAACCAAGCCTAAGCCTGGCCACTACAACATCAGTCAGTGTTCACATTGCAAGTTGCTCCATAAACATACTTATCTACGTTCATGTTATCATAGTGGATTATAGATCTACTCAGGCTTCTAACTACATTCCTATAACAATCATTTTCATTATTTACTTCTCTCCTAATATTATTCCTAATGCTAGACACAGTTATACCAAAGTTATGTTCTACATTCTCCTTCTGGTACTCTTCTTGGCTAACATATCAACTTTATCATGAAGGAGTAATCCAATGTGTGATGGGATCCATACCAATTGTACATTAATTCCTTTGTCCCTAATTTTTGAGTATCTATACCTGGCTCTCCAATGAGCTTGTTGTTGGAGTCATTATATGAGTCAAGAGCCTTCAATGATGACATAGAATCAGTAATGATGATCGAGTCAAGCTCAGTGTCATAAGTTAACTTTAGCGCCATTAGAATTGCAAACAATTCAGTTTGCAGTGTAGACGCCCAGTTGTTAATTCTTATGCCTAACTCAACAAATTTATTATGATTCTTAACTAGGGAGGCGGCAACAAGAGCAGATGCAGCCCTGCCAGAAGACTCCTGTTTAGATCCATCAGTTGAAGATTGAGACACTTACGCAGCATATGGGAATCTTAATTCAGGAAACGTTTCGCCACACAGTGGCTTCATCAGTCCAATACAAAGAGGAAGCCGTAAGGAGAGGAGGAGTATGAGGTAATCAGTCCCTCAGCCTGGAGTCGATGTGTTCAGTCCATCAATCTTGTAGAATGTACAGCCACGTCTACGGCCCTATGCTGTACATTCTACAAGATTGATGGACTGAACACATCGACTCCAGGCTGAGGGACTGATTACCTCATACTCCTCCTCTCTGCATGAGAGTGTCATCCATTGAGGACACGGCAAAGCTCCAAGAAGATATAAACCAAGTTTTCCAATGGGCAACAGAGAACAATATGATGTTCAATGAAGACAAATTCCAACTACTCCGTTATGGAAAACTGGAGGAAATAATAACTAGAAGTGAGTATACTACAAACTCCAATCACACAATAGAGAGGAAAAGTAATGTGAAGGACCTGGGTGTGGCAATGTGCGAAGACCTCACCTTCAAGGACCACAACAATGCCACTATCACATCTGCGAGAATGTAGGATGGATAATGAGAACATTAAGACAGGCAACTACAAGCATCAGTCATACTTTATTAAATCCTAGTTCTGCCTCTACAACTGCAGTCATACTCTCACATTCAAGGCCTCATACTATCTCGTTCATGTTATCATAGTGATATAGATCTCTCAGGCTTCTAACTACATCCTATAACGATCCATTTCATTATTTACTTCTCCCTAATATTATTCCTAATGCTGACACAGTGAACGCAAAGTTAGTTCTACATCCCTTCTGGTACTCTTCTGGCTACATGATCACTTATAATCTGAACGAGTAAATCCATGTGTGGATGGATCCATTACCACATGTACGTTAATTCCTTGTCCTAATTTTTGAGATACTAACGGCTCCAATGGCTTGTGTTGGAGTCATTATAGAGTCAAAGAGCCTTCAATGATGACATAATCAGTATGATGAATCGAGCAAGTAGTGTCATGAATTAACTTTAGCGCCTTGAATTGCAATAGAATTCAGTTCAGTGTAGACCCCGGTTGTTAATTCTTAAGCCTAACTCACAATTATTATGATCTAATAGAGGCTGGCAACAGAGCAGATGCGCCCTGCCAGGACTCTGTTAGATCCATCAGTTGAGATGAGACACTTACGCAGCATATGGGAACTCTAATTCAGGCAAACGTTTCGCACACAGGGCTTCAGCAGGTCCAATACAAGAGGGAAGCCGCAGGAGAGGAGGATATGAGGTAATAAGTCCCTCAGGCTGAGTCGATGTGTTCAGTCGCATCTATCGTTGTAGAATGACTACAGTCATAGAATGCCAGTAGACGTGGGCTGTCATTACAAGATTGACTGGATGACACATGGACTCCAGGTGAGGGACTGTTACCTCAACCCTCCTCGTCTGCTGACAGGTCATCCATTGAGGGACACGGCAAAGCTCCAGAGATTAAACCAGGTTTCTCATGGCACAGAAACAAATGATGTCAATGAAGACAAATTCCAACTACTCCGTATGGAAAACTGGAAAATATAACTAAGTGAGTATACTACAACTCCAGTCCACTAAAGATGAGGAAAAGTATGTGAGGTACCTGGTAGTGGCAATGTGCGAAGACTCAGCTTCAAGGACCACAACTTGCCACTATGCCTCTGCGAGAAACCTGAATTATGGATATGAGAACATTCAGACAGAGTGCTAAGCAGTGAGATCCCTTCTTTAAATCACTTGTTCTCTCTAGGCTGGAATACTGGTGTACATTAACTCTCATTCAAGCAGTGATTTGCAGTATTAGAGGATTGTTCGAGAACTTTAGTGCACATAAGTCCCATCAAGATCCTTAACTACGGGAACTGGGAAGCATTGATCTTCACTCACTTGAGCGTTCCAGGGACAGGTTTATAATCCTCACCTGTGAGATCTGAGGGTTATGTCCCTATATGCACACAGCGATCACTCCATACGTAAACATAAAGTCTTGGAGGCGGTGCAACACCCCATGAAAGTAGGGGCGTCTGGTACATAGAGTGAAAAGCAATAATGTCCAGACCAAGATGTCAACAAGCCTCCCACCAGCAATAGGACATTACGGAATGACCCCTGTTGTCTTCAAGGGAGTGGACGTTAACTTAAAGTCGTGCGATCCGGGCTGTGGCATGTAGTTGATTGCGTGAGGCCAGCAGAATAGCCTCGTTGATCAGGCTGTCCACCGGGAGTCCTGGGTGGACCGGCCGCGGGCGTGATCCCGATAATCCTCCAGGTAACTCAGTGTCGAGGTATCAGGGTGTTAATACACTACATATTAATACGTAATAGGCGTATTATACGTATCTGGAGTTTACCTGGAGAAGAGTTTCGGGGTCAATTCCTCCGCTGCCGTCTGTGACCAGCCTCCTGGTGGTCAGCGCTGATCAACCAGCTGTTGCTGTGGCTGCACGCACCAACGTACAGCATTGCCGGCTGATTGGAACTGTCTTTGGTGCTTGTCAGTGCCTGCTGGAAGACTGCCAGGGGTCTGGTTGGTAATCCCTTATTGCAAAGGGAAGCAGTTGACTGTTCGGGCCTGACACTTTTATGTTGGCTCTTACGTGAGTGACACCTGCATTCATTGGGGGATGGTGCATCGTCTGCCAGTCTTTTGCTTTCGTAGTGAGTGATTTTTGCAGTTTGGTCTAGTCCCTCTGGATTTTCCAGGTGTATAATCATGACTCTCCCTCCTGCTGTTCCAGGAAAATTTAGAAACCAACGCTCCAGTAACTGAGGTTTTTTATCTCCGTTTATGCGCGCCGTGAAAGTTCTCTGTACATGTCTAGGTCGCCAATTTCACCTGCTTGAAGTGCTGTTAGAGGCACAATTATTCCGCACAGATAGAACATAGTGACCTGAAGAGTGTCATCTGCTGGCTCCCTAATTTTGAAGGTTCTTCATATCCATCCTGCATTTTCTAGCAGATGCGATTGATCATGTTATGGTCCTTGAAGGTGGATCCTCGTTCATAACACTCCTAGTCTTTGACGTTGGGTTTCGCTCTATGTTGGGCAGAATTTGTTTGCTATGATGAAGGTGGTTAATTTCCTCATGTTTACCTTTCTGAGTAATTGATAATTTTCATCGTTGAACTATATGTTTTCTGCAGTCACTGAAAGATTGGTTGATTTACCTGGCCCTTGCAGTGTCTGCAATGGAAGCATGTCATGCAGTTCGGTGTCTATCTGCAAAGGAAGACACGGTGCTGTGGCTGAATCCTGCTATGTCGGATTGAGGATGGGAACAAGATGGGGCTAGTACTGTGCTTTGGGGACAGGCTTTTCACCGTAGCTGCCTCGGACTTTACTCGTGACGACTATCTCATGTGTTCGGTTAGTGAGGAAATTAGACATCGGGACCGTCTTTTCCTGTTAATCTTTAGCGCGGCATTTTCTGCGCGATTACGGCCTGGTCACACTTGTCGAAGGCTTTTGCAAATCTGTCATATATTACATCTGATTCTTTTGTCTTCAGTCTGTTTAGGGCCTTGTCGTATGTGATCCATAGTTGAGACATGACTAGAGCCGACCGTTCATTACCGTTGCCCTGGGTTGTGTAACTGATGGTTTTAGATGGGTGGGATCTGGCTTCTAGGACTGTTTCAAGATTTTATTTGATATGGGAGTTAGTGCTATTGGTCTGTGTTCTTTGCGTTGCTTTACTGCCCTTTGTGGATGGGCTATGTCTGTTGTTTTTAGTAACTGAGGCGCCCCGTGTCCATGCCACTCCCTAGATGGATAAGCTCGTTGATAGGGCTTCTTGCAGTTGCTATTTGAACACAGAGTTCCATGAGTCTGGCCCTGGGCAGAGTGCATGGCATGTATTTATCGCCTGTCGAAGTATTGCGTCAGGTATCATCGGATAGCTGTTTTGTCAAATTTTGGTGGCTCTCTCATAAAAAATTCATTTTGTCTTGACTCTCAGTCTGGTTACGGCTTGCTTAAAAACTGAGCCTATTGGGACTTGAGTAGCCACTCATTTCCTGCTGTCATCTGTGTAGGACATTTGTTTAAGTAGGCCCAATACTGACGTGTTCTCGATTTGATTTGCATAGGGAAGAATACCTTTGGGTTTCTTTCGATTTCATTTATGGCTTTAGTTCTTCCGCGATTCTGACTCCTAAAGGATTCTATTTAGCTTATATCATGCTTGCTATATTCTCTGAACAGTGTCCCTGCGCATTTCAGATATATTGACCCTGTTTAATGCCGCTTCTGTGTATACTTTTCCTCGGCCTGTAAAGGACGACCTGTCTCGTTTAATTTACATATACTCCTCTTTATTCTTAGAGTATAAGGCCTTGTGCATACATCGATGCCACCGATGTTAATAAGTATATAGGGTGTATAATACACTATACAGTGTAAATACACTATACAGTGTATAATACACTATACAGGGTGTAATACACTATACAGTGTATAATACAGTATATAGGTGTATAATACACTATACAGTGTATAATACACTATACAGTGTATAATACACTATACAGTGTATAATACACTATACAGGGTGTATAATACACTATACAGTGTATAATACACTATACAGGGTGTATAATACACTATACAGTGTATAATACACTATACAGTGTATAATACACTATACAGGGTGTATAATACACTATACAGTGTATAATACAGTATATAGGGTGTATAATACACTATACAGGGTGTACAATACACTATACAGTGTATAATACACTATACAGTGTGTAATACAACTATACAGTGTATAATACACTATACAGTGTATAATACACTATACAGGGTGTATAATACACTATACAGTGTATAATACACTATACAGTGTATAATACACTATACAGGGTGTATAATACACTATACAGTGTATAATACAGTATATAGGGTGTATAATACACTATACAGTGTACAATACACTATACAGTGTATAATACACTATACAGTGTATAATACACTATACAGTGTATAATACACTATACAGTGTATAATACAGTATACAGGGTGTATAATACACTATACAGTGTATAATACAGTATACAGGGTGTATAATACACTATACAGTGTATAATACACTATACAGGGTGTATAATACACTATACAGGGTGTATAATACACTATACAGGGTGTATAATACACTATACAGTGTATAATACAGTATATAGGGTGTATAATACACTATACAGTGTAAATCGTATTATTATATCACTATACAGTGTACAATACACTATACAGTTATAATACACATACAGTGTATAATAATATACAGTGTATAATACGACTATAAGTGTATATCAGTTACAGGTGTATAATACACTATACAGTGTATTATACAGTGTATGATACAGGTGTATAATACACTATACATAGTGTAATACACTATACAAGGTTGTATAATACACTATACAGGTATAATACATAAACAGGGTTATAATACAGTATAAGTGTAATTAATACAAGTTAGCAAGGCGCTGGATATACATATAAGTGTTATAATTACACTTACATGGGTGTATAATACACAACAAACTACACAGGTATGTAAATACGTTTGAAAGGTAAGGGTAAAAGTGACCAGAGTATATACCCTCAGGGTGATTATACAGTGTACAGAGTACAATATCACACTATACATGGTATAAATACAATACTGATAAACTAACACAGATAATAGATAACCAACAGCTGCTAAAAAGCATGTAAGAGTGACTTGGGTACAACGAGCAATGGCCGCCTAGGACACACAAAGGTTGAATTCAACTTTTGGCGAATGTTGCGAAAACTGGGGCTGAGAAAATTACGGGAGTTGCAGCAGTCCTGCGGCTGCTCTCTGTCCGCAGTCTGTCAGAGCTGAACGGTACCTGCGTCACACACCCACAGAACTGTATACCCCGGATTTACCTCTCCAACACCTTGCATTGTTATATTATTTAGGTGACACCTAGCTAGGTGACTTATCTAGGTACCTAGCTAGGTGAGTCACTTAGGTATCTAGCTAGATTACTGACCTAGGTACCTAGCTAGATGACTCACCCAGGTACCTAGCTAGGTGACTCACCTAGGTACCTAGCTAGTTGACTCACCCAGGTACCTAGCTAGGTGACTCACCTAGGTACCTAACTAGATTACTGACCTAGGTACCTAGCTAGATTACTGACCTAGGTACCTAGCTAGATTACTGACCTAGATACCTAGCTACATTACTGACCTAGGTACCTAGCTAGATGACTCACCTAGGTACCTAGCTAGATGACTCACCTAGGTACCTAGCTAGTTGACTCACCCAGGTACCTAGCTAGGTGACTCACCTAGGTACCTAGCTAGATGACTCACCTAGGTACCTAGCTAGATAAATCACCTAGGTACCTAGCTACATAACTCACCTAGGTACCTAGCTAGATGACTCACCTAGGTAGCTAGCTACATAACTCACCTAGGTACCTAGCTAGATGACTCACCTAGGTACCTAGCTAGATGACTCACCTAGGCACCTAGCTAGATAACTCACCTAGGTAACTAGCTAGATGACTCACCTAGGTACCTAGCTATATGACTCACCTACGTACCTAGCTAGATTACTGACCTAGGTACCTAGCTAGATGACACCTAGGTACCTAGCTAGATGACTCACCTAGGTACCTAGCTAGATGACTCACCTAGGTACCTAGCTAGATAACTCACCTAGGTACCTAGCTACATAACTCACCTAGGTACCTAGCTAGATGACTCACCTAGGTAGCTAGCTAGATGACTCACCTAGGTACCTAGCTAGATGACTCACCTAGGTACCTAGCTAGATGACTCACCTAGGTACCTAGCTAGTTGACTCACCCAGGTACCTAGCTAGATGACTCACCTAGGTACCTAGCTAGATTACTGACCTAGGTACCTACCTAGATTACTGACCTAGGTACCTAGCTAGATGGCTCACCTAGGTACCTAGCTAGATGACTCACCCAGGTACCTAGCTAGGTGACTCACCTAGGTACCTAGATAGGTGACACCTAGGTATCTAGATAATTCACCTAGGTACCTAGCTAGTTGACACCTAGGTATCTAGCTAGATGACTGACCTAGGTACCTAGCTAGGTGACGTGTTAACCTAGCTAGATGACTCACCTAGGTACCTAGCTAGTTGACTAGCCTAGGTACCTAGCTAGATGACTGACCTAGGTACTTAGCTAAGTGGGTCGCCTAGGTATCTAGATGACTCGCCTAGGTACCTAGCTAGATGACTTACCTAGGTACTTAGCCAGATGACTCACCAAGGTACCTAGCTAGATGACTCAGCTAGGTACCTAGCTAGTTGACTCACCTAGGTACCTAGCTAGGTGACTCACCTAGGTACTAAGCTAGGTGACTCACCTAGGTACCTAGCTAGGTGACTCACCTAGGTACCTAGCTAGATGACATACCTAGGTACCTAGCTAGTAGAGTCAGCTAGGTATCTAGCTAGATGACTCACCTAGGTACCTAGTTGAGTCACCTAGGTATCTAGTTGAGTCAGCTAGATGACTGACCTAGGTATCTAGCTATGTGACTCACCTAGGTACCTAGCTAGATGACTCACCTTGGTACCTAGCTAGATGATTCACCTAGGCACCTAGCTAGATGACTCACCTAGGTACCTAGCTAGATGACTCACCTAGGTACCTAGCTAGTTGACTCACCTAGGTACTTAGCTATGTGACTCACCTAGGTACCTAGCTAGGTGACTACTACGTATCTAGATAATTCACCTAGGTACCTAGCTAGGTGGCACCTAGGTACCTAGCTAGGTGACACCTAGGTATCTAGCTAGATGACTGACCTAGATACCTAGCTAGGTGACACATAGGAACCTAGCTAGATGACTCACCTAGGTACCTAGCTAGTTGACTTGCCTAGGTACCTAGCTAGTTGACTCGCCTAGGTACCTAGCTAGATGACTCCTAGGTACCTAGCTAGATGACTTACCTAGGTACCTAGCTAGATGACTCACCTAGGTACCTAGCTAGATGACTCACCTAGGTACCTAGCTAGGTGACTCACCTAGGTACCTAGCTAGATGACTCACCTAGGTGCCTAGATAGGGGACTCTCCTAGGTACCTAGCTTGTTGACTCACCTAGGTATCTAGCTAGATGACTCACCTAGGTACTTAGTTGAGTCACCTAGGTACCTAGCTAGATGACTGACCTAGGTATCTAGCTATGTGACTCACCTAGGTACCTAGCTAGATGACTGACCTAGGTACCAAGCTAGATGACTCACCTTGGTACCTAGCTAGATGATTCACCTAGGTACCTCACTAGGTGACTCACCTAGGTACCTAGATAGATGACTCACCTAGGTACCTAGCTAGATGACTCACCTAGGTACCTAGCTAGGTGAATCACCTAGGTACCCAGCTAGGTGGCTTGCCTAGGCACCTAGCTAGGAGACTCGCCTAGGTACCTAGCTAGATGACTCACCTAAGTACCTAGCTAGATGAATCACCTAGGTATCTAGCTATATGACTCACCTAGGTACCTAGCTAAGTGACTCACCTAAGTGCCTAGCTAGGTGACTTGGGTACCTAGCTAGGTGACTCACCTATGTACCTAGCTAGTTGACTCGCCTAGGTATCTAGCTAGACGACTCGCCTAGCTAGATGACTCACCTAGTTACCCAGCTAGGTGACTGACCTAGGTACCTAGCTAGATGAGTCACCTAGGTACCTAAGTGATTCACCTAGGTACCTAGCTAGATGACTCGCCTAAGTATCTAGCTAGGTGACTCACCTAGGTACTTCTAGGTAACTCAGGTTCCTAGCTAGGCAAATCACCTAGGTACCTAGCTAGATGACTCACCTAGGTACCTAGCTAGGTGACATCTTGGTACCTAGCTGACTCACCTAGATACATAGCTAGGTTACTCACCTAGGTACTTCTAGTATAAAAAGGATTATTTGGTCTTCTGGTAGCGGGTAGTTAATGATATATCTTCGGAGGCTTCTTACTTTATTGTTAAGTTGTGGTGGGTACACAGGCTTGTGTGTTTGTGCCCATGGCCCGGGCAGGGCCATCCCACGAGAGAGAGCTGGGAGTACTTGTGTCTTCCTGCTAGGCCGCTGTGCGAGTCAGAGAGAGAGGCAAGGGCAGGCAGGCTGGTTTGCCCACTGAGAGGCCTGGCTACAGAGGGCAACACTTGAGTGGCGCGAAATATGAACTAAGCTGGCAGACAGCATGGCCTGTCTGTGCAGACAGTACAGGCTGTCTACATACGCTCGGCCACCTACCGCGCGTCGTCCCGACGCGACAATACTGGTGGTAAAAGGAGCTCGGTCTCTCTCTCGTAGGAACAGGGCACAGAACACAAAATAAAAACATATATATACATATGGACATGGAAAAAAAACTTCCTACAGGGAGGGAAGAAAAAAACATGTGGGGTGTGCTAAACATCGTGGTCATAGGCAGTGAGCGTCGAAGGGCATCACTGCACTCCTTCCTGCGTCTGGACAGATACTGCAGCACAGGAGTCATCGCTGTGGCTGAGCTGTGACGTAACAGGTTACGGTCTCCTCTGGAACGGTGAAGCAGTCATCGTAGGAGTCGCTGCAGGCTTTCACTCAACCTGGGACACATGCTGGTGCCCTCGAGTGAGGCATCGACAAAACTCGGCAACTGGGCAGGACTTCTGGCAAGCGACTCAGGAGGACACTTCTCGACTGGTACTGTCGCTGGGCTGTCACTGCCGGCGAGCGTGGAGCGAGTTGTGGAGCGAGTCATGGCAGAGACGACTGGACGAAACATCTGTGAGTTGTAACATCATACACCAGACTGCAGTGAGCGAGCTAGCAGTCAAAGTGACATCTTCTTTGTGCAGGCTGCTCACTGAAGCTTGTGACATGAGGCTGACACAGCGCCTGCCGACAGGGCTGGCTGCGGCTTGACGAGTATCATTCTCTCGGCAGTTGGAGTTTTAGCAGAGGTTAGTCTAAGCGTCCCCAGACTTGTTTCTCTACATATAACTGCACTCTGACGGTCTGGAGGTGAAGTGAAGCAAATCTCGATGGGAATCGTAGCAGGTACTATTTTGCAGAACATCACAAGCGACGAGCATGAAAGCTTTCTGTACAAGAGGGCTTGGTCACTCGGGGCTGTCTTGACATCAGCTGTCAAACACACTGGTCACACGGGTGACTTAACACAGTGGTGCTACTCAGGTCTGGCTCAGACCTCACTGGACACACGGAAACTTTAAACACACCGCGGTACATGCGGTACACTAACATGTGAGAACACTGACTGAGAGGAATTAACACACGACATATCTTCTCTTAATCTTCTCGACAATACTGAAATAATTACTAGAAGCACTCGATGTGACATTATGTGATGTCAGGCGTGATGTCGCGAGGTGACGTCAGGCAGACATCATGAGGTGACATCAGCAGACATCGTGACGTCATGAAGTCGGGCAGCATCGCCGGTTACGTCAATGTGATGCGGGCAGCAGACCACAGCATGAGGCCTGGGACATCTGGTAACTCACGTGGCTGGTAGATCCACGTGACATCGCCCACACCCACGTGACGTCGTGATCCACGTGGCATCGTGATCTACATGGCATGCTGATCCACGTAGCTTCGAGTGGCCTCGGGCACTCGGATACACAGCTCTGGCAATGAATCACACGGAAAACAGCAGAAAACACAGCAGAGGGAGTGGGCAGTGGTGAGTGTATGGTAGACGGGTGAGCGTGAGTAGGGCGAGCATGGGCAAGGTGAGGAACGGCCACTTCCTCTCCTCCTCCCCCACCCACAAACACGTGGAGAAGCTCACACTGGACGCAGAAATCACCACAAAGCTCACCTCTGGCTTGCTGAAACAGCTGTGCTGAGCTGAACAACAACAGCAACATACAAGTGACGCTGAACACGTGACTTGAGAAACAGCGTGGGACGCTGTAGCGTGGGGTCACTTACAATTCTCGGAGAATTTTGGCAAATTTTGTCTGGATCCTGCTTGTACCTGTGTCTGGGTGCTCAAACGTGCAGACACGACTTCAGGATAACTCGTTGAGAGACGGATGCTTCTTGTATAGGGTGATAAAGTGAAGATGACTTCATACCTCTTCCTCTCTCAGGGCAAACACAACTGCTGCGACCACCGCTTTCCACCATTTATAAAAAGGATTATTCGGTAGGTGCTGCAAGCGGGTGGTTAAATGATAAACGTCTTCGGAGGCTTCTTACTTTATTGTTAAGTCATGGTGGGTACACAGGCTTGTGTGTTTGTGCCCATGGCCCGGGCAGGGCCATCCCACGAGAGAGAGCTGGGAGTACTTGTGTCTTCCTGCTAGGCCGCTGTGTGAGTCAGAGAGAGAGGCAAGGGCAGGCAGGCTGGCTTGCCCACCGAGAGGCCTGGCTACAGAGGGCAACATTTGAGTGGCGCGAAATATGAACTAAGCTGGCAGACAGCATGGGCTGTCTGTGCAGACAGTACAGGCTGTCTACGCTAGGTAACTCAGGTGAAGTGTTACTTGACTTACCTACCTGACTTACCTAGTTACTGCTAGGTGGTGTTAAATGACTTAATTAGGTACCCAGTTACTGCTAGGTGACTTAAGTTCCTAACTAGATGAAGTGTTATGTAACCCACCGAGGTGCCTAGTTACTGCTAGGTGAACACTGACAGCAGGTGTAAGGTGAGTAACACCCAGGTACATAATTACTGCTAGGTGAAGATGATCTGTGCCGGGTATTTAACCCAGGTCCCTTGCTCACATGACCTCGAAACAGCTACCAACTGAGCCATGAAGGTCGGGTCACTACACCACTCCAGGCTACATCTCCGGGACCTTGTTATTGTCTCGACTAGAACAATAGTAAACCATTAGGGTCTAGCGCTTTATTATGGGGTTGGGAACCTTTCCTTTTTATTGTTATACTAAAATTATTATTATTATTATTATTATTTGATGATTGTTTCATTTGTTATTTTGTTAGTTTTATTAATGAGTTATTATTATTATTATTGTCATTTTTTAATATTAATTTTGTCACATTTTATATTTTTATTTATTATTTTATTAAAGTGGAACCTCGGTTGTCGAATTTAATTTATCCCAGATGTCAGTTCGACAACCAAAATGGATGACAATCAAAGCAATTTTTCCCATAAAGAATAATGTAAATAGATTTAATGCGTTCCAGACCTCAAATGACAATATAATAATTTATTAGAAATGTACTAATTACAGTAGACTCCCGGTTTTCATAATTAATCCGTTCTAGAAATTTGGTCTGTATCTGAAATGGCCGAAAACTGAAATAATATTTCCCATAAGAAATAATGTAAATCTAATTAATCTGTTTAAGACACCCAAAAATATTAACAAAATGTACATTTTATAGAGAATAGCTATATAGTTTTTTATACAGAAAACAATGAGAAATAAATGTAAATGACTAATTTTAATGATAAATGAATATTACATACCTTTATTGAAGACTGTTGTTAGTGAATAGTATTTATTTGTAGTCCCAGGCGGACTACGTCCCAGTGTATACCTACCAGCTATATACACTGCGTCCCACAGCCATATTATTACCATCGACATACCATGTTCACTGAGTTTAATCGTTTCTAACTACCTCTAGATGCCATCATAAACAAAGGGAGAAGTAATGAATAATTTATACCAAGAATTGTAAACAAAAGCCTTGTGTACTATTAAGGGTGTTTACTGGGCCAACGCAGATTCATGCACGCTTTCTCTGAAGCTGGACCAGAGAAAACATAATGTTTACTCTCCACTCGACACCTTGATAGCATATGAACATTTCATGTTTATATGCTATGTAACATGTTTCATATGCATTGTCTTCCAGAAGAAGCCTATCTCGTCACAATTAAACGCTTGTTTGGGCACAAACCCCTCAGCCTCTACGTACTCTTGGAATTCAGTAACATACTTTTCAACAGCCACTTTGTCAGCACTGGCAGCCTCCTCATGCCTGGCCACACTATAAATGCCACTTACTCTCTTAAAATTATCAAATCAATCCTTACTAGCCTTGAAGGATTGAGTTTCAGCACTTGTTCCATTTTTTTTTTCAGGAGGTTGCAACTGCCTCGTTTTTTCACAAATAATGGCCTCAAACACTATCACCGTGTAACTGTTTTTCGTTTATCCAAATCAACCTCCTCAATTTGTGGCCTTTGCTTTGATATCACTTGCGCACCTCTGGCAAGGTCAGCTGCTTTGTTTATCATTGTGCTAGTGGTAGACTTTGATTTACAAAGTTTTGTTTGAGAAGTGATTTGTTTGACAAGTAATGCAGTCGACAACCGAGGTTCCACTCATTTACTATTGTTATTATTATTTGTATTATTATTTTTATTAATATTATTACTATTATTATTATTTTTACTAATATGGTTATTTTATTTTAAAATTGCTTTTAATTGTATTATTAATTATTCTGTTGTATGGAGGTCTGTATTAATAATAATAATATTCTTACAGTAAAGATCACCAGGACACCAATAAGGTCACAGTAGTAAGGTCATCACTGTGACCTTATTTGGGTTATCCTGGTGGGAAATTTGCACTAAGATAATTGTACTTATTACCTAAATAAACTTACTTGCTTAGTTACTTTGTTATTTGCTTAGTTATTTACCTGCTGCTGGTTTTCCGCAGAAGTCTGATTCGGACCCGGGGCGACAACCCCAGGCTGGCGCCAGCGACTCCAGTGACCTTGTAAGAGTGTCCCTTGATGATGATGTTGCAGGTTGCAAGGCTTTGTGGTGGTGGTGGTTGCTGTTGCTCTGGGTGTAATGCACAGTTGTTTGGTGGTGGTGGTACTCTTGGTGGTGGTACTCTTGGTGGTGGTTGTGGTGGTGGTTGTGGTGGTACTAGTGGTAGCAGCAGCAGTGGTAGTTATCCAAAATTATGTGGATGAATTTCACCCACATAACTGGGTGGGTGTCATTTTACTGCACGTGAGCAGTAACAGCCTAGTTGATTAGACCCTGATCCACCGCAGGGGTGTTGACCCCCGAAACCTTCTCCAGGTATACTCTAAGTATGAACTCAGCTCACTCAGATAAGCTGTGAGGGGGGGGAGTGGTAAATTTGGGCCTATGCAGGCCCTCCTCACTTAACGACCTAGTTCCATTCCTAAGAGTAGGTAGTTAACCGAATTGGTGGTTAAGCAAGGAGCTTTCCCTCACTGATATTTCAAGCATATTGTGGGTTTGTGTCAATCATCTTTAGATATTGTTTTAATATCACCTTTGCACCATTTATGACATTTTTAGTATACAGCCTCTCCTCACTTAGAGACATACGTACTCGTTTACCATCAACCCGGACTTCAGACGGGCTCTCTGACCAGTATCTGTACCTAAATAATGTACATATATTAGAACTGATTTCCTCTATTCTGTTTATTATATTATACAGTACATTACTGTATAAACATTTAAAAATATACCAGAAATGTTATAAATGGTGCAAAAGTGACATTAAAACAATATCAAAGATGGTTGACACAAACCCACTACCATTATAGTATGCTCTTCATTTAGTGACGAATTTGTTTGCTGATGTGGTCTTAGGAATGGAACTCCATCATTAAGAGAGGAGAGGTTGTATTGTGAAATGTTTATACAGTAGTGTACTGTATGCTCTAATGCACATTACTTAGGTTTGCATACTGGTCAGAGAGCTGGTAGTAAGTCTGAGTGGTCATTAAACAGGTTGTTAAGTGAGGAGTGACTGTATATAAGAGAATGGGTCTTTGTGGTGAGTGTTCAAGTCCTGCCTCATGCAGTGCATGATGGAAAAAATAAATTTTTCGGTTGATTCTCATATAAAATAACAGTTGATTCTCATGTAAATTGACAGTCAACTGTATGCTTGGATCTTTTACAAGGCTTCTAAACGTATGATTTTATAGTAAATGCGATTGAATAAGTGCATAAAAATTGAATAATGTGAGCCGCAAAGGTGCCTTCTACCGTCCGTCCAGTGTGTGATGCGCTTTATTCTACTAGTTCAGTCACATTTACAAGCACTCGCCTATTAACACAAACTAATTGTATTATTCTAATACAGTAAACCCTCATATTACATGGATTTATTTGGCATATTTTGGTTATTACACTTGAAAAATTGCGGCATAATTTTATACATCATGGTTTGGTTTGCAGGAGGGAAAAAACTTTGGGGTGTCCCCTGCTTGATATTTCCATAGCTCAGGCCACCACTTGGCTGTGGGTGAGACCACTCTCCATGGGGCTGCACCAAAATTCAAGGCAGCAAAGGATTGCTTCACCTTGCTCCTTTGCAGTAATGCATCAGGTGATTTCAAGTGTAAGCCCATGGTTATTTACTGCTCAAAGAATCCTCATGCTGTGAAAGGTGTAGGGAAAAACACCTTACCTGTAATTTGGAGATCAAATCAGTCAGCTTGGATGACTAAGGAAATATTTATTGACTAGTTTAAGTATCACTTTATTCCTGAAGTCAAGTTTTACCTGCACATCAAGAACCTTACATTCAAAGCTCTCTTCATTCTTGATAATTCCTGTACTTATCCAGAAGCTTTGCTGGATTTAACCCCACATGTTATTAAATGGAGAGTTAGAGGTATTGGGAAGATGGAGGGAATATTTTGAGGAATTGTTAAATGTTGATGAAGATAGGGAAGCTGTGATTTCGTGTATAGGGCAAGGAGGAATAACATCTTGCAGGAGTGAGGAAGAGTCAGTTGTGAGTGTGGGGGAAGTTCGTGAGGCAGTAGGTAAAATGAAAGCGGGTAAGGCAGCCGGGATTGATGGGATAAAGATAGAAATGTTAAAAGCAGGTGGGGATATAGTTTTGGAGTGGTTGGTGCAATTATTTAATAAATGTATGGAAGAGGGTAAGGTACCTAGGGATTGGCAGAGAGCATGCATAGTTCCTTTGTATAAAGGCAAAGGGGATAAAAGAGAGTGCAAAAATTATAGGGGGATAAGTCTGTTGAGTATACCTGGCAAAGTGTATGGTAGAGTTATTATTGAAAGAATTAAGAGTAAGACGGAAAATAGGATAGCAGATGAACAAGGAGGCTTTAGGAAAGGTAGGGGGTGTGTGGACCAGGTGTTTACAGTGAAACATATAAGTGAACAGTATTTAGATAAGGCTAAAGAGGTCTTTGTGGCATTTATGGATTTGGAAAAGGCGTATGACAGGGTGGATAGGGGGGCAATGTGGCAGATGTTGCAGGTGTATGGTGTAGGAGGTAGGTTACTGAAAGCAGTGAAGAGTTTTTATGAGGATAGTGAGGCTCAAGTTAGAGTATGTAGGAAAGAGGGAAATTATTTCCAGTAAAAGTAGGCCTTAGACAAGGATGTGTGATGTCACCGTGGTTGTTTAATATATTTATAGATGGGGTTGTAAGAGAAGTAAATGCGAGGGTCTTGGCAAGAGGCGTGGAGTTAAAAGATAAAGAATCACACATAAAGTGGGAGTTGTCACAGTTGCTCTTTGCTGATGACACTGTGCTCTTGGGAGATTCTGAAGAGAAGTTGCAGAGATTGGTGGATGAATTTGGTAGGGTGTGCAAAAGAAGAAAATTGAAAGTGAATACAGGAAAGAGTAAGGTTATGAGGATAACAAAAAGATTAGGTGATGAAAGATTGGATATCAGATTGGAGGGAGAGAGTATGGAGGAGGTGAATGTATTCAGATATTTGGGAGTGGACGTGTCAGCAGATGGGTCTATGAAAGATGAGGTGAATCATAGAATTGATGAGGGGAAAAGGGTGAGTGGTGCACTTAGGAGTCTGTGGAGACAAAGAACTTTGTCCTTGGAGGCAAAGAGGGGAATGTATGAGAGTATAGTTTTATCAACGCTCTTATATGGGTGTGAAGCATGGGTGATGAATGTTGCAGCGAGGAGAAGGCTGGAGGCAGTGGAGATGTCATGTTTGAGGGCAATGTGTGGTGTGAATATAATGCAGAGAATTCGAAGTTTGGAAGTTAGGAGGAGGTGCGGGATTACCAAAGCTGTTGTCCTGAGGGCTGAGGAAGGGTTGTTGAGGTGGTTCGGACATGTGGAGAGAATGGAGCGAAACAGAATAACTTCAAGAGTGTATCAGTCTGTAGTGGAAGGAAGGCGGGGTAGGGGTCGGCCTAGGAAAGGTTGGAGGGAGGGGGTAAAGGAGGTTTTGTGTGTGAGGGGCTTGGACTTCCAGCAGGCATGCGTGAGCGTGTTTGATAGGAGTGAATGGAGACAAATGGTTTTTAATACTTGACGTGCTGTTGGAGTGTGAGCAAAGTAACATTTATGAAGGGGTTCAGGGAAACCGGCAGGCCGGACTTGAGTCCTGGAGATGGGAAGTACAGTGCCTGCACTCTGAAGGAGGGGTGTTAATGTTGCAGTTTAAAAACTGTAGTGTAAAGCACCCTTCTGGCAAGACAGTGATGGAGTGAATGATGGTGAAAGTTTTCTTTTTCGGGCCACCCTGCCTTGGTGGGAATCGGCCAGTGTGATAATAAATAAAAAAAAATAATAATGTAAAAGTTGTATTTTTACCTCCAATTATAACATCTTTAATACAACCACTGGATCGTGGAGTTATTAAGTCATTCAGGTGTAACTACACAAGAAAAGTGATGAAAAAACTAGTTGCATCAATGGACTCTGACTCCAACCTGGCAGTACCAAGCTTCTGAAATAATGTATAATGTACTACAGGATAGAAAAAGTCAGAGATACATTACAGAATTTATGCACACTCCAATACAACCATTGACTATAGTACCAGAACCTCAACCATCCACTTCTGCTGACAACCAACAACCATCCACCTCAGCCCAGTAGGGCTACACCATGCATCTCCACACTCTTCACAATCACAGATGTACACCAGCAACCACAATCTAAGGTGAATAATATTATTTCTGTTGCATTTGTAGTCTTAAGCAAAAAAAAATCATCATTTTTTTTTTTTGTAAGATCTGGATGTCTAAAAACAAGTTGTTGGCTTTTGGGGGGTCCTAGGAACGTAACCTTATTTTTCCCATAAGTTCTTTAGTTTCTATCACACAGATTTATCTAACATGGCATTTTCAGGAACGTAACTACCATGTAATATGAGGGTCTACTGTATATACTAGTTTTAAGGCTGACTAAATGCCTTGTATATTTAAGGGACTTATATTGTTTATATTAATTGTTTAATATAAACAGGGGTTTACAGTGAAACATATAAAGTGAACAGTAAATAACAAAAAGGCACAATACCGTGACTGGAACGATACACAAATAACCCGCACATAAAAGACAGAAGCTTACTACGACGTTTCGGTCCGACTTGGACCATTGACTTTGTCAATGGTCCAAGTCGGACCGAAACGTCGTCGTAAGCTTCTGTCTTTTATGTGCGGGTTATTTGTGTAAAGTGAACAGTATTTAGATAAGGCTAAAGAGGTTTTTGTCACATTTATGGATTTGGAAAAGGCATATGACAGGGTGGATAGGGGGGCAATGTGGCAGATGTTGCAGGTGTATGGTGTAGGAGGTAGGTTACTGAAAGCAGTGAAGAGTTTTTATGAGGATAATGAGGTTCAAGTTAGAGTATATAGGAAAGAGGGAAATTATTTCCCAGTAAAAGTAGGCCTTAGACAAGGATGTGTGATGTCACCGTGGTTGTTTAATATATTTATAGATGGGGTTGTAGGAGAAGTAAATGTGAGGGTCTTGGCAAGAGGCATGGAGTTAAAAGATAAAGAATCACACATAAAGTGGGAGTTGTCACAGTTGTTCTTTGCTGATGACACTGCTCTTGGGAGATTCTGAAGAGAAGTTGCAGAGATTGGTGGATGAATTTGGTAGGGTGTGCAAAAGAAGAAAATTAAAAGTGAATACAGGAAAGAGTAAGGTTATGAGGATAACAAAAAAATTAGGTGATGAAAGATTGGATATCAGATTGGAGGGAGAGAGTATGGAGGAGGTGAATGTATTCAGATATTTGGGAGTGGATGTGTCAGCCGATGGGTCTATGAAAGATGAGATGAATCATAAAATTGATGAGGGGAAAAGGGTGAGCGGTGCACTTAGGAGTCTGTGGAGACAAAGAACTTTGTCCTTGGAGGCAAAGAGGGGAATGTATGAGAGTATAGCTTTACCAACGCTCTTATATGGGTGTGAAGCATGGGTGATGAATGTTGCAGCGAGGAGGAGGCTGGAGGCAGTGGAGATGTCATGTCTGAGGGCAATGTGTGGTGTGAATATAATGCAGAGAATTCATAGTTTGGAAGTTAAGAGGAGGTGCGGGATTGCCAAAACTGTTGTCCAGAGTGCTGAGGAAGGGTTGTTGAGGTGGTTCGGACATGTAGGGAGAATGGAGCGAAACAGAATGACTTCAAGAGTGTATCAGTCTGTAGTGGAAGTAAGGCGGGGTAGGGGTCGGCCTAGGAAAGGTTGGAGGGAGGGGGTAAAGGAGGTTTTGTATGCGAGGGGCTTGGACTTCCAGCGGGCATGCGTGAGCATGTTTGATGGGAGTGAATGGAGACAAATGGCTTTTAATACTTGACGTGCTGTTGGAGTGTGAGCAAAGTAACATTTATGAAGGGATTCAGGGAAACCGGCAGGCCGGACTTGAGTCCTGGAGATGGGAAGTACAGTGCCTGCACTCTGAAGGAGGGGTGTTAATGCTGCAGTTTAATTGTAGTGTAAAGCACCCTTCTGGCAAGACAGTGGATGGAGTGAATGATGGTGAAAGTTTTTCTTTTTCGGGCCACCCTGCCTTGGTGGCCACCCTGCCTTCGTGGCCACCCTGCCTTGGTGGCCACCCTGCCTTGGTGGCCACCCTGCTTTGGTGGGAATCGGCCAGTGTGCTAATAATAAAAAAATAATTAATTGTTTATATACATGTTCTCTGCAACTTATAACATTTTTAACAAGATATTTTTGATTATAAGATTTTCAGCTTACGATATTTTCAACTTATTTAACCTGAGTTTTGCCTCAGCGGATGAACTAATTCTGTGTTCAACTTCCAACAGCTGTCGCCGTTCAGTGGAACAGGGACATCACCTGGTGAACACAGAAAGAACACCGACACACCCTCGCTACAAGACCAGGTACACTTTATTTTTTCACTCTGTTTTCAACTATTTTCAATTGTATTTGTTCACTCAGATGTATTTTTATAGCTAATGTATTTTCATAGTTGTTGTATTTTCATAGCTAATATATTTTCATAATTGATGTATTTTATTAACTGAAGTATTTCCATAGCTACTGTATTTTTGTACACACTGTATTCTCAACTACAGTCTCTCCCAACGTACGAACAGGTTTGGTCATTGGTAAGTGCAACATACATACATGAACAGTATTGTACAGTAGTGTAATATATGTACGCATGAGGTTAGAGTAACCTACAAGTGTACATTGTTTAACCCTTTCAGGGTCGGCAGGCCCTCTCCTAAACTTGTTCTCGGTCGGAAATTTTTCAAAAAAAAAAAAAAAAAATTATTATTTCTTAGTAAATGATAGAGAATCTTTTCCTGATCATAATGACACCAAAAGTATGAAATTTGATGGAAAACTCACGGAATTATGCTCTTGCGAAGTTAGCGGGCTCGATGATGTTTAGGCAGTGGCGATTTCGCCCACTTTGAGCCCTATTTTCGGCCAATTCCAATGTACCAGTTAACAAAAATCATAACTATTTCGCTAGAACTCCATTTTTTTATTTTGAATGAGTACAAGAAACCACCCATTTACCGATTTCAACTATCCAATAAAGTGGTTCGAAATTGGCAGTTTTGCCAATTTCACACAAATTTCAAAAGATGCCAATTTCCAAATAGGGTCCATAATAAACAAGAAAGACATTCCTGGCACTAAAATAACATTTCCTCTGTTCATTAGTCATGTCCCCAGGCCTCTGTTACATTTCTTTTGCTTTCCACTTTGAATTTTTATTCTCACAAAAAATAGAAGATTTACTGTTATGTAGACCACGGCATTAGTGTAAAAATGGTGTAGAAATGGTATAAATAATATCAGAACATTTATGAAAGAATATTAGACTCACCAGTTGATGTGTATTGGCCGCATAACTTGATTTATTTACTTTTGAACTTTGGCAAAAATTGAACATTTCTGCTACTTTGAGCTCAATTTCAAGGTGCTTTTCATTGTGAAACCAATAAAAATCATCTCAATTTCCGTATTATGTCTTCAATTCTATAAAATGAGACCAGGAAAACTAAAGTACAACCATAAATAGCATACGAAAATACATTGCAAAGTCGCTGTTTTAAACCAAAAACACAGTCAGAGTTTTTTTTTCTCATTATGCAATGTGCTGCAGGATTTTTTTTTATACTGCGCACACTGACCACATAGACCCATTCTTTCATATGTAGGCCTACCAGCTTTCTCTTGCTAGATTTGAAGGCAGTAGAATTTATGCGTACTAGTATGGCACCAACCCTGGCGTGCAAACTGCACTAGTATGGCACCAACTCTGGTGTGCACGCCGTACTAGTACAGCACCAACCCTGGCGTGCACGCCGTACTAGTACAGCACCAACCCTGGCGTGCAAACTGCACTAGTATGGCACCAGCTCTGGTGTGCACGCTGTACTAGTACAGCACCAACCCTGGCGTGCACGCTGTACTAGTACAGCACCAACCCTGAAAGGGTTAAAAATACGTGTGAACACCAGAAAAATACATACTGTACACTAGTAAACAAAACATGTCTTATAAATGAAGTAAAGTTTATAATGTTTATAAAAGTTCGTAAATAATATAAATTTGATAAAAGACAGTGAGAAAGTGTTTGCCTGAATATGGTAGCATCTGCAGTGGATGGCAGTGATTACTTTTATATAGCCTCTTGAAGAAGTGGTCTGAGGATGTCTGGGTGGTGGCTGCCTTCTCTTTATAGATAAGATGGTAGCAGTGAATTGCATCATGGACAGTTGCTGAAACCCTGGTGTACCATCCCACATTTGGGTCCTGCAATTCAAACAGCGATGGAGAACAATGATGGAGATTCTTCAAGCAAATGAAACCCCTCTGCCATCAACTTTGTCTGGAAGTGCTTTGGTTCCAGAACCACTTACACTTCCTCTTCTTTTTCTTGCTTCTTTCTCTGAGTTTCCAGCTCCATGAAGTCTTCATTGGTCAGGTCCTTTTGGTCAGCAGTAAGGAGTTCCTTGAAGTCATCCTGGAGATCAGGATCCGGCCTCCTACTGAAGGTGACTAAATTGCAGATAATGTTCGTAGATTATTCTTCCACCTTCTCAAACCATGAGGAATCCATGTTCTTGATGGCCTTATAAATATCGTAGGCCTTCCAAAACTGGTGCAAGGTCATCTTGGAGTTACCCCCAGTTGCCTTCACTGCCTGCTGAAACATGCAATGGGGATAATATTTTTTATAAGTTGCAATCACTCCCTGGTCCATAGGCTGGAGGATGGAGGTAGTGTTAGGTGGCAGGTAGACTACCTTCACATTTGGATGACAATCATCCAAGATAGGGATGTAGCCTCAGGTGTTATCAGTTGAATGTGCCAGCAGTACTTCTAACCTCAGATAAAATAGTGAAAAAACCAGTCTTGATAAATGAGGGAAGTGACCCAGGCTTTCAGGTTACTTTTCCACACAGTAGGAAGTGAGGCTTTTTCTAGGTGTTTAGTGACTTGCAAGTTCTGAGTGATGTATTAACAGGAGCTTGAGCTTGAGATCTGAAGCATTGCCACCAACCAGGAGATGCAGCCGATCCTTTGTTGTATTGGAGACCCAACCGATCCTTTGTTGTATTGGAGACCCAACCGATCCTTTGTTGTATTGGAGACCCAACCGATCCTTTGTTGTATTGGAGACCCAACCGATCCTTTGTTGTATTGGAGACCCAACCGATCCTTTGTTGTATTGGAGACCCAACCGATCCTTTGTTGTATTGGAGATGCAACTGATCTTTTGTAGTATTGGAGAGTCAACCGATCCTTTGTTGTATTGGAGATGCAACTGATCCTTTGTAGTATTGGAAAGTTAACTGATCCTTTGTAGTATTGGAGAGTTAACTAATTCAGTGTAGTCTAAGAGAAGCTGTGAAGTGCTTCCCATCAGTGAAAAAGTGATAATTCTAGACTTATTTTGTGTAATTCCATTTAGTAGGTTGGTAAACAGCAACCACCCAGGGAGGTACTACCATCCTGCCAAGTGAGTGTAAAACGAAAGCCTGTAATTGTTTTACATGATGGTAGGATTGCTGGTGTCCATTTTTCTGTCTCATAAACATGCAAGATTTCAGGTACGTCTTGCTACTTCTACTTACACTTAGACCGCACTACACATACATGTACAAACATATATATGCAAACCTCTCTGGGTTTTCTTCTATTTTCTTTCCAGTTCATATTCTTGTTTATTTCCTCTTATCTCCATGGGGAAGTGGAACAGAATTCTTCCTCCGTAAGCCATGCGTGTTATAAGAGGCGACTAAAATGCCGGGAGCAAGGGGCTAGTAACCCCTTATCCTATATAGATTACTAAATTTAAAAAGAGAAACTTCTATTTTTCTTTTTGGGCCACCCTGCCTTGGTGGGATACGGCCGGTTTGTTGAAAAAAAAAAATTGCATAATTTAACAATTACACTTTATCATATGTATGTTTGTAAACCAAAAATGACTTGTATATAGTGTTCACTACTATCCACTGTTTCTGATATCCATGGTAGTTCTTGGAAGGTATCCCCCATGGATACCAGGGCACTACAGTCCTTGTTCTTGGGAATCGTGCTCATGGTGGAACAATTCATGGTGTACAAATGTTCAGCATCTTTTTGCCTCACTACTATAGTATGTCCACTTTTGTTACCATTATGATGGCCTGGTTCTTCTTAGCACCACTACCTGCATCACTACCGCTTTTGTGCTTAATACCAGACAAATAACACTGAATTTGTGGAGATAACACAAGCACATAAATGAACAATGCTGTTACAGTAACCTACTATGTATTGTTTACATAGTAAGTCCAGTATATGTTTGACTTGCAGCCACCATGCGGCGAATTGCCAACTAAATTTTATGGCCAAATTTTCAACTTCCGAGCAAATTGTTCCTATTATCGAAAGTTTGTAACACGAATGTTCGTGTGTAGGGGAATCTCTGTAATAATAATAATAATTGTTACAGCTGCTCCTGGGTATATCGGACATATGTACGACCCACCAGACACAACAACAATAATAGTGATAATAATAATTATAATAGGAACAAAAATAAAAATCATTGTTATGGGTGTTGGTTGATATATTGGACATACGACCGGCCGGACACAACAACAATAATAATAATAATTGTTGTTACAGCTGCTGGTGGACATATCGGACATACGACCGGCCGGACACAACAAGGATCTCTTTAGCATTGATGAAGACAGCCATGAGGGTGAGTTCTGCCTTGTAATGCATTACATCTTAGAGCTTATGTACCACACACCAGAAATGCCCCAGTATTACAATGCTAACTGTGTATTATGTGTGGCTACACTGAGAGTAAAAGGTAGATGGGATACAAGGAGAATAGAAGCATCAGGGAAGAGAGAGGTGAAGGTTTATAAACTAAAAGAGGAGGCAGTTAGGGTAAGCTATTGGAGGATAGATGGGCTAATGAGAGCATAGGCAATGGGGTCGAAGAGGTATGGGGTAGGTTTAAAAATGTAGTGTTAGAGTGTTCAGCAGAAGTTTGTGGTTACAGGAAAGTGGGTGTGGGAGGGAAGAGGAGCGATTGGTGGAATGATGATGTAAAGAGAGTAGTAAGGGAGAAAAAGTTAGCATATGAGAAGTTTTTACAAAGTAGAAGTGATGCAAGGAGGGGAGAGTATATGGAGAAAAAGAGAGAGGTTAAGAGAGTGGTGAAGCAATGTAAAAAGAGAGCAAATGAGAGAATGGGTGAGATGTTATCAACAAATTTTGTTGAAAATAAGAAAAAGTTTTGGAGTGAGATTAACAAGTTAAGGAAGCCTAGAGAACAAATGGATTTGTCAGTTAAAAATAGGAGAGGAGAGTTATTAAATGGAGAGTTAGAGGTATTGGGAAGATGGAGGGAATATTTTGAGGAATTGTTAAATGTTGATGAAGATAGGGAAGCTGTGATTTTGTGTATAGGGCAAGGAGGAATAACATCTTGTAGGAGTGAGGAAGAGCCAGTTGTGAGTGTGGGGGAAGTTCGTGAGGCAGTAGGTAAAATGAAAGGGGGTAAGGCAGCCGGGATTGATGGGATAAAGATAGAAATGTTAAAAGCAGGTGGGGATATATAGTTTTGGAGTGGTTGGTGCAATTATTTAATAAATGTATGGAAGAAGGTAAGGTACCTAGGGATTGGCAGAGAGCATGCATAGTTCCTTTGTATAAAGGCAAAGGGGACAAAAGAGAGTGCAAAAATTATAGGGGGATAAGTCTGTTGAGTGTACCTGGTAAAGTGTATGGTAGAGTTATTATTGAAAGAATTAAGAGTAAGATGGAGAATAGGATAGCAGATGAACAAGGAGGCTTTAGGAAAGGTAGGGGGTGTGTGGACCAGGTGTTTACAGTGAAACATATAAGTGAACAGTATTTAGATAAGGCTAAAGAGGTCTTTGTGGAATTTATGGATTTGGAAAAGGCGTATGACAGGGTGGATAGGGGGGCAATGTGGCAGATGTTGCAGGTGTATGGTGTAGGAGGTAGGTTACTGAAAGCAGTGAAGAGTTTTTACGAGGATAGCGAGGCTCAAGTTAGAGTATGTAGGAAAGAGGGAAATTATTTCCCAGTAAAAGTAGGCCTTAGACAAGGATGTGTGATGTCACCGTGGTTGTTTAATATATTTATAGATGGGGTTGTAAGAGAAGTAAATGCGAGGGTCTTGTTAAGAGGCGTGGAGTTAAAAGATAAAGAATCACACATAAAGTGGGAGTTGTCACAGTTGCTCTTTGCTGATGACACCGTGCTCTTGGGAGATTCTGAAGAGAAGTTGCAGAGATTGGTGGATGAATTTGGTAGGGTGTGCAAAAGAAGAAAATTAAAAGTGAATACAGGAAAGAGTAAGGTTATGAGGATAACAAAAAGATTAGGTGATGAAAGATTGGATATCAGATTGGAGGGAGAGAGTATGGAGGAGGTGAATGTATTCAGATATTTGGGAGTGGACGTGTCAGCAGATGGGTCTATGAAAGATGAGGTGAATCATAGAATTGATGAGGGGAAAAGGGTGAGTGGTGCACTTAGGAGTCTGTGGAGACAAAGAACTTTGTCCTTGGAGGCAAAGAGGGGAATGTATGAGAGTATAGTTTTACCAGCGCTCTTATATGGGTGTGAAGCATGGGTGATGAATGTTGCAGCGAGGAGAAGGCTGGAGGCAGTGGAGATGTCATGTCTGAGGGCAACGTGTGGTGTGAATATATTGCAGAGAATTCGTAGTTTGGAAGTTAGGAGGAGGTGCGGGATTACCAAAACTGTTGTCCAGAGGGCTGAGGAAGGGTTGTTGAGGTGGTTCGGACATGTAGAGAGAATGGAGCGAAACAGAGTGACTTCAAGAGTGTATCAGTCTGTAGTGGAAGGAAGGCGGGGTAGGGGTCGGCCTAGGAAAGGTTGGAGGGAGGGGGTAAAGGAGGTTTTGTGTGCGAGGGGCTTGGACTTCCAGCAGGCATGCGTGAGCGTGTTTGATAGGAGTGAATGGAGACAAATGGTTTTTAATACTTGACGTGTTGTTGGAGTATGAGCAAAGTAACATTTATGAAGGGGTTCAGGGAAACCGGCAGGCCGGACTTGAGTCCTGGAGATGGGAAGTACAGTGCCTGCACTCTGAAGGAGGGGTGTTAATGTTGCAGTTTAAAAACTGTAGTGTAAAGCACCCTTCTGGCAAGACAGTGATGGAGTGAATGATGGTGAAAGTTTTTCTTTTTCGGGCCACCTTGCCTTGGTGGGAATCAGCCAGTGTGATAATAAAAAAAAATAAAAAAATAAGTATTGATGCATTTTATGCTCCAGTATTACCATGCTAACTGTGTATTATGTGTATAGTGTATTAACCCTTTCAAGGTCAGTGCTGTTGTACAACACCATGAGCTCAGCTCACTCAGATAGGCAGTGAGTGGTAAATTTGGGCCTAGATATGAGAGACTAGGTCTATGTGGTAAGTGTGCACCATATAAAAAAAATCCTGCAGCATGCAGTGCATAATGAAAAAATAACTGCAACAGTGTTTTTGGTTTAAAACTGCAACTTTGCAGTGTATTTTTGTATGGTTTTTATGGTTGTATTCTCAGTTTCTTGGTCTCATTGGACTGAAAATAGTTTGAAATTGAGCTCAAAGTAATGAAGATGTTTGATTTTTGCTGATTTTCCAGAGTAAACAAATCATGTCATTTGTTCAGTACACATCAGCTGGCGAGTCTAATATTCGTTCACTGATATTATTTACACAGTAGGGCCCCACTTATACAGCAGGTTAGGTTCCAGGCCACCGCCGTAAAGTGGAACACCTTTTTTTCCCACTTATAAATGCATACAAATACTAGATAACAAGTTTACACTAACATATATTAAGTTAGCAATAGAACTAGGCATCAAAAACAATAAAAAAGTACAATACACACACACAGTGCACTCATTACTTACCTTAAAATATTTATAGTCTTAATCTAGGGTGAGACAAGTAGTATTTATTGTAAGAAATCAAGTGTGGTATGTATGGTAGTCAGCCAGGCTACCTTACCAGGCCACCCCACCCACACATACTATTCTATGATATTTAAGCATCCCAGAGCGATAAAATGTATATACAGTTCACTCATTACTTACCTTAAAATATTTGTAGTCTTAATGTAGGGTCAGGAGTAAGCAAATGAGATAAAATGAATAAATGAGAGAGAGAAAGAATGAGTACATGAGAGAGGACAGGCGCAGAGTTATATAAACAAACCATGCGAAGGTAAGTTTTGTAAATGAAGTGTACACGTCTGGTTTGTGTACAAGTTACATTGTGTACAGGTTGTCTCTACATTGATACGGTAGAATAAATAAAGAAGAACACTCCCATTCTTATGTAACATCATTTTGAGAAGAAATGATGCTCTGAGTGAAGGCAATGGAAATAAGTCACTAACTTTTTTGGGTTATCCTAGGTTCTCTACACATATGCTGTTATGTATGATAATCTATGTAACTGTATTTGTATGTACCTGAATAAACTTACTTCCATACATATGAAGGAAATAATTTTTTACAGTTACCCCTAGTAACACATTTATGTTAGATTAGAGAAAATGTTATTCTTGCCATCACTTGTAAAAGTTATAAGGCTACCACATCTCATAGTTATGTTTATTTATTCTACTGTGGGGTGTATTTATCATCTTTATATGTTATGCATCGTGTTTATTATATAATTTTGAAAAAAATATCATAGATGGATTAATGAAAATGTGTATATTAACGTAATATACGACATTTAAATGAGACTTGATGATTATTATTATCATTACTAATATGATGTCTGGAGACATAAGACACTCTTACTGATTTTAATATGTACCTGCACGCCAGCACAGTGTGTAAGTTTATTTAGGTACAGGTATGCATAAGTATAATTATCAGAGTATATATAAAATATGAAATAACTTTTAAAAACTCTTGAAATTTTGGAGTTTCCAGACAAAATGGAGAGAGTGCTTACGGATCTCTCAGAGAATGTAAACAAACCAGGTGGGGCGTGGTGACCATATTAGAAAGTCAGGTGGGGGGAGCCGTATAACGAGTTTTGGTCATAATTTGAAATGACCATATTAGCGGAACGCCGTAAAGCGAAACGCCGTAAAGTGGGGCCCTACCGTACAATTATTACAATATTGCATAACAGTAAATCTTCAAGGGTATATCAAAGGTGATGGTAGCCTGAAACCTAACCTGCTGTATAAGTGGGGTTTTAGAGTATTATTGTACTATTCTTGGAGTACAAGGAACATTGCTGAAGGATTACAGTGCAGTATGACAGCATGTGTAAGAAAGGCCTATGACACCTTGGCTGGAGGCCTATATTTTGAAGCCCTAGTCTTCAGGCTGCCAAGTGTATAAGTAAATCCGGCACTGATTACTGTCTTGACCTTAATTGCGTATTCCTTGTATAGTGCATGTATTATGTAAATATTTCTGTATTTTATGCTCCAGTATTAAGATCTCGATCTTAACTCTGTTTACTGCACATAGTGCACATATTACATAAATAACTGCATATTTTATGCCCCTCTATTGCCATCTGTTAACGGTGTATACTGTGTATAGTGTATTAAGTAGGTGTGTACTACATCTTTGCCTCAGGGTCACCCAGCAAGTCCGGCTTCCAGTTGGTGGACCTGAGCGATGCTGAAAGCGGAATGACCCCCACCACCACCACCACCAGTGACCCCCCGGGGGAGGGTGGGGTGGCGGGTGTGACCTTCGACCCCACGCTAGCTGTGACCCCCAGCCTGACCACCCCCCGGGTGCGACGCGACTCCGCTGTCAGTGATGTCAGTAGCAGTGATGTCAGCACTGCTCTCTTCCCCATATATGAAGTTCCTGGCGTATACTTCAGCATACCCCAGGTAGTATACTTAGCCACACCACAGGTAGTAACAACAAGCTGTAATAACACTGTACAACAACACTGTACCAACACTGTAATAACACTAACAACTACTGTGGAATGACCCATTATATAGTGCAGTAGATTAGCATGATAGTTATGGTCTTGAAACTCAGTGTTAGACAAAGCTGTGTTAAACACGCTGAAGAACTTATGGGAAAAATTGGGTTATGTTCCGGGAACCCAAGAAATTCCAAACTTTTTTTTTAGGTCAGAATCTTACAAAAATAAAAATAATATTGTAATTTTGTTTATTGTTATTATGTATTATGTTTAATTCATTACTTAAAACTATGAATGTTAAAGACATATTATTACTTATATTTTGGCTGTTGGTATATGTCAATGATTTTAAACAGAGTGGAGAGGGATTTAGTACGTTTATTCAGATACACATAAATACAGTTAAATAAATTATCATACATATCAGCATATGTGTAGATTACCCACCAGGATAACCCAAAATTCAGACAATGCGACATATTTCCATGCTGTGGCCCTACTGGGCTGAGGCGGAAAGTTATGGATGGTTTGCTTAAGTGGATGGTCGAGGCTTTAGCACTAAAGTTGATGGATGTACCCGGAGTGGTCAGAAATTGTGTATGTGCAAAAATATGACAGGCTCTCATCTGCTGTCAGCTATCACTTGCATATCAGTAAAAAATACCACATTTTACCAGCTAAGACACGGTTTTATACTGTGTGCAGAGTAATACCCACCATAATGTAAATGATATCCAAGAAAACATGAAAAAAATAGACATCAGGAAAGTAGGTAGTAGGTTGGTAGACAGCAACCACCCAGGGAAGTACTACCGTCCTGCCAGATGACTGTGAAACAGAAACCCGTAACTGTTTTGCATGATGGTAGGATTGCTGTTTTCTTTTTCTGTCTCATAAACACACTAGATAACAGGGATATCTTGCTACTCCTACTTACACTTGGGTCACACTTCACAGACATGCACATGCTTATATATATACATACATCTAGGTTTTTCTCCTTTTTCTAAATTGTTCTTTATTTCTTCTATTGTCCATGGGGAAGTGGAAAAGAATCTTTCCTCCGTAAGCCATGCGTGTTTATGAGGCGACTAAAATGCCGGGAGCAATGGGCTAGTAACCCCTTCTCCTGTAGACATTTACTAAAAAAGAGAAGAAGAAAAACTTAATAAAACTGGGATGCTTGAATGTGCGTGGATGTAGTGCGGATGACAAGAAACAGATGATTGCTGATGTTATGAATGAAAAGAAGTTGGATGTCCTGGCCCTAAGCGAAACAAAGCTGAAGGGGGTAGGGGAGTTTCGGTGGGGGGAAATAAATGGGATTAAATCCGGAGTATCTGAGAGAGTTAGAGCAAAGGAAGGGGTAGCAGTAATGTTGAAGGATCAGTTATGGAAGGAGAAAAGAGAATATGAATGTGTAAATTCAAGAATTATGTGGATTAAAGTAAAGGTTGGATGCGAAAAGTGGGTCATAATAAGCGTGTATGCACCTGGAGAAGAGAGGAATGTAGAGGAGAGAGAGAGATTTTGGGAGATGTTAAGTGAATGTATAGGAGCCTTTGAACCAAGTGAGAGAGTAATTGTGGTAGGGGATCTGAATGCTAAAGTAGGAGAAACTTTTAGAGAGGGTGTGGTAGGTAAGTTTGGGGTGCCAGGTGTAAATGATAATGGGAGCCCTTTGATTGAACTTTGTATAGAAAGGGGTTTAGTTATAGGTAATACATATTTTAAGAAAAAGAGGATAAATAAGTATACAAGATGTGATGTAGGGCGAAATGACAGTAGTTTGTTGGATTATGTATTGGTAGATAAAAGACTGTTGAGTAGACTTCAGGATGTACTTGTTTATAGAGGGGCCACAGATATATCAGATCACTTTCTAGTTGTAGCTACACTGAGAGTAAAAGGTAGATGGGATACAAGGAAAATAGAAGCATCAGGGAAGAGAGAGGTAAAGGTTTATAAATTAAAAGAGGAGGCAGTTTGGGTAAGATATAAACAGCTATTGGAAGATAGATGGGCTAATGAGAGCATAGGCAATGGGGTCGAAGAGGTATAGGGTAGGTTTAAAAATGTAGTGTTAGAGTGTTCAGCAGAAGTTTGTGGTTACAAGAAAGTGGGTGCTGGAGGGAAGAGGAGCGATTGGTGGAATGATGATGTAAAGAGAGTAGTAAGGGAGAAAAAGTTAGCATATGAGAAGTTTTTACAAAGTAGAAGTGATGCAAGGAGGGAAGAGTATATGGAGAAAAAGAGAGAGGTTAAGAGAGTGGTGAAGCAATGTAAAAAGAGAGCAAATGAGAGAGTGGGTGAGATGTTATCAATAAATTTTGTTGAAAATAAGAAAAAGTTTTGGAGTGAGATTAACAAGTTAAGGAAGCCTAGAGAAAAAATGGATTTGTCAGTTAAAAATAGGAGAGGAGAATTATTAAATGGAGAGTTAAAGGTATTGGGAAGATGGAGGGAATATTTTGAGGAATTGTTAAATGTTGATGAAGATAGGGAAGCTGTGATTTCGTGTATAGGGCAAGGAGGAATAACATCTTGTAGGAGTGAGGAAGAGCCAGTTGTGAGTGTGGGGGAAGATCGTGAAGCAGTAGGTAAAATGAAAGGGAGTAAGGCAGCCGGGATTGATGGGATAAGGATAGAAATGTTAAAAGCAGGTGGGGATATAGTTTTGGAGTGGTTGGTGCAATTATTTAATAAATGTATGGAAGAGGGTAAGGTACCTAGGGATTGGCAGAGAGCATGCATAGTTCCTTTGTATAAAGGCAAAGGGGATAAAAGAGAGTGCAAAAATTATAGGGGGATAAGTCTGTTGAGTATACCTGGCAAAGTGTATGGTAGAGTTATTATTGAAAGAATTAAGAGTAAGATGGAAAATAGGATAGCAGATGAACAAGGAGGCTTTAGGAAAGGTAGGGGGTGTGTGGACCAGGTGTTTACAGTGAAACATGTAAGTGAACAGTATTTAGATAAGGCTAAAGAGGTCTTTGTGGCATTTATGGATTTGGAAAAGGCATATGACAGGGTGGATAGGGGGGCAATGTGGCAGATGTTGCAGGTGTATGGTGTAGGAGGTAGGTTACTGAAAGCAGTGAAGAGTTTTTACGAGGATAGTGAGGCTCAAGTTAGAGTATGTAGGAAAGAGGGAAATTATTTCCCAGTAAAAGTAGGCCTTAGATAAGGATGTGTGATGTCACCATGGTTGTTTAATATATTTATAGATGGGGTTGTAAGAGAAGTAAATGCGAGGGTCTTGGCAAGAGGCATGGAGTTAAAAGATAAAGAATCACACATAAAGTGGGAGTTGTCACAGTTGCTCTTTGCAGATGACTCTGTGCTCTTGGGAGATTCTGAAGAGAAGTTGCAGAGATTGGTGGATGAATTTGGTAGGGTGTGCAAAAGAAGAAAATTAAAAGTGAATACAGGAAAGAGTAAGGTTATGAGGATAACAAAAAGATTAGGTGATGAAAGATTGGATATCAGATTGGAGGGAGAGAGTATGGAGGAGGTGAATGTATTCAGATATTTGGGAGTGGATGTGTCAGCGGATGGGTCTATGAAAGATGAGGTGAATCATAGAATTGATGAGGGGAAAAGGGTGAGTGGCGCATTTAGGAGTCTGTGGAGACAAAGAACTTTGTCCTTGGAGGCAAAGAGGGGAATGTATGAGAGTATAGTTTTACCAATGCTCTTATATGGGTGTGAAGCATGGGTGATGAATGTTGTAGCGAGGAGAAGGCTGGAGGCAGTGGAGATGTCATGTCTGAGGGCAATGTGTGGTGTGAATATAATGCACAGAATTCGTAGTTTGGAAGTTAGGAGGAGGTGCGGGATTACCAAAACTGTTGTCCAGAGGGCTGAGGAAGGGTTGTTGAGGTGGTTCGGACATGTAGAGAGAATGGAGCGAAACAGATTGACTTCAAGAGTGTATCAGTCTGTAGTGGAAGGAAGGCGGGGTAGGGGTTGGCCTAGGAAAGATTGGAGGGAGGGGGTAAAGGAGGTTTTGTGTGCAAGGGGCTTGGACTTCCAGCATGCATGCGTGAGTGTGTTTGATAGGAGTGAATGGAGACAAATGGTTTTTAATACTTGAAGTGCTGTTGGAGTGTGAGCAAAGTAACATTTATGAAGGGGTTCAGGGAAACCGGCAGGCCGGACTTGAGTCCTGGAGATGGGAAGTACAGTGCCTGCACTCTGAAGGAGGGGTGTTAATGTTGCAGTTTAAAAACTGTAGTGTAAAGCACCCTTCTGGCAAGACAGTGATGGAGTGAATGATGGTGAAAGTTTTTCTTTTTCGGGCCACCCTGCCTTGGTGGGAATCTGCCAGTGTGTTAATAAATAAAAAAAAATCAGGAAAGCTTCTCAAGTCTATCAGCTTGTGTTGTTACTGTTGGGGTTGTGACATCCCTAGGGTTATTGTGATGACTCCGAGGTTGTTATTATTGTTGGGATTGTGACAACCCCAGTGTTGTTATTGTTGGACTGTAATGACCCCAGGGTTGTTATTATTGTTGGGGTTGTGATGACCCCAGGGTTGTTATTGTTGGGGTTGTGATGACCCCAGTGTTATTGTTGGGGTTACCAGTTTTGTTGTTGTTGGGGTTGTGATGATCCCAGGGTTGTTGTTGTTGGGGTTGTGATGATCCCAGGGTGGTTGTGCCAACGCCAGAGTCGTTTTGAAATTACCAGAATGTTTGTTCTCTCAGTTTGTATATAAACATTATCTGCAACATGCTGACAGTTGAGTATAAATAGTTTATTAAGGTACAAGCACACACAAGTACACCTTAATGTTATACACCTTTGTATAAACATTGTATCATGCTGAAATAAAGTATATCTTATCTTAACTATTCCTTCACTGTACCTTCACTGTACCTTCACTGTACCTTCACTGTACTTTCACTGTACCTTCACTGTACCTTCACTGTTCCTTGACTGTACCTTCACTGTTCCTTGACTGTACCTTCACTGTTCCTTGACTGTACCTTCACTGTTCCTTGACTGTACCTTCACTGTTCCTTGACTGTACCTTCACTGTTCCTTGACTGTACCTTCACTGTTCCTTGACTGTACCTTCACTGTTCCTTGACTGTACCTTCACTGTTCCTTGACTGTACCTTCACTGTTCCTTCACTGTACCTTCACTGTTCCTTGACTGTACCTTTACTGTTCTTTCACTGTACCTTCACTGTTCCTTGACTGTACCTTCACTGTTCCTTCACTGTACCTTCACTGTTCCTTGACTGTACCTTTACTGTTCCTTCACTGTACCTTCACCGTTCCTTCACTGTACCTTAACTGTTCATTGACAGAGTGATTTGGAGTCATCCAGTGAATGGGAAGACAGTAACAGCAACAACACAGTTACAACAACGACCGTGGAACGACTTAGTAAGGACACGGTGTACCAGGCCTACCTTAAGATGCGACAACGATACCACAAGTACAAGGGCAGGTACGACTGGCCTCTAGCTGTCATCCCACCATCATTATCTGCTTGTAGTTGCAGCTGTAGTTATGATAGTGGGGTACTATCTACATTGTAGTTATGATAGTGGTGTACTATCTACATTGTAGTTATGATAGTGGTGTACTATCTACATTGTAGTTATGATAGTGGTGTACTATCTACAGTGTAGTTGTAATAGTGGTGTTCTATCAACAGTGTAGTTACAGCAGTAGTTATGATAGGGGTGTACTATCTACAGTGTAGTTACAGCAGTAGTTATGATAGTGGTGTACTGTCTTTAGTGTAGTCACAGCAGTAGTTACAATAATGTACTATATACAGTGTAGTTACAACAGTAGTTATGATAGTGGTGTACTAGCTAGAGTGTAGTTACAGCAGTAGTTATGATAGTATACTATCTACAGTGTATTTTGCAGCATATACTATCTACAGTGTAGTTGCAGCAGTAGTTACAATAGTATACTATCTACAGTGTAGTTACAGTGTTATGATAGTAGTGTACTATCTACAATACTTAACTATTAACAGAGCTGAGGAGGGTACCTGAGGTAGTTCAGACATATAGGAAGGATGGATAAGGATAAGCTGACAAATGAAGGTATATAAACAGGCTTTAAGCTGTAGTGGCTGAAGCATCCTGCAGGCTTGTATGTGTGTGTGTGTGTTAGGAGTGAGTGGAAGACAGTGGTTCTTAATGAGTGTGTTGTTGGAGTGTGAGAGAGGTGACTTGTGAAGGGATTCAGGGAAATGAGTTAGCTGGACTTGAGTCCTGGAGGTGGGAAGTACAGTGACTGTACTCTGAAGGATGAGTGAGGATGTTACAGTACTGGAAGTGGGAGGTACAGTGACTGCACTCTGAAGGATGAGCGAGGATGTTACAATTCTTAGGTACTGTTATGACCCTTATGGACGTATTTCTTCCACATAATAATAATGATATTTATAATTATAATAATATGAAAATACTGATAATGATATAATAATAATGATATGATATAATTATTTTATAATAATTGATAATAATAATTGCGCTGCTGCTCGTACACTTTAGTTTTCCATATAATCAACATAATTTGATGTTATTTTGTTTAGAAACCTAAATCTTTTTTTTTTTAAGCCATACTTCCTTGTAAAATGTATTGTCAATGTTGTGAACAAGTGTCCTCTGGCAGGTACTCTGACCTGGCACGAGCATATAAGGAGAAGGAGAAGGAGTCAGAGAAACTGCGTGATGTTCTCACCAAAACACAAGACAAGGCTCTCCGGAAAGTAAGTTGATGACCCCCTGGTTTAAGGTTGTTATGACCCTCTGGGTTAAGGTCGTGCTATGACCCTTGCATTAAGGTCGTGTTACAACCCTCTGGCTTAAGGTCATGATGATCCCCTGGCTTAAGGTCATGATGATCCCCTGCTTTAAGCTCATGATGACCCCCTGACTTAGGGTCATGTTATGACCCCCTGACTTAAGGTCATGTTACGACCTCCTGGCTTAAGGTCGTTATGACCCCCTGGCTTAAGGTTGTGATGACCCCCTGGGTTAAGGTCATGTTACAATCCAACTTGATCACCTCTGCTAACCTCCTCCACCCTGATGTTAAGTTGTAGAGTTGATCATCAATTATCTGGCACCGTTGAGGGTGAAGGTGTGGCAGACAGTCAGGTTGCTCTCACAGTTCCGTTAACTCAAATTCTGGTTACAACAGTTCCATTAGCACAAAATTTGAATAGCACTAATTTTGAATAGAGCTAACTTTGGTTAGCGTTAATCTTGATTAGTATTAATCTTGATTAGTATTAGTCTTGATTAGTGTTAATTTCAGTTAGTACAAATTGTGATTAGTATGAATTTAGATTACAAATTTAGATTAGTAAGAATTTAGATTAATACAAATTTTGATGAGTACAAATTTAGATTAGTACAACTAGAGATTAGTATAAATTCAGATTAGTATAAATTTTGATTATTACAAATTTTGATTAGTACGAATTTAGATTAGTACGAATTTCGATTAGTACAAATTAAGTACAAATTTAGTACAGATTTAGTACAAGCAGTCCTCCTCTGTATTTGAAGAAGCCTACTTCATAGGCCTAACATTTTCAACCACAATGACTGCAACATCTTTCAGTGGCTCTTGTTGCATAGATATTGCTCTTAGCAGTACAGTGGAACTCCGATTTTTGTACGGTCTGCATATCGTACAATTCGGATTTAGAACACTTTTTTGGGCAAAATTTTGGTCCGGATTTTGTACCTTCATCCGGAAATTGTACGTATCAGACGCGTCTGCTTCCCGTGACGCCGTCATGTACGTGTCTCAGTCTGACATTGTCACTGGTTGAGTGAGCATTCATCTGAAACATTTCACAATTTTTGTGCTTGTTTATTGATTGCGACTGTGAAATAAGCCACCATGGGCCCCCAAAAAGTTCCTAGTGCCAGCCCTGTGGTAAAGAAGGTGAGAAAGACGATGTGATGTTGGATGTGAGTGGCCAGGATGTGGAAGAGTTGGTGGAGGACCACAGGGAAGAGCTAACCACTGAAGAGCTGCAACACCTTCATCTGGAATAGCAACAGACCACAACTGAGGAAATTGCTTTAGAGGAGGAGGAAGAGAGAGGGAAGGATGTGCCTTCTTCAGTGATTAACCCTTTGACTGTCGCAAGCCCCTTTCTGAAACTGTCATTCTATGCCGCAGAATTTTTGGAAAAAAAAATTACTTTTTCTTATGAGATGATTGAGAATCTTTTCCCGATGGTAATGACACCAAAATTACGAAATTTGGCTGAAAACTCACAGAATTACACTCCTGTGAAGTTAGTGGTCTCAGCGACGTATACGCATCGGCGATTTTGCCGACTTTGAGCCAGTTCTGTTCCAGTTGACCAAACTCATAGCTATTTCTTTAGAACTCCATTTTTTCTATCAATTGAGTACAAGAAACCGCCCATTTACCGATTTGAACTACCCATTAAAGTGGTCAGAAATTGGAAATTTGGCCAATTTCACGCAAATTAAAAAAGATGCCAATTTCAAAATAGGGTCCAGAATAAACAATGTAGACATTCTTGGCACTAAAATAACATATGCTCTGTTTATTAGTCACGTCTCTAGACCCCTCTTATATTACTATTGCTTTCTATTTTGATTTTTTATTCATACAAAAAATACAAAATTTACTGTTATGCAGACTACTGCATTATTGTAAAAATGGTATAAATAATATTAGTGCACTAGTGAAAGAATATTAGACTCCCCAGTTGACGTGTATTGTACGTGTGGTGTGATTTGCTTACTCTTGAACATTGGTAAAAATTGAACATTTCCGCTACTTTGAGCTCAATTTCAAGGTCGTTTTCATTGTGAAGCTAATCAAAATCATCTCTATTTCTGCAATATGTTTTCCATTTTATCACGTGAGACCATGAAAACGAGAATACAACAATAAATACTATACGAAAATACACCTCAATGTTGGCGTTTTAATTCAAGAAAACGGTCAGTTTTTTTTCCCTCATTATGCACTGTGTGCTGCAGGATTTTTTTTATGTGGTGCACACTGACCACACAGACCCATTTTCTCACATGTGGGCCTACCAGCTTTCTCCTGCTTGATTTGAAGCCGCCAGAATTATTGAGTGTATATACGTCCGAAACACTGGCTCGTAAGACATATATATACGACCAAAACAGTCAAAGGGTTAAGGACGTGTGCAAACTGGAATGAGTTGCAAACTTTTGTTGAAAAATATCACCCTGACAAAGCTGATACAAGCTGTATCTACAACATGTTCACTGACAATACCTTGTCCCACTTTAGGCAAATCTTAAAGAGACGCCAGAAACAGAGCTCTCTGGACAGATTTTTAGTGTGACAGGGTCCAGCGCCAGTAAAAAACAAAGAAGGGAAGTAACCCCAGAGAGGGCTTTGATATCTGAAGTCCTTATGGAGGGGATTTCCCTTCCAAACGATAACTTCGACTCCCTCTCCCCTCCTCGCCGCCTTCAATACGCCAACAAGGGTCTTTAGTAAATGTATGTAATGTTCATTTATCATTAAAATTAGTCATTTATATTTCTCATTGTTTTCTATATGTAAAACTATATTTTTTCTTTAAAAAATGTATTTTTTGTTAATATTTTTGGGTGTCTGGAATACATTAATTGTGTATTTACATTATTTCTTATGGGAAATATTAATTTGGTTTTCATATGTTTCGGATTTAGATCGACCTTCTGGAATGGATTAAGTATAAAAACTGGAGTTCCACTGTATTTGGCTGCTGGATTGAGACAAATATTTTTGTCTGTGTTTGTGTTGGAGAAGGACCTGCCTAGTATGGGCCAGTAGGCCTGCTGTGGTGCTCCTCCTTATGTTCTTATGGAAAATGTATCAAAACATCAGTTGTAAAACTTTGAAGTACTTGTACTCGCTGGAGCGCAGGCGAGAGAGATGCATCATAATCTACATTTGGAAAATCCTAAAAGGAATGATCCTTAACCCTTTGAGGGTTTTGGTCGTACTAGTACGTCTTACGCGTAGGGGTTTTTGACGTACTAGTACTCATAAATTCTAGCGGCCTCAAATCTAGTGGGAGAAAGCTGGTATGCCTTCATATGAAAGAATGGGTCTATGTGGTCAGTGTGCACAGTCTAAAAAAAATCCTGCAGCACACAGTGCATAATGAGAAAAAAAAAACTTTGACCATTTTTTTTTAATAAATCAGCGACTTTGCAGTGTATTTTCGTATGGTATTTATTGTTGTATTCTAGTTTTCTTGGTCTCATTTTATAGAATGGAAGACATATTACAGAAATTGAGATGATTTTGACTGGTTTTACAAAGAAAGGTGCCTTGAAATTGAGCTCAAAGTAGCAGAAATGTTCGATTTTTACCAAACTTCAAAAGTAAACAAATCGTGCCAAGCGTGCAATACACGTCAACTGGTGAGTCTAATATTCTTTCACAAGTGCACCAATAATATTTATACCATTTTTTACACTAATGCAGTAGTCTGCATAACAGTAAATCTTATATTTTTTGTGAAAATAAAAATTCAAACTGGAAAGCAAAAGAATATAAGAGGGGCCTTGAGACGTGACTAATGACTAGAGGAAATGTCATTTTAGTGCCAGGAATGTCTTTCTTGTTTATTCTGGACCCTATTCGGAAATTGGCATCTTTTGAAATTTGTGTGAAATTGGCAAAATTGCTAAATTCTGACCACTGTACTGGATAGTTGTATTTCATAAATGAGTGGTTTCTTGCACCCATTCGATAGAAAAAATGGAGTTCTAGCGGAATATTCATGTTTTTAGTCGACTAGTACAGTGAAATTGGCCGAAAATGGGGCTCAAAGTGGGCAAAATCGCCGATGCGTAAACATCGCCGAGACCGCTAACTTTGCGAGAGCATAATTCCGTAAGTTTTCTATCAAATTTCAAACTTTTGGTGTTTACCTGGAGTTTACCTGGAGAGAGTTCCGGGGGTCAACGCCCCCGCGGCCCGGTCTGAGACCAGGCCTCCTGGTGGATCAGAGCCTGATCAGCCAGGCTGTTGCTGCTGGCTGCACGCAAACCAACATACGAGCCACAGCCCGGCTGATCCGGAACTGACTTTAGGTGCTTGTCCAGTGCCAGCTTGAAGACTGCCAGGGGTCTGTTGGTAATCCCCCTTATGTGTGCTGGGAGGCAGTTGAACAGTCTCGGGCCCCTGACACTTATTGTATGGTCTCTTAACGTGCTAGTGACACCCCTGCTTTTCATTGGGGGGATGGTGCATCGTCTGCCAAGTCTTTTGCTTTCGTAGTGGGTGATTTTCGTGTGCAAGTTCGGTACTAGTCCCTCTAGGATTTTCCAGGTGTATATAATCATGTATCTCTCCCTCCTGCGTTCCAGGGAATACAGGTTTAGGAACCTCAAGCGCTCCCAATAATTGAGGTGTTTTATCTCCGTTATGCGCGCCGTGAAAGTTCTCTGTACATTTTCTAGGTCGGCAATTTCACCTGCCTTGAAAGGTGCTGTTAGTGTGCAGCAATATTCCAGCCTAGATAGAACAAGTGACCTGAAGAGTGTCATCATGGGCTTGGCCTCCCTAGTTTTGAAGGTTCTCATTATCCATCCTGTCATTTTTCTAGCAGATGCGATTGATACAGTGTTATGGTCCTTGAAGGTGAGATCCTCCGACATGATCACTCCCAGGTCTTTGACGTTGGTGTTTCGCTCTATTTTGTGGCCAGAATTTGTTTTGTACTCTGATGAAGATTTAATTTCCTCATGTTTACCATATCTGAGTAATTGAAATTTCTCATCGTTGAACTTCATATTGTTTTCTGCAGCCCACTGAAAGATTTGGTTGATGTCTGTTGATGTCTTTATGATCGGGAAAATATTCTCTATCTTTTCATAAGAGAAAATAATTTTTTTTTTTTTTAAATTTGGCCGACCCTGAGAACGAGTTTCGGAGAGGGCCTGTCGACCCTCAAAGGGTTAATCTGCACACAGAAATCACTCCCTACAAAAGCAAAAGACTGGGCAGGCAGTACAAAATATCCCCAATGAAAAGTAGGGGCACCATTGGTACAGTAAGAGTAAACACCATAAGTGTCTGGGGCCCAAGACTGTTCAACAGCCTCCCACTAGGCATAAGGGAAATACCAGTAGACACATGGCTGCCTTCAAGAGGGAGCTGGACAGATACTTAGTCGTTGCTGGATCAGCCGGGCTGTGGTTCGTATGTTGGACTGTGCGGCCAGCAGTAACAGCCTGGTTGATCATGCCCTAATTCACTGGGAGGCCTGGTCGTGGACTGGGCCGCGGGGGTGTTGATCCCCAGAATACCCTCCAGGTAGATCAGTCCTGGATAATTGATGACATACAGTACTCTACTGTATGAGATATTGCATTGATGTCCTGGTGGCAAAGTTAGCAACTAGTATTTATTTCTAATTTGTTGCTCGTGCTCTTGAAAACTTTGATGTTAGTTGACTAACTAGTAGCATGAGGACTATTAGTGGTTAGTTTGTATTAGTAGTCAACTTTGATACTAAGAATATTTATTATATTAACACATTGGCCATTTCCCACCAAGGCAGGGTGGCCTGAAAAAGAAAAACTTTCATCATCATTCACTACATCACTGTCTTGCCAGAGGAGCGCTTACACTACAGTTATAAAACTGCAACATTAACACCCCTCCTTCAGAGTGCCAGCACTGTACTTCCCATCTCCAGGAATCAAGTCCAGCCTGCCGGTTTCCCTGAATACAGTGGACCCCCGGTTAACGATATTTTTTCATTCCAGAAGTATGTTCAGGTGCCAGTACTGACCGAATTTGTTCCCATAAGGAATATTGTGAAGTAGGTTAGTCCATTTCAGACCCCCAAACATACACGTACAAACGCACTTACATAAATACACTTACATAATTGGTCGCATTGGGAGGTGATCGTTAAGCGGGGGTCCACTGTACCTTCATAAATGTTACCTTGCTTACACTCCAACAACAAGTCAAGTCGTAAAACCATTTGTCTCCATTCACTCGTATCTAACACGCTCACGTACGCTTGCTGGAAGTCCAAGCCCCTCGCACACAAAACCTCCTTTATCCCCTCCCTGCAACCTTTCCTAGGCTGACCCCTACCCCTGCCTTCCCTCCACTACAGATTTATATACTCTTGAGGTCATTCTATTCCATTCCATCCTCTCTACATGTCCAAACCATCTCAATAATCCCTCCTCAGCCTTCTAGATAATAGTTTTGGTAATCCCACACCTCCTCCTAATCTCCAAACTATGGATTCTCTGTATTATATTCACACCACACATTGCCCTCAGACATGACATCTCCACTGCCTCCAGCCTTCTCCTTGTTGCAACATTCACAACCCATGTCTCACACCCATGCAAGAGTGTTGGTATAACTGTATCTCATACATTTCCCTCTTTGCTTTCATGGATAAAGTTTTTTTGTTTCCACAGCCTCCTCAGTGCACCACTCACCTTTTTCCCCTTGTTAATTCTATGATTCACCTCATCCTTCATAGACCCATCTGCTGACACTTCCACTCCCAAATATCTGAACACATTCACCTCCATACACTCTCCTTCCAATCTGATATTCAATCTTCTTTGCCTAATTTTTTTGTTATCCTCATCACCTTACTCTTTCCTATATTCACTTTTAATTTCCTTCTTTTACATACCCTACCAAACTCATCAACCAACCTCTGCAACTTCTCTTCAGAATCCCCCAAAAGCACAGTGTCATCAGCAAAGAGCAACTATGACAACTCCCACTTTGTGTTAAATTCTTTATCTTTTGACCTCACATCTCTTGCCAACACCCGAGCATTCACTTCTCTTACAACTCCATCTATAAATATATTAAACAACTATGGTGACATCACACATTCCTGTCTAAGGCCTACTTTTACTGGGAAATAATCTCCCTCTCACCTACATACTCTAACCTGAGCCTCACTGTCCTCGTAAAAACTTTTCACCGCTTTCAATAACCTGCTGTATAGCCCTTGTGGCTTAGCGCTTCTTTTTGATTATAATAATAATTTCAATAACCTACCTCCTATTCTATACATTTGCAGTATCTGCCACATTGCCCCCTATCCACCCTATCATATGCCTTTTCCAAATCATAAATGCCACAAATATCTCTTGACCCTTATCTAAATACTGTTCACCTATATGTTTCACTTCAAACACTTGGTTTACACACCCCCTGCCCTTCCTAAAGTCTTCTAGTTCATCTGCTCTCCGTCTTACTCTTAATTCTTCCAGTAATAACTACCATACACTTTATCAGGTATACTCAACACACTTGTTCCTCTATAATTTTTACACTTTCTTGTCCCCTTTATACAAAGGAACTGTTCTTGCTCCCTAAGAATAATAATAAAATTAATTATGTATGCTTTGATGACCATGGTTGTTTAATATGGTAATTGTGTGTGATTGATTGTGATCAGTGTGTGGTTGATTGTGATCAGTGTGTGGTTGATTGTGATCAGTGTGTGATTGATTGTGATCAGTGTGTGATTGATTGTGATCAGTGTGTGGTTGATTGTGATCAGTGTGTGATTGATTGTGATCAGTGTGTGATTGATTGTGATCAGTGTGTGGTTGATTGTGATCAGTGTGTGATTGATTGTGATCAGTGTGTGGTTGATTGTGATCAGTGTGTGGTTGATTGTGATCAGTGTATGGTTGATTGTGGTACTAGGTGAGTCATCAGTAAGTGTATGGTTGATTGTGGTACTAGGTGAGTCATCAGTAAGTGTATGGTTGATTGTGGTACTAGGTGAGTCATCAGTAAGTGTATGGTTGATTGTGGTACTAGGTGAGTCATCAGTAAGTGTATGGTGATTGTGGTACTAGGTGAGTCATCAGTAAGTATATGGTTGATTGTGGTACTAGGTGAGTCATCAGTAAGTGTATGGTTGATTGTGGTACTAGGTGAGTCATTGGTAAGTATATGGTTGATTGTGGTACTAGGTGAGTCATCAGTAAGTGTATGGTTGATTGTGCTGAACTAACTGGTTGACTGTGGTTGCAGGTGAGTGAGCTGAGAGAACAGTGCAGCTTGGAACAGCAAGCCAAGGCTCACCTGGAACAAGAGCTTCGCAGTGACCTGGAGGAGAAAGATCACAAGATAACAGCTTTACTTACTAAGGTCAGTAATACAACAATACCACAACTGTTCCAGGCAGCATGGTTATGGTATTAATGTTGTCTTGAGAAGTCATCCAGGGTACAATCGTACCATTGTTCATGGGGTATTACTCTATTAAATGTCTATGAAGTGTGTAATGTTATAGTAGTGATGGTTATAGTGACTGCTACCTGCATGGTACTGCATAGTGGCTGCTACTTGTATGATACCTGTATAGTATCTGCTACCTGTATCATACCTGTATAGTAGATATTTTGTGTAGGTGTGCATGGATATATGTAGATTTGTTACCTGTATCATACCTGTATAGTATCTGCTGCCTGTATGATAGTATATCTGTGTAGTGTCTGGTACCTGTATGATACCTGTATAGCAAACATTTTATGTAGATGTGCATGAATATACATAGAATAGATGTCAGCAATGAGAGATGCCATGACATTGCTGGAGGACTGCAAGGTATTGATGTCAGGGGTCAGCAAGTACAAGATGTGTTGTACTTACTGGTCAACAGTTATTACTGTAACGACAGAACGAATATCTTGATGCTATTATTCGAGCATGTCGCAAAATTTCAATAGTCTGGCCCCCATATAATGTTCCTCCATAATGACTAACGACATACTGAGTTGCATTTGTGTTCTTAATGATCCTAGTATAGCACTTAAGTAAATTTGAGTAGTCTGGCACCCATATCATGAATAGCAACACAATGAATCGTTTTAGGGTTCTTGACAGCGACCTTTCTTAAGCACGTCGCAGAATTTGAGTAGCATCTCTAGCGATAGATTACCAAAATTTTTGACTAGCTTGTCAAAATAGTCATTGCAAAAAGTTATATTTTGTCTGATGTTGAAAAATGTAAACTTTTTTTTAATATTTCAATACAGCTTCTCCTCACTTAACGACGAGGTTCCGTTCCTAAGAGAAGGTCAGTAAACAAATTGGCCATTAACCCGTAAACGGTCCAAGCAGATCTACGTTCACGTGTAGTGTTACAAGAGTAGATCTAAGTTTTTTTTACATATTTTCAAATGTAACAAAAAAAAAAAAAGTAGATCAAAGTTTTTTTACACATTTTCAAAAAGTATGTAAAAAAAGTAGATCTTTTTGTTTTATTATTATCACACTGGCCGATTGGTGGGAATCGGCCAGTGTGATAATAATAAAACAAAAAGATCTACTTTTTTTACATGCTTTCAAATGTTGAAAAAACGTATATATACGTTTGGACCGTTTACGAGTTAAGTGAGGAGCACTATAATGGACCGTTTACGGGTTAAGTGAGGAGCACTATAATGGACCGTTTACGGGTTAAGTGAGGAGCACTATAATGGACCGTTTACGAGTTAAGTGAGGAGCACTATAATGGACCGTTTACGGGTTAAGTGAGGAGCACTATAATGGACCGTTTACGGGTTAAGTGAGGAGCACTATAATGGACCGTTTACGAGTTAAGTGAGGAGCACTATAATGGACCGTTTACGGGTTAAGTGAGGAGCACTATAATGGACCGTTTACGAGTTAAGTGAGGAGCACTATAATGGACCGTTTACGGGTTAAGTGAGGAGCACTATAATGGACCGTTTACGGGTTAAGTGAGGAGCACTATAATGGACCGTTTACGGGTTAAGTGAGGAGCACTATAATGGACCGTTTACGGGTTAAGTGAGGAGCACTATAATGGACCGTTTACGGGTTAAGTGAGGAGCACTATAATGGACCGTTTACGGGTTAAGTGAGGAGCACTATAATGGACCGTTTATGGGTTAAGTGAGGAGCACTATAATGGACCATTTACGGGTTAAGTGAGGAGCACTATAATGGACCGTTTACGGGTTAAGTGAGGAGCACTATAATGGACCGTTTACGGGTTAAGTGAGGAGCACTATAATGGACCGTTTACGGGTTAAGTGAGGAGCACTATAATGGACCGTTTACGGGTTAAGTGAGGAGCACTATAATGGACCTTTACGGGTTAAGTGAGGAGCACTATAATGGACCGTTTACGGGTTAAGTGAGGAGCACTATAATGGACCGTTTACGGGTTAAGTGAGGAGCACTATAATGGACCGTTTACGGGTTAAGTGAGGAGCACTATAATGGACCGTTTACGGGTTAAGTGAGGAGCACTATAATGGACCGTTTACGGGTTAAGTGAGGAGCACTATAATGGACCGTTTACGGGTTAAGTGAGGAGCACTATAATGGACCGTTTACGGGTTAAGTGAGGAGCACTATAATGGACCGTTTACGGGTTAAGTGAGGAGCACTATAATGGACCGTTTACGGGTTAAGTGAGGAGCACTATAATGGACCGTTTACGAGTTAAGTGAGGAGCACTATAATGGACCGTTTACGGGTTAAGTGAGGAGCACTATAATGGACCGTTTACGGGTTAAGTGAGGAGCACTATAATGGACCGTTTACGGGTTAAGTGAGGAGCACTATAATGGACCGTTTACGGGTTAAGTGAGGAGCACTATAATGGACCGTTTACGGGTTAAGTGAGGAGCACTATAATGGACCGTTTACGGGTTAAGTGAGGAGCACTATAATGGACCGTTTACGGGTTAAGTGAGGAGCACTATAATGGACCGTTTACGGGTTAAGTGAGGAGCACTATAATGGACCGTTTACGGGTTAAGTGAGGAGCATTATAATGGACCGTTACGGGTTAAGTGAGGAGCACTATAATGGACCGTTTACGAGTTAAGTGAGGAGCACTATAATGGACCGTTTACGGGTTAAGTGAGGAGCACTATAATGGACCGTTTACGGGTTAAGTGAGGAGCACTATAATGGACCGTTTACAGGTTAAGTGAGGAGCACTATAATGGACCGTTTACGAGTTAAGTGAGGAGCACTATAATGGACCGTTTACGGGTTAAGTGAGGAGCACTATAATGGACCGTTTACGGGTTAAGTGAGGAGCACTATAATGGACCGTTTACGGGTTAAGTGAGGAGCACTATAATGGACCGTTTACGGGTTAAGTGAGGAGCACTATAATGGACCGTTTACGGGTTAAGTGAGGAGCACTATAATGGACCATTTACGAGTTAAGTGAGGAGCACTATAATGGACCGTTTACGGGTTAAGTGAGGAGCACTATAATGGACCATTTACGGGTTAAGTGAGGAGCACTATAATGGACCGTTTACGGGTTAAGTGAGGAGCACTATAATGGACCATTTACGGGTTAAGTGAGGAGCACCATAATGGACCGTTTACGGGTTAAGTGAGGAGCACTATAATGGACCGTTTACGGGTTAAGTGAGGAGCACTATAATGGACCGTTTACGAGTTAAGTGAGGAGCACTATAATGGACCGTTTACGGGTTAAGTGAGGAGCACTATAATGGACCGTTTACGGGTTAAGTGAGGAGGACTATAATGGACCGTTTACGGGTTAAGTGAGGAGCACTATAATGGACCGTTTACGAGTTAAGTGAGGAGCACTATAATGGACCGTTTACGGGTTAAGTGAGGAGCACTATAATGGACCGTTTACGAGTTAAGTGAGGAGCACTATAATGGACCGTTTACGGGTTAAGTGAGGAGCACTATAATGGACCGTTTATGGGTTAAGTGAGGAGCACTATAATGGACCGTTTACGAGTTAAGTGAGGAGCACTATAATGGACCGTTTACGGGTTAAGTGAGGAGCACTATAATGGACCGTTTACGGGTTAAGTGAGGAGCACTATAATGGACCGTTTACGGGTTAAGTGAGGAGCACTATAATGGACCGTTTACGGGTTAAGTGAGGAGCACTATAATGGACCGTTTACGGGTTAAGTGAGGAGCACTATAATGGACCGTTTACGGGTTAAGTGAGGAGCACTATAATGGACCGTTTACGGGTTAAGTGAGGAGCACTATAATGGACCGTTTACGGGTTAAGTGAGGAGCACTATAATGGACCGTTTACGGGTTAAGTGAGGAGCACTATAATGGTAGTGGGTTTGTGTCAACTATCTTTACATATTTTTTTAATGTCACCATTGCACCATTTATAACATTTCTGGTATATTTTTAAATGTTTATACAGTAGTGTACTGTATATTGTAATAAACAGAATAGAGGAAATCAGCTCTAATATACATTACTTAGGTATGCATACTGGTGGGAGAGCTGGTAGTAAGGTATACATACTGGTGGGAGAGCTGGTAGTAAGGTATACATACTGGTGGGAGAGCTGGTAGTAAGGTATACATACTGGTGGGAGAGCTGGTGGTAAGGTATACATACTGGTGGGAGAGCTGGTGGTAAGGTATACATACTGGTGGGAGAGCTGGTGGTAAGGTATACATACTGGTGGGAGAGCTGGTGGTAAGGTATGCATACTGGTGGGAGAGCTGGTAGTAAGGTATACATACTGGTGGGAGAGCTGGTAGTAAGGTATGCATACTGGTGGGAGAGCTGGTGGTAAGGTATACATACTGGTGGGAGAGCTGGTAGTAAGGTATACATACTGGTGGGAGAGCTGGTAGTAAGGTATACATACTGGTGGGAGAGCTGGTAGTAAGGTATACATACTGGTGGGAGAGCTGGTGGTAAGGTATACATACTGGTGGGAGAGCTGGTAGTAAGGTATACATACTGGTGGGAGAGCTGGTAGTAAGGTATACATACTGGTGGGAGAGCTGGTAGTAAGGTATGCATACTGGTGGGAGAGCTGGTGGTAAGGTATACATACTGGTGGGAGAGCTGGTAGTAAGGTATACATACTGGTGGGAGAGCTGGTAGTAAGGTATACATACTGGTGGGAGAGCTGGTAGTAAGGTATACATACTGGTGGTCAGCGTGCCTCGTTGTGCTCCCGGCTTTCTGGTGTTTTCACGGTCGCTCTTACGTGCTAGAACTTTAATTTGTGTCATCAATCCTATACGATACATCCCTCTAGCGCCTGGAACCAATCTTGGGCGGAAAACATTATATACTGAGTCAAAAAAGGAGAATTAGTGTGCATTACCTAGCAGAGTTTACTGCCAGAGGGGAATCATAGGCCTGTTTCCCGTGTGAAAAAATAATAATAATTGAACGTTGTGTCAGAGGAAAGAAAGTCTCCCTGAAAGCATTGAGTATACATAGTGTATAGTGTATACTACAGTGGCTCCCTAGTATATTGATGATAAAGGCTAAAGTGTCATTTGAAAACAGGTGAATTTGTAAATGAAGTGATAAGCCTATAGAGGCAGGTGCCAGAAGTCGCCAGAAACTTACCACAGGTCAGCTGTTTTTAATAATCTTCCTGGCCTGCTAGTGTACTCGCATATAATCTAGTGATACCAGTGAATAGCAGAATACAGTGTTGTAGTAGCAACTAACCAGTATTATAATGGTACTTAGTGGAGTGGAGTGACTTTCATTAGTTTCATTTTCTTGAAATACGAGACGTTACTGTGAATTTCATATAACCTGTAGTTACCAGCGGTCGCAATATACACAACGAGAAGCAATTATTACTACAGAAAAAGCGTCCTTCCTCCAAAATTTGCACCAGTCAACTATAGTGATAATATAGCATTTATTGTGGTGGAGACGGAAAAACAAAAATAGAAAAGCCAGATACAGCGATTGATAAACAAAGAGGTCGACTGTACGTCATTGTAGGAGCTGCCAGATATCACCGGCTCTTCAACACGCAAGTTATACTTTTGTATCAGTCAAATCACATATTACTCGGGTAGATAATTTCCAGTAGATCCTTCATGTGTTAGCTCAAATCACCGACCAGTATGTTTTAAATAAGTGACCCACTGATCAGAGCAGATCGACTGGTCCGAACCCTTGACTGGTCCGAACCCTTGACTGGTCCGAACCCGGGACTGGTTTCAAACAGTTTCGTTGGACAATAAAGCAGACTGTAAACGGATGGGTTTGTAGGCGCCCTTATAAACACAAACATTAAAAATCAGGAACGTGACGGTAAGCTGTCCAATATACAAAAAGAGTTAGAAACAGAAATACAAATAGCTAGAGCTTCATTTAAGGTTATTAATATAATATTCAAGAGGTTGCTAGTAGACTTGCAGTAAATCAACCATTCAAATCATTATGAAGCTGTGTGTAGTCTGTGGTCAGTCAAACAAACGGGCTACCACATGGATAAATTGTCATTTTTGTGGAAATTGGTGTCACGCTCCTTGTGCAGATATCCCAGAACTAGCTACAAGCAGTATTAAAACAGAGAAGTGTTTTTGGGTATGCCCAAATGAGGAAAATCTGTGGACTAAAATCACAAGGGTATTAAAAGAGGATAACATCAAAGCTGCTTTCATAGAAAACCTGGAAGCTTTCTACAACAGATGGGAACATAAAAAGTCCGGGCTGAATGGTACTGCCCTTGATACTGGCCATGTAGTCACAAACTGTAAGGCTGGAGGTGATGTCCTGGTAGTCAGTAAATGTAGGGCTGATAGTGCTGTCCTGGGAGACAGTAATGGTGAAGCTGGAGGTGCTGTCCTGGGAGACAGTAATGGTGAAGCTGGAGATACTGTCCTGGGAGACAGTAATGGTGAAGCTGGAGGTGCTGTCCTGGGAGACAGAAATGGTGAAGCTGGAGATACTGTCCTGGTAGACAGTAATGGTGAAGCTGGAGATTTTGTCCAGGTAGTCGGGAATTATACGCAGGAAGGAATACATATAAATGACCTCATAGAGGACAGGAGCCATAGTAGGGAAACAAGTGTAGTCAAAGATAAGATAAAACCAATATTGCAAACCAGAAATACCGCAGGAAATAGCAAACAAGAGGACTCCAATAGCAATAGTGAGGATAAATTACCAAAAACAACTGGTGGAGCTCCATTGTTGGTGCTAAGGAGGATAGGAATAAGACAGGGAAACATGCACCAACAGGGAATACAGTCACAGAAACCCAAGGCAAACGGAAACCAAGCCTGTGCACATACTATGCACTTGGTATCTGCTGGCATGGAAATCTGGAAAAACAGATGGGACATGCAACTATGACCACCCTAGAAAATGTCATGCCCATATGACAACAGGAAAATGCAAACTCCCTTCCTGTAAGCTTTTTCACCCTGAAATGTGTACCTCTTCAGTACAGGAAAGACTGTGCTATAACTTAAATTGCCAGGCATACCATCTAAAGGGGACAAAAAGATACAAAACATCCAGGCCATGGGAAAACCTGGGTAGCCACAGCCACTCAAGAGGGAGAGGTTTTTTAGTGCCAGGAAGGAAAAAAAACTGGCAGGAAATGGCAGAAATCGTACACCAAATCCAGTCATTCCTGGAGTGGAACCACAGTCGATGGCCTCCACTCCAAACCAACAGATACAGATACTAATGCCGGAAAAAAAATCCCTCCCCAGTACCAACAATACCACCAGTCCGATAACATTCTTCTTTGCAAATATACAGGGTCTAAAGCCAGCAATAAACAACAAAATACCTTGCATCCGTGGACTGCTTGCAGAGGCAAAGGCAATGTTCGCGGCTTTCACTGAGACCCACATAAAGGATCACTTGGACAACGAAATATGGATCCCAGGTTACAACCTATACAGATGTGACAGAGTGAACAGGCAAAAGGGGGGGTTGGCCTGTACATTGCAGAGTCACTTGTTTGCACAGAACTGCTTAATGCCTCAAATGACGTAGTGGAAGTTTTAGCAGTAAAGGTCGAGAACCAAAACCTAGTCATTGTGGTAGTCTACAAGCCTCCGGATGCAACATCCCAGCAATTCCAGGAACAGCTGTTAAAAAATTGACCACTGTCTGGAAAATCTTCCAGCTCCTGCACCCAACATCTTGCTCCTGGGGGATTTCAACTTAAGGCACCTAAAATGGAGGAATATAGCAAATAATATTGTTGCAGTAATAACACCAGGAGGCAGCTCTGATGAAAACTCACACTCACACGAGCTTTTAAATCTCTGCACAAAATTCAATTTAAACCAGCAAATAATAGAGCCTACTAGACTGGAGAATACACTAGACCTCATCTTCACTAACAATGATGATCTGATAAGAAATGTCACCATATCAAAAACAATATACTCAGATCACAACATAATTGAGGTTCAGACATGTATGCGTGGAGCCTCAGACCGACAAAATGAGACTAGTCACGAGGGAGCATTCACCAAATTCAACTTCAATAACAAAAACATAAAGTGGGACCAAGTAAACCAAGTCCTAACCGATATAAGCTGGGAAGATATACTAAGCAACACAGACCCAAACTTATGCCTAGAACAGATTAACTCGGTGGCACTCGATGTATGCACAAGGCTTATTCCTCTAAGAAAAAGGAGGAGTAGATGTAAAATAGAAAGAGACAGGCGCTCCCTTTACAGGCGACGGAAAAGAATAACAGAGCGGCTAAAAGAGGTCAATATATCAGAAATGCGCAGGGAGACACTGGTCAGAGAAATAGCAAGCATCGAACTTAAGCTAAAAGAATCCTTTAGGAGTCAGGAATCGCGGGAAGAACTAAAAGCCATAAATGAAATCGAAAGAAACCCAAAGTATTTCTTCTCCTATGCCAAATCAAAATCGAGAACAACGTCCAGTATTGGGCCCCTACTTAAACAAGATGGGTCCTACACAGATGACAGCAAGGAAATGAGTGAGCTACTCAAGTCCCAATATGACTCAGTTTTTAGCAAGCCGCTAACCAGACTGAGAGTCGAAGATCAAAATGAATTTTTTATGAGAGAGCCACAAAATTTGATTAACACAAGCCTATCCGATGTTATCCTGACGCCAAATGACTTCGAACAGGCGATAAATGACATGCCCATGCACTCTGCCCCAGGGCCAGACTCATGGAACTCTGTGTTCATCAAGAACTGCAAGAAGCCCCTATCACGAGCCTTTTCCATCCTATGGAGAGGGAGCATGGACACGGGGGTCGTCCCTCAGTTACTAAAAACAACAGACATAGCCCCACTCCACAAAGGGGGCAGTAAAGCAACAGCAAAGAACTACAGACCAATAGCACTAACATCCCATATCATAAAAATCTTTGAAAGGGTCCTAAGAAGCAAGATCACCACCCATCTAGAAACCCATCAGTTACACAACCCAGGGCAACATGGGTTTAGAACAGGTCGCTCCTGTCTGTCTCAACTACTGGATCACTACGACAAGGTCCTAAATGCACTAGAAGACAAAAAGAATGCAGATGTAATATATACAGACTTTGCAAAAGCCTTCGACAAGTGT
>NC_069404.1:6953872-7013872 GCF_026875155.1 Cherax quadricarinatus | reverse complement strand
CGTTACTAACAAAATTATACTTACCACTACTTTTACTAAACAACAATTACACTACCATTACTGTTATTTTTAACAACAATTACACTACCACTACTGTTGGTAATACTATACTACTACCATCAAATACTACTACTATTTAACCACCATTACAACTACCACAACTACAATAAACTACTGCTCTATATCACTACTACTGTTACTACCCCCCATTACTACAACCACTACTACAGTATTACTACTACTACATTAGTAATACTATGTTTACTATTATAATACTCAGTACACTAATTTACCACCACTAGATACTACTACCACTCCCAAATACTACTACAAACTTATTACTGCTGCATTACAAACAACTGTTACCACTATCTTACATTATTAGCCACTACCACAAACTTATAAACTACTATTTTCCTCCTCTTGTTGCACATTTTCTTCCCTCACTCATACACTACCTACCTTCCCACACTCATACATACCTCCCTTCCCTCATAAATACACTACCTATACCTTCCTACTCATACACTACCTACCTTCCCCTTAACTCTACACTACCTACCTTTCCCTTACCTCATACACTACCTACCTTCCCTAAACTATACACTACCTACCTTCCTTTAACTCATACACTCCCAAACTTCCCTACTCATACACTCCCTACCCCCCCTTACTCATACACTAACTACCTTCCCTTACTCATAACTAACTAACCTTCCCTCACTCATACACTACCCTACCTTCCCTATTTTCCACTATCCTCCCTTTCCCCTTTACTCATACACTACCTACCTTTCCCCTCACTCATACACTCCCTTTCCCTTCCCCCACTCATACACTACCTACCTTCCCTCACTCAAACACTACCTACCTTCCCTCACTCATACACTACCTACCTTCCCTCACTCCATACACTACCTACCTTCCCTCACTCATAAAACTACCTACCTTCCTTAACTCATACACTACCTCCCTTTCCCCTCACTCATACACTAACCTACCTTCCTTTAACTCATACACTACCTACCTTCCCTCACTCATACACTACCTACCTTCCCTTAACTCATACACTACCTACCTTCCTTAACTCATACACTACCTACCTTCCCTCACTCATACACTACCTACCTTCCTTAACTCATACACTACCTACTTCCCTCACTCATACACTACCTACCTTCCTTCACTCATACACTACCTACCTTCCTTAACTCATACACTACCTACCTTCCTTAACTCATACACTACCTATCTTCCCTCACTCATACACTACCTACCTTCCTTAACTCATACACTACCTACCTTCCTTCACTCATACACTACCTACCTTCCTTAACTCATACACTACCTACCTTCCTTAACTCATACACTACCTACCTTCCCTCATCATACACTACCTACCTTCCTTAAACTCATACACTACCTACCTTCCCTCACTCATACACTACCAAACCTTTCCCTTTAACTCATACACTACCTACCTTCCCTCACTCATACACTACCTACCTTCCTTAACTCATACACTACCTATCCTTTCCCCTTTCACTCATACACTACCTACCTTCCTCACTCATACACTACCTACCTTTCCCCTCACTCATACACTACCTACCTTCCTCACTCATACACTACCTACTTCCCCTCACTCATACACAAACCTACCTTCCTTAACTCATACCTACCTACCTTCCCTCACTCAACACAAACCTACCTTCCTTAACCCCATACACTACCTACCTTCCCTCACCATACACTACCTACCTTCCCCACTCATACACTACCTACCTTCCTCACTCATACACTACCTACCCTTCCCTCACTCATACACTTCCTACCTTTCCCTCACTCATACATACCTACCTTTTCCCTCACTCATACACTACCAAACCTTCCCTCACTCATACACTAACCTACCTTCCCTCACTCATACACTACCTCCCTTCCTTAACTCATACACTACCTACCTTCCCTTCACTCATACACTACCTACCTTCCCTCACTCATACACTACCTACCTTCCTTAACTCATACACTACCAAACCTTCCCTCACTAATACACTACCTACCTTTCCCCCCAACTCAATACACTACCTACCTTCCCTCACTCATACACTACCTACCCCCCTTTAAACTCATACACTACCTACCTTCCCTCACTCATACACTACCTACCTTCCTTAACTCATACACACCTACCTTCCCTCATTTCATACACTACCTACCTTCCCTCACTCATACACTACCTACCTTCCCTCACTCATACACTACTACCTTCCCTCACTCATACACTACCTACCTTCCCTCACTTCATACACTACATACCTTCCTCACTCATACACTACCTACCTTCCCTCACTCATACCCCTACCTACCTTCCCTCACTCATACACTACCTACCTTCCCTCCTCAACACTACCTACCTTTCCTTAACTCATACACTACCTACCTTCCCTCACTCATACACTACCTACCTTCCCTCACTCATACACTACCTTTACCTTCCTTAACTCATACACTACCTACCTTCCCTCACTCATACACTACCTCCCTTTCCCCTTAACTCATCCACTCCCTTTAACCTTCCCTCACTCATACAACTACCTCCCTTCCCTCACTCATAACTACCTACCTTCCCTCACTCATACACTACCTCCCTTTCCCCTCACTCATACACTACCTACCTTCCCTCACTCATACATACCTACCTTCCTTAACTCATACACAACCTACCTTCCTCACTCATACACTACCTACCTTCCCTCACTCATACACTACCTACCTTCCCTCACTATACACTACCTACCTTCCCTCACTCAAAACACTACCTACCTTCCTCCACTCATACACTACCTCCCTTCCCTCACTCATACACTACCTACCTTCCCTCACTCATACACTACCTACCTTCCTTAACTCATACACTACCTACCTTCCCTCACTCATACACTACCTACCTTCCCTCACTCATACACTACCTACCTTCCTTAACTCATACACTACCTACCTTCCCTCACTCATACACTACCTACCTTCCCCTCACTCCAACACTACCTACCTTCCCTCACTTCATACACTACCTACCTTCCCTCACTCATACCTACCTACCTTCCCTCACTCATACACTACCTACCTTCCCTTACTCATACACTACCTACCTTCCTTAACTCATACACTACCTACCTTCCTTAACTCATACACTACCTACCTTCCTTAACTCATACACTACCTACCTTCCCTCACTCATACACTACCTACTTTCCCTCACTCATACACTACCTACCTTCCCTCACTCATACACTACCTACCTTCCTTAACTCATACACTCCCTCCCTTCCTTAATCATACACTACCTACCTTCCCTCACTCAAAACACTACCTACTTTCCCTCACTCATACACTACCTACCTTTCCTTAACTCATACACTACCCTACCTTCCCCTCACTCATACACTACCTACCTCCCTACTCATACACTACCTACCTTCCCCTTCACTCATACACTACCTACCTTCCCTCACTCATACACTACCTACCTTCCCTCACTCATACACTACCTACCTTCCCTCACTCATACACTACCTACCTTCCCTCACTCATACACTACCTACTTTCCCTCATACACTACCTACCTTCCCTCACCCCATACACTACCTACCTTCCCCTCACTCATACACTACCTACCTTCCCTCACTCATACACTACCTCCCTTTTCCCTCACTCATACACTACCTACCTTCCCTCACTCATACACTACCTACCTTCCCTCACTCATACACTACCTACTTTCCCTCACTCATACACTACCTACCTTCCTTAACTCATACACTACCTACCTTCCCTCACTCATACACTACTCCCTTTCCCCTCACTCATACACTACTCCCTTTCCCTCACTCATACACTGCCTACCTTCCCTCACTCATACACTACCTACCTTCCGCCCACTCATACACTACCTACCTTCCCTCACTCTTTCACTCCCTTTACTTTCCCTCACTCATACACTGCCTACCTTCCCTCACTCATACACTACCTACCTTCCTTAACTCATACACTACCTACCTTCCCTCACTCATACACTACCTACCTTCCCTCACTCATACACTACCTACCTTCCCTCACTCATACACTACCTACCTTCCCTCACTCTACCACATACCTTCCCTCACTCATACACTACCTACCTTCCCTCACTCATACACAACCTCCCTTTCCCCTCACTCATACACTACCTACCTTCCCTCACTCATACACTACCTACCTTCCTTAACTCATCACAAACCTACCTTTCCCTAAATCATACACTCCTACCTTCCCTCACTCATACACTACCTACCTTCCCCTTTCACTCATACATTACCTACCTTCCCTCACTCATACACTACCTACTTTCCCTCACCCCATACACTCCCTACCTTCCCTCACTCATCACTACCTACCTTCCTTAACTCATACACTCCCTACCTTCCCTCACTCATACAACTACCTACCTTCCCTCACTCATACACTCCCTACCTTCCCTCACTCATACACTACCTACCTTCCCTCACTCATACACTACCTACCTTCCTTAACTCATACACTACCTACCTTCCCTCACTCATACACTACCTACCTTCCCTCACTCATACACTACCTACCTTCCCTCACTCATACACTACCTACCTTCCTCCTCATAACACTACCCTACCTTCCCTCCTCATACACTACCTACCTTCCTTAACTCATACACTACCTACCTTCCTTAACTACATACACTAACCTACCTTCCCTCACTCATACACTACCTACCTTTCCTTTTAATCATACACCTACCTAACCTTCCCTCACTCATACACTACCTACCTTCCCCACTCATACACTACCTACCTTCCCTCACTTCATACACTACTTACTTTCCCTCACTCATAACACTACCTCCTTCCCTCAATCATACACTACCTACTTTCCTCACTCATACACACATACCTTTCCTCACCTTCATACAATACCTACCCTTCCTCACTCATACACTACCTACCTTCCTTAACTCATACACTACTACCTTCCTTAACTCTAAAACTCCCTTTACCTTCCCTCACTCATACACACCTACTTCCCTCACTCATACAACTACCTCCCTTTCCTCAATCATACACTACCTACTTTCCCTCACTCATACACTCCCACCTTCCCTCACTCATAAACTACAACCCCCTCACTCATTACACTACCAAACCTTCCTCACTCTACACTACTACTTTCCCCTTTCACCAACACACCTACTTCCTCACTCATACACACATACCTTCCCTCACTCATACACTAACTACCTTCCCTCACTCAAAACACATACCTACCTTCCCCTCACTCAACATACCTATTTTCCCCTCACTCTTACACAAAAACTACCCCCCAACAATACACTACCTACTTTCCTTCATCATACACTACCTACCTTTCCCTCACTCATAACACTACCTACCTTCCCCACCATACACTACCTACTTCCCTCACTCATACACTACCTACTTCCCTCACTCATACATACCTACCTTCCCTCACTCATAACTGCCTACCTTCCTCACTCATACACTGCCTACCTTCCTCACTCATACACTAATACCTTCCCCCACTCATACACTACCTACCTTCCCTCATTTAACATCAAACTCCTACCTTCCTCATCATTACACTGCCTACCTCCCCACTCAAAACACTGCCTACCTTCCTACACTCATACACAACCAAACTTCCCTCACTCATAACACTGCCTACCTTCCCTCACTCATACACTACCTACCTTCCCTCACTCATACACTACCTACCTTCCCTCACTCATACACTGCCTACCTTCCCTCACTCATACACTGCCTACCTTCCCTCACTCATACACTGCCTACCTTCCCTCACTCATACACTACCTACCTTCCCTCACTCATACACTGCCTACCTTCCCTTCTCACTGCTGTGTAACTAGTTAATGATGCAAATTGTACCACATCATGGTCATAAGGTTTTGTTGTCTCGTATGCGAGTTCGAGTATCATTCCAGTCACAGTATTGTACCTTTTTGTTTGTGACAACACCCTGGTACAGTATTGACCAACCCATCGTTCAGAGAAATGTGGCATGAGGTCGACTTAAAGCTCCTCTATGTAGTGTGTGTTAAGAAGGCCTTTCAGCACATGGTTCAGGTTTGTCAGTTGCTCTTTCAAAGAAACACTTTATATAGAGGAGCTTTATAAGAGAACTGACTGTATATAGTGGAACTACAGGAGAACTGACTGTATATAGTGGAACTACAGGAGAACTGACTGTATATAGTGGAACTTTATAGGAGAATTGACTGTATATAGTGAAGCTATGTAAGAGAACTGATTGTATAATGAGGAGCTATATAAGATTAGTGTGTATAGATTTTAAATTTAGATTTTGCTACTGAAGTGGCTAGTTTATTGTGCACCTCATATCCATCCTATGGACGGTAGCACAAGAGCATATGGATACACAATAGGCCTAGGAACTAGGCCTCAAAAAGGTTAACAGGTGTACATTTGGATTTATATCTACATATCTACAGTTCATTATCTGTTAGAAGCAAATTTAGGAAATTTACGTAGTATATCTGGTATCTTATTTTCATTAATAAGATATCTTGACATGTCACATAGGTTATTATACTGTCTGTCTCTGTATTCCTCAATAAGTGGACAATTAAGCACATAGTGTTCAAGAGAGTGACCATATGTCTGATCACATAATTTACATTTAGTTTGATCATCATCTGTGTGTCTCCCAAACTGCCAGAAGTACTTGTAACCAAGCCTAAGCCTGGCCACTACAACATCAGTCAGTACTTGTAATCAAGCCTAAGCCTGGCCACTACAACATCAGTCAGTACTTGTAACCAAGCCTAAGCCTGGCCACTACAACATCAGTCAGTACTTGTAATCAAGCCTAAGCTGGGCCACTACAACATCAGTCAGTACTTGTAACCAAGCCTAAGCCTGGCCACTACAACATCAGTCAGTGTTTACATTGCACGTTGCTCCATAAACATACTTTCTACGTTCATGTTATCATAGTGGGTTTATAATCTACTCAGGCTTCTAACGCATTCCTATAACAATAATTTTCATTATTTACTTCTCTCCTAATATTATTCCTAATGCTAGACACAGTTATACCAAAGTTATATTCTACATTCTCCTTCTGGGTACTCTTCTTGGCTAACATATCAACTTTATCATGAAGGAGTAATCCAATGTGTGATGGGATCCATACCAATTGTACATTAATTCCTTTGTCCCGGATTTTTGAGTATCTATACCTGGCTTCTCCATTGAGCATATTGTTGGAGTCATTATATGAGTTAAGAGCCTTCAGTGATGACATAGAATCAATAATGATGGAGTCAGGCTCAGTGTTATAAGTTAGCTTTAGTGCCATTAGGATTGCAAACAATTCAGTTTGCAGTGCAGAAGTGTATATATAGAGCAGCTGTATAAGAGGACCAACACAGTTGTGGCTCATCCCGGGTCATTCACTCTGAACTGAGAGTTGAAGAGTGATTCTCAACTCTTCCTCTCAAAGTTGTAACTTTAACAATTATCCAAGATTAGGCATACCCATCGGCCTACTTTCCTCTAGGCCTGTGCAAGCCTTAGACCTCAGTCAGAGCTGTGTTCTCATGTTCAACCTGGAGGGAACAATATATTGAATGTTCTTGCCTGAACCATGGGTCAGTCATGTTTGTGTTGATGTTGCACAAGAAGTGTTGCAGTAGTCTTGCATGATATTGCATGATGTACAGTGTTACATTAGTCTTGCAGGATGTTGCACATGCAGTGTTGCCACAGCCTTGCATGACTGATGTACAGTTTTGCAGTAGCCTTGCATGATTAACATTGCAGTGTTGCAACAGTATTGCATGATGCACAGTGTTACAGTAGCCTTGCATGATGCACAAGCAGTGTTGCAATAGTCTTGCATGATTGATGCACAATGTTGCAGAAGCCTTACATGATTTAATTGATGGAATTTGTCTAATATATGTTATTTGTCTAATATATGTTATTTATAATTAGAGATGGACTACTATATATACAGTCAGTTCTCTTATAAGTTCAACTATATACAGTCAGTTCTCTTATAAGTTCAACTATATACAGTCAGTTCTCTTATAAAGTTCCACTATATACAGTCAGTTCTCTTATAAGTTCAACTATATACAGTCAGTTCTCTTATAAAGTTCAACTATATACAGTCAGTTCTCTTATAAAGTTCCACTGTATACAGTCAGTTTTCTTATAAAGTTCCACTATATACAATCAGTTTTCTTATAAAGTTTCACTGTATACAGTCATTTTTCTTATAAAGTTCCACTATATACAATCGTTGTTGTTGTTGTTGTAGGAAATTCAGTATATTGTATACGATGTATTAATGTACAGGATTCTGGGATAATTTCCTGAGTGGATCTTGATCCAGTGTATTGGAGGGACTGTCTCCCTCTCCTTGGATCAGATGTGATTACCTACCATTGCTGAGGTGCTTTATGGCCCACTTGGATTTAGCTCTTCCTCTTGTAGGTTATACAGGAGCTCTTCAACTTAGGACAGGTTGGTGGGAACTCAACACCATGGTAAGTTGAGGACCTGTATAGCGTAGTGCTGTTGTCGTCACGTGCTTTGATTAGTGTCGTTTACGTTGCAGGTAAAGATCTTGCAGGAGGGCATCACTGGTGACTTGAACAGCGTTGCTGGTGTTGTCAGCAGCAACAACAACATCCAGTTGACTGTCGCCTCCCCGGACGACCACCTGGGCGATGGCGACAGTGTGTCAGCTGGCGATGCCTCGTCTGGGGCGGACAATGTGTCGACTGCGGAGAGTGTGTCGACGGCAGATGTGTCCATGGCAGACAACGTGTCAGTGGCATCGCATGGGTCGGCGTCGACCTCTGTCACTGTCAACATCGAGGCCGAGGAAATGATCGAGAAACTGAAAGGTATGCAGCCTCAGCGACGTCATCTTGGCGCCACCCAGGGGCTCTTGATCCAAGAATGCAGACCTGTCTTCCCCTTCCTAGGATCAAACCTGTAATCTTGGGTGAATCACATCCCTGATAATTCAACACTGGTTTCAGAAGTGGCTTCTGCTAGGTCTCACAAGACCACTACCACACCCTGAGGAGCTCTTGATCAAAGCTCATTACCACCCTAGTCCTCTCACTGTTAATAAGAATATAAAACACACAAGATGATAGTTGACTATTTGTCCTCTGTAATGGGTAGTAATGACCATTTTGTAGTTAAACTTATAGTTTACTATCAGTATAAGTAAATACTACTACTACTGTGGCAGAAGTAAGCTGGTAGTATACTATTATCAGTATTAGTAGTTACAACAGTAGTAGTAGTACTAAGCTGGTAGTGTACTATCATCAGTATAAGTTGTTACAACAGTAGTGGTAGTACTAAGCTGGTTGTGTACTATCATCAGTATAAGTTGTTACAACAGTAGTGGTAGTACTAAGCTGGTTGTGTACTATCATCAGTATAAGTTGTTACAACAGTAGTAGTAGTACTAAGCTAGTAGTGTACTATCATCAGTATAAGTAGTTACAACAGTAGTAGTAGTACTAAGCTGGTAGTCTACTACCTTCAGCATTTACATAAGCTTTACAAAGCTTACAGTTGATGTTGTAATTTCAACATCTTGTACTGTGCTGTTGTTGCAGGTGATGTTGCAAAGCACAAATCACTGCTGGCACGTTGTATGGACAACATTCGTGGCAACAAGGAACGCATCGCACTGCTGACACAAGAACGTGACCTGGCCACCACCCAGCTGCACGACAAGCTTAAGCTGATTGATCTTATAAAGGTCATTCTTGCTTACACTCTTTCTTGTCTATATTCTCTATTATTACATTATATTATAAAGATCTGTATATAGTCAGTTCTCTCAAAGTTCCACTATATACAGTCAGTTCTCTGATAAAGTTCCACTATATGCAGTCAGTTCTCTGATAAAGTTCCACTATATACAGTCAGTTCTCTGATAAAGTTCCACTTTACAGTCAGTTGTGTGTTACATTCTTACTGTTCTCAGGAGGATCATGTTAGAGAACTGGAGTCGTTAAGGACGAGCATGGAGTCCTCGGCACTCAGCATGGCCGAGACCAAGAAACAACTCTTTGAGGAACTACAGGCCAAGGAGGCTGAGGCTGAGCGATGTAAACAAGCGACAACGACGCTGGAGCGGCAGCTGGACGAGGAGAGAGATCGCTGGCACCACGAACTACACTCCATGCAACAGGAACTGCACTCCACACAACAGGAACTACAAGCCACCCAACAGGAACTGCAGGCAAACCAACAGGAACTACTAGGGAAGGAACAGGAACTACATACCTTACAACAGGAACTACAAGCCAACCAACAGGAACTACACACTGTTCAACAGGAGTTACAAGTCAGACAACAGGAGCTGGAAGAGAAGGATGCAGGTGTTCAGGTAAACATATTACCACAACTTTGTTGTAAGGAAATGGAGCTTCCATCCCCTTCCTTGGATCAAACCTAGTATAGTGGTACCTTGACTTATGAGTTTAATTCGTTCCGTGACTGAGCTTGTAACTCAATTTGCTTGTATGTCAAATAAATTTTCCTCATTGAAATTATTTGAAATGCCATTAATCCGTTCCAGCCCCCCAAAAACCATCCCAGTTTTTTTGTTACTGGTTTTTAAATATGAAAAATGTATTTATAAATAAGAAATATTGTATAAAAACATAATAAAACATGAAAAAGAGAATGTAAAGAAATAAACTTGTTTTATAATGTGTATTTACCTTGGAGATCAGACAGCTTGGGCTGACGAAAGATGCTGGTGGAGGTGGAGGCTGGAAAAGACAGGCAGAGGAGATAAGCTTAATCTAGCTTAACTTATTTGCTACACTCTTCACTACTCTACCTACCACTATCACTACTCCACCCACCACCCTCACTACCTCCCACCACTATCATTACTCCACCCACCACTATCACTACTCTACCCACCACTATAACTACCCACCACCTTCACTACCCACTACTATTGCTACTCCACCCACTGCTATCAATACACCCACCACCATTACTACTACACTCACCACCATCTCTACTCCACCCACTACTATCACTACTCCACCCACAACTATCACCTACTCCACCCACCACCATCTCTACTACAAGCATCACCCTCACTACTCCACCTATCACCATTACTACTCCACCCACCACCATCTCTGCTATACCCACTACTATCACTACTACACCCACCACCCTCACTACTCCACCCACCACCAATACTACTACGCTCGCCACCATCTCTAATCCATCCACTACTATCACTACTCCACCCACTACCATCTCTACTACAACCACCATCCTCACTACTATACCCACCACCATATCTACTCCACCCACCATTATCACTACTCCATCCACCACCATTGTTGAGAGGGTTCGTGGAGATATGATGGTTGGAGATAAACACACTTGTTGGATGGTAACACTTATATTAGCAGAGTGTGAGAAGGGGAGCCCAGCCTGCCTGTCCTGTTGCCTGTAGGTCTACGCGTGAAGTGAGGAAGAGGCAGAGCGCCCAACGCTCACATGCGGCATCACATGATGTCACACATGCTAGCCACTGAGCCTAGCAAGGGGTCAACTATGTAAAACATATGGATGGTACTAACTATGATACTCAGATAACATATACATATACAGGGGTTCAGCAACTATGCTGACAGCTTGGTCATGTTACTTATGTCGTCTCGACATACCATACTATGTTATAGGCTGAACAGGCAGGTGGCTCTGGACTGATTCTATACAATAGCAAAGACATATGTAACTTAGAACTAATGGATGGCATTGTAATGGGTGGTAACATAATGCATTACAAATTATAAGAACAAATCATAGTACAGTGGAGCCCCGGTTAACGATATTTTTTCACTCCAGAAGTATGTTCAGGTGCCAGTACTGACCGAATTTGTTCCCATAAGGAATATTGTGAAGTAGATTAGTCCATTTCAGACCCCCAAACATACACGTACAAATGCACTTACATAAATACACTTACATAATTGGTCACATTCGGAGGTGATCGTTATGCGGGGGTCCACTATATAATAAAAGACGGAATTGATTGGCGATCTGTATTCATGCACTCTATGGATTCTGAGGAAGAATATGTACATTTACAAAGGTGAAAGTAATTAACAGCAAAGACAGACCAGACGCACTCAGGTCATACCGCTAAATCTCAGAATTCGGAGGGAACGTGAACACACACACAAAAAAAAAAAATCTGAAAACTGATCAGCTAATAATAAACACACAGTTGACAACTTCATTCATCTTGGACATCTAATTGTACAGGCTATGTACATTTAAACCCAACTCTGTGAAGGTAATATTTACACATGCAGAATGGTTATCATCTTTGCGAGGATTGAATTCTTTTGCAATGGCTAACACATGCCTTGACTGAAGGAGATCTGAACTAACCCAGGTGACTAAACCCAGTACTCAAGCAAGCCACGTGAGTTCCAGCCTTCACCATCGCTTTGTGCTTCCAGTTCCAAGCCGTCCTGAGTGTTTATACCATCCCTGTGGTGTTGTGGTATTTTGTGGGTTTTTAAGCCAGCCTGGATTAGAATATTTTCGTGCCTAGTGTGGGTGTACCCAGAGCACATGGGTTATGCTGCTTATCCAGTAGGCCTAGCCACCATGCAGCATCCCACCGCAGCCACCATTTGTTGAGAGGGTTCGTGGAGATATGATGGTTGGATGGTAACACTTATATTAACAGAGTGTGAGAAGGGGAGCCCAGCCTGCCTGTCCTGTTGCCTGTAGGTCTACGTGTGAAGTGAGGAAGAGGCAGAGCGCCCAATGCTCACTTGCGGCATCACGTGATGTCACACATGCTAGCCACTGAGCCTAGCAAGGGGTCAACTATGTAAAACATATGGATGGTACTATGATACTCAGATAACATATACATATACAGGGGATCAGCAACTATGCTGACACCATCACTACTCCACCCACCACCATCACTACTCCACCCACCACCATCTCTGCTCCACCCATCACTATCACTACTACACCCACCACCCTCACTACTCCACCCACCACCATCTTTACTACAACCACCACTATCACTACTCCATCCACCACCATCACTACTCCACCCACCACCATCACTACTCCACCCATCACCATTACTACACCCACCACTATCACTACTCCATCCACTATCACTACTCCATCCACCACCATCACTAGTCCACCCACCACCATCACTACTCCACACCACCATCATTGCTTCACCTACCACTGTCAGTACTCCACCCACTGAAGGAACCTCTGTGAGGCAGGTAAATATCACATAGGCCTTCCTTAATGTTTTGGAAAAACTCTTTGAGTGTTGAAATAGAGGTTACCTCTTCCCCGGATTTATATGAGAACCAAACAAGGGACAAGGTGCCTCACTACAATCTGGGATTAGTGTGGGAGTATTATCCTTCCAGTTATGTCTTGGAAGAGCAAGTGGGATGGGACGAAGTACCTGGCATTCCTCTGGGTACAGAGGTGGATTTGGCTTCAGATAAGCTGCCAACTAGAGGCAGCGTATCCGAAGCTTGCTCGTAACTTGGATTTTCGCTCGCAACTCAAAGCAGAAAACTGACTGAGCGATGGCTTGTAACTCGGAAAACTCGTAAGTTGGGGCACTCGTAAGTCAAGGTACCACTGTAATCCTTTACCACTATAGCACTTATCACTGTTAATTTACAGAGTAAACTCTCGTTATAATGGTCAAATAGACAAGATTGTTTGAGTGTCCATTAACCTCTTCATTATTGGGATGCCTGAAGTGAAATTTGCTCTAAATGTCCAAAAAATTAAAAATACAGTGGAACCCCTGCATCCACTGATTCGGTATCCGAGGTTTAGTTATCCATGGTTTACTGTGGCCCAGAAATGCCTCTTAATTTTGCATAATAATTGCCCCAAAGTGCATAAGTAGTGACAGTTGTTCAAAGTCTAAGAGAAGCTGTGAAGTGCTTCCCATCAGTGAAAAGTGATAATTCTCCACTTATTGTGACTAATTTATCAATTAAACTTTATAATAGGTATGTATAATCCTTATATATGGGGTTTACTACTATCCAGGCCAGGTCCTTGGAACATATCAGGGGGTTCTATTGTATATGTTTATCTTCCTGTAATTGTTTTACATGATGGTAGGATTGTTTTACATGATGGTAGGATTGTTTTACACAATGGTAGGATTGTTTTACACGATGGTAGGATTGTTTTACACAATGGTAGGATTGTTTTACACGATGGTAGGATTGTTTTACACAATGGTAGGATTGTTTTACACGATGGTAGGATTGTTTTACATGATGGTAGGATTGTTTTACATGATGGTAGGATTGTTTTACATGATGGTAGGATTGTTTTACATGATGGTAGGATTGTTTTACACGATGGTAGGATTATTTTACATGATGGTAGGATTGCTTGTGTCTTTTTTCTGTCTCATAAACATGCCAGATTTCAGGTACGTCTTGCTACTTCTACTTACACTTAGGTCACACTACACATATATGTACAAGTATATATATACACATGTATACACACCCCTCTGGGTTTTCTTCTATTTTGTTTATTTCTTCTTATCTTTATGGGCAAGTGGAACAGAATTCTTCCTCCGTAAGCCATGCGTGTCGTAAGAGGCGACTAAAATGCCGGGAGCAAGGGGCTAATAACCCCTTTCCTGTATATATTACTAAATTTTAAAAGAAAAAACTTTTGTTTTTCTTTTTCACCAAAAATAATTTTTTTACTCTTTTTCCCTTGGGTAAAAAAATTATAACCAGGAATGATTTGTCAGGGTTTAAACAGCCTACCAATAATTAAATTAAGCCTTTTAACAACCCATAAACCAGACGGGGGTTTGGGTAAAACCCCCTTGGGCCCTGCCCCTCGGGAAAATTGACAAAAAGGGGAAAAATTTCTTTTTACTTGGCTAAATTTCAAGCTATTTTTCTAGCCAAAACCATTCAAAACCATCTCTTTTTTCAGTCGTAAAAACCAAAAAAACCATCTTTTTGGGCCCAAAAAAAATCCCCATAATACCTTAACCCGGTGCCACATGATTGGAAGCCGGGCAAATAAAAAACCACCACAATAGGGAATCCCGTGAAGCAAGGCCCCCTACTACAGATATATAATTTTGCAAAAATTGAAAACCAAGCAAAAACAAGATGCAAAAAAACCACAGGAGGAGTTTGAATGAGGGCCTAATCCTTTTTTGGTTTAACCCCATCGGGACCCTTGCAATTTTCAGAAAAGGGGAAGTCCAAGCGGATTTTCCCTCTGAAACATATTTTCTTGGCCCTTAAACCCTTCTTTTCGGGCCAACTTTTCAAGCTCTTAAAGTATTGATTGCAACAAGTCTAGAGCTATAAACCCAACCCTCCCAAAGATTGTTTTTACTTTTAAAATTTTTCATGCTGTTATATTTTCCCGTTCTTTTTGCCCGGAACTTGATTTGATGGTTTCCCAACTCGGGAACGGAAGAAGAGGGGCGGGAAATCCCAAATAGCGGCAATCAAGCACAATTTTAAAACCCAAATTTTTCAACTGTAACCCGGGGGTTTCAGGGCGAAAGAGTCGAAAACTCAACGGGAGCCCCAGCTGGGAAAAAATAGAAAAAACCAACACACATCTGGAGGACAAGGTGCGAAAGTTGACCGGCGAAAACATGAAATCAAGATGAATGCGGGAAACCGAAAATGGGGAGGAGAGAATTGAAGCTTGGGGCTTGTTTTTGCTTTTTAGGAGGTTTTAAACTTTACTAGAAGCTCAGGGCCAGGGCCCCAAGGGGGACCCCCAAATAAGGGTTGAAAGCAGGTTTTAAGACTTTACCTCACAATGGGAAAATTTTTAAAGATTTAAAATTTATTGACTTCAAAAACCCTCACTCTGCTTCCCAGAAACAGGTGAAAAAACTGCAAGAACCCCCCTCCCACCCCACAGAAACCCCGGTGGAAGAGCTCAAGAAGCCACTCTGCCTAAAAGAACAGGGGGAAGAAACTTTCAAAAAGCTCCTCTGCCTCACAGAAACAGGTGGAAGAGCTGGGAAGAACTCACCCCTGCCTCACAGAAACATCTGGAAGAGCTGCAAGAACTCAAATCTGCCTCACAGAAACAGGTGGAAAAGCTGCAAGAAAACTCACTCCCCCTCACAGAAACAGGGGGAAAGAGCTGCAAGAAGCTCACTCTGCCTCACAGAAACAGGTTTTAAGGCTTCAACAAGCCACTCTACTCACAGAAAAATAAAGAGCTCAAGAAACTCATCTGCCCCACAGAAACAGGTAAAAGAACTTCAAAAAACTCACTCTACCCCACAGAAACCGGTAGAAGAGCTGCAAAAAGCTCACTCCCGCCTCACAAAGCAGGTGGGAAAAGCTTTAACAAGCTCAAAACTACCCACAGAAACAGGGGAAGAAATTCAAGAACCACTCTGCCTCACCCGAAAAAGGTAAAAGAGCTTTAACAAGCCACTCTGCCTCACAGAAACAGGGAAGAAACTTCAACAAGCCACCTGCTTCCCAGAAACAGGTAAAAAGCTTCAACAAGCTCACTCGCCTCACAGAAACAGGTGGGAAAAGCTGCAAGAACTCACCCTTTTCCCCACAGAAACAGGGAAAAGAGCTTCAACAAGCTCACTCTTCCCCCCCCCCAGAAAACAGGGAGAAGAGCTGCAAGAAGCTCACTTTTTCCCCCACAGAAAAGGTGGAAGAGCTGGGAAAAAAGCTTTAATCTACCTCACAGAAAGGGCTTAGAAAAGCTTGATCTAGCTCACCAATTTATTGTTAGAGGTTCAAAAGGAAACTTCCCCCAAAAGGGTTTTCCAATCTAAATGAAAAAAGAAAAAAAAATTTTACTCATCCCTTAGAAGGGAGTCAGAAGGGGAAAAGACGAACTTCAGTTGACCTTTGAGCGAATGGAAGCGGAAAAAGATCACATCACCCTTGACTTGCAACCAAAGGAAAAAAATCGTAGCCAAAAACAGACCAAAGTTTCTGATTTGGGGGCCGAAAATTGAAGTCTGGTGCGAGGGAAAGCGCTCAATTGAGCGAGGCAATTTCCCCCAGAAAAGGGTTCTGCCTTGATTGGGGAAAGGAAAGGGGGAAGCGGCAATGGTGGAAAGGCTGGGTGCGCCAGGCTAGAGAACAAACGGTTGCTGCGAGTTGAAGCAGACCAAGTCTGACAAAGACCGCCAACCAAGACTTTCCGCTCCCAGGGAAATTGAAACGCTCAAGTCGAAAAAGAAAAAAACCCTTTAAACAAAACTTTTTAAAGGGTCCAACTGGGTGAAACAAAAAAGAAAATAGAGGGAATTTCAAACAGGGAAAAAGATTAATACAAACAGAAAATAGGGGGAATACAAAAAGGAAAAAGATAAAAACAAGCAGAAAAAAAGAGAAAAGCAGACAGGAAATAGAAAACATACAAACAGAAAATTTAGGGAAAACAAACGGAAAACAAAGAATACAAAGAAAAATAAAAAAGGAATACCCAAAAAAAAAGTGACACCTAAATTTCCAGTTTTTCAAGAAAAGGAAGAACAGAGGGGGTGAAAACAAACTTAATGTCACAAACTTGGGCCGGGGCAAAACACTGAACTTTGTCAGAATAAAAGTGAACTTAAGAATTTAATTGAAGCTTTAAAAAATTTATGGTTTAAAAACTTTGGAAAAACTTGCAACAGAGAACGTGAGTTGGGAAAAATCCTTTTTCCCATCTGGAAGAATGCGTGAATGAGCAAAAGTACAACGAGAAAAGCCCCGAAAAGAGAAAACAAGCTTTCTGAACCCGCGGGGTAAAGTTAAAAGAGAGAACACCAGACGGGGGCCAAGGTCGAATTTGCGACCGACCGAGTAACAAGGGTGGGGAATGACTTTCTGTGACCCAACACAGCTGAAGAACAAGGGAAAAACACAACCAAGATAATGCCCCGCAAATAAGAACTTCACAGAGGGAAAAAACGAAAGTTAAGGAGAAAAACAGAAACTAGAACAAAAAAATGAAACTTTGTTTAAAAAAAAAGAACAAAACAATAAAAACAGAACCCAAAAAAAATGGGAAAAAAAACAGTTTAATAGGAGAACAGAACAAAAATTAAAAGAGAAAGAACAAACAACCTTTGGGAAAAGAACCAAAGAAAATTTTCGAACTCAAAAAAGAGTCTTTGAATTAGAAAAACAAAAATGAAAGCTAGGGAAAGCAAAAAAGAAAGTTACTACAGGAACTTCAGAATTAAAAGCAAAGTGAAAGCCAGAGAAATGAAATAATACTTACTACAGAAAATTTCAGAAAAGAAATCAAAATGAAAGCGGAGAAAGCAAAATAGAAACTTGCTACAGGAGAAGAAAGTGATGCTTAGTGAACGGGAGAGAAAGTTGAAGCATTAAAAGAAAGTAGAGGGGAAAAAGAGAAAGTTGAGGGGAAAAAACTAAGAATAGTGAAAAGATGGAAAGGGGGGAAGGTGATAAGGGATAAAAAGCTTGGGAAGTTTTTAACTAGAAAGCGCGCAGGAAAGCTTAAGCTGGAGGAGAAAGTGAGAGAGCTTTTACTTCTCTAGACAGAAAGATAGCTTATTTCACTAAGGGGAAAAGGCGTGAGGGATAAAAGTGTGTGTAGGGCTAAAGTAGTGCTGTGTAGGCCCAACAGCATATTTTGTAAGTCTAACAAAAGGGGCCTGATCTAAAAGAAACTGCTGAGTAGGCCTAACAGCAGGTTTGGCAACAAACCATGCTGTGTGGTCTAACAGAGGTGCTGTGAGGTTAACAGCAGGGGTGGTAGGCTTAAAAGCAGGTGTTGTGTAGGTGTAACAGCAGGTGTGCAGGCTAAAATCTAACAAGAAGAGGGCTAACAAGTGTTTTATGGTCTAACAACTGCTATAGAGCCTAACAACTGCTATGTGGGCCTACTGGGAATACCTGTCATAACAAAATGATTTTAATATACTAATAATAACAGAAACTAAAAAATAATAATAATGTTCTAAATAGGAACAGGTTGGAGTTGTGGGGTTGTATTATATAAATATAAAATAATTATATATATATATATAAATATATATAAATAAATATAATATAAATTAAAAATATTATATATAAATATATAATATATATATAAATTAATTCGTGCCGAAAATGTAAAACTGCAATTAGCAAAAATCTTAAAATTAAGTTCTTTCTAAAATTTCTTTTAAATACGTTTAAAAAATTTTTTTTTAATGTTTTTAAAAATTTTAAATTTTGCACCAAAAAAATTTTAGAAAACTTACCAAACCCTTATAAAAAGGGCAATTTTTTTTTAGCCTAACCCAACTAAATATATTTTAAATTTTTTTACAAAAATTTTAAATGCTAAACAAACACAGTGAAATATATTTTTTTCGTTGGGTTTCAGTATTTTTTGGGGCGAAATTATTGCATCAAAAATTTTTTTCGCTTGTCCTATATGGCAAATGAGATTTGCTATTTAACCCAAAGACAATTCTGCCTATTCGGCACGACATATATATATATATTATATACAGTATATATATATATATATATTAATATATATATATATATTATATATAAAATATATATAAATATATATTATATATATATATATATTATATTTTATTATATATATATATATGTAGTGTATTTTTATACGTATATAACTTCTAATTTGTTGTATTCTGGCACCTCTGCAAAAACAGTGTTTAATGTGTGAGTGTGGTGAAAGTGTTGAATGATAAAGAAAGTTTTTTCTTTTGGGGATTTTCTTTCTTTTTTGGGTCACCCTGCCTCGGTGGGAGAGGGCCCCGACTTTTTTGGAAAAAAAAAAAAAAAAAAAATTATATATAAAATAATTTTTTTTTTTTTATTACAAAACCGGCGATTCCCCCAAGGCAGGGTGGCCCGAAAAAGAAAAACTTTCACCATCATTCACCCCATCACTGTCTTGCCAGAAGGGTGCTTAACTACAGTTTTTAAACTGCAACATTAACACCCCTCCTTCAGAGTGCAGGCACTGTACTTCCCATCTCCAGGACTCAAGTCCGGCCTGCCGGTTTCCCTGAATCCCTTCAAAAATGTTATTTTTGCTCACCCCTCCAACAGCAACGTCAAGTATTAAAAACCATTTGTCTCCATTCACTCCTATCAAACACGCTCACGCTCCCTGCTGGAAGTCCAAGCCCCTCCCCACACAAAACCTCCTTTACCCCCTCCCTCCAACCCTTCCTAGGCCGACCCCTACCCCGCCTTTCCTTCCACTACAGACTGATACACTCTTGAAGTCATTCTGTTTCGTCCATTCTCACTACATGTCCGAACCACCTCAACAACCCTTCCTCAGCCCTCTGGACAACAGTTTTTGGTAATCCCGCACCTCCTCCTAACTTCCAAACTACGAATTCTCTGCATTATATTCACCCCAAACACATTGCCTCAGACATGACATCTCCACTGCCTCCAGCCTTCTCCTCGCTGCAACATTCATCACCCACGCTTCACACCATATAAGAGCGTTGGTAAAACTATACTCTCTTACATTCCCCTCTTTGCCTCCAAGGACAAAGTTTTTTGTCTCCACAGACTCCTAAGTGCACCACTCACTCTTTTTTTCCCTCATCAATTCTATGATTCACCTCATCTTTCATAGACCCATCCGCTGACACGTCCACTCCCAAATATCTGAATACGTTCACCTCCTCCATACTCTCTCCCTCCAATCTGATATTCAATCTTTCATCACCTAATCTTTTTGTTATCCTCAAACCTTACTCTTTCCTGTATTCACCTTTAATTTTCTTCTTTTGCACACCCCTACCCAAATTCATCCACCAATCTCTGCAACTTCTCTTCAAATCTTCCCAAGAGCACAGTGTCATCCCGCAAAGAGCAGCTGTGACAACTCCCCCTTTGTGTGTGATTCTTTATCTTTTAACTCCACGCCTCTTGCCAAACCCTCGCATTTACTTCTCTTACAACCCCATCTATAAAAAATATTAAACAACCACGGTGACATCCCCACATCCTGTCTAAGGCCTACTTTTACTGGGAAAAAAATTCCCTCTTTCCTACATACTCTAACTTGAGCTCACTATCCTCGTAAAAACTCTTCACTGCTTTCAGTAACCTACCTCCTACACCAACACTTGCAACATCTGCCACATTGCCCCCCTATCCACCCCGTCATACCCCCTTTTCCAAATCCATAAATGCCACAAAGACCTCTTTTGCCTTATCTAAATACTGTTCACTTATATGTTTCACTGTAAACACCTGGTCACACACCCCCTAAACCCTTCCCCAAAGCCTCCTTGTTCATCTGCTATCCTATTCTCCGTCTTTCTCTTAATTCTTTCAATTATAACTCTACCATAAAACTTTACCAGGTACACTCAACAGACTTATCCCCCTATAATTTTTGCACTCTCTTTTATCCCCTTTCCTTTATACAAAGGACTATGCATGCTCTCTGCCAATCCCTAGGTACCTTAACCCTCTTCCATACATTTATTAAATTTAAATTTCACCAACCACTCCAAAACTATATCCCCACCTGCTTTTAACATTTCTATCTTATCCCATCAATCCCGGCTGCCTTACCCCCTTTCATTTTACCTACTGCCTCACGAACTTCCCCCACACTCACAACTGGCTCTCCTCACTCCTACAAGATGTTATTTTCCCCCTTGCCCTATACCCCGAAATCACAGCTTCCCTATCTTCATCAACATTTAACAATTCCTCAAAATATTCCTTCATTTCCCCCAAACCTCAACCCCTTTTAAATAACTCTCCTCTCCTTTTTTTAACTGACAAATCCATTTGTTCTCTAGGCTTTCTTAACTTGTTAATCTCACTCCAAAACTTTTCTTATTTTTCAACAAAATTTTTTTGATAACCATCTCACCCACCTCTCATTTGCTTCCTTTTTACATTGCTTCACCACTCTCTTAACTTCTCTCTTTTTCTCCATATACTCTTCCCTCCTTGCATCACTTCTACTTTGTAAAAACTTCTCATAGCTAACTTTTTCCCCTTACTACTCTCTTACATCATCATTCCACCAATCGCTCCTCTTCCTCCTGCACCCACTTTCCTGTAACCACAAACTTCTGCTGAACCCTCTAACACTACATTTTTAAACCTCTACCCCATACCTCTTCTTCGACCCCCATTGCCTATGCTCTCATTAGCCCCACTATCCTCCAAATAGCTGTTTATATCTTACCCCTAACTGCCTTCCACCCTTTTAGTTTATAAACTTCAACCTCTCTCTCTCTCTTCTCTCCTCTCTCTTTCTCTATATATAATATATATAAATATATATATATTGATATATATATATATATATATATAAATATATATTAATAATATATTATATATATATATATATATAGTGTATTTTTTATACGTATATACTTCTAACCTGTTGTTTTTGGGGGCCCCTCTGAAAAAAATGATTATGTGGAGTGAGGTGAAAGTTTTAAAAATTGAGAAAGTTTTTCCCTTTTGGGGGTATTTTTTTTTTTTGGGTCCCCCCTGCTGGTGGGGGACTGCCCGACTTGTTGAAAAAAAAAATATATATATATTATATATTTATTATATACGTGGCCCCCGGGTTTAAACAATTTTTTTTTCATTCCGAAGTATGTTCAGGTGCCAGTACTGCCCGAATTTTTCCCAAAAGAAATTTGGAAGTAAAATTACCCATTTCAGCCCCCCAAAAACATACACTTTAAAACGCACTTACATAAATTTCCTTACATAATTGGTCGCATTGGGAAAATGATCGTTAACGGGGGGCCCTGTTATATTAAAATAGTGGGGGGGGGTTTAAGAGGGGTTGGGAAAAGTTTTAAAAAACAGTATTAGAATTTTGGGGGGAGAAATTTGTGGTTATGGAGGGTGGGGGCAAAGGGGGAAAGAGGATGTTGGTGGGGATGAAGTAAAGGGGTATAAAAGAGAAAAGGTAGTTATGAGGGGTTTTTACAAAGCAGAAATGTTATAAAAAGCAAGGGGATATGGGGGAGTAAAAGAAAAGGGGAAGGAGTGGTGAGAGAGTGCAAAAGGAGGGGAGCAGATGATAGAGTGGGGGGAGGCACTGTCAAGAAATTTTAATGAAAATAAAAAAAAATTTTGAGGGGAGTTAACAAGTTTAAGAAAGCCCAGGGAAAAAATGGATTTGGGCGTTAAAAAAAAAGGTAGGGGGGGTTAGTAAAGGGAAGATGGGGGTATTAGGGAGATGGCGAGAAATTTTTTAGGAACTTTTAATGTTAAGGGAAAAAAGAGAGGCAGTAATTTTATGCACTGGTCAGGGGGGTTCCATCTTTTAAGTGAAAAAGAGCAGAATGTAGTGTGGGGGAGGAGTGAGGCATTAGTAAATGAAAGGGGGGTTTTAAAACAGCTGGAACGATGGGGTCATGACAGAAATTTAAAAGCAGGGGGGAAATTGTTGGGGTGGTTGGGCTTTTTTTTAATAAGGTTTGAAAGAGGGGAAGGTACCCAGGGGGTTGGGAGAGGCTGTATATCCCTTTATATAAAGGGAAGGGACAAAAAAAGACTGTAAAATTATAGAGGAATAGTTTACTGAGTATACCGGAAAAGGTACGGTGATTATAATGAAAGAAAATTGATGTAAGACAGAATGTGGATTTGGGATGAGCAAGGGGGTTTTAGAGTGGGTAGGGGGTTTTTAATAGCCGATACAGGGACTTAGGGGTGGTATGCCTGGCAATAATGAGTTTCTTTAAAAAGCTTAGCTACTGTCCGGCAGTCTTACCTGCAGATAGGAACTCACTCACAATATCTGGTGAAATGTGTCCTATCAAAACACATAATGTTTGTTGCCGTGGAGGGTAACCATTGGAAAATAAGTTAACAAATCTAGTGCAACTCTTTTTCACACGGTGCGCTAAGTATTGTGATACACTTGGATTGGATAAGGACCACTAGCATTACCTTTATGATGCATGCAGACTACTAACATTTCTGAACATACTCAGAAATATCATTGACTACGAGGCCAAAAGAATTTCAATCTGGCTTTTGTTTTACTGAACGATCCATACCAGGTGCGCAACAGCTGGTACATAAACGTGAACTATCTGTAGGCTACATTCGCAACTAGTGACTGTGAATTACTAACTGATAAACCTTCTGCTTAGGAGTACCCAACTCGCTGTTCGATACACATACATTCTTGTTCAGTGACAAAGTCACACTGATGGGGTGCTGGTGCTCAACAGTCAGAATAAGAATCTTCCGGGAGCATGAATCGAATCAAACCATACCACATGGATTCTGTTCGTTGAGGCATCTTTTTACATCCTCACACATCAATTAGGTCTGCAATTACTATACTAACGATGTCGCGATAAAGGCATCTGCGACTACATTTGACTGTGCCAGGTAAGTGTTCAACAGGTGGATAACTCTTGAATAGGCAAGGTCCATCTCTAACCTTCCAGTAGGTTGTTTTGTTCTGGAATAAAGTATCATGAGCATGGTCCTGTCAAGACATAACATAGTTAAGCTGATAAAAAGTCTCGAAGTGCTTTAAAGACCATGACTATTGCTAAACTTCTTGCTCCGTTACTGTAGAATTACGTTCACCGCTTCTAAGGACTCCTTGCAAATGCAACTGCGTTGTACTTGCCCATCAGTCTTCTGGAGCTATACGGCAACCTATGCCAATAGAATAGCAACAGTTTAGTCAGATTAGAAGGGCTTACAAAATCAGAACAATTTCAAATGATCAGATCTTACCTTCTTCTCTTCACACATAGAGGTTGGAATTTCCTCCTACTCCTCTATCAGACGGAAGGTCCAATACAAAAGGAGCATCTTCGTAGCGCAACTCCAAGTTAGAGGCTACAGCTATGGAAGAAAATGAGCCAATGAAAGTTCTATAAAAACCTGCTAACCCACAAAGGATCGGACGTCATCTGAGTTTGGAGGTGGAAAATTTAGTACGCAGTGCCTTTACTTCTGGTCAGTCTAACCCCTGCAGGAGTACTACGTGAACCAAGAAACGTAATTGCTGAGCTGAAAAAGGACATTTAGACATTTTATCTTTAAATTGGCTTCTTCAAGCTACCAAGTACTCATCAAGTCTTTTCAAAAAAACAAAAAAAAAAAAAAAAAAATAAAAGAAAAACAAAAAAAAAGTCAAAATCACAAAAAAAAAAAAAAAAAAAAAAAAACAAAAAAAAAAAAAAACAAGAAAAAAAAAAAATCAACAAAAATCAAAAACAAACAACACAATCAAACAAAAACTAATAAAAAAAAAAAAAAAAAAAAAAAAAAAACAACAAATACAAAAAAGAAAAAACAAAACCAAAAAAAAAAAAAAAAAACAAGCAAACAACAAACAAAAGAAAAAAAAACAAACAAAAAAAAAATAAATCAACAACAAAAAACAACACAAACAAAAAAAAAAAAAAAAAAACAAAAAAAAAAAAAAAATAAAAAAACAAAAAAAAAAAAAAAAAAATCTACAATAATCAAACAAACCAATAAAAAAAATAAAAATCAAAACAAAACGCTAAGAAAAACAAATAAAAAAAAAAAAAAAAAAAAAAAATGCAAAAAACAAAAAAGAAAAAAAAACCAAAACAAACAAAAAAAAACTAAAAAAAAAACAAAAGACTCACAAAAAAAAGAAAACAACAACAAAACAAAAAAATCAAAAAAAAACAATAAAACATTAAAAAACAAAAAAAACAAGAAAAACAAAAAAAACAAAACAAAAAACTACACAACAATCAAAAACATCATCAAAAAAAGACCAAACAAAAAACATAAACAAAAAAAACAAAAATTAAAAAAAAAACAAAAAAAAACTTAAACAAAAAAAAAAAAAAAAACAATCAAAAAAAAAAACCATAAAAAAAACAAAAAAACAAACAGAATCATAAAGTAAAAAAAAAAAAAAAAAAAAAAAAGATAAAACAAAAAAAACAACATACAAAAAAACAAAAAAAAATCAAAAAAAAAACAACAAAACAAAAAAAAAAAAAAAAAAAAAAAAAACACAAATAATAACAAAAGAAACAAAAAAGAACATAAAAAAAATCAAAAAGAAAAAAACAACAAAAAAAAAAAAACAAAAAAAAAAAAACAGGAAAACAAAAAAAAAAAAAAACAAGAAAAAGGCAGAAAAAACAAAAAAAAAAAATCAAAAAAATCAAAAAAAAAACAAAAAAAAAAAAAAAAATCACAAAAAAAAAAAATAACAAAAAAAAAAAAAAAAAAAACAACAAAAGAGAAAATAAAAAAAAAAAAAAAAAAAAAAAAAAAAAAAAAAAAAAAAAAAAAACAAAAACAAAAAAAAAAAAAACACAAAAAAAAAAATCTAAAAATCAAAAAAAAAACAAAATCATACAAATCAAGACAACAAAGAATAATAGCAAAAGTCAAAAAAAAAAAGAAAACATTCAAAAAAAAAACTAACAAAAAAAAAATAAACAGAAAAAAAAAGAAAATAAAACATTAGAAAAAAAGACACACAAAACATTAAAAAACATCTACAACACAAGAACAAAAATCAACAAAAAGAGCAAGAAAAAAACAAAAATAAAAAAAATAAAAAGAAGAAAAAAAAAAATAAAAATAAAAAAGTCGTGTAGCCACGACTTACAGGACGATTACATCCCTAAATGACACCATAATCATTACGATAGACCACTAAAGATATTATCATGACTAAAGAATGGTGATAAAAGGATCTACGCCAAACGCCATAAAAGGGAAGGAATAATGACCTGTAGGAGTGGAGAATGCAGTACTCTTGTCTGTCCTCAGTAAGACTGCCAAAACGTTGTAACAAATCCATTGAAAGACTTTGTTATCTCCAATTGATTACTAAAAGATCACCCATTACAGAAGTGGAACGATCTGGAATAGTTTTTTCGCATTTAACTTCCTAAAGTCCAATCAACTGTGCTAGTACCATCCTTTTATACGAGAGATCAAGCCATTCCACGGTGAAAGGCTATGCAATAACACCATCACTAGCAATGATTATCAATATCTTCTGGCACACATCTTAGAATGAGCATTCGTACTCAGGTATATAGAGAGGGTTCCCCCCCCCTAGTACCAGTTCAAGTGGAATACGATGGATAAGATGTTCGTTATAACCGCTCTCTCACCGGGTAAGGAATGGCTTTACAGGTTTGTTCAACAGAGTCAACAAACCTACCGCGCGTCTTGGAATCAGTGGGAGCTATCTTTCCTCCCATCAACTGTGGCACAAGTATTGATCCTAGAATTGGTGAGTCTCCCCGTAGAAACTAGACACCACCTCACTGTCCAGGACACTCATCCCTACCCTGAAACAGTGTTAAGATATGAATCAAAGGTCAACCAAGATTGGTATTTGCTCTGAGACAACACTTGACCAAAGGTAGATAGAAGAAATGGATTCTTACTATCTCTACAACTTTAGAAGATCCGGTCTCAACAAATAGACCTTTTACTTTGCTAAGAATCACAGGCAACTAGAACCGTATCACCATCTGGAACACTAGATACAACAACAGACCTCTATGAGGCACTAGCCGCGACAGGAAAAACATCCTATCTGCAGATACGCATGTAGAACCCCATCACAAGAGATGCATTACGAGATGCAGAGTAATCGTTTTCTGACTAGCGTCCCCGGAGAAAAAACGACTACTTGAACCTAGTCAACATTGCAGGGATAGCTCAGCACTCAAGGTAGTCCAAGCGTCCCTCGGACACTTGAGGTAACTACACTATTTCTGCAAACTGAAGTTGCATAACACAACAGATTGACAGATCACCATGCCTGACCCGCTGGTATGCTACTGGAAAATGCACTGCCTGTTAGACTAATACGAATGTCGTACTCGTCGGCATATGGCAGAGTCTCGGATGCCACGCTGTAACCTCAAAATGTAACCGATCAAGTCAATCAAGTTGCATCCAGCGATATAGAGTCAGCAACAATGCGTAAGTCTCGCATGGAAAGCAAATCCAGTAAAGTCAACCAGAGAAGTAACGGGACGACTCCGAAGAAGATACATGAAGTCTCTAACCTTGGATAGAAAAGTGAGGAAGTCCGACCTCGGACACCAGGTGAACCACTACTCACTAAGGAGTGACACATGAGTCGGTTCTCCGAGAAGGACATTCGTAACTGCTTATCCCTAAACAAACTAACCTGATAAAATTGACTTGCGCACCCAGAGTCCATGAGTCAAAATGAACGGGGGCGCATTATAACAGATGCTTGCACTATAGGCCTATGGTTGCATTGGAAGTTATTTGCAAACAAAAGGTGGATTTCATCAAAAAGATTGTTTCCACTTCATACCCCAAAATCAACTACGCAAGACTTGTTGACGTCAACATCAACAGCAGGATTGTCCATCTCAAGACTGCTAAGGCGTCAAAGGAATATGAACGGGGAAGGGGTACTCATGATCACGCTACTGTCCTGCCATGGGATGGTTGGACTGGCGCTTCGAGAGTCCCTCGATTGGAAGAATGAGCCAGTTCTGGTTATTTTGAAACCCACGACGTCTGTTTCCTCGACGATTCTGCGGTTGGAACGGCCACGGAAAGACCTAAGTACGGAATGTAATATCATTGCACTCAATGTGTCCATGTCCATGTATTCTATGAAAGTACTGTAGGGAAGAATCCGAACTGGTACTCATTATCAGTACGACACCTTCTTAGGTAACTATCAGGACAATTAATTGCGCAACATGCCAAGAACCACAGCGTATGTAATCAAGTGCGCTGACTAGGTACTAATGTAACATGAAATACTAGAGGTATTAAATGGACTCTGTACACTGTCCTTGTGATCGCTGTGCGATGTTACCACCACGATTTGTCGTTGTTAGGACAAACAAGAGGTGGAGCAGACTGAGCATTAGGTTAAATTAATTTTGATACATGAAATACCCTGGGGCACAAGGACGAACTATGATTAGCTAGTAAGTGGTTCCATAGTCTCAGTTTAGGATTAGCCTCAAAAGCAACTACACTAAACCTGCGCATTTAGTTTCTTTATTGATCAGAAGTTAGCTGCGATTTTACAAACAACGCTGTGGATGGTTTATCCTCGCAGGACACAAGCTAGGAGCGCGGAATCATGATAAATGATGAATAAAAGATTGTCTAATCTAACAGCAAATGCATCAACGATTCTTAGTCATGGTGTAGCATTTCACTAGTTCCTTATTAACGACATAAGGATCACTGGTTTTACGGGTAAGGAGATAATAGACCAATCAGTTCCTCGATTGGGAACATTAGTAAGAATCCTGAAGTCCGCGATTTCAAAGAGACATCAACGTGAACAGCAGCAGGGACCAGTGGAAGAGCTTCTTCGCAAGTCTATAAACTTTCCTCTGAGGAGGACCGTCAACTAAGCTTAACAAAGTACAATGCATAAAACCATCTTCAAGACTATGAGACAGGCCATTGAATAGAAGGTAACCGCATCAGGGAATCACGAGTAAAACGTATTTGCTCATGTCTGGGTCGGTCTGTCAGTCGATAAGTAACTGGAACGGAGACAGAGCAGCAGGAGCCTGGAGGTCGAGTCACATTTCCTAAAGTATCAATTGAACGGTATGTGAGACAAAATGCAAAGAATTGCACAAGAACAAAATAAAGAGCAGAAAATAATGAAATAATAAAAAAGTATACAAAATGTAAAATTAAAAGAAAAGAATACAACTAATTCTGCAGAGTAATAAAATGAAAATGTCTAAGACACTGCAAGAGGAAGAACAATTCAACTGGTCCAAGAAAAGAAACACATTGAAATTACAAGTAAAAAAATTACTGAGACTGAATTAAATGCAAATGAGCTGTCTGTACGCGGGCCTAAAATGTAATTAACTAATAAAACTGTAATCAATATAAAAATATTAAAATAAAATCGACTAAATTTATACACGAAGATAACGGGAATTTTAAATTTTCTAACGTGCAAAACAAAATTAAAATATAATACAAAGACACATGACGAAAATTAATAACATGAAAAACAAGACACACACAATAAGAGCTGAGAATAATAATGTTTATAAAAATATCAATAAAAGAAAATGAAGTCCACTGCAACAAGATGCAACAAAATATTTCAACTGCACAACAAGTCAACAAATTAATCTCACTCACAACAAGTACATACAAAATAATCAACTGCACAACAAGTGCAAACAAAAATAATTCACCACGGCAAACATTCAACAAAATAATCACTGCACAACAGTGCAACAAAAATTCACTGCAGAACAATCAACAAAATAATTCAACGAAGGGGGCGCAAACAAGTGCAACATAATAATTCACTGCACAACAGATGTGCAACAAAATAATTGACTGCACATCAAGTGGCAAAACAAAATAATTTTCACTGCAGAAACAATCAACAAAATAATTCACTGCAAACAAGTGCAACAAAATAATTCACTGCACTACAAGGTGCACATAATTAATGCACTGCACAACAAGTGCGATACAAATATTCACTGCAAACAATGCAACAAATAATTCACTCACAACAAGTGCAACAAAAAAAATTCAGCGGCAAACATAGGCAACAAAATAATTCACTGCATGAATCCAAGTGCAACAAAATAATGCTCTGCTGAGTCAACAAGTGCATACAAAATAAGTCACTCACAACATGTCAACAAAAATAATGTCACTGCACAACAAGCCAACAAAATAATTCACTGCACAACAATGCAACATAACATAATTCACTGCACAACATCAAGCACAATATAATTCACTTGCACTACAAGTGCAACAAAATAATCACTGCACAAAAAGTGCGAACAAAATAAATTCCTGCACAACAATGCAACATCGAATAAATTCACTGCAGAACAAGGAATACAAAATACAGTGGTGACCCCCTCTTAACGATCTCACCCTCCATATGCACCAATTATGATTGTGTAGAGTTGGTAATGCGGTTGACTTGTAATGTATGTGGCTGAAATCGACTAATCTACTCACAAAATATGTCCTATGTGGAACAAATTCAATTCAGTACTGGCACTGAACATACTTCTGGAAGGAAAAAAGTGTCGTTACCCGGGCCACTGGAAGTCTCTGCAGATACAAGTGCACAAAATAAGGGCGATATAATCACTGCAGTAATTAATCACTGCATAAAACAATAACACGGCAAATGAGGTAAATATTAAAATAAAAATATGAAGAAAAAACTGATTGACTCTTTTATCTCCTTAACTTGTTAAATTAGACATACAATTTACTCAATAAATAAAAACGACTTTACGTTAAAAAGAAATTGCGAAATTTACACTAAAGTGAATTGTCAAAAAATAAAAAATATAAATAAAATATAAACAAGATAACAAAACGAAGTTAGTAACACCGCATACAAAGCGGGCACACAACCTTACAATGGCAGGCAACACATCCCACTTACAAATGGCGGGCAACACAACACTTATAGTGGCGGAGTATACAACACTTACAAGTGCGGGCACACGACACCTTACACAAGTGGTGAGGGCACACAACACTTACAGTGTCGGGGCACACAACACTTACAAGTGGCGGGTACACAACACTTACAAGTGTGGGCAACAACAACACTTACAAGTGGCGGGCACACAACACTTACAATGGCAGGCACACCATAACACTTACAAGTGGCGGGTCACAACACTTACAAGTGCGGGCACACTACACTACAATGCGGGGGCACACCACACTTACATTGGCAGCACACAACACTTCCAAGTGGCGGGCACACAACACTTACAAGTGGCGGCACTCAACTCTTACAAATGGCAGGGTACACAAAACTTAACAAGGCGGGCACACAACACTTAACAAGTGGCGGGGGCACACAACCTTAACAAGAGTCTGCGGGCACACACACGTACAATGGCAAGGGCGTAACACTACACTTGACCAATGGCGGGGCACACTACTACTACTAGTGCGCGGCACCCAACACTTACAAGTGCGGCACACAACACGTACAAGTGGCGGGCACACAACACTTACAATGGCGCACAACAGACACTTACAGTGCAGGGCACACAACACTTACAATGTGGTCACACAACACTTACACAGGTGCAGGGCACACAACACATGTACCAGTGGCGGGCACAACAAACACTTACAATTGGCAGGGCACACCACACTTACAATGGCCAAGGGCACACAACACTTACAAGATTGTCAGGGCACACAACCACTTACAATGGCAGGGCACACAACACAAATATCACAAGATGGCAGGGCAACAACACTTACAATGCAGGGCACACAACACTTACAGTGGTGGCCCACAACCCATTACAGTGTGGGCACCCAACACTTACCAAGCTGGCAGTGGGCAACACAACACTATACAAGTGCATGGCACACAACACTTACAGTGGCGAGGGCAACTTCGAACCACTACAAATGGCAGGGCTACACACAACAACTTACCATTGGCAGCACACAACTCCTTACAAGTGGCAGGCACATCACAACACATTACAAGTGAGAGGGCACACAACACTTACAAGTGGCAGGCACACAACACGTACAAGTGGCGGGCAACAACACTTACGAAGTGGTGTGGGCACACACACTTACAAGTTGGCGGGCACACACAGCTTACAGTGGCAGGGCACCCAACACTTACAGTGGCGGGCACAAACACTTAAAGTGGGTGGGGCACACACCACTTACAATTGCGAGGGGCACACAACACTTACAAAGTGCGGGCACACAACAATTTACAACAGTTACTACACTATTGTTATTACTACTACTTTTTTGTTACTCTACAGTTACTACAACTACAGTTACTACTTACTACTGGTTATTACTACTACTTTTTGTTAACAACTAACTACTACTACTTTTTGTACTGCTAACAGTTACTTCTACTACAGTACTACTACTGTTATAACTACACCTTTATGTTACTACTACAGTTACTACTACTTACAGGTTATCCTAATACTACTAGTATTACTACTATTTTTTTGTACGATACAGTTTACTACTAGCTACATTACTACTACTATTTTATTACTGACTCACTTGTTACTACGACAGTTTGACTGACTACTACTGTTTACTAATGACTACTGTATTACCTACAACTTTTGTTACGACTTATAGTACTACTACTACAGTACTACACTACTGTTATTACTACTACTTTGGGTTACTGACTATTGGTTCTATAATTTTTACTACTGTTATTACACTACTTTTTTACTAAAACATTTACTACTACTACTGTTATACTAATACAGTTACACTACTACTGTGTTACTACTACAGTTACTTACTACAATATTATACTACTATTGTCTACTACTACTTACAGGTTTACTACGTTAACAGTTACTACTAGACTACATTATTTTTTACTACTGTATTACTACTACTGTGTATACTACAACTGTTATTACTTGCTGATAGTTACGTAAATACTGTTGTTACAACTACAGTTTACCACTACTACATAGTTACTACTACTAACTACTGTTGTTTACGAACTAACAGTTACTGCTACCACGTTACTGCTACTATTGTTACTACTAGGAAAATTTTATGGATAATTTACCTGTATGTACCTCAACATTATATACATACAATAATCTCTTGGGAGACAACCATATGTTTAACCGTAGTTCATACAGTTTGTGATTAACACTACATTTGGATAGACACTACATGTTGGTGGATTACGCATTACAGATTGTGAGGACACTACTCAGTGGTGAAAACCACTACATTTGGCGTGATGACGACTTTAACATGATTGATGAACACTACATGTTGGTGATACACATGTTGGGAACACGACATGTTGGCGTTGAACTACCACTACTTTGGTGACTGACGACTAGTTCTTAAAGTGAGGGATGACACAACATGTTGGTGATGACACTACATTTTGATACTCTTTACATGTAGGTGATTAACACTACCTGTTGTGATGACACTACAGGTTGGAGATACACTTTACAATTGGCTTGATACACACTACATGTTTGGTGATAACACTTCAAAGTTTGTTGGATGACACTTTACATGTTGTGATAACACTTTCATGCGTGAGGTGAGGACACTTTCATGTGGAGATGACACGACAGTGGTGAATAACACCTCATTTGGATGATAATCACGACATGTTGGTGATAAACTACAGGTTTGGTGATAACACTACCAGTTGGTGGAGCGACACTTGCAACCACTCGTGGATGACACTACATGTTGGTGCAGACACTACATTGGAGTGATAACACTACATGTTGGTGATTACAACTCTGCATATGTGATGACACTACATTTGGTGAAACGCTACAAGTTGGTGATGTCACTTCATGTGGTGAGAACAACTACATTTTGGAGATGACACGTACCATTTGTGATGACAACTACATGATAGGAGACTGACACTACATATTGGGTGAATACATACACTCACACTGTTTGGTGATACAACTACATTTGGTGATAAACACTAACATGTTGGATAGCACAATTTATCATGTTGGTGCATGACACTACAGCGTTGTTGATAACACTACTGTTTGTGATAACACTACAGTTTGGTGAAACACTACCATTTGTGATACACTACATGTTGGATTTACACAATATATGTTGAGTGATAACACTACTTGTTTGTGATGAACACACATGCGTATGTCGATGGACAAGACCTGTTGGGATGACACCACATGTTGGTGATAACCACACATGTTGTGATGAAACTTCATGGTCTGGGGATGACACTACATGTTTTGATAACAGCGACATGATGGCGTATGACAACTACATGTTGGTAATAACACTACATGTTGTTGATGACACCTACATTGTTGGTGATGACAACTACAGTTTCTTGGTGATTCTACACAACATATTGGTAGAACACTACATTCTGATAACACACATTTGCAGTGATAACACTACATGTTGGTGATGACAACTTACATGTTGGGTGATAGACACTAATAACATGTTGGAGCTGACACTACATGTTGGTGATGACACTTTACATGGTTGCGTGTTTAACACTACATGTTTTGGTTATAGCATAACACTTACATTTGGTGCTGACACTTTACATGTTGTGATAACACTACACAGTTGTGATTGACACTATTAACATTTGGTGATGACACTTGTACATGTTGGTGATACACTTCAACATGATTGGAGATTGACACTACATGTGGTGATGACACTACATGTTTGGTGTTAACCTTTAACATGTTGTGATGCGACACTACATGTCTGGTGATAACACTACAAGTTGGTGATGACACTAATACATGCTTTGGGGGATAAACACATGTTTGATGACACGCTACAGTGTTGGGGATATACACCTTCCATGTAGGTACTTGACAGCTACTGCTGTTGGCTGAAACCCCAACGACATTGTTGGAGTGATGACACTTACATGTTTGGTGATATACACTCTCATCGGTTATGTTTATTACACTAACATTTAGGAGGATTAGACAACACTTTCTTTGGTGATGAACACTACATGTTGTAATGACACTACAGTAGTTGATTGACACTTCCATGTTGGTGGATTCCACTATACATGATAGTGATAGACCGTTCTCATTTTGGTGAATGACACTACAAGATTGGTTATTGACCACATGTAGTGAAACCACTACATGTTGGGATGACACTACAGTTGAGAAATCACATACAGGATGAGTGTTCGATACAGCTCCTGACACATGTTGGTGATGACACTTTACCAATGTTGGGCATGACACACATGTTTGTGACTCTAGGACACACTATGGCTTAGGTTGATCAACCACTACATGTTGGTCTGAGAATTGCGACACAACATGTTGGAGATGACACTTACATTTTTCAGGGATCGCCACTACATTTGGTAGAAGGACACTTAACATGTGGTGAAACACTACATGTTGTGATGACACCTACATTGGTGATGACACTCATGTTGGAAGATGACCACTACATTTTGGATGACACACATGTTGTGATGACACTACATCTGGGATCGACACTACATGTTGGTGATGACACTACATGGGGGTTTTTGTTGTGAGAACACTTCATGTTTGCGTGATGACACTACATTGTGATGACTACACAATGTTGGTGAATTAACACTATCATGTTTGGTGATGAAACGTATCATGTTGGATATGGACACTACATGTGGGAATGACACTTACACTGTGTGAGAACACTATCCATGTTGGTGATACACTTTTCATGTTGGAGATGTCACACATGTTGGTCGATAACACTTCAATTTGTGATAACACTACATATGGTGATGACACTTGAACATTGGTGAATAACACTACATGGTTGGTGATGACACTACCTTGTTTGTGAGAGACACTACATGTTGGTTGGAATGACACTACATGTTGGTGATACACTACATGTTGGTGATGACACTTTCATGTTGTGAAGACACTACATTTGGTATGAATAACACTAACCTGTTGGTGATGACTCTACATGTGGTAATAACACTACAGTGTGGTGATGACTCTACAAATGTTGATTGATCGAACAACACTACAACAACTTGCGGTGACGGTGATGACACTACATATTGGTGATAACACTACATGTTGGTGATAACACTACATGTTGGTGATAACACTACATGTTGGTGATGACACTTTACATGTTGGTGATGACACTACATGTTGGTGATAACACTACATGTTGGTGATAACACTACATGTTGGTGATACATTACATGTTGGTGATAACACTACATGTTGTTATTGACACTACAGTTTGGTGATAACACTACATTTGGTGAAAACGACGACAGTGTTTTGTGGTTTTTATACACTACATGTTGGTTGATGACACTACATGTTGGTGATACACACATGTGTGAGACACTACTTGTTGGTGACATAAGACACTAAACATGTTGGAATTACATGACACTCCATGTTGTGTGAAACACTTCTTGTTAGTGAATCGAACACTTCTATACTTTTGGGCGAACACTACATTTGGTGATACACAACATTTGGTAGGGGTAGGGTCACCTGCAGTCGGAGAAGTGGGGTAGGGTCGACCTGCATTGAAGGGAAATTGGGGTATGGTCGACCTGCAATTGAGAAGGCCGGGGTAAGGGGTCGACCTGCAGTGATATGAAGGTGTGGTAGGTGTCGACCTGCAGTGGAGGAAGGTGGGGTAGGTGTCGACCTGCATGGAGGAAGGTGGGTAGTCGCTCGACCTTCACTGAGGAAGTCTGGTTAGGTGTCGACCTGCAGTTGAGGGAGCGTAGGGGTTGACCTGCAGTAGAGGAAAGGTGTGTCATAGTCTAACCGACCTGCAGTGGAAGAAGGGGGTAGGTGTCGACCTGCATGGACAAAGGTGGGTAGGGGTCACGCATGGAGGAAGGTGGGGTAGGGGTCGACCTCATTGGAGTTAAGTGGGCGTAGGTTCGACCTGCAGTGGAGGGAAGCGGTTGGGATAGGTCACCTGCAGTGAAGGAAGGTGGTAGGGATCGACCTTGCATCTAGGGAAGGTGGGGTAGGGTCCAACCGAGCATTGGAGGGAAAGGTGTAGTGTTAACCTGCAGTAGGAGGAAGGTGTTGATGTTACCCATGCAGTTGAGGGAAGTGGGTAGGGTCGACCGTAAGAGGTAAAGGGAACTGGGGTAAAGAAGGAGGGGGGAATACAGTGCCTCACCTCTGAGATCCTGAAGTGGAGGTACAGTGCCCTTGCACTCTGAAGTAGGGGTGCTGGATGTTCAGTCAAGTGTGGATGATGCATTGTATGGTGCGTTATGTTGCAGTGTAATGTGGATGTTGCAGTGTAGTATGCCTTTTGAAAAACATGATGGAGTTAATGATGGTGAAAGTGTTTCTCGTTACTTGTTCTCTGATGTTTGCCCCAAGACCAATAACAAAAAACAAATAATAAATAGTAATATACTACACAGGTCATAATAGCAATAATTACAGTAAGAGAAAGTTAAGGAGAAGTAGCAATAACAAAAGAGATTTAACCGAGCAAACAACATACTAACACGAGAACAACTGCGAACACCTGACTGAGAAGTTTTGTTATTTCCGTTTTACTTAGCAGACATGCAATGCAGCTGAGATAAGTTATTACTGTTACTAGCGCAGACATGGCAATCACAAGCTGAGTGTATGTGGTATTACTATACTTGACAACTTGGCAATGCAGAGCTGCGAGAAATAAGTTGTTTATACTTGTTACTAGACAACAATGGCAGCACAGACGTGAGAGGAGCAACAGCAGACGGAGGTAAAGTTTGTTATTACTGTTGAACTTGACAACATGGCAGCAACGGAGGTAAATTGTTATTACTGTACGTTGAGCAGACATGGCATGTCCATGTGGGGTTTCGATAACTTGGAATTGTAAAAATACTCATTGAAGGCAGGTTGGTACGTATAGATATATAACGTAATAGTATGGGAAGCCGCCAACAACCGACTGGCCTCTCTACAGCTCCCTCTCTCATCGACTGTCCCACAAGTGCCTACAGTGTGAGGGTTGAAAGCTCCTATGGGTCCAGCATCAGTAATGAAATATGACAGTCAATGAACACGCAGATGTTATGTAGGGATCACCAACTGACAACTGGTTACCTTGTAACTGGTTACTAGGAACTGTACTACTACTGAGACTCGTGACGCTACACTAGTGTCGCCCGACATACAGCTACTACAAACAAGAGTACAGCAGGTGTACGGCTTGGGCGGATTCTATACAATGTCAAAGTACACTACAATGAACAGTTAGTAACAAAGCATAAGAGAATATGGAATGAGAATCTTACTTAATTGAAACTGGAATAAAACTAGTAACGCATACAATGTATGATATTAGCACTACTCATTGAAACTTCAACATTGGGATGTACACGAATAGAATGATAAAAAAAAATTGATCGATCGATGTCTGTATTCATGTGATCTACGATCTAAGGAAGGAATATATGCAAAAAGAATGTTTAACAAAGGCATTCGGTGCTCTCAAATCTAACTGTTAACTCTCTGAAATTCAGAGACCTTGAACACAAAAAAAAAAAGTCTTTGAAAGCGTGATAAGTTGATACACGGTAAGTAATTCATCTAGACAGGTATATTTACATTTTAACTCCAACTCGCTGGGTGAGATGTGATATATGCAGATGGTGTCATCTCTGGAAGGATCACACGCTGTAAGCACGGCCTAACTCAGCTGTATTGAGCAAATCTGAATTGGTAGTAAACAAAATACTTGAGGATTTCCTCAATACTGTCGTGGTACTAGGAATAACGACATTAAGGTTGATCGTCTGACTGATATCAGAGAGGTAGAGATTTTCAGTACAGGACAGACAGGAGAGAATTGTCAGAGTCTGTCACAGTATCTGGGTGTGCGGATCATCATTACATCACATACTTACGTTCATATGTATCTAAATGCATTCGTTTATACTGACCAGCACTAAGTTCTCTTAACCGTATATTTATTACCATGTTATTTCAACTACTCAATCAGGACCAACATATTTTAGCAACTTTGCATTGCAGACTTTGTTAAAGGAGTCCACATAACGCTGAACCTTACTTGTTTTTCGGCGACGGCTTTGTCAGGTTAGGACTCTTGTAAATCTCGCTCAGCGTTGATTGATAAGGGGTTTCATATCCTTCTAATAACAACTAATTTATACTAAGCTGGTAACCGAGTTAGCTATGAAATCTCTCGTGTTGTAGATTGGTTTCGAATTAGTCGATATAAACAAAACTCAAAAGGCAAACGTTATCTACACTGTACAAGGCATAATGTGAGTGATCAACTATAGAAACATTGTAAAGCAGAATTTATAGCATAGCACACTGCCCCACAGGTATATACTATCATCACAGTTTCCACTGTTGGGATTGATATGGCTCCACAAGAGCATCAAGTACTTTCGTAATGGTTCGTTCGCTAACCCATTCTGCGATATGAGAACAATGGGTGGATTAAGAGCTGTACAAGGTAACACAAAGTTTTCAAGAATGCCATTACAGAATTCACCTCCATTAGCCGATACAGGGACTTAGGGGTGGTATGCCTGGCAATAATGAGTTTCTTTAAAAAGCTTAGCTACTGTCCGGCAGTCTTACCTGCAGATAGGAACTCACTCACAATATCTGGTGAAATGTGTCCTATCAAAACACATAATGTTTGTTGCCGTGGAGGGTAACCATTGGAAAATAAGTTAACAAATCTAGTGCAACTCTTTTTCACACGGTGCGCTAAGTATTGTGATACACTTGGATTGGATAAGGACCACTAGCATTACCTTTATGATGCATGCAGACTACTAACATTTCTGAACATACTCAGAAATATCATTGACTACGAGGCCAAAAGAATTTCAATCTGGCTTTTGTTTTACTGAACGATCCATACCAGGTGCGCAACAGCTGGTACATAAACGTGAACTATCTGTAGGCTACATTCGCAACTAGTGACTGTGAATTACTAACTGATAAACCTTCTGCTTAGGAGTACCCAACTCGCTGTTCGATACACATACATTCTTGTTCAGTGACAAAGTCACACTGATGGGGTGCTGGTGCTCAACAGTCAGAATAAGAATCTTCCGGGAGCATGAATCGAATCAAACCATACCACATGGATTCTGTTCGTTGAGGCATCTTTTTACATCCTCACACATCAATTAGGTCTGCAATTACTATACTAACGATGTCGCGATAAAGGCATCTGCGACTACATTTGACTGTGCCAGGTAAGTGTTCAACAGGTGGATAACTCTTGAATAGGCAAGGTCCATCTCTAACCTTCCAGTAGGTTGTTTTGTTCTGGAATAAAGTATCATGAGCATGGTCCTGTCAAGACATAACATAGTTAAGCTGATAAAAAGTCTCGAAGTGCTTTAAAGACCATGACTATTGCTAAACTTCTTGCTCCGTTACTGTAGAATTACGTTCACCGCTTCTAAGGACTCCTTGCAAATGCAACTGCGTTGTACTTGCCCATCAGTCTTCTGGAGCTATACGGCAACCTATGCCAATAGAATAGCAACAGTTTAGTCAGATTAGAAGGGCTTACAAAATCAGAACAATTTCAAATGATCAGATCTTACCTTCTTCTCTTCACACATAGAGGTTGGAATTTCCTCCTACTCCTCTATCAGACGGAAGGTCCAATACAAAAGGAGCATCTTCGTAGCGCAACTCCAAGTTAGAGGCTACAGCTATGGAAGAAAATGAGCCAATGAAAGTTCTATAAAAACCTGCTAACCCACAAAGGATCGGACGTCATCTGAGTTTGGAGGTGGAAAATTTAGTACGCAGTGCCTTTACTTCTGGTCAGTCTAACCCCTGCAGGAGTACTACGTGAACCAAGAAACGTAATTGCTGAGCTGAAAAAGGACATTTAGACATTTTATCTTTAAATTGGCTTCTTCAAGCTACCAAGTACTCATCAAGTCTTTTCAAAAAAACAAAAAAAAAAAAAAAAAAATAAAAGAAAAACAAAAAAAAAGTCAAAATCACAAAAAAAAAAAAAAAAAAAAAAAAACAAAAAAAAAAAAAAACAAGAAAAAAAAAAAATCAACAAAAATCAAAAACAAACAACACAATCAAACAAAAACTAATAAAAAAAAAAAAAAAAAAAAAAAAAAAACAACAAATACAAAAAAGAAAAAACAAAACCAAAAAAAAAAAAAAAAAACAAGCAAACAACAAACAAAAGAAAAAAAAACAAACAAAAAAAAAATAAATCAACAACAAAAAACAACACAAACAAAAAAAAAAAAAAAAAAACAAAAAAAAAAAAAAAATAAAAAAACAAAAAAAAAAAAAAAAAAATCTACAATAATCAAACAAACCAATAAAAAAAATAAAAATCAAAACAAAACGCTAAGAAAAACAAATAAAAAAAAAAAAAAAAAAAAAAAATGCAAAAAACAAAAAAGAAAAAAAAACCAAAACAAACAAAAAAAAACTAAAAAAAAAACAAAAGACTCACAAAAAAAAGAAAACAACAACAAAACAAAAAAATCAAAAAAAAACAATAAAACATTAAAAAACAAAAAAAACAAGAAAAACAAAAAAAACAAAACAAAAAACTACACAACAATCAAAAACATCATCAAAAAAAGACCAAACAAAAAACATAAACAAAAAAAACAAAAATTAAAAAAAAAACAAAAAAAAACTTAAACAAAAAAAAAAAAAAAAACAATCAAAAAAAAAAACCATAAAAAAAACAAAAAAACAAACAGAATCATAAAGTAAAAAAAAAAAAAAAAAAAAAAAAGATAAAACAAAAAAAACAACATACAAAAAAACAAAAAAAAATCAAAAAAAAAACAACAAAACAAAAAAAAAAAAAAAAAAAAAAAAAACACAAATAATAACAAAAGAAACAAAAAAGAACATAAAAAAAATCAAAAAGAAAAAAACAACAAAAAAAAAAAAACAAAAAAAAAAAAACAGGAAAACAAAAAAAAAAAAAAACAAGAAAAAGGCAGAAAAAACAAAAAAAAAAAATCAAAAAAATCAAAAAAAAAACAAAAAAAAAAAAAAAAATCACAAAAAAAAAAAATAACAAAAAAAAAAAAAAAAAAAACAACAAAAGAGAAAATAAAAAAAAAAAAAAAAAAAAAAAAAAAAAAAAAAAAAAAAAAAAAACAAAAACAAAAAAAAAAAAAACACAAAAAAAAAAATCTAAAAATCAAAAAAAAAACAAAATCATACAAATCAAGACAACAAAGAATAATAGCAAAAGTCAAAAAAAAAAAGAAAACATTCAAAAAAAAAACTAACAAAAAAAAAATAAACAGAAAAAAAAAGAAAATAAAACATTAGAAAAAAAGACACACAAAACATTAAAAAACATCTACAACACAAGAACAAAAATCAACAAAAAGAGCAAGAAAAAAACAAAAATAAAAAAAATAAAAAGAAGAAAAAAAAAAATAAAAATAAAAAAGTCGTGTAGCCACGACTTACAGGACGATTACATCCCTAAATGACACCATAATCATTACGATAGACCACTAAAGATATTATCATGACTAAAGAATGGTGATAAAAGGATCTACGCCAAACGCCATAAAAGGGAAGGAATAATGACCTGTAGGAGTGGAGAATGCAGTACTCTTGTCTGTCCTCAGTAAGACTGCCAAAACGTTGTAACAAATCCATTGAAAGACTTTGTTATCTCCAATTGATTACTAAAAGATCACCCATTACAGAAGTGGAACGATCTGGAATAGTTTTTTCGCATTTAACTTCCTAAAGTCCAATCAACTGTGCTAGTACCATCCTTTTATACGAGAGATCAAGCCATTCCACGGTGAAAGGCTATGCAATAACACCATCACTAGCAATGATTATCAATATCTTCTGGCACACATCTTAGAATGAGCATTCGTACTCAGGTATATAGAGAGGGTTCCCCCCCCCTAGTACCAGTTCAAGTGGAATACGATGGATAAGATGTTCGTTATAACCGCTCTCTCACCGGGTAAGGAATGGCTTTACAGGTTTGTTCAACAGAGTCAACAAACCTACCGCGCGTCTTGGAATCAGTGGGAGCTATCTTTCCTCCCATCAACTGTGGCACAAGTATTGATCCTAGAATTGGTGAGTCTCCCCGTAGAAACTAGACACCACCTCACTGTCCAGGACACTCATCCCTACCCTGAAACAGTGTTAAGATATGAATCAAAGGTCAACCAAGATTGGTATTTGCTCTGAGACAACACTTGACCAAAGGTAGATAGAAGAAATGGATTCTTACTATCTCTACAACTTTAGAAGATCCGGTCTCAACAAATAGACCTTTTACTTTGCTAAGAATCACAGGCAACTAGAACCGTATCACCATCTGGAACACTAGATACAACAACAGACCTCTATGAGGCACTAGCCGCGACAGGAAAAACATCCTATCTGCAGATACGCATGTAGAACCCCATCACAAGAGATGCATTACGAGATGCAGAGTAATCGTTTTCTGACTAGCGTCCCCGGAGAAAAAACGACTACTTGAACCTAGTCAACATTGCAGGGATAGCTCAGCACTCAAGGTAGTCCAAGCGTCCCTCGGACACTTGAGGTAACTACACTATTTCTGCAAACTGAAGTTGCATAACACAACAGATTGACAGATCACCATGCCTGACCCGCTGGTATGCTACTGGAAAATGCACTGCCTGTTAGACTAATACGAATGTCGTACTCGTCGGCATATGGCAGAGTCTCGGATGCCACGCTGTAACCTCAAAATGTAACCGATCAAGTCAATCAAGTTGCATCCAGCGATATAGAGTCAGCAACAATGCGTAAGTCTCGCATGGAAAGCAAATCCAGTAAAGTCAACCAGAGAAGTAACGGGACGACTCCGAAGAAGATACATGAAGTCTCTAACCTTGGATAGAAAAGTGAGGAAGTCCGACCTCGGACACCAGGTGAACCACTACTCACTAAGGAGTGACACATGAGTCGGTTCTCCGAGAAGGACATTCGTAACTGCTTATCCCTAAACAAACTAACCTGATAAAATTGACTTGCGCACCCAGAGTCCATGAGTCAAAATGAACGGGGGCGCATTATAACAGATGCTTGCACTATAGGCCTATGGTTGCATTGGAAGTTATTTGCAAACAAAAGGTGGATTTCATCAAAAAGATTGTTTCCACTTCATACCCCAAAATCAACTACGCAAGACTTGTTGACGTCAACATCAACAGCAGGATTGTCCATCTCAAGACTGCTAAGGCGTCAAAGGAATATGAACGGGGAAGGGGTACTCATGATCACGCTACTGTCCTGCCATGGGATGGTTGGACTGGCGCTTCGAGAGTCCCTCGATTGGAAGAATGAGCCAGTTCTGGTTATTTTGAAACCCACGACGTCTGTTTCCTCGACGATTCTGCGGTTGGAACGGCCACGGAAAGACCTAAGTACGGAATGTAATATCATTGCACTCAATGTGTCCATGTCCATGTATTCTATGAAAGTACTGTAGGGAAGAATCCGAACTGGTACTCATTATCAGTACGACACCTTCTTAGGTAACTATCAGGACAATTAATTGCGCAACATGCCAAGAACCACAGCGTATGTAATCAAGTGCGCTGACTAGGTACTAATGTAACATGAAATACTAGAGGTATTAAATGGACTCTGTACACTGTCCTTGTGATCGCTGTGCGATGTTACCACCACGATTTGTCGTTGTTAGGACAAACAAGAGGTGGAGCAGACTGAGCATTAGGTTAAATTAATTTTGATACATGAAATACCCTGGGGCACAAGGACGAACTATGATTAGCTAGTAAGTGGTTCCATAGTCTCAGTTTAGGATTAGCCTCAAAAGCAACTACACTAAACCTGCGCATTTAGTTTCTTTATTGATCAGAAGTTAGCTGCGATTTTACAAACAACGCTGTGGATGGTTTATCCTCGCAGGACACAAGCTAGGAGCGCGGAATCATGATAAATGATGAATAAAAGATTGTCTAATCTAACAGCAAATGCATCAACGATTCTTAGTCATGGTGTAGCATTTCACTAGTTCCTTATTAACGACATAAGGATCACTGGTTTTACGGGTAAGGAGATAATAGACCAATCAGTTCCTCGATTGGGAACATTAGTAAGAATCCTGAAGTCCGCGATTTCAAAGAGACATCAACGTGAACAGCAGCAGGGACCAGTGGAAGAGCTTCTTCGCAAGTCTATAAACTTTCCTCTGAGGAGGACCGTCAACTAAGCTTAACAAAGTACAATGCATAAAACCATCTTCAAGACTATGAGACAGGCCATTGAATAGAAGGTAACCGCATCAGGGAATCACGAGTAAAACGTATTTGCTCATGTCTGGGTCGGTCTGTCAGTCGATAAGTAACTGGAACGGAGACAGAGCAGCAGGAGCCTGGAGGTCGAGTCACATTTCCTAAAGTATCAATTGAACGGTATGTGAGACAAAATGCAAAGAATTGCACAAGAACAAAATAAAGAGCAGAAAATAATGAAATAATAAAAAAGTATACAAAATGTAAAATTAAAAGAAAAGAATACAACTAATTCTGCAGAGTAATAAAATGAAAATGTCTAAGACACTGCAAGAGGAAGAACAATTCAACTGGTCCAAGAAAAGAAACACATTGAAATTACAAGTAAAAAAATTACTGAGACTGAATTAAATGCAAATGAGCTGTCTGTACGCGGGCCTAAAATGTAATTAACTAATAAAACTGTAATCAATATAAAAATATTAAAATAAAATCGACTAAATTTATACACGAAGATAACGGGAATTTTAAATTTTCTAACGTGCAAAACAAAATTAAAATATAATACAAAGACACATGACGAAAATTAATAACATGAAAAACAAGACACACACAATAAGAGCTGAGAATAATAATGTTTATAAAAATATCAATAAAAGAAAATGAAGTCCACTGCAACAAGATGCAACAAAATATTTCAACTGCACAACAAGTCAACAAATTAATCTCACTCACAACAAGTACATACAAAATAATCAACTGCACAACAAGTGCAAACAAAAATAATTCACCACGGCAAACATTCAACAAAATAATCACTGCACAACAGTGCAACAAAAATTCACTGCAGAACAATCAACAAAATAATTCAACGAAGGGGGCGCAAACAAGTGCAACATAATAATTCACTGCACAACAGATGTGCAACAAAATAATTGACTGCACATCAAGTGGCAAAACAAAATAATTTTCACTGCAGAAACAATCAACAAAATAATTCACTGCAAACAAGTGCAACAAAATAATTCACTGCACTACAAGGTGCACATAATTAATGCACTGCACAACAAGTGCGATACAAATATTCACTGCAAACAATGCAACAAATAATTCACTCACAACAAGTGCAACAAAAAAAATTCAGCGGCAAACATAGGCAACAAAATAATTCACTGCATGAATCCAAGTGCAACAAAATAATGCTCTGCTGAGTCAACAAGTGCATACAAAATAAGTCACTCACAACATGTCAACAAAAATAATGTCACTGCACAACAAGCCAACAAAATAATTCACTGCACAACAATGCAACATAACATAATTCACTGCACAACATCAAGCACAATATAATTCACTTGCACTACAAGTGCAACAAAATAATCACTGCACAAAAAGTGCGAACAAAATAAATTCCTGCACAACAATGCAACATCGAATAAATTCACTGCAGAACAAGGAATACAAAATACAGTGGTGACCCCCTCTTAACGATCTCACCCTCCATATGCACCAATTATGATTGTGTAGAGTTGGTAATGCGGTTGACTTGTAATGTATGTGGCTGAAATCGACTAATCTACTCACAAAATATGTCCTATGTGGAACAAATTCAATTCAGTACTGGCACTGAACATACTTCTGGAAGGAAAAAAGTGTCGTTACCCGGGCCACTGGAAGTCTCTGCAGATACAAGTGCACAAAATAAGGGCGATATAATCACTGCAGTAATTAATCACTGCATAAAACAATAACACGGCAAATGAGGTAAATATTAAAATAAAAATATGAAGAAAAAACTGATTGACTCTTTTATCTCCTTAACTTGTTAAATTAGACATACAATTTACTCAATAAATAAAAACGACTTTACGTTAAAAAGAAATTGCGAAATTTACACTAAAGTGAATTGTCAAAAAATAAAAAATATAAATAAAATATAAACAAGATAACAAAACGAAGTTAGTAACACCGCATACAAAGCGGGCACACAACCTTACAATGGCAGGCAACACATCCCACTTACAAATGGCGGGCAACACAACACTTATAGTGGCGGAGTATACAACACTTACAAGTGCGGGCACACGACACCTTACACAAGTGGTGAGGGCACACAACACTTACAGTGTCGGGGCACACAACACTTACAAGTGGCGGGTACACAACACTTACAAGTGTGGGCAACAACAACACTTACAAGTGGCGGGCACACAACACTTACAATGGCAGGCACACCATAACACTTACAAGTGGCGGGTCACAACACTTACAAGTGCGGGCACACTACACTACAATGCGGGGGCACACCACACTTACATTGGCAGCACACAACACTTCCAAGTGGCGGGCACACAACACTTACAAGTGGCGGCACTCAACTCTTACAAATGGCAGGGTACACAAAACTTAACAAGGCGGGCACACAACACTTAACAAGTGGCGGGGGCACACAACCTTAACAAGAGTCTGCGGGCACACACACGTACAATGGCAAGGGCGTAACACTACACTTGACCAATGGCGGGGCACACTACTACTACTAGTGCGCGGCACCCAACACTTACAAGTGCGGCACACAACACGTACAAGTGGCGGGCACACAACACTTACAATGGCGCACAACAGACACTTACAGTGCAGGGCACACAACACTTACAATGTGGTCACACAACACTTACACAGGTGCAGGGCACACAACACATGTACCAGTGGCGGGCACAACAAACACTTACAATTGGCAGGGCACACCACACTTACAATGGCCAAGGGCACACAACACTTACAAGATTGTCAGGGCACACAACCACTTACAATGGCAGGGCACACAACACAAATATCACAAGATGGCAGGGCAACAACACTTACAATGCAGGGCACACAACACTTACAGTGGTGGCCCACAACCCATTACAGTGTGGGCACCCAACACTTACCAAGCTGGCAGTGGGCAACACAACACTATACAAGTGCATGGCACACAACACTTACAGTGGCGAGGGCAACTTCGAACCACTACAAATGGCAGGGCTACACACAACAACTTACCATTGGCAGCACACAACTCCTTACAAGTGGCAGGCACATCACAACACATTACAAGTGAGAGGGCACACAACACTTACAAGTGGCAGGCACACAACACGTACAAGTGGCGGGCAACAACACTTACGAAGTGGTGTGGGCACACACACTTACAAGTTGGCGGGCACACACAGCTTACAGTGGCAGGGCACCCAACACTTACAGTGGCGGGCACAAACACTTAAAGTGGGTGGGGCACACACCACTTACAATTGCGAGGGGCACACAACACTTACAAAGTGCGGGCACACAACAATTTACAACAGTTACTACACTATTGTTATTACTACTACTTTTTTGTTACTCTACAGTTACTACAACTACAGTTACTACTTACTACTGGTTATTACTACTACTTTTTGTTAACAACTAACTACTACTACTTTTTGTACTGCTAACAGTTACTTCTACTACAGTACTACTACTGTTATAACTACACCTTTATGTTACTACTACAGTTACTACTACTTACAGGTTATCCTAATACTACTAGTATTACTACTATTTTTTTGTACGATACAGTTTACTACTAGCTACATTACTACTACTATTTTATTACTGACTCACTTGTTACTACGACAGTTTGACTGACTACTACTGTTTACTAATGACTACTGTATTACCTACAACTTTTGTTACGACTTATAGTACTACTACTACAGTACTACACTACTGTTATTACTACTACTTTGGGTTACTGACTATTGGTTCTATAATTTTTACTACTGTTATTACACTACTTTTTTACTAAAACATTTACTACTACTACTGTTATACTAATACAGTTACACTACTACTGTGTTACTACTACAGTTACTTACTACAATATTATACTACTATTGTCTACTACTACTTACAGGTTTACTACGTTAACAGTTACTACTAGACTACATTATTTTTTACTACTGTATTACTACTACTGTGTATACTACAACTGTTATTACTTGCTGATAGTTACGTAAATACTGTTGTTACAACTACAGTTTACCACTACTACATAGTTACTACTACTAACTACTGTTGTTTACGAACTAACAGTTACTGCTACCACGTTACTGCTACTATTGTTACTACTAGGAAAATTTTATAGGAGTAATTACCTGTATGTACCTCAACATTATATACATACAAGTAATCTCATTGGGAGACAACCATATTGTTTACCGTAGTCACCCCGTGTAGACATGTGAGAAAACTTCACCCACCCTGGTCACGGCAGGTGGTCCCTTCGACCTCACAATCTTATCCATATCTATCCGAGACCAGTATGGATTGGAGAGCACCCACAAGTACGGTGCTACAAATTAATTGTGGACTGTATAGATTATATTAGTGTAACTGAATGAAGGGGGGGGGGGTTACACATGGATATATCCATCAAAGAAAAACATTTGTATATAATCCCACCACTTACCAGATATTCTTTGGTGGTCACTTGATGTAGCTGGAAACACTCATAACCTATCCAATTACAACATACCTAACTGGCCAGCATCGTCTGCTATAACTAGAAGGGTTACGCATTTGGTCTCAGGATGACAGCCTTTCGAAGGTGCATTTGGACTCAGGATGACAGCCTTTGCAAGGTGCATTTGGACTCAGGATGACAGCCTTTGCAAGGTGCATTTGGACTCAGGATGACAGCCTTTCGAAGGTGCGTTTGGTCTCAGGATGACAGCCTTTCGAAGGTGCATTTGGACTCAGGATGACAGCCTTTGCAAGGTGCATTTGGACTCAGGATGACAGCCTTTCGAAGGTGCATTTGGACTCAGGATGACAGCCTTTCGAAGGTGCATTTGGACTCAGGATGACAGCCTTTGCAAGGTGCATTTGGACTCAGGATGACAGCCTTTGCAAGGTGCATTTGGACTCAGGATGACAGCCTTTCGAAGGTGCATTTGGTCTCAGGATGACAGCCTTTCGAAGGTGCATTTGGACTCAGGATGACAGCCTTTGCAAGGTGCATTTGGACTCAGGATGACAGCCTTTGCAAGGTGCATTTGGACTCAGGATGACAGCCTTTCGAAGGTGCATTTGGTCTCAGGATGACAGCCTTTCGAAGGTGCATTTGGACTCAGGATGACAGCCTTTGCAAGGTGCATTTGGTCTCAGGATGACAGCCTTTGCAAGGTGCATTTGGACTCGGGATGACAGCCTTTGCAAGGTTGCATTTGGACTCAGATGACACCTTTGCAAGGTGCTTTTGGGAATCAGGATGACAGCCTTTCTAAGGTGCTTTTGGGACTCGGGATGACAGCCTTTCGAAGGTGCATTTGGTCTCAGGATGACAGCCTTTCAAAGGTGCTTTTGGACTCAGGATGACACTTTTCGAAGGGGGCTTTTTGGACCCCAAATGACAGCCTTTCGAAGTGCATTGGACTCAGGATGACAGCCTTTCGAAGGTGAAATTTGGACTCAGGATGACACCCTTTTCGAAGGTGCATTTGGCTCAGATGACAGCCTTTCGAAGGTGCATTTGGTCTCAGGATGACAGCCTTTCGAAGGCATTGTGGACTCAGGATGACAGCCTTTCGAAGGTGCATTGGACTCAGGATGAACAGCCTTTGCAAGGTCATTTGGACTCAGGATACAGCCTTTCGAAGGTGCATTGGGTCAGGATGACGCCTTTCGAAGGTGCATTTGGACCAGGATGACAGCCTTTGCAAGGTGCATTTGGACTCAGATGACACCTTTCGAAGGTGCAGTTGGTCTCAGATGACAGCCTTTCGAAGGTGCATTTGGACTCAGGATGACAGCCTTTGCAAGGTGCATTTGGACTCAGGAGACAGCCTTTGCAAGGTGCATTTGGACTCAGGATGACAGCCTTTCAAAGGGCATTTGGTCTCAGGATGAAAGCCTTTCGAAGGTGCATTTGGACTCGGGATGACAGCCTTTGCAAGGTGTTTTTTGGGTCTCAGGATGACAGCCTGTCGAAGGTGCATTTGGTCTCAGGATGACAGCCTTTCGAAGGTGCATTTGGACTCAGATGACAGCCTTTGCAAGGTGCATTTGGACTCGGGATGACAGCCTTTGCAAGGTGCATTTGGACTCAGGATGACAGCCTTTCAAAGGGTGCATTTGGTCTCAGGATACAGCCTTTCGAAGGTGCATTTGGACTCGGGATACAAGCCTTTGCAAGGTGCATTTGGACTCGGGATGACAGCCTTTGCAAGGTGCATTTGATCAGGAACACCCTTTCGAAGGTGCATTTGGGTCTCAGGATGAAAGCCTTTCGAAGGTGCATTTGATCAGGATGACACCCCTTTGCAAGTGCATTGGTCTCAGGATGACAGCCTGTCGAAGTTGCATTTGGTCTCAGGATGAACAGCCTTTCGAAGGTGCATTTGGACTCAGGATACAGCCTTTGAAAGGTGCATTTGGACTCAGGATGACAGCCTTTGCAAGGTGCATTTGGACTCAGGATGACAGCCTTTGCAAGGTGCATTTGGAATCAGGATGACAGCCTTTCTAAGGTGCATTTGGACTCAGATGACAGCCTTTCAAAGGGTCATTTGGTCTCAGGATGACAGCCTTTCAAAGGTGCATTTGGACTCAGGATGACAGCTTTTCGAAGGTGCATTTGGACTCAGAATGACAGCCTTTCGAAGGTGCATTTGGATTCAGGATGACAGCCTTTCGAAGGTGCATTTGGACTCAGGATGACAGCATTTCGAAGGTGCATTTGGGCTCAGGATGACAGCCTTTCGAAGGTGCATTTGGTCTCAGGATGACAGCCTTTCGAAGGTGCATTTGGACTCAGGATGACAGCCTTTCGAAGGTGCATTTGGACTCAGGATGACAGCCTTTGCAAGGTGCATTTGGACTCAGGATGACAGCCTTTGCAAGGTGCATTTGGACTCAGGATGACAGCCTTCGAAGTGCATTTGGACTCAGGATGACACCCTTTGCAAGTGCATTGGACTCGGGATGACAGCCTTTGAAAGGGTCCCATTTGGACTCAGATGACAGCCTTTCGAAGGTGCATTTGGTCTCAGGATGAAGCCTTTCGAAGTGCATTTGGGACTCAGGATGACAGCCTTTGCAAGGTGCATTTGGACTCAGGAGACAGCCTTTGCAAGGTGCATTTGGACCGGGATGACAGTCTTTCAAAGGGTGCTTTTGGGTCTCAGAGTGAACCTTTCGAAGGTGCATTTGGACTCAGGATGACAGCCTTTGAAAGGGGTGAAATTGGTCTCAGGTTTGACAGCCTTTCAAAGGGTGCATTTGGTCTCAGATGACAGCCTTTCGAAGGTGCATTTGGACTCAGGATGACAGCCTTTGCAAGGTGCATTTGGACTCAGGATGACAGCCTTTGCAAGGTGCATTTGGACTCAGGATGACAGCTTTTGCAAGTGCATTTGACTCGGGATGACACCTTTGAAAGGGTGCATTTGGACTCGGGATGACAGCCTTTGCAAGGTGCATTTGGACTCAGGATGACAGCTTTTGCAAGGTGCATTTGGACTCAGGATGACAGCCTTTGCAAGGTGCATTTGGACTCAGGATGACAGCCTTTGCCATAATAATATGATAATTATTATGGTATTCAGAAAATGTGTAAATAACAATAATAATTATTGTAGATCGGAACGTCTACTTGCGACTTTAATCCGCTCCACGACGTTGCTAGCAACTGGATCTCCTCGTTTGCAGAGTCAATTTTCCTCATTTAAATTAATTGAATTGCAGTTAATCCATTCCACTGGAATTCTGTGCTTCAATAATTTTGCTAATATCAACTCTACGTCTTGTTTATTTATCTCACTTCATCTAATGTGACATAATAAACAATATAAATAATATAGAAACTTGATATATGCTCTAAAATGAATAAAATATAAATAGTCATTTTTATTCACTCAAAATATATAAGATTTACTGTTATGCCTTATTGCAATAAATACAGTGGACCCCTGCTTAACGATCACCTCCAAATGCGACCAATTATGTAAGTGTATTTATGTAAGTGCGTTTGTACGTGTATGTTTGGGGGTCTGAAATGGACTAATCTACTTCACAATATTCCTTATGGGAAAAAATTCAGTCAGTACTGGCACCTGAACATACTTCTGGAATGAAAAAAGTTCGTTAACCGGGGGTCCACTGTATATAATTAATGTCAACCCATTCACGACTGCATATTGGAATGGACGGTGATGTCATTTGTTTACTCTTGAACATTGCCAAAACAAACGAACATTTCTCCTACGTTGAGCTCAATTTCAAGGTACTTTTCGTCGTGAAAGCAATCAAAATCATATCTATTTCTATAATAGTATATCTTCCATTCTATCAAATGAGACCAAAAAAACGAGAATACTACCATAAAAACCATAGGAAAACACCACTAAGGGGCGGTAATTGCCGAGAAGTGAACTCCATTATTTATGCTTAGATTTCTTTAATTTTTAGTGTACGTTAAGAAGTATCTTTCCATCATACATTGCCCAAGCTTCAGTAAGATAGTCCAACAAACAAATGAGATGCAGTTCCCTGGATCAAGAGCAACAGCCTCTCACCAGTGTCAAGGAACCTGCCTTCAGGTCTGCTCACTTACGGAAATTTGGCTTGAGTATGGAAGCATAAAATTGACCCATCGAGTGCTCGTGTTTGGAAAAACTCGCACGTGGATGCACTTGCAGGTAGAAGTTCTACTGTGTTTAGAAAATATCTGTATAGCAAATGATTTACAGTTATGGTTATTTACAGTCATTTATAGTTATGTTTATTTACAGTCATTTATAGTTATGGTTATTTACAGTCATTTACAGTTATGGTTATTTACAGTCATTTACAGTTATGTTTATTTACAGTCATTTATAGTTATGTTTATTTACAGTCATTTACAGTTATGGTTATTTACAGCCATTTACAGTTATGGTTATTTACAGTCATTGATAGTTATTTACAATTTAGAGTTATTAACAATTATTTACATTCAAGATATTTACAATTATTTATAGTTATTTACAATTATTTACAGTTTTTAAAATTTTTTACATTTTTTTAAAATTTATTTACAGTTTTTAACAATTATTTAAAATTTTTAATGGTTTTTTTTCAATTTAAAGCTATTAACATTTTTCCCTTTAAATTAACGGGTTTTAAAATTTAAACCCAAAGTCCTTTGATTTTATTTACAATTTTTAGTTATTTACAATTTTTTTTAAGTTTTTAATTTGGTAATTTCATTTAAATTTACGTTATTTGAGCCAAAAGTTAAGTTTTGAAAAACATCCATTGCAGAAAGGTTAAGTTTGCAGAGAGTCTGAGGGGCAAGTTTCTTTGGCATAGCGTTGACCCAACATGTTCCCAGATAACGTATGTATTTTCCCGGGGCGAGCGGGGTAGTAGAAAAAATTAGTCTAGCAGACAAGATGAAACCTTCCTTCTTTATACTACTGACTGCTGCTGCGGACAGTATTTTGCTGACAGGGGTTCAACTGCCCAGTTTTTAAGGGGGCTGACAGTATAGAATGTGGTGTGTGTTTTGTAAGGATTACTCTAGTGACGGGGTACTGTGACAGTCCCCCCCAAAGGGGACAGTGTGCTAACAGTAGTACTGGGGAACAGTGTAGTAACACTAATCAGGGACAAAGGTAGTGTGGTGGGGTTTGGTAAGGAATTAACTCTAGCTGACGGGGGTACGTTGACAGTGTACCCGGGACAGGTGCAAACCCAGTAGTATTTGCTGCCAGGGTAGAAAACACTAATACGCGGACAGTAAAGGTTTTGGGTGTTTTTTTAAAGGATTAACTCAAAAGCCCTGGTACTACGACTGTGGTAACGTACTGCTGACAGTGGTACTGCTGACATTAGAGTTTGACGGGTTTACTGCTGAAAAGTATTACTTGAAGTAAAGTAGTGGGTGGGGTTTTTTTTTTTAAAGATTAATTTACTGACAGTGGTTATTGCAGACGTAGAACTGCTGACAGTGGTACTCCCAGGCCAGAAAAAAATGTTTGACAGTGGTACTGTGACAAGGGTACTGTGACAATGGTACTGCTGACAGTAGTATTTGCTGACAAGTAGAAAATGCTGACAGTGGTACTCCCAGGGGTACCGCAAACCCAATTTGGTATTTCAGACAGGGGATGCTGAAAAAGTTGTATGCAATGGTGGGTCTGCGACAGTGGTACTGCTGAAGGGGTAATGCAAACATTTGGTTCTGCTGTTTGGTTTTGTACAGCAACATTGGTACTGTAAAAGGTTTGTACCCCTGAAATTTTACTGCTGACAGTTTTTACTGCGACAAGGTACTGCTGACAGTGGTACTTGACAATGGTACTAGAAAAGTAGCCCCTGTCCACTGCTTTTGACAGGGGTACTATAGTTTTGCTGGAGCCCTAAACCTCCAGATTTTTTACAAAATTGTTTTTAAATTAATTTTTTTGTTGCGTTATTTATTTTGAAACAATATAACACCATTATATGGAACACTTTTAACACTCCTTATATGGTACACTTTATACCCCAACTTATAGGGTTTAAATTTTAAAAATACACTCATTTAATATGGAAACACATATACACTAAATTTAGGGGTACCCCAAAAACCCCTCATTAAAATGGTACACTTTATAAACTCACTTATAGGGGCCCCTTTTTTAAAACATTTCCTTATAGGGAAAAACCTAAAAAAATCCTTTTTGGTTCACTATAACACCTCACTTATATGGTACACTTTTTTACACCACTTTTATGGTACAAAAACACTCATTATATGGTACACTATATCCCACTCATTATAGGGTTTACACTAAATACACCCCACTTTAAGGTACACTATATACACTCCTTATAGGGTACACTATATACACTATTTATATGGTAACATATACACCACTTATATGGTACACTAAATACACCAAAAAGGTAACTATATAAACCTCACTTTTTGGTACACTAATACACCATTTAAGCACTTTACACTCACTTATAGGTACACTAATACACTCACTTATAATGTAACACTACCATACACTCACTATATGTACAACTATATACACTCACTTATAGGGTTTACACTAAAAACACTCACTTATATTACACTAAAATACACTCACTTATAGGGTACACTAATACAACTCACTTATATGGTACACTAATACACTCATTTAAATGGTACACTAATACACTCATTATATGGTACACTATATACACTCACTTATATGGTACACTATATACACTCACTTATATGTACACTATAAACACTCACTTATATGTACACTATATACACTCACTTTATGGTACACTAATACACTCACTTATATGGTACACTATATACACTCACTTATAATGGTACACTATATACACTCACTTATATGGTACACTATATACACTCACTTATATGGTACACTATATACACTCACTTTTTATGGTACACTATATACACTCACTTATATGGTACACTATATATCACTCACTTATAGGGTACACTATATACACTCACTTATATGGTACACTATATACACTCACTTATATGGTACACTATATACACTCACTTATATGGTACACTATATACACTCACTTATATGGTACACTATATACACTCACTTATATGGTACACTATATACACTCACTTATATGGTACACTACATACACTCACTTATATGGTACACTATATACACTCACTTATAGTACACTATATACACTCACTATATGTATACACTATAATACCATACATCACTATATGGTACATACATACACTCACTATATGGTACACTATATACACTCACTTATATTACCTATATCAACCACTTATATGGTACCTATATACACTCACTTATATGGTACACTATACACTCACTTAAATGGTACACTATAACCATCACTTATATGGTACACTATATACACTCACTTATATGGTACACTATATACAACCACTTATTACACTATATACACTCACTTATGAGTACACTATATACACTCACTTATATGGTACACTATATATACACTCACTAATGGTACACTATATACACTCACTTATATGGTACACTATATACACTCACTTATATGGTACACTATATAACACTCATATGGAAACACTAAAATACACTCACTTATAGGGTACACTATATACACTCACTATATGGTACACTATAATACACACTATATGGAACACTATATAACACTCACTTATATGGTACACTATATACACTCACTTATATGTACACTATATACACTCACTTATATGGTACTACTATATACACTCACTTATATGGTACACTAATCACTCACTTATATGGTACACTATACACACTTATATGGTACACTATATACACTCACTTATATGGTACACTATATACACTCACTTATATGGTACACTATATACACTCACTTATATGGTACACTATATACACTCACTTATATGGTACACTATATACACTCACTTATATGGTACACTATATACACTCACTTATATGGTACACTATATACACTCACTTATATGGTACACTATATACACTCACTTATATGGTACACTATATACACTCCTATATGGTAATATATACACTCATATGGTACACTCATATATACATGGTACAACTATATACACTCACTATATGGTACACATATACACTCACTTATATGGTACACTATATACACTCACTTATATGGTACACTATATACACTCATATGGTACACTATATACACTCATATGGTACACTATATACACTCACTTATATGGTACACTATATACACTCACTATACACTTATACACTCACTTATATGGTACACTATATACACTCACTTATATGGTACACTATATACACTCATATGGTACACTATATACACCTTATATGGTACACTATATACACTCACTTATATGGTACACTATATACACTCACTTATATGGTACACTATATACACTCACTTATATGGTACACTATATACACCACATATGGTACACTAATAATACACTCACTTATAGGAATCAACTATTACACTACACTTATATGGTACACTATATACACTCACTTATATGGTACACTATATAACAACACACTTATATGACAGCAACAACTATTACACAATACACACTTATATGGTACACTATAACACTCACTTATATGTACACATATACACATCACTTATATGGTAACACCTATATACACTCAATTATAAGGTACACTATACACTCACTTATATGGTACACTATATACACTCACTTATATGGTACATTATCTACACTCATTTATATGGTACACTATACACTCACTTATATGGTACACTATATACACTCACTTATATGGTACACTATATACACTCACTTATATGGTACACTATATACACTCACTTATATGGTACACTATATACACTCATATGGTATACTATATACACTCACATGGTACACTATATACACTCACTTATATAGTACACTATATACACTCATATGGTACACTATATACACTCACTTATATGGTACACTATATACACTCATATGGTACACTATATACACTCACTTATATGGTACACTATATACACTCACTTATATGGTACACTATATACACTCACTTATATGGTACACTATATACACTCATATAGGTACACTATTATACACTACTTAATGTACACATATACAACCACTTATATGGTACACTATATACACTTATATGTACACTATATACACACTATAGGTCACTAATAACTCACAAGGACACTATATACACTCATAATGGTACACTATATACAACACATTAATTACAACACAATACAACACAGTAAGAACACAGTAACAACCAGTAACAGACACATATACACATAACAAACATAAACCACAAGTACAACAAGCAACACCAGTACACAACACCAAAGTAACACATAAAAAACACAAACACTCACAATGGGAACTATATACAACCACTTAAAAGTACATAAACACCATATAAGGACACTAATACACAAGGGACAAAAAATAACCCCCAAAAAAAAATAAATTTAAAAGTAACAAAAACACCCAAAAAATAAACCCCAA